>JAZKJV010004389.1:700142-1400284 GCA_037367405.1 Ottelia alismoides
TAGCACTTGAGACTTCCTCACCTGATTCTTCCATCTAACTCAAGTCAGGGTCGCCTCCTCTAGTTAGTATCTCCTATATCCGTCTATAACTATTGTAGTACTTCGTTTTGAATTCTACTATAGTCGATAGCCGACAACACTTCGTCGCAGCTTCTACGTGCTCCTCCGGCACTCTCTCTGATTTTCAGGCTATAAGGTGGTGAGAGTGGTGTGCGATGGAATGAGTAGAAATGAGGAGCTCATGGGTATATATAGGCTTCCAACCCCTTTCCATGTGTGACATGTGTCAGCATCTAAGGGAGGCTCTAAGACACATGTCACCTCCCTGTCATGCATGAAGACATGGCAACACTTGCCATCCATGCACCATGACACATGGCTAATATGCTTGAGGGAACATGTTGTACATGCATGAGGGCACTTAGTGCACATGCATAACGCCACATGCCTTACATGCATTAGGACACATGTTATTCTTGAAATATGGCACTTGGAACTCTTGTGTATATACATATGCTCGGCATGTATAATGACACGTGTCCCACGATTTGCCCTCCATGTGTCCTACTTTTGCTAATGACAAAATTATCCTAATAACGAGTAATTAATATTAATCATGCTTAATTATTCATAATGACATGATTATGGTCTAATGAGCACAAATCTATAACGTCCTAGGCCCTAGACTGGTACACCCGGTCCGTTATTGGGGATTATTGGTATGTTCAACATGTTAGGCTTGGGTCCAACTGGAGCCCTCAATCACGACTCAAAATTCTTAAGCCATAGTTAACTAGTAGTAGCATCTACTACTTATAAGCTACTACCACACATCCAACTTACTAGATGTGGTACTATGTTTGACGTGCTACAAAATCAAAGAGCACTTTTTAAATTCATAAAAATTCAAGATGGTCTCTGATTTACACGAAACAAGTTTCATTGTAATCTATTCATCAAAGCGAATCTATTGACTATGACAAATGTAATGTGTGAATACTATCAATGTAATATTTCTTTGAAATAACACTGCTTACATTCAGAAACATAGTATACTTAATGATATTTTACAAAACTCAAAATCTACTTAAAACACGCATTACAATTTCTACCCTACTTGAAATAAATTTCGTCCTTGAAATTGAAGTACCATTGCTAGATTGAGAATAATTGGGGATATTGAGATCTCATTTCTTCCTCTCGTACCCATGTGGCTTCTTCTATTGCATGACTCCTCCATAAAACTTTAACTAAGGGAATCCTCTTTGTACAAAGCTCTTGTACTTTTTAATCTAGAATTTTTACAGGAACCTCCTTGTATGATAGATCTTCTCAATCGAATTTCTTGGGGTTGTATCATACGGGATGGATCTGGAATATACTTCCGAAGTGTGGAGACATGAAAGACATCATGCATCCTTGCTAGTTCAGATGGAAGTCGAAGATGATAGGCCACACTTCCAATTATCTCTATGATCTCATAAGGACAAATGTATCTAGGGCTTAGTTTCCCTTTCTTTCCAAATTTGATTAGGCCTTTACGTGGAGATACTTTCGGGAACACATGGTCTCCCACTTGAAATTCTTAGTCTCTTCTTCATTTATCTCCATAACTTTCCTGTCTGCTTTGCGCTACCTTCAAGCATCTCTTGATTTCCTCAACTTTTTCTATTGTGCTTTGTATTAATTCAGGTTGAACCAATTTTCGTTCTCCAACCTCACTCCAACAGACAAGTGTTCTACATGGTCTGCCATATAAGGCTTCATAAGGTGCTATGCCAATACTAGCATGATAGATGTTATTGTATGCAAACTATATAAGTGAGAGATGTTCATCACAACTTTCTTTAAAGCTCGGTGCACAAGCTCTAAGCATGTCTTCTAAAGTCTGGATGGTCCGTTCATATTGGTCATCCATTTGAGGATGAAAGGCTGTACTAAATGCTAACTTTGTTCCCATATCCTTATATAAGCTTGGTCAAAGCTTGGAAGTGAATCGTGGATCTCTATCAGATACAATTGACATAGGTGTCCCATGAAGGCTAACTATCTCATTAACAAAGATCTTTCCCATGTGGTCTAGACTGTATGTTATGCTAATGGCTGAGAAATGTACATATTTAGTTAATCTGTCTACTATGACCCATATTGCATCATGCCCTCGATGGGTCCTTGAAAATCCTGTAACAAAATCCATAGTAATGTGCTCCCATTTCCATTATGGTATAGGAAGTGGTTGTATTGTACCCACATGTCTCAAATGCTCATGTTTAGTCTGTTGGCATATAAGACATCTAGAAACATATTCTGCATTCTCTCTCTTCATGCCAGACTACCAATAGTATGTCTTAAGTGTTCTATACATCTTAGTACTTCCTGGGTGCATATCATACATGGAATTATGTGCCTCCTCCAAAATCTCAGACTTTATATCAGATTTCCTTAGAACACACAATCTTCCTTTAAATGATAAGACCCCTTGACCATCTATTGTATATCCTGCTTGATCACCTCCCTTAATCTTCTCAATTATTCTAATGATTTCAGGATCATGGACTAAGGATTCTAATAAGGCTCCAAAATTATTTATGGTTAAATTTGCACGTAACCCTTTCAACTGTAAATATTCTGCTCTTAAGTGAGATAGCTGACCCTTAGACTTTCGACTGAGAGCATCAACCATGATATTGACTTTCCCCGGGTGATACTCTATGGAACAATCATAATCTTTGATTAGCTCTAACCATCTATTTTGCCTTAAATTCAATTTTTCTAGGAGAATATATTTCAACTCTTATGATCCGTAAATATTCGACAAGTTTAACCGTATAGGTAGTGTCTCCAGATCTTTAGGGAAAACACTATAGCTGCTAATTCAAGGTCATGAGTTGGGTAATGTAACTCATGTTGTTTTAGCTGTCTAGAAGCATAAGTGTTAGAGAATAGCAAGCGAAAGCAGAAATGATAAACAGAGCATATAGCAGAAAGATAAAATATGGAGCTCAAGAATTTTTACGTGGAACCCTACTACCTAAGGAGCGGGATGAAACCACGAGAGAAGCCCTCAAAGGGGAATATGCTTTTTTGCTTTTTCTCAATGGTTATAGTAGGTCTGGGGCTCCTTATATAGCCACCACAGAGCCTCCAAGTTCCACCACTCGTAGATGTGGGACTAAACTCTTGGATGTGGTAAATGGATCCTGGAGAGGTCCATTTACCCATCTCCCATAAATATGGCGATAACCAAATACTCCAACACTCCCCCTCAAGCTGGAGCATGCAATGCTCAGCGTGGACAAACAAACATAAAGAAACTCAACTCAGGCTATAGGACACTACGGACAATATAAACTAAACGCGCACAACTGTTGTTGTTGAGGATGTTGCTTCTCATGTCGTGCATGTGGGGAGGACGAACGGGCTAGAGTTTGAGTCTGATGAATCTCCTCGTCGGAGAGCATGTACTCTGAACTGTGCCTGTTAGAGTCACTGCAACTGGAAAATGAGTCTCCTCATTGGAGTACTCTGTCCGGCCACAATAACGTGGACAACTGCTCCATCTCTGAAAAGGGCTGAACTGGAAAAAGGCCGTGGAAGTGCAATCCTTGTCGGAGTCCACGGTCACTGGAGAATGGAGTCTTAAAAGTCTCCTCGTCGGAGAACTGGGTCTCTCCCATCTAGCATAGAGAATGGTACTCTACTCTGGAGTCCCTATGATACCACATGAAAACCATTGCCAACATGGCATAGGGAATGGTCCTCTACTATGGAGTCCCTATGGCTCACATGAAAACTTTAGCCAAAACAACAAGAATGGATGGAGACAACTGACAATGATGGCAAACATGTGCTCATCTGAAAGAAGACCGCATCCATGTGCGTGTCTGAAACTAAAGAAGACTCGGAAACATCTGGCGTCAAGTCTGAATATCTCTGAATTGTAGAGTTTGGAAACTAGCTGGTCTGGAGAATATCTGAATCTGACTAGACCTGCGACTCTACATGTAGTCCCCAATTCTCCCATAATTGTCTGAAAATGTCATTGACTAAGTTAGGAGAACACAAGATAAATAGGGGTACAAAAAACCTATAATCCGTTCACAAATTTTTTAACTTCTCAATGAATAACAATTTTCCTTTTTTTGGCTTTTTAAATAAAATTTTTTAAGCCATTTCAACATTTTTTCCGCCTTTGCCTTGCAACATTTTTTTTTGAAATTTTGTGTATAGCTATTCTTTTGTACACGCCTTTTTTTTAAATTATTTTTTTTTCGAATCAACCCACATGGGCCCAAACTCAAGCTCCTTCCCTTTTCTTTTTTTGGAAAACTTGCAACCTCCTCTTTTTTTAAACAAGCCTCTCTTCCTTTTTCTGATCATTGCCTTTTAAAAAAATCAAGCAAGGTCGACTTGGGCCCTTTACCTCCCTCTTCCTTTAAAAAAACATACAGCTCTATTAAGGGATCCCCCATACGGGAATCCTATTCACGAAACCCCGCCGCACTGATGGGGAAAGAATCCTGTTGCTGCTAGGGTTTCCCCGATGGGAACCCCTGATGTGCGCCACTACTTAAGCAATCAGGAAGGAGGTCGGTGCCGGGTTCGGCCAATGGATCGTGGAGATACGTCCGCACGTGGGAGTAGAAGGCGGAGGACAGCCTGGAGGTCGAGTGGCATCGTCACCTCAGAGGGGGGCACGTTGCCAGGAGCTCACGCACACTGCAGCAGTCAGGTAGTGGCGATGCTCGCACGCACCGCCTCCTGGGAGATTGGAGGAGTTGGAGATGCACGCAGGGGTCGTGCACAGGGAGATGCACGAAGAGAGCAGGGCATTATGCATGACTGCTCATATTGGAGGAGTTGTGAGGGTGCCTGTTGGGAGATCTGCATTGATCTCGCGGGGAGGAGTCACGTGAGGGGCTCGAAGGCGGGCTGCGTTCCCCGCCTGTTGGAGTTAGGTCTCCCACACGCTTCCGCTGCGCGATGTTAGGAGATGCTTAATGCCTTGGATCAGCTACAAGAGTTGCACCGGCTGAAGGATCTACGAGATCTAGGGTTTCTATGAAACCTTGCAAGTAGCTTGAATGTGAATGAATCACCACCATGGATCTAGAAGTGCCTGGATGCGAGAAATCGCAGGAGATGCGGAACAAAATGCTGAACTTGATGGCAAAATAGTACTCCACCAACTTTAATCAAACAATTGAAGAACTAAATAATCGAATCTCGAAAAAAAACTTTCATGAACAAACACTCAAGAATCAAACCCGCTTTGATACCATGTTAGAAAATAGCAAGTGGAAGTGGAAATGATAAACATAGCATATAACAGAATGATAAAATGTGGAACTCAAGAATTTTTACGTGGAACCCTACTCCTTAAGGAGCGGGATCAACCCACAGGAGAAGCCCTCAAAGGGGCATATGCTTTTTTGCTTTTTCTCAATGGTTAAAGGAGGTATGAGGCTCCTTATATAGCCTCCACAGAGCCTCCAAGTCCCACCACTGGTAGATGTGGGACTAAACTCGTGGATGCGGTAAATGGATCCTAGAGAGATCCATTTACCCATCTCCCATACATATGGCACACAACCAAATACTCCAACAATAAGCAATCACCTTATCATTATGCATCAGGACGCATTCCAACTCTTGTCTTGAGGCATCGCTATAGATTACAAAATTACTTTGTCCTGAAGGAAGGCTAAGGATAGGTGTTGAGGTAAGACGATTCTTGACTTCCTTAAAACATTTCTTGCATTCTTCATCCCAATTATACTTCACATCCTTCCTGTTAAATTTTTTAATGGTGCAGCAATTCTAGGGAAGTTTTTAACAAATCTTAGATAATACCCGGCTAATCGAAGGAAACTTCGGATTTTTGATGCTTTTATCGGTCGTTCCCATCTAAGTACTGCTTCTATCTTTGATGGATCTACTGCTATTCCTTCTCCAGATATGACATGGCCTAGAAATGCAACCTTCTTCAACCAAAACTCACTTTTGTTAAACTTTGCATATAATCGGTGTTCCTTCAAAGTTTGCTGCATAATTCTCAAGTGTTCTCTATGTTCTTCCTCTGTTTGAGAATATACTAGAATATCATCAATAAATACAATCACGAACTTATCCAGATATGGATTGAAAAACCTATCATCATGTCCATAAAGGCACAGGGGCATTTGTCAATCCAAAAGGCATTACCAGGAATTCAAAATGTCCATAACGAGTTCTAAAGGCAGTCTTAGGTTCATCTTTGATTCTAATTTTTTGCTGATGATACCCTGATCTCAAATCTATCTTTGAAAACATAGAAGCCTCTTGCAACTGATCAAATAAATCATCTATTCTGGGCAACGGATTGTTATTGTAGACAATCACTCTATTAAGGCTTCTATAATCTATACAAGTCTCATGGAACCATCTTTCTGTTGGGAAAAATAAGCGTTTTTTATTCCTTGATCCCTAAACTCTCTTATATAGGGAGAGATATATGGGTAAATTACATATGGTAGACAAACGAAAAGAACACTAAATAAAAGATACAGAAACATAAACTAAACTTCTACACTCCCCCTCAAGATGGAGAATAGATATCTATCATGCTCATCTTGGATAGGCACTTCTGGAAGGAACCCCGAAGTAAAGCTTTGGTAAGAATGTCTGTCGTTTGATCTCTTGAGATGACATGGGTTGTAGAAATGAAACCTTTCTGGATCATATCACAGATATAATGGCAATCCACGTCAATGTGCGTCGTCCTCTCGTGAAATGCAGAGTTGTTTGCAATGAATAATGTAGCCTTATTGCCACATTCTAGTGACATGGGAAGAGGAACATCTATATGTAGATCTGTTAGAACTACGCGAACCCACATCACTTCTGCACATACTTGAGCCATAGCTCTATACTCTAATTCAACACTAGATCTCGCAACTACTATTTGCTTCTTGCTTTTCCATGAGACAAGTGACTCCCCAAAGAATATAGCAAAGCCTGATGTAGACTTTCTATCCTTCATGCACCCTACATAGTCTGCATCTGCGCATGCTGAGATAGTAATAGTGCCCTTCTTTCTAAAAATCAATCTTGCACCTGGAGGTGACTTAAGGTACCTTAGTATCATATGTATGGAATCCATGTGTACCTGGCGAGGTTGCTCCATAAACTGGCTCACTTTATTTAGTGCAAATGTAATATCTGGTCTTATAATAGTAACATAAAGAAGCCTCCCTACCAGTTCTCTGTACCTTCTTTTGTCAACCTCCTCAGTATCATCATCATGCATCTTCATGCTTGGATCCATTGTTGTAGAAGAAGGTCGACACCCAAGCATACATGTGTCACTTAGCAAGTCAGGCAAGTCCTTGTTCATTTCTAGCAAACTCCAATCCAAGGAAATATCTCAGTACTCCTAGATCCTTGGTAACGAACTCGTGGCCCAAGAATTCTTTTGCTATTTTTATTCCCTGCAATATCATCTCCTCTAATGAGTATATCGTCAACAAACACCATAATGACAGTCATACCTCTGGATGTCCTCTGTACAAAGAACGAATGACCTGCATTTGAACTTTTGAACCCTTGCTTCTCAAACAAATATGAGAGCTTCTAAAACCAAGCTCTTGGGCTCTGCTTTAGGCCATAGATCACCTTATGAAGCTTGCATAACTGCACACACTCTCCCTTAGCAGTATACCGAGGTGGCTGCTGCATGTAAACTTCTTCCTGAAGATCACCATATAAAAATGTATTTTTGACATCTAATTGAAACATGGGACAATCTCGAATCACAGCAACAAAGAAAAGAATCCATAAGGTAGAGTGTCGAGCAACAGGAGAAAGCGTGTCAAGATAATCTACCCCATACGTCTGAGTAAAGACCCGATCATCCAATCGAGCCTTGTACCTGTCAATACTACCATCAGCATTATGCTTCACCATAAACACCCACATGCAACTCACAATAGATGCCCTGGTAGGAGCTGGAACAAGACTCCAAATACCTCTCGACTTAAGGGCAACCATCTCTTCCTCCATAGCCATACGTCATCTACTATCAGTTAATGCTTCCTGGTAAGTCCTTAGAATATTCACATTGCATAAAGCACATACAAATCTCCTGAAATCTCCTGGCAGACGCTCAAAGGTAACATGAGAAGCAATCGGATATGATGCACATGACCTCTTCTGCTTCCTCAGAGCAATCGACAGATCAAGATATGCATCAGCTGTACCAACATCCGTGTTATCCCCTACCTGTTCCTACTGAGAAATGCCGTCAGTCCCATCATTAGAAATAATGTTATCAAAACAAACCTGGGGCATGTTTGATGATTGACCATGATCATGAGAAGGGGCTAACCGTCGACTGTAGTGGCGTGGTAGAGGAGTGGTAGAGGTGGTGGCGGTGGTGGAGATAGTGGTGGTGACGGGGATGACGGTGGTGGAGATGTAGGAGCTTGTTATGGCGCATACAAGGGTGGAGGAGGAATACAGATTTCATCATTTATATCTGATGGCACCAACCTGTCACCTGTAGGAGAGAAAAACATGACTAAATCATAAAATATGACATCTGCACTGACATAATATCTCTGACGCAACACATCATAGCAATGATACCCCTTTTGAGTCTTGGAATACCCGACAAAAACACATTTGACAGCGCTAGGAGAGACCTTGTCAACCCTGGGAGACAACTGGTGAACGAATGCCATAGACCCAACGACACGTGGAGTTAGGGAAAACAACTCCTTGTTAGGAAAAACGAGGGAAAGGGTATCTTCTCCCCCAACAGAGACGAGGGCATGCGATTAATGAGATAACATGCAGTAAGAACCACATCGCCCTAGAACGAGTGTGGAGCACAACTCTGGGCAAGAAGCGTACGAGTGACATCACGAAGGTGACGGTATTTTCTTTCCATGACACCATTCTGTTGGGACGTGTAGGCACAAGATGTTTGATGAACAATGCCATGGGATGAAAGAAAATGAGATAATGTTCGAGTACAGAATTCAAGGGCATTATCAGTTCTCACAATCTTGATAGAAACAGAAAACACATTGTGCACTTCTCTAAAAAAATTCATAATAGTGATGCCCGCTTCAGATTTATTCTTTAACAGAAAAAACCCAAGACAAATGACTGAAATCATCCACAACAACTAAATAGAACTTGTGTCCCTAATGATCTGGAACACGACTTGGACCCTAAATATCAATATGAAAAAACTCAAATGAAGAGCTACTGCTCCAACTCTGATGACTAGGGAAGACAGATCGATGATGATTCGCTAACTGACAAGCTCCATAATCGAACGACAAGCGGGGTGAGATCTAAGGAAGGACTTGATGTAGTTTCTGAAATAGAAGATTACCAAAGCGCAGATGCCATAAGTAAGGAGAGACAGGTCTAGTGTAATGGGACGATGATCCATCGTAAGGTGTATGGACCAGTTGATACAACCCACCTTGCTCACAACCATGTCCAATCACGTTTCCCGTGAGAATGTCCTGAAACACAAGAGATGATGGGTCAAATATCGCTCGACAATGTAGATCCTTAGTAACCTAACTAATTGACAGTAAATTCATTGAGAAATTAGGAACATGGAGCACGTTCTGCAACTGCATGGATGGCGATAAGGCGATCTGTCCCTGTCCTATGATGGGAGAATGAGTCCCATCTGCTATGACAACGGTCCTTCATGGGGGAACATCCCTGTAGGATGTGAGTTGATTTCTATCTCCACACAAATGATGTGTGGCACCTGAATATACAATCCATTCCGAGGTTCGTGAACCCTGGTAGAAAGCAGAAGTATGAGCACTACCTGAGGACCTAGCTTCTGCAGTAGCAGCAATGTCCAAGCTGCTCTCTGAAAGTAGTGGTGGAGTACTAGCTGGTGGCATGATATCACGTAGACGAGACACTTGGTCATCATATCGTAGATCCGATGTAGGCGTAGCACCATGATGTTGTATCTGTTCTGCTGCACGGGCAGATGCTGGGAAACCATGCTTAGAGTAGCATGTGTCTTCTATATGACCAATCCGATGACAATAAGTGCACTGTAATCCACGACCACGACCAACCCTACCACATGGTCCTCGTCCACAAAAATGAGATGAATTGCCTCTTCCTCTAGAAGCTACCATAGCAGAAGAATTTGGCACATTAGTCGGGCTTGACATATTGATTCGGCTCAATCATCGAAAGTCCTCCTCCATTGGAGGAATGGTAACATCTGCCAGAATCTGAGAAAAAGCTGCCTCATACTGTAAGTCAAGAGAAGCTAGAAAGACTCCCACAATCGTCGCATTCGATATGTCTTCAATTGTTCTTGAGTATCCATGAGAGGCATGAAACTATGAAGCCTCTCAAACATTCCCCTCAATGTAGTGTAGTAAGAATGCAGGGGTCGACCATTCTGCTTTATCATGAAGATGTCATGCTAGAGCTATAGGATTTTTGTCTCATTCTTGGCTTGTGAATACGTGGTAGCAAGAATGTCCCACATGGCTTTGGTAGTGAGATGATGCAAGACATCATTAGCAATGTATGGAATTAGAGTACCAGACAACCAGACCTGAGCATATGCGTCATCAACCTCCCATGAGGCATACAACCATGTTTTCTCCTTTGTCTCATCCTCGGTAAGAATATGTTTCTTACCCAACAACATCATTAGGCTCATGAACTGCATGGCCCATAACTCATAGTTGGATCCATCCATCTTCACAATAGGTGCGCGACCTTTGAAGGTGCCTGTAGTGGGGATCTCAATCTTGATTTCTGACATTCTGACTGGAGAAACTAGGGTTGTAGACAAGATAAGTCTTGGTCTACACTGACATGATTAGGTTCAGTTGCACGTGTATACCTCTATGCAACCAAACCCATCAACCTGGAGGCGAGCAGAGAGCCCCTTATGAAGATGACAACCGAACCCTAGGGGCGGTGAAACCCTAGGGACAACCGTCGCACAGGCAGGCGACGTACGTGCAGGTGGCACACGTACAGTCAGCGCACGGGAAGGCATCGCTCGGGCTCAGCCGCACAATCGCACAGGTGGAAGTGGCGTGCGATAGGGTAGCGTGCGAAGGGGCTGCACGAGTGGGGGTTAGCACGCGAGGGAGGCGACTCACGGAGGCTTAAAGGTGGAGGGCTAGGTTTAGGGTTCGGTACGAGAGCTTCAGTCTAGGACCGCCCCTCTGATACAATGTTGGGAAAAATAAGAATTGTTGGTTATTCCTTGAGCCCTAGGCTCTCTTATATAGGAAGAGGTCTATGGGCAAATTACATATGGTAGACAAATAAAAAGAAAACTAAATAAAAGATACAGAAACATAAACTAAACTTCTACACTTTCTTCTTGACAAATTGAACAAGAGCACCACAAAGATACATACTGGATTGTATAAATCCCTTATCTGTCAACTCCTGCAATTGGGTTTTGAGTTCTTTAAGTTCAGTTGGGGCCATTCTGTAAGGATCTAAGGCAATTGGATTGATACTCGGAGTGAGGTTAGTAGTCAATTCAATTTCCCTATCAGGAGGGACTCCTGGCAGTTTGTTTGGAAACACTCTAGAAACTCATTCACCATAGAGATATTTTCTAAACTTATTGTTTCTGCTTTTGTATTAAACACATAAGAAATATAAGAGGAACATCCCTTCCTTAACAACTTATGGGCTAAGAGACAGGAGATGACATGGGTAGGATATATCCTTCTATCTCCATAGAAAGTGAATTCAACATCACCTGGTTTTCTATAAGCAACATGCTTCTTATGACAGTCTAGAAGAGCATGATATGTACTTAAGAAATCCATCCTATGATAGTATCAAATTACCTTATCTCCGTAGGAATCAAGTCTACTTTAATATAATTTTCTCCTATCTTAACCAAACAATCTCGGAGGACATCGCTAATGATTTCTAGTTCTCCCTTAGGTAAAGAAATTGCTAAAGCATGCTTGAAAGTACTCGTTACTTTATCAACATATATGGAGAATCTTTGTGAAATAAATGAATGGCTTGCACCAGAATCAATAAGAGTATATGCACTTTTACCAAAAATAACAGTGTTACCTGATACAACATCATCTATAGATATGGCCTCTTCTAATATCATAGTAAAAGCTTTTCCCTCTCTGGTTTGATCTTTTCGGTGCATTGTTTTTATTTTGTTCTCTTCCAGCTTGAGGATGACATATAACGATATCACAATTTTCATTTTGTGCCGGTCTTCCCATAATCCTATGGCCTTAGACAAGTGTGGGACAATTCTAATGTATGTGGCCTATCTCGGCACATTTATAACACCCAGTGGTCCCCTTGCGGCAAATCCCTGGATGATACTTTCCATAGTTAGTACATTGTAGAAAAGAAAGTGTTCTATTTTCAGAAGTCCCAACTATAAATCTATTTGTTTGATTACCTTGAACTCTCTAGCCTGACATATTATCTTGCCTTGAATTCCCAGCTATTTCATGGTTCCCCTCCATTGTGGTCTATCTGCAAACCTTTTCTTCCCATGATCAATGCATTTCTTTCTTTCTATCACTACTCGTTCAACCCTATGAGCAGCCTCCACCAATTTCGCATAATCAATAATTCCCATGGCTTAAACCATTTCCTTTAAGTCAATATGCAAACCATCTTCTAGACGTTTACATTTTTCTTCCTCCGTTGCTACTAGAGAAGCCGTAAACTTTGAAAGTTCTATGATTTTTTTCTCATATTCATCAAATAATTGGCTCCCCTGCATAAGAAATAGGAACTCCTTACGTCTCTCCTCCTGATATACCCTTGGGTAATATTTTTCATTTATCTTATTCTCAAAGATTTCCCATGTAATGTGAGATGGGTTTGGATATTTTATCTTCACCGATGTCCACCAATCATCAGCACTATCTTTTAGCCGAAATACTATATATTTCAACTTCTATTCATCCGTACAATCCATTAGAGAAAATATTTTCTCCATATGCTTGAACCATTCCTAGCTTTCTTTGGATCAATGTCTCCTACAAATGGTTCTTCTCCCAACTTCTTTACATGTTCAAAAGGCAACTGGTGCTCAAATTCATGTCGTTTAACAGACTGGGCATCCATGCCTCCTAGTGTTTGAACTATCAAGGTTAACGTGTCATACACGTTGTTGTTATCATTCTCATGACTAGGGCCTTGGGTGGTCGCATGTGGTTGCTCTGATGCCATTATTTCCTAAATAAAACCTCAATTAGATCCTCCATCAACATAAATCCTCCAATAACAATTCCAATTATCCTCAAGACTACAACTTCAATTTTCTTCTAAGCTCAAATCAAATTATGATAACTAATTATCTTCCAAAATTAACTTCCAAAATTAATAGATCAACTCCTAATATTATTCTTGCGCAAGATCCAAAACCTTTGCTCTGATACCACAAATTGTCACGACCTGTCCCGCTAACCAGAACCTGTCGTGACAAAGATATTTCTTCACATGTCTCCTCAAAGTACATACGTGGCAAATCTCATAAAATATATCATCATTGTATTTAAAGTTCAAGAAGTGCCTTACACAAGTTCTATTACATCTCCTTACAAAACAACAGACAATACAAAAAAAGAAACCACCTCATGCTAATGTATAGACAATCCTTCCTCCTTTCGGTCATGATTCGGTTGATCTGTACATAATAATAATAAAGAGGGATGAGCCTAAACCTATTTATGAGCCTAGACCCAGTGAATGGATCTCAAGCTTTTTACCAATATAACCAAAAGTTGAAATAACTTGTATAGAATTCTTTAACATACTTGTATGTTAAATATGAGTATCATACCAAAATTTATGCTGAATGCTTTAAAATAACTTGAAAGAGACTTTATGATAGTAATCATATAAAAACATGCTATTTTGCAATCAAACACTGAAATCACTTCAAAAGAAGTAAACTTAAACAAGATTATCACTATTAAGCTATTTGCATTAATCACCATTGTGGCTAAGTTATCGGCTCGTGAACGCTGAAACAAAGCTGAGTCATACACGCAGACGGTCTCAAAGACCAAAAACACCCTGCATACAACCCAAAGACTATATGTATACAGAATGCGGACCCAAAGTCCTCTTGATACAATATTTAATGGTTTGCCAAATCTAATGACATCACCATATCTAATGGCTAGTCCATGACTTATATAAAATAGTTACTGTGGTGCTTACTTTCAGATTATGATTCTTTTCTTGCCACTAAAATTCTGTATTTGCTAACTCATGCTCAGAATAGTTAATTCATGAGATGAAAAAAATAAAATATCTGACATAAAATGCATATTCTTGCAACATGAACTATTAAGAGCTTGAAAACTGATACATATTGCATAGTACTATCCAAAACATATTTCTTTATATAAAGCTCAAATCAGAGTTGTTAAACTTATTCTTTGTGTTCCGAAAAGAATTATATGCTTAAAAATGTGCTATCAAGATAAAACAATTGAAACGACATTTGAAATTCTTTCTAAAAACCTGATTGCATATCCTATATAATATTTGCAGCTCATACGTAAAAGCTTAGAAAACGCGATTGCAAACTTGCTATGTACTACTTGTCAAAACCATGCATAAAAGCTAAAGATTATTGCTTAAAGTAGCACTTGAGAATCCCTCACCTGATTCTTCTAACTCAAGTCAGGGTCGCATCCTCTAGTCAGTGCCTCCTATATTTGTCTCTAGCTGCTACATCACTTCTTTTTGAATTCTTCTGTAGTCGATAGCCGACAGCACTTCGTCGCAGCTTCTATAGGCTCCTCCGGCACTCTCTCTGATTTTCTAGCTCTAAGGTTGTGAGAGTGGTGTGGGATGGAATAAGTAGGAATGAGGAGCTCATGGGTATATATAGGCCTCCAACCCCTTTGCATGTGTGACATGTGTTAGCAATAAGGGAGGCTCTAAGACAATTGTTACCTCCCTATCATGCATGAAGATATGGCAACACTTGCCATCCATGCACAATGACACATGGCTCATATGCTTGAGGGAACATGTTGTACATGCATGAGGGCACTTGGTGCACATGCATAACGCCACATGCCTTACATGCACTAGCACACATGTTATTCTTGAATGATGACACATGGCACTCTTGTGTATTGACATATGTTCAGCATGTATAACGACACGTGTCCCACAATTTTCCATCTGTGTCCTACTTTTGCTAACGACACAATTATCGCTAATCACGTGTAATTAATACTAATCATGCTTAATTAGTCATAATGACTTGATTATGGTCTAATGAGCACAAATCTGTAACATCCTGTGCCCTAAACTGGTATACCCGGTCCGTTATTGGGGATTATTGGCCCAATCAACATGTCAGGCTTGGGTCCAACTGGAGCTCTCAATCACGACTCAAAATTCTTATGCCTTGGTTGACTAGCAGTTGCTTCTACTACTTATAAGCTACTACCACACATCCAACTTACTAGATGTGGTACTATGTTTGACGTGCTACAAAATCAAAGAGCACTTTTTAAATTCATAACAATTCAAGATGGTCTATGATTTACATGAAACAAGTTTCATTGTAATTGTTTCATCAAGGCAAATCTATTAACTGTGTCAAATGTAATGTGTGAATACTATCAATGCAACATTTCTTTGAAATAACACTGCTTACATTCATAAACATAGAATATATAGTGATATTTTACAAAACTCACAAACTACTTAAAACACACATTACTGGGAGGGTCTCTTATATAGAGAGAAAACCCTTGAGAGTATAAGAGGAAAAATACATAATTACCCTTGAAGGGTTACGAAACCCGAAGGGTTACGATATGGAACCTGAAGTGTTAAGGGATACATGGTTACAAATATAAATTTAAATATACTAACTCTAACACCCCCCTTAAGTTGGAGCATATTTATTGATCATGCCCAACTTGGATACTATGTATATGAAGCACTTCCTTTGAAGAGCCTTTGTGAGGATGTCTGCAAGCTGAAGTTCAGTGGAGATGTGTGGAGTGTTGATCTGTCCTCCTCATTCTACATCATGAATGAAATGGCAATCAATTTCAATATGTTTTGTTCGTTCATGGAAAACTGGATTGGTGACGATGTACATGGCAGACTTGTTGTCGTAGTATAAGGGTATAGGAGTGGTGATTAAATGCCATGTTCTGTTAGGAAAGAGACAAGCCATGTGATATCATAGGTGGCCTAAGCCATTGTCCTGTATTCTGCCTTTGCACTGTATTTGAAGACCATTGTCTGCTTCTTGCTTCGCCAAGTGAAAAGGTTATCCCCATTAAACATGGTGTATCATGTAGTGGATCGACGGTCCTAAGGAGAGCTAGCATAGTCAGAATCTGTAAAGATGGAGATATTAGTGTGCTCGTTCACCCTATAGAAGAATCCACGTCAGGGAGATTCCTTCAAATATCAAAGGATCAAAAGAACATCCTCCCGGTGATTGTAAAGAGGCTTCTCCACTTGCTGACTAACATTGCTCACATCATATGATCTGGCAAAGTAATAGGGAGATAGAGTAATTTTCCCACTAAGCTTCTCGACCGTGTTGCATCTTCAAAAGTTGGATCAGTAAATGCTGAATATTTTTCACTTCTACAGGGATGCCAGATGGCTTACATCCAAGTAGTCATGCCTTAGTCAGAATATCGAGGAAATACTTCCTCTGTGAAAGATGGAGTCCCTTTGTAGTGTGTATTACCTCGATGCCAAGAAAATAACGATGTTGGCTGAGGTCTTTCGTGATAAAGACCTTTTGGAGGAAGATCTTGGTCTCTTGAATACCGTCTACATCATCTCCTGTGACAACCATATCATCAACATATACAACAAGAATGACCGTGCCAGTAAACTGTCATCTAATAAAGAAAGAGTAGTCATATATTATCCTCTGAAAATCAAGTATGTTGATCTCCATAGTGAACCTGCCAAACCATGCCATGGGGATCTGCTTCAAGTCATAAATGGCCTTGCATAGTCGACATACATGTTCCCTCTCGACTACATACCTTGATGGTTGCATCATGTAGACATTCTTCTTAAGATCACCATATAGAAAGGCATTCTTCATATCATATTGATAAATGGGCCAAGCCTTGTTGGCAGCAATAGAGAGAATAGTACGTATTGACCCCATTCTGGAAACATGCGAGAATTTCTCAAAATAATCAACTCTAAAGGTTTATGTGAAACATTTGAAAACAAGTCTGGCTTTCAAATTGTCAATAGAACCATCAGCCGACTATTTGGTCGTGAACACGCTTTGACAAGCCACAGGGAGAACTCTTGGGGGGCATGGCACAAGATCCCACATGCCCCAGGAGGTAAGTGCATCCATCTACTCATCCATGACCTATCGCTAACCATGATCCTACATTGCACTGAAATGATCTCGTGGAATAGAAATAGAATCCAGAGCATCTGCAAATCTATTGCACCTCTAGATAAATCATCCATAGAAATAAAACGTGACATAGGGTGATACGTGCATAGCCTTTTTCCTTACGTAGAGCTATAGGAAGCTCCTCGGGTACATCCAGGGAAATAGTGGTTGGAGCACTCGAAGTATTCATATCAGCCTGTATAAAAATGATAGGTAAAGGTACAAACACTGGTGTAGAAGGTATAGAGGTACGCTGGCGAGTATAAACAATTGGTGCAGGGAGGTCTAGAGGAATGCCACTCACAACCTGTGTGAAATAACTTGTTTTCTCAAAGAAGGTGACATCAGAATATAAATAATATTGATGCCCAACATGATCATGGCATCGATAGCCTTTCAGGTTACGAGAGTACCCTAGAAAGATGCATTTGATGGCATGAGAGG
Source organism: Ottelia alismoides (assembly GCA_037367405.1). Taxonomy (NCBI): domain Eukaryota; kingdom Viridiplantae; phylum Streptophyta; class Magnoliopsida; order Alismatales; family Hydrocharitaceae; genus Ottelia; species Ottelia alismoides. Next base: position 718,012 of record JAZKJV010004389.1, read on the forward strand.
ATAAATTGTCAGTTGCATGAAAGTTATGAACAAAGGCAATACAATCAAAAATTCTTAGAGGTAAGGGAAAAGAAGACTCAATAGGGTTAAGGAAAATAGAGTTGCCCCTCCAAAAACAGATGAAGGAATACGGTTGATAAGATAAATTGCAGTAAGGATAGCATCCCCCCAATATTGTTTAGGAACACTCATTTGACTATACAACATTTATCAAGTGTCGGAGTTTCCTCTCAGCTATACCATTCTTTTTTGAGGTATATGGACATGGTTTGGTGAATAGTTCCCTACGATGCAAAGAAAGAGGTCAAGTCATGTTGGGTTAACATAAGAGCATTATTAGTATGAATGATCTTAGCAATGCTAAAAAAGTTTTTAACATATTGAAAGAAAATTCTGACAATTTGATTAATCTCTGAATGCTCTTTTATTTGATATACCCAAGAAGATCGGCTATGATCATCAATAAAAATAATAAAATAGCAATGACCACTTAATGTGTGGATCGGGCAAGTTCCGCAAACATCACAATGAACAAGATGAAAAGCAGTAGTAATACGAGACTCAGTACGAACAAGAAACAAAGCTGGATAGTGTTCCTCGAACTCACACGCCTCACACAGAAAGGGCTTCATAGTAGAGAGTTCAGGAAACATTGTGAAGCCCGTGGATCAAGGTACTCGTTTATACACCATTTGCGACATTACATTCAATAATTATAGCATTAGTTCAACTAAATTTGAGAAGAAATTTTTTGTGTTCCACATAAACAATGTAACAACCACAGAAACAACAAAAAGTGACACCAATTTTCATTTCAGTAATTTTCATATATATAAACATGTATCAAAATAAGCTGACAGTGCATACATGTCTCCCAAAATGTATAGAAGAGAAAGAAAACACTACTCATAACCAGAATAAAAAACTGTAACAAATGTACCGTCTAGTATAGCTGCAAATGCTCAGTATCATCAATCAGCTATTGCGACGAAGGATTTTTGTCTGCCAAACATGCAAGGAACAAGAGGATGTCAACGGATTTTGTGTACATTCCAGCATATTAAAAATAATAACAAGTAATTACGTGTGTTCAAAATTAAGCAAGTAGAAGGGCATTGATATTTAAATTTAATAAACTACAACCGTAAGAAAATGATTTCTAAGCAGCTTTGTCTGAATGTGCCACATGATTTCCCATCACCACATAATATTTTAACATTTGCATATATTAAATGACCCATAAGTGTATGTTATTTTCTTTTGTCATTTAGGGAATATGTTTATGGATATTAATAATGAGGATAATGATGTTCTGATCTGAGTCTTGATTCTACTTCTCAAGTCTAGTAGATTGTCTGTGGTCTTGGTCTCAGTGTGACCTCATACTATGACTCTAAGGCGTGAAGAGTAACTTAGGGTAGTGGTGCCTCCGTAGGCATGCGGTGGGGTGTAATGCATCCTAACTAAGTTCCCAACACGTCCACTAACTTAATTATCACCTATAGTAGTAGTTCTAAGATATCATTAGTTGTTGATGATTGATGTTTAATGATAAATGGTGATTCCGTATAAATCTCAACTGTAATCAACTCAATTGTAAGTGATCTAAACTCTAGCTAAACTTAATTGTGATTGATCTCAACACTGGCCCAACTCTATTGTAATTGATCTCATCTCTTAGCCAACTCAATTGTAATCCATTTCAATGCGTAATTATAACTCCTTCATATTCAACAATAACTGATTCAGATGTAGACATCGCAATGCCTATTGTCAGAAAAGTAACAAAAACTCAAGCTGTGAGGAAGTCTCCTAAGAGACCCTTCCATCTTGCCCTCTAAGTGGAAGTGTGTTCCATTAGAGGGATAGGTCTACTCCAAAATTACACCACTGAGATGGGTGAGAGAGACTCCCCTGAAGAGTCACTCTATATGGGCCCGACCAGTAAGGGCAAATGAGCTCATACGAAAAACTAAAATCGATGATCCCCCGCATGGGTATACTAAAACAGGAGGTCAACAGATCCGGTCAAAAATCAGCATCCCAACAAGGCGTAAAAACACTACGAGCTCACGTAAAAACTATAAAAGGACTGGGATTCTAGACCCGTGCATTTGGCGGTCGTTGCCCTAACCAGGATTTGTTTCCTCCACCAAGTTGAGGGTCACCACACCCTCACACGATCAAGTGTAAGGGTAACCAAGACCGACACTATTAATTATCAGTAGAACTGAATTATCAACATATTTACTAGCTTGACTACTCATTTCTTTATCGATCCCTTCTATGGTTGACTGAATAGATCTAGGTCTTTATATCATTTGACATCTACAGATAGTATAGTATACCTAAAAGATTAATTTATGGATATGGTCTGATTCAGAATACATGATCAGAGTACCTCTATGTGTACCCAAACTCATTCCATCAAGTGATTCAAACTTTTTTTTCATTCTATCCAATTATATCCAACTTTCTAATGAGACCAAACTCTAATGTATAGAAAAACTGGTAGCAAAATTTTATCCTAATTTGCTGATTGTTGTTCAAGGTTATTAGGATATATGGTGTAGATCCTTTTAAACACTTTAGATATCTAGTACACACCCCACCTTCCGGTTAATAATGTAGCGAGGAAACCTAGCAGACCATGTGAGGTTGCTTGGTCATCATTCCCGTGTTTTCTTGCTACCGTAGTAGAGGGTTCCCACATAAATCATATGCTCCTTGTGATTGTTTTTGTTTCTACAATTCTAACTAGATCACTAGGCACAAAAGTCATCAAATATGGGCCTAGATCATAGGGCACAGAAAGTCATCAAATACAGGCCAAACTATACTTTGGCTAAGAATTGGTTCACTTTTCACTTCCATAAATAGAAAGGAGAGGTATAGCTCAGACCAAAAAGGATAACGAAACATACAAATTTTCAATGATGTAGATCTATTAAGGAGCTTAGTTGGATCTTATTTCCAAGCATCTTACCATAAAACACACATTTGCAGGGTGCACTCCTAACACGATTGATAATCACTTATCAACACCCATACAGGAATCGGGGGATCCTTCCGTGCTTGCAAGGATGCATTTAAAAATATTCCAGATGACTCAAATCCCAAACCGCTGATGGATGATGAACATGTAATGATAATATAGTTGCATGTCATGTAATGGCCGAGGTCTAAACCAAAATCAATGCAAGGGAGACTATGAGTAACATCTTATTGGGTTTGGGCCTAATTAGACTCAAGACAACAACAAAAAATGCTTAGAAGGTAACTATGCCCAAGATGCAACAAAATAACTCATATTTTTCTAATATGTGATATGCAATTTGGTTTGCCTATTGAAGTATCCAACTGCAAAAATGAATATCCAATCCAAGAATGTACCATTTTCGCATGTTAGCGAAGCACTAAAACACAGATGCATTACTGTATGGTTACAGACTAAAATTTCTATATTTTTTCTCAATTATATTTTTTTAAAACTAACTATTTTAAACATCTGCTTACGATTGTAACAGAGACTGAAATTTCTCAAGTAAATTTTTGTAAACTTAAAATTTTACAAATTTACAAAGTTATGATCTTACACAGGAGGAGAGGAAATATATATCAAAACCAAATTAATAGATTTTTAAGAAGTTTATTTCTTATTAAAAAATCTCAAACATTCATGAGATTTCTTGAGAAAAATACATGCACGACAGCAAAGATGAGGGGACTTGGATTTGTACCTAATTAGATCTTCAAAAATGTAGATCTATTTGCATGAATTGGCTAGGGAAAGTTGCAGCAACAAGCTTCAAAGGAAGGAGAAGAGAGCCTCCAGCTTCTACGGGTGTAGGAGCAACACCAAGAGTGAGTGGTTGGAGATGCAGTAGCTCAAGAACAAGAGCTGAATTGATTTTCTAGCAAGTTAATTTGAAGGAGAAAAGGTTCAGGGCTCTTCTCATTGGAATATAGTACAGAAATTGGGGAGGAAATTGGAAAGAAGATAAGGAAGGGAGGTTTTGTGATGCCCGTTTTCGCGGATCTGGGATACCTGTTTACACATCATTCATAATATCATGTTTGCTAAAGATCGCATTAGAGTACTAAAAAAGGGAAAAAATTTTAGGTTTACGAATGACATTTACATTTAGTTAATAAGCCACAGTACTACAATATGTCACCAACTATATTCCAATAAATTTCTATTGCATTTAACATGAAATAAAAGAAACTGCATAATGTACATGCATCACAATTGTATCAGAAGAGAAATAAAAGCATTTATAATACCTTAAACAAAACTATAGTATGTGTACCTGACAATAGAAACTGTGGAAGCTGATGTTCAGCTCTCCCAATATCACGATGCAAGTGTTTTGGGATCAATCAATGTAATAGGGAGAAAAGAACATCAAAATGTTGAGTAAATCTTATTAATTAGAAATAACATGAAATTTAGTGGATCCTAAAGAAAGCAAATAAATAGGGCTTGGCATACCCATATTAATCATTTTTTAACAAATATTATATGATCCATATTTAAGTCATTGCCTTTTTGTTCATTATAATATATGTTTGATGGGTCTTGGAATATGAATGATGAGTCTCTAACATCTCAAGTTTAGTCAGACTCATTTGTGACTCATTCTAAGCTCAATTGTAACTTCTCCAAATTCAACTGTAACTGATTCACATGTAGCCATTACCAAGTCTATTGGAGAAATGGTACCAAAATCCATCGGTGAGGTAGTCTCCTAAGAGACTCTTCCGCCTCGCCCTCTAAGTGAAGTACGGTCTAGTAGAGGGATAGGTCTACTCCAAAACTACATCACAGAGACGGGTGAGAGAGACTCCCAAGAAGTGTCACCCCAAAAGAAAAACCAGCCCTACCAGTACTGGCTAACGAGCTCGAAAAACTAAAACCAAGGGCCCTCCATCCTAGGTACCCAAACGAATAAGGGTCAGCAGAATTGGTGTTCAAAAGTAAACCTGTAGATCGCAGAGAGGCATAAAAACTATGAGCGCTCGCGAAAAATCAAGAAAAAAGACTGGGATCCTAGACCCACACACTAAGCGGTCACTACCTTAACTGGGCTTCCTAACTCCCGCCCAACTGAGGGTTATCGCACCCTCGCACAGTCAGGTGTAAGGGTAACCATGACTGGCACTCTTAATTATCTGTCGTTATTGAAACACCACTACTGACTTGATTTCTCAATCTTTCTCAATCTCTGTTGTGGTTGACTATATAGATCTAGGTTTTTATTAATGATCTTATTAATAATGATCAATAATTAGAAGAGTATACTTAAAGGATTGTTTCACGAAGATGATCAATCCTTGAAATCACATAATATCATTCTTACAATCATGAGATTAGTAGTTACTCGTTGGTTCTGGATCTAGGTTTAAATCAATGCAAACATCCCAACCTTTTGTGTTTAACTTATGAGGTTAGGGGCTACTCATTAGTTCTGGATTTAAATTTAATCCCATAATCACATTCTTGTAAAATCCTCTATTCTTTTCATTATTTAAGCATGAATCGCATAACATATTTACTGGTCTTAATTCAAGATCAATTTCATATAAAAGTTTCAAATTCCTTTATATATATATATATTAAACATAAATCTTTTAGCCTAAATCTTAATATGAAATTATAATCAACCCTTTCCAAAATCTTAATCTTTTGATCTTCTAAAACAAGATTTTTGTAGCCTAAATAGTGTTCTAAAAATTTGGATCATTCTTATGTCCAAACAAATCATCTTTTATCATTTTATTAATAGTCAAAAAGATAATTGTGAATCTACATTCTGTATCCTCAGTATCATGTTGATGAGTCACTATTTTATAATTTTGTTACCTTGTTTTTTTTGTGATTATTTGTTATTTATAAACGATGCCAGCCATCCATAATTAATTATGTCTTACCTACTTCTCAGTATTTTACAATTTTTTGTAATTTCAAATGTTAGAATATGAAGAGTCTGAAATTAACCAATATTAATTCCATATTTTAATTGTAAACTGCAACTAGAAGATGATTCAATCTTGTTAATGTTGTAAGAAATTATGATTTGTTTGGGGAGGAAATACAGTTTTAAAAATGGGAACAAAAGTTTTGATCAACTTCCATTTAAAAATTAATCTTCATGTAAAATCTATTGATATTTCTTCGAGAACCATAATTCATTACCATACTTTGATTCAAGAAAAGTCGATTCATCTATGAATATTCTTGAGTATATCAATTATATACAATGCCCACAGTCCAATATCAAAAGTATGATATTATGACTATCTCCATCTTGAACATTTATTTTGAAACGGATTATGCATTTGGTTCATGGTTTTAATCATCTTTAACATGACGAACACAATTTTAAAATTTTATTTATGTAGGTTATAATCCACTAAGCACGTTCTTCTTTATTTTGAAGTAGTGCTATATATATTACACGTTATCATTCTTCATGTTTTCTGACTACTTAGTTTTTTTACAAAGCTGTCATTATAAAGAGATTCGCATGTATATTTATTTATTATTATTTTGTTATATATCCTATGCATACATAGCAACTTCTTTGTAATTATTTTGTTTCGAGTTGTAAGGATTACTTGAATTTATTATGTAATTTGAAATCATAATGATTCCATATGTAACTCAAATAACTTAAACTGTCTATCCCAGTTAAGAATGTACACATTATAGTTATATTCCACTCGAACTTCAAAGACTATAACAAAGGAGTATCTATTAAAAGAGAGCATGCTTGCCTGCATTATACACACACACACACACACATACACACACATACATATATATTTGTTTAAAGTGTGAATACAAGTTTTCTACATTTCATGAGCATATTCTCACATTAATTGTAAATAATACATATGATATAATTAAGAGAGTAGAAGACAAGAATGCTTAACCTTGAAAATAGGCTAAGTATATTTTTTAATTTCATCAATATAATTGTTTATTGAATCTTCTAATTTCCTTGATAAGTATGGAATATTGGGTAGATTGTGAATTGAAGAACATGTAAGACCTCCCTTTTTTAGTAGTGTTTGTAAAAGAAAACTTAGGAAATCATGAATCTAAATTGTGGTCTGAATTCATGATCGTTTTCATATATAACTTCACATTTTCATTAATATTCAGAAGTAGATTAAGAGATTGAAATATACATGGAATGCGACAAAAGAGGAAAAAGATTGTACCATTGGATCTTGAATTTAGGAGAAAAAGAGGGATGCACTTGTTGCCATTGGTAGTAGCTCCAACTGCTTGCTTAGGGGGAAAAGTAGCAGCAACTACTGCCACAGGAGCAGCTGCATGCAGCAGATGAAGGAGGTTGCAGTAACCTTTGAGTCTTGTTTTTGTAGGAGCAGCACAACTGCTACTCTAAACAACAACATGGGAGAACTTGGAGCAACTGCAGGCTGATGCTTAAAGCAGCAACATCACCTCCAATGGAAGCACCAAGCAGCAACAGTGGAATTTTAAATTGCTGGACAACAACATTTGTAGGAAAAAAGGGGCTACCAACAACTGTGTTTGGAGAGAATAGAGAAAGAAAGAAGGAATTTGGGATTGATATAAATAAGGGAATGGGGGGTTTATTGGCTTGACAAGTGTATGGAAAGAAAAATCCAAGTGGAAGAGGCTATAAACCAAGTACCTATTGTACTGTATAGGAAACTACACTGTATTGTTTGATTAAAATTTTATTTTATTTATCTTATTTTTTAAAACCAATAACTCTCTTATTTTTAGAAAGTCAAAGTAGACTGTATATGCACCTCGAGTGTCGGATTTTTGTGTACAATAGCTCGTTTTGTCTATCTCTGAATGACAATCGAAATCAGTATAATATTCATATACTTTTAGTTGGATATGAATACCCAAAATTCTCGAGATACAATTTTGGTTTATGGTTAAATTTTGCGGTTTTAAAATAGCAAACGACCTCTGATCGATGAACGGTTGATTTCGTTGGTCTTATTTTGTCGAATCGGATTTTTAGGTGACGTCGATTTAATACGCAGTTTCCGAATTTGCATTGCAAGCTTTTCCATGGCACGTATTACGATCGATTTTTTGGTCGATTGCGACCGAACGAATTTTAATCTACGATCTATAGGTTGATCTGAGTTTATTCAATATTAATTGAATATTAGTTGCGCATGTCGACCCTCAATCGGGTCGGGTTCGGATTAGTTGGATCCGGATGTTACAAATATAAAAACCTCAAAGGGAGTCTCATCCTCGAGACTCGATCAAGGTCACTATGTGTTTTATCTAAGTATCATCTGGCCATAAATACCTCAAAGGGTTTTGAACCCATAAAAACCTTAAAAGCAAAAACAAGCCGTATTCTTTCAATATATATAACTAATTGAGCTTATTTTAATGACTAACTAAAAAGAGTTGTGGTATCGTGTCTGCTTGTCTGCTTTAGTCTTCCATATTGCCTCTTTGACATCATGTCAGTGCCATAACAACTTCACTAAGGGAATTTGTTTGTTGTAGAGCTTCTTCACAACACTATTAAGTATCTATACTGGCCTCTCCTTGTATATTTAGTCTGACTCCACATCAAGGTCCTCGTAGCCGATGACGTGGCGAGGATCGTACGCGTACTTCTATAGGTTGGGTATATGAAAGACATCATGTTTGGCTAATAAGTGTAGAGGAATGGTTACTAGATAGATCACCTTACACATACGAGTAATAATCTCAAATGGTCCAACATATCGTGGCGTCAACATGCCATGAACACCAAATCTCTGTACTCTCTTCATCGGAGATACTGGTTGAACCACGCAATCCCCTTCTTGTGTTTACATGAATTTCATCAATTATGAAAAACTAAGTTGAATATTGATAAGTTACATTTGAATGGTTTAAGAGAAGATGATCAGGATTACCTGACACTTCAATTCTCTTCTCCGACAATATGCATAGCTTTTCGGGTGGCCCTAAGCAGTCAGGAGACTTCGCCTCACAAGGTTATCAACCCTCGCAGTCTGCTCCAAGAAATCTATGGAGTAAAGAGCGTGTTCGCCTACCTTAAGCCAACTGAGAGGTGCGAGACATCTCCGTCTATATAGGGCTTCGAATGGTGTCATATCAATACTGGAATGATGGTTGTTATTATACGGAAATTCTACCAATAGCAGGTGGTCCTCCCAGGACCCTTTACACTCTAGAGTACATGCACGTATCAAATCTTCAAGTGTCTGAATAGAGCGCTCGCTTTGTCCGTCAGTCTGTGTATGATATGTAGAACTCATTTTCAGCTCTGTCTGAAGTGCTAATGGTGCTAGTATTGAGATGTAAGCATCGAGTCTTTGTCAGTGTCAGACACTACCTCGCGTGGTATATCATGAAGCCTGATAATGTTCTACACATGTAATCTGGCCAACCCAGGTGGAGTGTAGGTCATACTGGTAGGTATGAAATGGACCGACTTGTCAACATGTCAACTACAACCCAAATAGCATCGTGGCCGCTTGGTGTCCTCGGTGGCCTAGTGACAAAACTCATGGAATTACTCTTCCACTTCCACTCGGGAATGAGGAGAGACTGTAATAAACTTGGTGGTCTCCTATGCTTAGATTTTACCATCTGACAAGTCAAGCATCTGTTGACGAGATGTGTCACATTTGACATCATCTCATCCCATCAACAATAATGGAATAAGTTACAGTTCATCTTTATGCTGCTAGGATGAATTTGATGATTTTATTGTGACATAGTCCATTTATGGAAAGTTGGCTAGATTGTTCTTATCAAAGATATATTTCAAGCTCTTGTGATCCTTGAAAATCTCAAAATTCACCTCAAAAGATAGTGATGCCAGATCTTCAAAGTGAAGACAACTGTTACCAACTTCAAGACACAGATGGAGTAATTCCTCTCATGAGACATCAAATGACAGAATACATAAACAATCACATGACCTGGCTGCATCAGAACCGCTCCTAAACCTTCTCTTGAAGCATCTGTATATACGGCATGATCTTGGGTGTATGAAGAAAGTGCAAGAATAGTCGTAGTCGTCAATCTTTTCTTCAATGTCCTAAAGGCTTGCTCGCATGAATTATTCCAAATGAGGAACTCTCTTCTGTGTCAATCATGTCAGGAAAAGAATGACTCGAGAAAAAACTATTGATGAAGCATATGTAATAACTCACTGGTCCAGGGATCCTTCGTATTTGAGTGAATGTCTTGGGTTATTCCCAAGATATTACTACCTCAATCTTTGCAGTATCACTGCAATACCTACTTTAGAAATGACATGACCAAGAAATGAGACATGGGATAATAAGAACTCACACTTACTCAGCTTGGCATATAACTTATACTATTAAAGTATGTCAAGGACTATCTTTAGATCATTTGCATGATTCCATTTATTTCAAGAATATATCAGAACATCATTGATGAATCACAGCCACAAACTTGTTCAAGTATGGACGAAAAATCTTGTTCATCAATATCGCGTATGTTGCATTGCATTTGTGAGCCCAAACGACATCACACAAACTTGTAGTACCCATATCGAGTTTTGAATGTTGTCTTCGAAATATCCGACTCTCGAATCCTTAGCTGATGGTAGCCAGATCGGAGATCGATCATTGAAAACACCGAAGATCCATGTAGCAGATCGAATGGATCATTGATGTGTGGTAGAGGATAATGGTTCTTCACCATTTCTTGTTCAGTTGTATGTAATCAATGCATAATTTCATTGATCCATCCTTCTTTCTGATGAAAGAACTAGAGCACCCCCAAGGTGAAGTGTTCAACCTTATGAAAGCTAAGTCAAGTGGCTTATGAAACTACCTCTTTATCTCTCTCAACTCGGCTAGTGCCATGCAGCACGTATCCATCGAGATTGGTTGTGTATCTTGTAGTAATATAATGTCGAACTCAATCTCTTTTTCAGGTGGTAAACTTGGCAAATCATTAGAGAACACATTAGGGTAATCTGACACTATCGTGATGTCCTGAGCCATCGGCTTTCCATCAGATGTCTCTCGGACAAATGCTGGATATGAATCACATCCTAGATCAACCAGTCTCTAAGCTCTCAATACTGAGATAGTCCATTTTGGAGTCATGTAATGTACCCTTAATGGTAAACTCAGGTAAGTCTGGAATCCTGAAGACAATCGTTTTCCTGAAGTAATTAACTAGGTATAATTAGATGACAGCTAATCCACTCACATAATCAGGTCACACTTATCAAGTTGTAGTAGTAAACAATCAGTAATCATCTCGTGGCCACCAATCAACATTGGTAACCTTCTGACTATCAGTCTTATACTGAACAACTAAGCACCTGGCCCATGGATGTGACAGAGAAGATCTATGGCCTATGCAACTCTACTTACTGCTGCTAGAACTCGAAGTTCATTCATTGCTTCAGAATCAATAAAAACATAGAAACGTCAGTATAGGATACCGTGTTTCTATATAAGAACTAATACCATTAATAGTTGATGTTCGCAGATATTTCTAACTGTGCTTTTTATCTTCTTGGGAAACAATATGGAAATTAGTTGCAATTGGTGACATCTGTGGTCGTTAAATTTGAATGTCATATTTCCCTTTCGGACTCATGACAAGTCGAAGAACTATCGCTATCCAAGAATTAATGCGATCAAATTTATAATACTACGAATGTATGTAGCGAGGTATCATTGCTCTGATACTAAACTGTGACGCCTGTTTCCGCAGATCTGGGATACCATTTTACACATCATTCGTAATATCATGTTCTCTATAGATCGCATTAGAGTACTGAAAATTAGGGAAAATTTTTTCGGGTTTACGAATGACATTTACATTTAACTAATAAGCTGCAGAACTACAATATGTCACCAATTATATTACAATAAATTTCTATAGCATTTAACATGTAACAAAAGAAACTACATAATGTACATGCATCCCAATTGTATCAGAAGAGAAATAAAAGCATATATAATACCTTAAACAAAACTATAACATGTGTACCTGACAATAGTAACTGCGGAAGCTGATGTTCAACTCTCCTAATACCACGATGCAGGTGTTTTGCCTGCAATCCATGTAATAGGGAGAAAAGAACATCAACAAATGTTGAGTAAATCTTATTAATTAGAAATAACAGGAAATTTAGTTGATCCAAAAGAAAGCAAGTAAATAGGGCATGTCAATTAAATTTAGAGCTACTTGCATTGAAACATGCTTCAAGTTGTTTGGTATGTAAAACTCCATTCTACTTATCGTACATTAATTACCCATATTAATCATTTTTAAACAAATATTATATAATCCATATTTAAGTCGTTGCCTTTTTATTCATTATAATATATGTTTGATGGGTCTTGGAATGTGAATGATGAGTCTCTGACATGATCATTGTCTTTATTAAATGCTTATAATGTTGTTTATGAATCAAGTAGATTGATCATATTAAGTGTATATGATGGGTCTGATGTTTTGATTCTTTTCTTGTTGTATTTCTCAAGCTTAGTGGATAATCTGTAGTCTCGGTCTGAGTAAGACCTCACACTATGACTCTAAGGAAGTAAGGAAGCCTTAGGGTTGGGGTGCCTACGTAGGCAAGCGGTGGAGTAAAATGCATCCTAACTAAGCTCCCAACATGTCCACTTGCCATATCTAACAACTGTGGCAGTAGTTCGTATGTCTGATAAGGATGATTTTCATGATATGGTCTTTTCTCTTTGTAAGGAATTACTGGCAGAACAGTAACAAGCTCAACTGAAACCAAGCTCAACTACAACCCACTCAATTGTAACCAATTTAACTGTAATCCATCTCACTTTAGTCAGACTCATTTGTGACTCATTCGAAGCTCAATTGTAACTTCTCCAAATTCAAATGTAATTGATTCACATGTAGCCATTGCCAAGTCTATTGGCGAAATAGTAACCAATACTCAAGCGGTGAGGTAGTCTCCTAAGAGACTCTTCCGTCTCGCCCTCTAAGTGGAAGTGCGGTCTAGTAGAGATGGTCTACTCCAAAACTACACCACAGAGACAGGTGAGAGAGACTCCCTGAAAGAGTTACCCCAAAAGAAAAACCAGCCCGAACGGTACAGGCTAACTAGCTTGAAAAACTAAAACCAAGGGCCCTCCAGCCTAGGTACCCTAACGAACAAGGGCAGCGGAACTTGTATTTAAAAGAAAACCTGTGGATCGCAGAGAGGCATAAAAACTGCGAGCGCTCACGAAAAATCGAGAAAAAGACTAGGATCCTAGACCGGTGCACTAAGCGGCCCCTGCCTGAACTGGGCTTCCTATCTCCCGCCCAGCTGAGGGTTACTGCCCGATTGCATAGTCAGGTGTAAGGGTCACCAAAACTGGCACTCTTAATTATCAGTCATTGTTGAATCACCAATACTGACTTGATTTCTCAACCTTTCTCAATCTCTATTGTGGTTGACTGTACAAATCTATGTTTTGTTAATAATCTTATTAATAATGATCAATAGTAAGATGAGTATACTTACAGAAATGTTTCACGAAGAGGATCAATCCTTGAAATCACATATTATCATTCTTACAATCATGAGATTGGTAATTACTCATTGGTCTGGATCTAGGTTTAAATCAATGCAAACATCCCAACCTTTCTTGTTTAACTTATGAGGTTAGGGGCTACTCATTAGTTCTGGATTTAAATTTAATCCAATAATCACATTCTAGTAAAGCCCCAATTCTTTTCATTATTTAAGCATGAATCACATAACATATTGACTGGTCTTAAATCGAGATCAATTTCTTATAAAGTTTCAAATTCCTTTATATATATATAACATAAATCTTTTAGCCTAAATCTTAATATGAAATTATAATCAACCCTTTCCAAAATCTTAATCTTTTTTTGATCTTCTAAAACAATTATTTTGGAGCCTAAATAGTGTTCTAAAAATTTGGATCATTCTTATGTCCAAACACCTCACCTTTTATCATTTTATCAATAGTCAAAAAGATAATTGTGAATCTAACATTCTGGGTCCTCGGTAACTTGTCGATGAGTCACTATATTATATACTTTGTTACCTTGTTTTTTTGTGATTATTTTTTTTACAAACGATGCCAGCCATCCATAATTAATCATGTTTTATCTACTTCTCAGTATTGTTCAATTTTTTGTAATTTCAAATGTTATAATATGAAGAGTCTTAAATTAACCAATATTAACTCCATACTTTAATTGTAAACTGCAACTAGAAGATGATTCAATTTTGTTATGTTGTAAGAAATTATGATATGTTTTGGGAGGAAATACAGTTTTGAAAATGGGAAAAAAAGTTTTGATCAACATCCATTTAACAACTAATCTTCATGTAAAATATATTGAAATTTCTTCGAGAACCTTAATTCATTACCATACTTTGATTCAAGAAAAGTCGATTCATCTACGAATATTCTCGAGTATATAAAGTATATACAATGCCCATAGTCCAATATCCACAGTATGATATTATGACTATCTCCATCGTGAACATTTATTTTGAAACAGATTATGCATTTGGTTCATGGTTTTAATCATCTTTAACATGATGAACAAAATTTTAAAAATTTATTTATGTAGGTCATAATCCACTAAGCACGTTCTTCTTTATTTTGAAGTAGTGCTATATATATATCACTCGTTATCATTCTTCATGATTTCTGACACCTAGTTTTTTTTACAAAGCTGCCATGATAAAGAGATTCACATGTATATTTATTTATTATTATTATTTTGTTATATTTCCTATGCATATAGAGCAACTCCTTTGTAATTATTTTATTTTTGAGTTGTAAGGATTACTCGAATTTATTATGTAATCTGAAATCATAATGATTCCATATGTAACTCATATAACTTAAACTGTCTATACGAGTTAAGAAAGTACCCATTATAGTTATATTCCATTTAAACTTCAAAGAATATAAAAAGGAGTATCTATTAAAAGAGAGCATTCTTTCCTGCATTATACACTCATATATACATATATATTTGTTTACAATGTGAATATAGGTTTTTTACATTTCAAGAGCATATTCTCATATTTATTGTAAATAATACATACGATACAATTAAGAGAGTAGAAGACAAGAATGCTTAACCTTGAAAATAGGCTAAGTATATTTTATAATTTCATCAATATAATTGTTTATTGAATCTTCTAATTTCCTTGAGAACTATGGAATATTGGGTAGATTGTGAATTGAAGAATATGTTAGACCTCCGTTTTTTAATAGTGTTTATAAAAAAACCCTTAGGAAATCATGAATTTAAATTGTGGTCTGAATTCATGATCGTTTTCATATATAACTTCACATTTTCATTAATATTCAGAAGTAGATAAAGAGATTGAAACATACATGGAAGGCAACAAAATAGGAAAAAGATTGTACCATTGGATCTTGAATTTTGGAGGAAAAGGAGGGATGCACTTGTTGCCATTGGTAGCAGCTCCAGATGCTTGGTAGGGGGAATAGTAGCAGCAACTACTGCCACAGGAGCAGCTGCATGCAACAGATGAAGGAGGTTGCAGTAACCTTTGAGTCTTGTTTTTATAGGAGCAGCACAGCTGCTACTCTTTGCAGCAATATGGGAGGACTTGGAGCAACTGCAGGCTACTGCTTGGAGCTGCAACATCACCTTCAATGGAAGCACCAAGCTGCAGCAGTGGATTTTTAAATTGCTGGACAGCAACATTTGTAGGAAAAAAGGGGTTCCCAATGGCTAGGTTTGAAGATAATAGAGAAAGATAGAAGAAATTTAGGATTGATATAAATAAGGGAATGAGGGGTTTATTGGCTTGACAAGTGTATGCAAAGAAAAATCCATGTGGAAGAGGCTATAAGCCAAGTGCCTATTGTACTATACAGGAAACTGCACTGTACTGTTTGAATTAAAATTTTATTTTATTTCTTTTATTTTTTTAAAACCAATAGCTCTCTTATTATTAGAATGTAGAAGTTGACCGGATATGCACCTCGAGTGTCGGATTTTGGTGTATAATAGCTCGTATTGACCGTCTCAAAATGACGATCAAAATGAGTATAATATTCATATACCTTTGATTGGATATGAATACCCGAAATTCTTGAGATACGATTTTGGTTTATGGTTAAATTTTGCGGTTTTAAAATACCAAACAACCTCCGATCAACGAACGATCGATTTTGTTGGTATTATTTTGTCAAATCGGATTTTTAGGTGGCCTCGGTTTGTTTCGCAGTTTTCGAATTTGCATCACGTCTTTTCCTTGGTATGCATTACAATGCGGTCGATTTTTTGGTCGATTACGACCGAACGAATTTTAATCTAGGATCTATGGGTCAATATGAGTTTATTGAATATTAATTGAATATTAGTTGGTCATGTAGACCCTTAATCGGGTCGGGTTCGGTTTAATCGGATCCGGATGTTACAGGTTCTGTCGTGGAACATTCCTAATTTATATATATATATATTATTTTTATGACATTAGCCATGACATCAGCAGACTGATGTCATTACCGATATCACTCCTTTTTATAATATATAAATAATATCTTTATTTTATTCTCTTTTTTTTGCAAAATGTAAAGGTCATCCATATTCGCACCTCATGTCTCCGATTTTTACGAATAATAGCTCGTTTCGATCGTCTCTTAATAACGATCAAAATGAGTAAATATTCATGTACTTTAGATCGGGTACGAATACCTGAAATTCTCGAGATACAATTCTTGGTTTGGGGATTAAATTTTGTGACTTTCAAATGCCAAACGACTTTCGATTGACGAACGGTTGATTCTGTTAGTCTTCTTTTGTCGAATCGGATTTTTGGGTGGTCTTGGTTTGTTTTACAATTTCCAATTTGTGTCATGGCTTTTCCGTGACACACTTAATGATGCAATCGACTTCTGGTCTATTGCATCCAAATGGCTTTCGATTTACAATCAATTGGTCGATTTAAGTTATTTAATATTGATTAATAATTTTATTGGATAAAGGGGACCTTAATTGAGTAGAGTTTGGGTTGCTGGATGTCATAAATATAAAAACTTTACAAGGAGTCTCGTACTAGAGACTCGAGTCAAGGTCACTAAATGTCCTGCTTGGGTTACTTATGGTCATAAAAACCTCAAAGGGTTTAAAACCCAAAAAACCTCAAAGGGAAAAGAAGCTGTATTTTTAAAATGTATATAATTACAAAGTCTTGTTCCAATGATTACCTATGAAGAGTTGTGGGTATCATAACCGCATGTCTGCTTCGGTCTCTCATTTAGCCTCTTCGACTCCATGCCACAACACCTTGACCAAGCAAATCTCCTTGCTGCGAAGCTTCTTCATAGCACTGTCAAGTATTTGCACTGACATCTACTCGTATGTCAAATCAATCGCCACATCAAGATTCTCATAGCATATGAAGTATCAGGGCATACTTCCTTAGGTTGGATATGTGGAAAACATCATGTATGGTAGAAAGATGTGGAGGAAGGGCTACTCGGTAGACCACCTTCCCGACTCTAGCAAGAATCTCGAACAGTCCAACATATCGTGGCACTGGCTTATCACGAACACCAAACCTCTGATTCCCTTCAAGGGAGATACACGGAGCAATACCCAATCTCCTACCTGTATTTACACTAATTTCATTAGTATAAGAGATTAAGTTGAATTTGGATAGGTCATAATTGAAAGGATTTAAGAGAAGAGTGTTTGGATTATCTAAAACTCCAAATCTCTTCCTTGACAATCTCCATGGTTTTTTGGCATCTTTGTGCCATCAGAAGCTTTCACCTCACTAGATCAACAGTACTCGCAATCTCCTCCAAAAGATCTACGGAGTAAATAGCTTGATCACCTACCTCACTCCAACTGAGAGGATTGAGGCATCTCCGCCCGTATAGGGCTTCGAATGGTGCCATGCCGATACTGGAATGATGGTTGTTGTTGTATGTGAATTCTACTAATGGCAGATGGTCCTTACAGGACCCTTTCTACTCCAAAGTGCATGCGCGTAGGAAGTCGTCAAGTGTCTGAATTATGTGCTAGCTCTGTTTGTAGTGTTGACATGAATTGATGCCAATAGTGTGACGTAAACCTCGAGTCTCTGCCAGACACGACCTCTCATGGTATACCATGAAGTCTAATAATATTCTGTACATATAGCCTAGAAAAACTAGATGGAGTATAGGTCATGCTGATAGGTATGGAATGGGTTGACTCGGTCAACCTATCAACAATGACGCAAATAGAATCATGGCCAACTGGTGTCTTCGGCAAATCTGTTACAAAATCCATACAATTACTCCCTTGACTTGGGATTTGTGAGGCCGAGCATTTCACCTTGGGGTTCTCCAGTTCTAATTGTCATTAATAAGGATGGATCGATGAGACTATACATTTATTACCGACATCTGAACAAGAGAACGATGAAGAAACGTTATCCTTTGCCATACATTGATGACTTATTTGATCAGCTTCAGGGATCATCGGTGTTCTCGATGGTCGACCTTCGATCAGGCTACCTTAAGCTAAAGATTCGAGAGTCAGGTATTTTGAAGATAACTTTCAGGACTTAGTAATGACAATATGAGTTTTTGGTGATGCCGTTTGGGCGCACCAATACCCTAACAACATTCATGGATATGATGAACATGATCTTCCGTCCATACTTGGACAAGTTTGTAGTGGTATTCATTGATGATGTTCTGATATATTATCAAAATGAATGGGAGCATGCGAGTAATATGAAAA
The DNA here is from genome assembly GCA_037367405.1 of Ottelia alismoides. Taxonomy (NCBI): domain Eukaryota; kingdom Viridiplantae; phylum Streptophyta; class Magnoliopsida; order Alismatales; family Hydrocharitaceae; genus Ottelia; species Ottelia alismoides. Next base: position 736,790 of record JAZKJV010004389.1, read on the forward strand.
TTGTCCTGGACACATTGCAAGAGCACAAGTTGTATGCCAAGATGAGCACGTGTGAGTTCTGGTTATCCCAGGTCTCATTCCTTGGGCATGTTATTTCAGGAGCTGGTATCGCAGTTGATCCTACGAAGATTGAGGCAGTCATGTCTTGGGAGCAACCCAAGACAGTCACTCTGATTTGAAACATCCTTGGATTAGCGAGCTATTACAGACACTTTGTCAGTGGATTTTCATGTAGTGTTCTTCCTCTAACACGATTGACACAGACGGGAGTTCCTTTCATTTGGTATGATTCATGCAATAATGCCTTCAAGACACTGAATTAAAGATTGACGACAACACCTATTCCTGTACTTCCATCAGGCACTTTTCACTTTGCAGTCTATACAGATGCCTCGGGAGAAAGTTTAGGAATGGTTTTGATGAAGCGAGACCACGTGATTGCATATGCATCATGCCAATTGAGACCGCATGAGAGGAATTACCCTACTCATGACGTGGAGTTGGCGGTAGTTGTTTTTTCCTTGTAGACATGACACCACTATCTCTATGGGACAAATATTGAGATTTTCACAGATCAGAAGAGTTTAAAGCATATCTTTGATCAGAAGGAATGGAATAAGAGACAACGTAGGTGGCTTGAGCTACTGAAGGATTATGACTGCACGATCTCTTAGCGTCCCAGTAAGGGAAACATGGTGGCAGATGCGCTTAGCAGGAGAGCTCATGCTGAGAGTATGACAAACTGGCTATACACATGGGATATGCTCGCAACATTGACTGATTGACATCCTCAGGAGGGTGCATCCATATCTACAGTCGTGCCTCCAAGATTCAACAGTTTGTGGGATCGCATAATAGAAGGTTAGAAGATATATCCTTGGATTCAAGACATGTACATGCGAGCCGTCAAGGACAAGATTGATGATTTTGTTGTGGCAGAGTCTATTTTGTGGAAAGTTGTCTGGATCGTTGTGCTCAATGATGAGTAGTTGTGCAGAGATATTCTTGATGAGGCACACAGTTCATGATTATCTATTCATCCCGATAGCACAAAGATGTATCATGATTGGCGTCGACATTTCTATTGGGACGGAATGAAGCACGATGTGGCACATCATGTCATGCATGACTTGTCAAATGGTCAAGGCGAAGCACATGAGACCACCAGGGTTATTACAGTCTCTCCCCATTCTCGTGTGGAAGTGAGGTAACTATTGTAACCTCACCTTCAGCTCTCTTAACTCATATGGGGTCATGCTATATGGTGCCATCAAGATCGATTGTGTATATAGTAGCAATGTGATCTCGAACTCGATCTCTCTCTTAGGAGGTAATCCTGGTAACTCATTAGGAAATACTTTTGGGTAGTCTGATACTACTCTGATGTCCTGGGTCATTGGCTCATGGTCGGATGTCTCTCTAAAAAATGCTATATGTGAATCACATTATTGGTCAACAAGTCTCTGAGCTCGCAACACTGAAATGTACTCCATTTTAGAGTCATGTAATTTACACTCAAAGGCGAACTCAGGCAAATCTAAAATCTTGAAGAAAATTGTCTTCCTAAAGCAATCAACAAGAGCATGATGATCATATAACCAGTCCATGCCTAAAATCAAGTGAAACTCATCAAGCTGAAGTAAGAGACAATCTGCAATCATCTGGTGACCACCAATCAGTACTAGAACATCTATCAGGGAAATGATGAATAGTTGGCCACCTGTCCCATGGATGTGATATGGAGGATATAGAGTCTCTGCAACTCTACTTAATGAAGGTAGTAATCTAAAACTCTATCTCTCTCTCTCCGGAGGTAATCCTGGTAGCTCATTAGAAAAAACATCTGGATAATCTGATACAACTCTGATGTCCTGGGTCATTGGCTCATGATTGGATGCCTCTCTGACAAATGCTAGATATGAATCACATCCCTGATCAACAAGTCTCTGAGTTCACAAAACCAAGATGTACTCCATTTTAGAGTCATGTAAAGTACCCTCAAAGGTGAACTCTGGTAAATCTGGAATCCTGAATACAACCGTCTTCCTAAAGCAATCGACAAGAGCATGATGAGTTGACAACCAATCCATGCCTAAAATCAAATCAAACTCATCAAGCTGAAGTAAGAGACAATATGCAATCATCTTGTGACCACCAATCAACATTTGTAAGTCAGTGACTATCAATGAAATGACGAACAACTGGCCATCTGGCCCACAGATGTGATATGGAGAAGATAGAGTCTCTGTGACTCTTCCTAATGAAGCTAGGAATCTTGATGCAATGAAAGAATGTGTCGCTCCAGAATCAAATAAAACATGGAAAGGTCGGTCCAAGACTGAGACCATACCTTTCACTACAGTAGACGATGATCGTGTCTGCTCCTTGGTCACCGCATGTAACTATCCCTACCTATTTGGTATTGTCCTCAAACCTGCAATACTTTGTGTCTATTTTGGTGACCTCCTGAAGTTGGGGTTCCTATCTTGATAACTTCATGTACGATGTTCCTGTGGCTGTGGCTATGTAGGTTGTGGTTGCGGTCGAGGTTGTCCAGAAGCCTGTGGGCACTGAGATCGGTAATGTACCCTCTCATTGCACAAGTAGCATCTCAAAGATAGGGTAGGCGTAGTAGTCGTGCCTGTGCTATAAGTCGGTCATGCCGGGGGTCTGTCTGCTAGCTTCCACCAAAATGTTCGAGTTGAACCAGTGCCACGTCCGACAAGTGCTCCTCCTAAGGTAGTCGTTGGAGATAAGCGAGCACTCCCAGAAAATGCTAAACCTATAAATCGAAACTGTCTAGCTGACCTCTGCTACTAGAATAGTCGACATATCAGTCCAAATGATCATTGTGGCCTAGGTACCGCTCCATACGAGCTCCTGAAACGTCTCTCTTGAATTTCTTAAAACTTCTCTGCTGCGTCGTAGCCTCGAGATAGAAGTAGTACGCAGTCCTGCTAGATTCTCTTGCACCTCCTCTCTCTTATCTCTAATGAACTTTTCTAGATTCTCATCTAGAAATGTAGCAGCTGATGATGTGTGTCGTGACAGTTCAGTGTATCGAACAAAGTACTCTTTGGTTGTCATTCGTCCCTATCGATGCTCTGGAAACAAACAACATTGGGACTTCTTCCACTTAGCATAAAAGAAGTGGGATCTGAACCTCATCTCAAAATCATCCCATGTGGGCTCGCACCCCAACTCAGAAACTACCACCTCCCATCATCTCTCTACGAAATCTGTCAGTTAATACTCCATGAAAGATAACCACGAGTCTCGTGGTGCATGAATCATCTATATTACCTTCATCACCCTCTTCAGTCACCGCTTAGCCTTGTCTGACGTTTTGGTGCCCTCGAACATGGGCACATTAGCCCGTTGATATGTTGTAAAAACCAACTAATGCATGTGAATGGAAGAGTACTCAGGTGTGTCCTCATCTGCAAAGTATACATGGTCCTGCTCCTTGTCATATTCTACATCCTCTACTCCATGTGTTGGTATCTCCTCATGTAAGTCATCAAAATGAGGATGATGTACCTCAACTAATAGTGGTTGGTCCTATCGTGTCCCATCCTGAGATGGATGGCATGTGAAATCTGACAGCTCCTCAAGCGTCGTCTCCGTATATGTCTACATATCAATGATCTACTCTGCTAGGCCAAAATTTGGTCTTGTTGACCTCGCATAGCAGCCTGCTGCTGCTAGAGGTCAGTGGGTGCAGTCATGATGTGCTCCAAACGATCCGTCATCTCCTTATTTGGTTTGATGGGCTAAAATCTGGCCATATTAGGCTTATCCAACTTCTCTGACTAGTACCAATGCTTCTTGACCCAACCAATCAAGGTGGTGCAGCTCCATCCATACAATGCCTCAAATAGCAACATAACAATTCAAGAACAGAAGTTGCTAGTGTAGGAGAAATCCACTAAGGGAATGTCGTCTATCTAAGATTCCTTCCATTGAAATACATAGTGCCTCAAGAGATCACCTAATATTAGAATGGTACACTAGCTCTAATAATCAGTTTGAAGGTGATAAGATGTACTAATGTTAAGAGTACTACCTTGGCCCTTGCGAGGATTCCATCAAAATCTATTAGTAAATTGTTACCATATTGAAAACACTGTCTCAAGCACTCTATGTAGCTCCTACATCCCTCAGATAAAAATTTGCCAGTTGTGATTCCACATATGTATACTTGACTCGATAAAATGTCAGACTCAATCAATCAGCCTATATAACTCAAATTGAGTCGAACCATTTGTTTAGGGCAAGCTGCCCACAAGTTTCATGACAATACTCTCCCATTTCACTCGAGAATGGAAAGAGGATTCAACAACCTTTGGACATGATGGTGCTTAACCTTTACCTATTGAATGTAAAGCATGGACCCATAAAGTCAACCATTTTCTCCTTCATCCCTTGGCATTAGATGTTCTACCTCAGATCTTAGTACATACTTGTTCTTGTATTGCTAGGATACACTGTCAATATCAACTAATACGCTTCTCATTGCAACTCCTCTCTCAGTACAATTGTAGATACACATAGTAAACTACCATTTCTCAGGACTCCAACAAAGTGAACAAACTTCCCTAACCAAGAAAAACTTGATATCAAATGACATACGACTTTCATCACCCATTTGTGATCATTAATATGTGTTTGAGTATATGTGGTATGCGTCACTTTTATTGTAAATGGGTAAATAGATCACTCCAGGATCCATTTACCACATCCACTTGTTTAGTCCCACATCGACCATCTGTGGGATGTGGAGACTCAGTGAGGGCTATATAAGAAGCTCCTCACCCTCTTGTAACAGTTGAGAAAGTGCAATGCAACATATGGTCCTTTGAGGCCTTCTCCTCTGGTTTCATTCCACTCCTTAGGGAGTAGGGTTCCACGTAAAATCATGTGTTCTTCATCGTTCATTAGAATTTATTTGTGATACGCTTCCGCATTGAAGTTTTTTTATGAGAGCTTCCACATTCAAGTTTTCGAACATGATATCAGAGCGGGTTAGATTCACGAGGATTTTATGTTCATTCATTACTTTATTTGAGATTCGATTTTATGTTGGAGTTGATTATGAATATTCAAAGTTCTGAAGATTATGTATATTCATCGGTTGTTTAAAGATCTGTATGATCAGTTAAAGCTCCAGATTCAATTCTAGGGACCAATTTCTTGAACCATAATTTCAGCAAGAGATTTCAGCAAATATTCTTCAATTCTATTTCTCAGGATGAGCATCCAAGGTGCCCTCAGGAGATGAGCAGGTAGTACCACCATTGAAGAAGAAGAGAAGCTTGAGGAAGCTTTGATGCATCCTTCTGAATCGTGCACATACCAAATCTATAGTGATGCTTCATTGAGTCACCTATCCAACATCATCAGGTGGCAAAGGCGCAAGAAAACACGTGGTGAGGTAATGCATATCGCCTCCAAGTGGTTCCTACTCCTCTATGTGACAAGTTTCTGGTGGAGGCCCCTCGAATGACGGCCAACTCCCGCTGGATCAGATCCAGCGATCGTGTGGTGTCGAGCATCTAAAGCCCTAATCATGTGGGCATGATCGCTGCTCTCATCGATCGATCGATCGTGAAATCCTTCTCGGCAGATCGGTCGATCGGTTTGGATCGAATCAACCGGTCTATAGGTCTCTTCTACCTCAGGGGGTCCTCTCGCAAATCCCCTTGGTGGCAATGACGTCCCTTCTGCCCTCCTCCATACGATGAGACTCCAGGTAATGCACATCCACGTGATGGACCTCCCAACCGTAGTTCCCAGCGGTGCTCCTCCCTCGCATCACAAGCGACGATGAAGAGATGGGTTCTCAATTTGGGAACCCTAGTCGCACACATGAAAGAAGAGGGGCTCGATGGCCCCTTTTATTTAAAAAATTCAGTTGCTTTGTGCGAAAGAAAAAAAGGAAAGAAGGGGTCCCAAAGCCCAAGTTGGGCAGTGTGTTTTAATTAAAAAAAGGGGGGCCCAAATCTTTTGAAAAAGGTGCATAAAAAACGTACGCGACAAAAAAAGAAAAGGGAAAAGCCGAAAAAATGATGATGAACGACTTATTTTAAAAAAAAGAAAACAGCTTTTAAACAAAGGAGATGAAATGACCAAAAAATGATTCTAAAAAAAATGAGAAGAAATGTCGAGAAATTGTGATGATTTATGTGATGTTTTTGTTTTCTCCATTTTATTGTCTTCTGCCAACTTTGACGATGACATTGTTTTCCGACAAGTATGGGAGAAAGGGGGAGTATGTGTAGATTTACAGGCCACATTGTCATATTCTCTGGATTCCAGATTCATATGTTAGATTCTAGGCCAGATTTTCAGACACTACAGTTCAGTTGCAGACTCTGTGTATTGGTTTAGAGTCCAAGTTCGAGAAACTCCATATTTGAGTGATTCTTTTTTCTTCGAGTTCTCCATAGAGACTCCTTTTCAATCGCACATGTGTGCGATCATTATTATGCAGTCTCCATCATTTGTTTTTTGTCACAGAGTTTTCACGTGTTCCATAGGGACTCCAAGTCACATTCCCTATGCCATGCGGGCTAGGGTTTTTATGTGTTTTCATAGGGACTCCAGAGTCGAGATCCCATTCTCTGATCCAGTATGGGAGAGACCCAGTTCTCTGACAAGGAGACTTTTCGAACTCCATTCTCTAGCGACCATGTACTCCGACGAGGATGTCTCTACAGCTTTTTCAGTTCAGCCCTTTTAGAGAAGGAGCAGCTGTCCACATGATGTGAAGGGCCAGAGTTCTCCATGAGGAGACTCATTTTTAGTTGCAGTAACTCTGACAGGTGCAGCACAGAGCACTTGGTCTCTGACAAGGAGATTCAGTATGACTCACACTCCAGCTCGTTTATTCCTCCACATCTACATGGCATGAGAAGCAACGTCCTCGACAACAGCGACAGATGTGTATGCATTGAGTTGATATTGTCCGTAGTGTCGTGTAGCGTGAGTTTGAATTTTCTTTATATTTGTCCCAGCTGAGCATTGCATGCTCCAACTTGAGGGGGAGTGTTGGAGGATATATGGTATGCGTCACTTATATTATAGATGGGTAAATGGATCACTCAAGGATCCATTTATGCATCTAGTTGTTTAGCCCCACATCAACCGTGTATGGGATGTGGAGATTCAGTGAGGGCTATATAAGAAGCCCCGCACCCTCTTGTAACAGTTGAGAAAGTACAATGCAACATATGGCACTTTGAGGCCTTCTCCCATGGTTTCATCCCGCTCCTTAGGGAGTAGGGTTCCACGTAAAATCCCACATTATTCATTGTCCATTTAACTTTATTTCTGATACGATTCCGCATTCAAGTTCTCTAACAATATGTAATAACAACACTGGTATATCCATACTCAAAGCAGTAACTGTACTGAAGAAATTTTGAAATAGCATCCACTCATAGAAGTCAAATAGCCCCAACTCACAAAATTTAATTATCACCATCTAACAACTATGTGTACTTCAACTAAAGACACATAGCTCAATTCATCAGAAACAATGTTGGTCCTTCTTTGGTGATAATTGATCATACATTATAGTCCTTCGAAAGTTATAGCCAGCATCCATGTCTCATGGTTAATGCATTTTGATCGAACACGTATTTCAAACTCTAATGGTCTAAGGATGTGCCACCATGTCTTCATGACAAACATATTCATAACAAGTTCCAAACATGGATGAAATAATTTTTCTAAGGTCTTAGTTCTCGAGAAGCATAAGCAATCAAATGTCTCTTTTATAATAGAAGAATTCGAGTCCTTTGTACGATGCATCAATATAGATCATGAAACACCTTGATCCATACGGGATGGCTAACATGGGTGGAGAAATCAGCTTCTCCTTAAGCAACTTGGAACTCTAATTATAATCTCTTAAAATACATCTATTTTGTGGATCCAAAACATCATCCTTAGTGAGATGTGTTAGTGGTAGGGTAACTTTGAGAAATCTTCCAAAAAGAGACGATGACAATTGGAGCATACAAAAGATCTTAATATCATTTCTAAGGATATTCTTATCTCAGAACAGCTTCATCTTGGACAAAGCAACAGATATTCCTTTGTTATAAATCGCATTATCAAGGAATGTGGCGTGCCAACTAGAATTCACATTTGTTAAACTAGATGAAGAGATGGTGTTGCCTCACATGGTCCAACTCCAGTATGAGATTATACTCAAGCTAGGATGGATCTCGACAATAAAACTTAACATCATTGATGAAACTATGATGAATTAATCAAGAGATCACTGGAAGACCATGTGGATTCAATTTGTGAAAAATGCAAGTCCATCTCTACATAAAAGACATCACTAAAAACTCATAATGACCATATCATGTTCTAAATGCACTCTTGGGAATCTGGAGATAACAAGACCTCAATTCAATCTTGGAAAATATTAGATTCCTATAACTAACAAAAAGATTGTCGTTCCCTAGCAGCAAATATTATTCTTAATCGCTACATTATTCAGTTGTCAGTAATCAAAGTAACTGTGCATCGCCATGTTGTACTTCTCAAAAAGGATCAAACTCCCCAAGGAGAAATACTAGAGCCGTTGTATCCCTTCTCCAACTACTCTTGGAGTTGAGCTAACAACTCTTGTAGTTTGCAAGTGCCATCTCGTATAGGGTCATCGAAGCAAGTCAGCCAACTATTCTGAAATGACATCCGGAAAATATCTAACAATGGGTACCTATACTATTGTCTTCTTTAACTTCCCATTATTTTAAATGATACAGGCTACGTAAGCAGCACATCCCATTCCCAACATATTCTTAATGAGGTGCGCATAAATGCACGGGGATTGCTTTCTTGTCGATCAAGCCCATAAACTCTAAATTATGGGGATACGAAATATCAATTTCCTCATAAATCAAATAATCAAGGTGTGTTACCAGGTCAAGAAATCTATGCATAGTACTGCATAAATATATCACATTATTATGATGATCAAATTTATTGGCAACTTGCATCCTCCAATCAGGACTTTACATCACAAGTGCATACAGAATGAGCTAAAAAATGAGCCCAACCTCCTTAATAAGAAAAGTACACTTAATTATGTTGTGCTTCTAGCTAATATACGAGAAAATGCTGCAATATTAAAAGAATTAATAACTCACGTGTCGAACAACACATGCATCAAAAATCCGTCTGTTATGAGAATTCCTCTAAAAACCAAGGTGGATGCATGAGCATCCTTGGCTAAAGTGGCATTCAATTTAGCATCTTGTAGTAGCCTAATGTGGTACTTGGAATTGATTGTAGGTGTCCTTGTCTACGATCTCAACCTCTATCATGACCTCTATGTATCGGGCTTTACAAATACTCTAAATGACATGCACCTATGGCATAAGCACAAGGTTAACTCTGTGTGAGTGCCTGTCGAAAAAAGTGACCCTCTTTCTCAAAATGTCATCACTATCGGCAATTGAATCAAATACGTGGAGGCAAGATCTTTTAAACTTAGTCGTCCCTTTTTGAAAGCAAGCCAAGACCCATCTTTCTAGCCCTACTCGACCAGTTTGAGTTCAGCCCGAACTATCCTAGTTAGAATCAGTTTGCTTCTCTTTTGCTTCTCCCCCTTTTGATGATCCTTCGGAGGCCAATTGGATTCAGAACCCGGATGGGCATGAAGGTTGGGACTTTCAATGAAACCTGATAAACAAGCAGAGTCCAAAGGGATTGGAGCGAGAGGGTAGGATGAGCCTCCAAGTTCGACAATCTATTTATAGTTGGCGGATCCCCTTCTCTTTGTCGGGAACCCCTAAATAATTATGGTAGATAGGCAGAGGCTTTATGTGGGGTTAGTGGCATAATCGTCAGTGTGTTGTGCCACTAAAATTGCATGTTGCATTGTATCACTCTGACCTCGATCTCTACAAACTACTCTTAGTGCCCTTCCACCATCAGTGTGTTGCACCAGAAATAGTGTTCTCAGCAAACACCACTTAAAATCTTCATAATCACCTTCACCTAGTAAACTCCTATGACATCAACAATTAAATGCTTGACATCTCCAGGTTTCTTTTCTTCCTTCAGTATTCCACTCTGTAGTGGGATTAATGCTTATTGGAATATGTTGGTATAAAATTCATTCATCTGATAAAAGAGATCCCAAGGGCTCTTATATAGGTGAAGAGCCATGAGTTTATTACATCAGAGATACCGAAAGAAAACATAACATGTAAATATAATACTGAGATAAATAAATTTCTCAACACTTTCCTCAAGCTAGAGCATAAATATCAATCATGCTCAGCTTGGAACAACATCTCTGAAAAGGACCTCTGGCCAGAGCCTTCGTGAAGATACCTGCAATCTGATCTCCTGTGGAAACATGAGAGGTGGATATGAGTCCTTCTAGATCATGTCTCTAGTGTAGTGACAATCCACCTCTATATGCTTTGTCTGCTCATGAAAAGCAGGGATATTGGTAATAAATAAAGCTGCTTGATTATCACGTAAAAGTTTCATAGGTAGAGAGACATCAAAAGTAAGGTCTGTTAATACTGATCTGACCCACATCATTTCTATACATCCTTGTGCCATCGCCCTGCATTCAGACTTAGCACTAGATCTGGCTACCACGGTCTGCTTCTTGCTTTTCCATGAAATAAGTGATCTGCCTACAAAGATAACAAAACCAGAAGTCGACTTTCTGTCCTTGGGACAACCATCATAATCTGCATCTGCACATCCTGTCACCTCATGTAACGCATCCCTACTGAACATAAGGCCAGAACCATGTGAAGTCTTCAAATACCTCAAGATCATGTGTACAACATCCATATGTACCTTCCTGGGTTGCTCCATGAACTGACTGACTTTGCTAACTGCAAATGCAATATCTGTCCTTGTAATGGTGGCGTATAAGAGCTTCCCAACAATCTCTCTATATCTCCACCTGTCAATTTCTTCGGTGTCCTCATCATACAATCTCATGCTTGCATCCATAGGAGTAGAAGCAGGTTTGCACCGTGTCATGCCTGTCTCATATAGAAGGTCCATAACAAATTTCCTTTGATTCATCACGAGTCCACGTTAACTCATGGCGAACTCTAATCCAAGAAAGTAGCAAAGATTGCCAAGGTCCCTAGTCACAAACCACTGACCAAGGAACTCCTTGACAGTAAGAATACCCTGCTCATCATCTCTTGTAATGACAATATCATCCACATAAACAAGAATAGCCACGGTACCTCTAGGTGTCCTCTGTATAAACAGTGAGTGGTCCGCAGTAGACTGCACAAACTCCTTTTTCTCTATCAACTCCGACAGCTTTTGATACCAAGCTCTCGAACTCTACTTCAGGCCATAAATCGCCTTGTGAAGTCAGCACACCTTCTGAGACTCCCCCTCAGTAGCAAATCCTGGTGGTTGTTGCATACATACTTCCTCCTGGAGATCCCCATAGAGAAAAGGCATTCTGGACATGAAGTTGATATAGAGGCTAGTCCTTGGAAACGGCAACAGATAGTAGAATGTGTAGTGTTGAATGTCTTGCTACTGGAGAGAAGGTGTCATGATAATCCACCCCATAGGTCCCAGTCCCTGGAAATGGCAACAGATAGCAGAATGCATAGTGGTGAATGTCTTGCTACTGGAGAGAAGGTGTCCTGATAATCCACCCCACATGTTTGGGTGAACCCTCGAGCCACAAGCCTTGCTTTGAATTTGTCGGCACTGCCATCAGCCCTTTCCTTGACCATAAACATCCATTTACAGCTCATAATAGATTCTCCTGGTGGAGGTGCGACAATGCTCCATGTGCCACGTGATCGTAGATCCGCCATCTCATCTTCCATAGCAAGGTGCCACCTACAGTCTAGGAGTGCCTCCTGATATGTCCTCGAGATAGTAACAACCGATAGTCCCACTATAAACTTCTTGTAGTCCTCTGACAGATGATCCAAGTTAACATGGCCAGCCATTGGGTACGTAGTGCATTGGCGACGAGGTTTCCTTACAACAATTGGTATCTCCAGGTCAACAGCCTCACCATCCTCTGGAACTTTCTCTTCCTGTTCATCATTAAAATCTCCAGTGCCATCAATAGAAATAATATGTTCCTGACATACCTAAGGAATGGTGGATGATGTGGTAGGTGCATGAGCAGAGGGGTGAGTAGAAGACCTGCGAGTATAAACATGTGGTAAGAATGTTGATTCTTTGGGAGGAGGTGGAGGTGGAGGTGGAGGTGGCGGTGGGGATGGTGGTGTAGGTGGTAAAGGAGCAGATGGAGGTTGAGGAACCACAACATCCTCTTGGGATCCAATATTAGACAACATGTCACCTGTAGGTGAGAAATACATAATAGAGTTGAAAAAAAGTAACATCAGCACCCGCATAGTATTTCTCCCAATAGGATCAAAACATCCTACATATGGGAATAACCAACAAAGACACATTTGACAACTCTAGGTGAGAGCTTGTCACAACCAAGAGTAAAGTCATGGACAAAAGCTACCGATCCCAAAACACGAGGTGTAAGTGTGAAGAGTTCCTTCTCGGGAAACAGAATCGAGAAGGGACTCTTGTCGCCAAGAATGGTGGAGGGCATGCGGTTTACCAAGTAACAGGCAGTTAGGACCGCATCCACGAGAAAGAATGAGGTGTACTGCTTTGAATCAACAAGGTCCTCGTGATGTCTAATAGGTGATGATGCTGCGTTCTGCAACCCCATTTTGCTGTGATGTATAAGTACACGAAGTCTGATGAACAATACCCAGAGACTGGAGAAATTCTGCTAAATGAAGAGTTGAAAATTCCAAAGCATTGTCGATACGAATGTAACTTTAGCAGAAAATGTGTTGTTGATCTCAAGAGGAAAAGTTTTAGTTATAGCACCTGCTTCAGACTTATGTTTAAGTAAGAAAACCCAAGAAAGTCTAGAATAATCATCCACATCAACAATATAAAATCTATGCCCCTGATGATCAGGAACACGACTTGGACCCCAAATGTCAAAATGAAATAACTCAAAGGACCGACTTCTACTACGACCAGGACGGCCCGGAAAGGAGGAGCGATGGTGTTTTCCAAGCTGACAAGCTTCACATTCCAGAGTTGTACGAGTAGATATTTGCGAAGAACACATATCATCTTTTGAAGAGGAAGGTGGCCAAAGCGAAGATGCCACATAAAAGGCGAAGCAGATCCACAGGGATTAGAGGCAACCCCAGCACATGACTGAACAGCAAGTTTGTATAATCCTCTCCGTTCACGGCCATGAATAATCATCCTGCCAGTTAGTATGAACTGAAACATAAGAGAAGAGGGGTCAAAAATGGCACGACAGTGTAAATCTTTTATAATCTGACTAATAGACAAAAGATTCATTTGAAAGTCTGGAGCATGTAAAACATTCTGAAGACGTATAGAAGGGGCTAAAACAATCTCCCCCTGACCAACAATGGGTAGCCGAACGCCATTGGCTATGATGACAGAACACCCTGGAGGAATAATCATGTACGAAGAAAACCGTGTCCGATCTCCACACATGTGATGAGATGCTCCAGAATCTATAATCCAATCTGTCACATTGGAATTGTTGCTACTAGTACTGGTAAGCACGTATGAATTACCTGAAGAACTGGGTAGTGCTCTAGCGGTGACCGCTGCATCTGATGGTCTTGCAGTCTGAGTCACAGGAGTGGTCACCATTTCTCGATATCTCGAGACAAGATCATCAAAATGTGTATCAGTAGTAGGTGCAGGTTCAGTAGTAGGTGCAGCTGAAGAGTCAGTCTGCACCGCAACACGTGCAGACACCGGAAAGCCGTGCTTGTGAAAGCATGTCTCCTCTGAGTAGCCAGGATTATGACAATAAGAACATGGACCACGTTGATGGCCTCCACCTCTACCATGATGTCCAGGACCACGGAATTGGGATGCATTGCCTCGTACAAGAGAAGCAGCCATAGCCGAGGAAGTTGTCTGTGGTGTAGATGTAGGTGCGGTAGTAATCCTGCTCAGTCGCTTGTATACCTCCTCCATTAGTGGCATGGTCTCGCCAGTCAGAAGTTGAGTACGAGCAGCATCGTACTCCAAGTCAAGAGAGGACAGAAAAACGCCAGTCTGTGGCATTCTGATACGACTGTTGTTGTTCCACACTTGTAGTGATGGGCTTGAAGCCGTGGAGATGATCAAACATGCCTCTCAGATGTGAAAAATTTGCATGTAGAGGTCGACCATTTTGCTTGGTCGAGAAAATGTCGAACTGAAGTTGGAGTATCTTGCTTTCATTTTTCGCCTGTCCATAGGTAGCGGCCAATATGTACCACATGGCCTTTGCAGTTGGCTGATTGAGAATATCATTAGCAATCTCTATGCTAAGTGTCCCGGAGAGCCATATACGAGCATATGCATCATCTTGCTTCCATGATGCGTTGGCCCCTGTCTTGTCCGCTAGCTCTGAATCAGTTAGAATATGCTCCTTGTTGTGGCATTACATCAGGGTACGAAACTACATGGATCATAACCCGTACTTGGTCCCGTCCATCTTTATGATAGGTACCGGTCCTTTGAAGGCACCGGAAGAGGTGAATATGTCACCCTTGACTTCTGACATTCTTTAATAGGCCAAAATGCAGAACAAGAGGGGAATATTTCGGCAAAATACTTGTCTGTACCATCAAATGAGGGATGATGTGTATCTGTAGAGTTATACACTCATCCCTAATACAGTGTTTGTGGTCTAGGGCTGCAAATAAAGGGAAAAATAATACTATTTCACCCTCACAGATCTATCCAGACCTCACCGTACGTGAACAGGGGTCCGTAGGGCCGCCGAGGGTGTGCCGAGCCCTTGCGAATCAGGCTACAATGTCTATGGATGCCTCAGCGCTGCAAAGGAGGGTCACCGAAGCCGCACTAGGCTAGAAGGCGGGCCGCACGGAGACACGCGGAGGTGGGGGGTAGAGTTAGCCATGTGAGGCTGAGGCGAACCATTCCTACAATAAATGTTATTGTAATATATGAATTATCAATAAAAGTTATTGATTGTTTTTCACTCCCTTTCTGAGATTGAATGAATGAATGCACTATAAGGTCCATCTGTACAATAAGGGGTATGTACCATGGCCAACTTGGTAATCATACAGCTGTTGATTCATTGATTGAATCATAGAGGCTGGTGCTTGGATTAATATCTAAGGAGTTAGATAGAGGACTCATCAAGCACCATCAAATGATTATTAAGTGATGATCTCCAGCTAGAGTAGGAGATGGCAATCCTTTCTCATTTGGCTTATATGTGACCGACCTCTTGATGCAGGTCCTCTGCATGGGAATAGTTATTCGGAGGTGTCAGATTAGTTGAGTCAATGGGATGACTTAACGAGATCGAGATAACGAAAGACCTATGTTGTATACTATCACAACATAGGCATACATCCTCTGACCAGAGACAGATGTGTTACCATATGTGTGAATGTGTACATTTGATTGACCAATAGGTTGATGAACAAACCAAGGTCTATACACTGGTGAGCTGGTGTGCATGTAAAGACATATGAGTAATACGATCTCTCAAATGGATCATATAAGTTCACTTATGAAACGAAAGACATGGGCTCGCTCATGAGGTATTGGGATCGATCATATTCTATGCATGGTCGTCGTGCTTTGGAAGCATGACAAGAATTTGAAGGTATGATATATGCTTTGGGAAAGAATATGATTGATACCAATTCCCAATGACCAAGATTGAGAATCCTTATGATTAAACCCTAAAGAAGATAGTATTAAATTGATCTATATTTGTGGGTTTCATCATAGGTCTTCCAGTATGCAGGATGTGCAGGTGTTAGGAATACCTGAGGATGATGTGATCATAAACGATTGTATAACCATGACGCTTCCATTCCGAGGGAGTGATGAAACAGGTCCGGATTTTAGTGACTCCTCTCAGTAGAGAAGTAACCTGATCTTAGTCCAAGTATTGGACATTGGTCTGAATGAGATTCAGATGCAATGAGAAGATTAGGTCTACGGTCTAGATTTAATCAAGCATCTTTGGGAGGTCCATGAGATATGGATTTGAGATATGATCTCAATATCCATGTCACTATACGTGGAACAATACAATCGCCATGTCCTTATATCCAAGTAACTGCGGAGAAAGCGTGTTATTCTTGAAAGGGTTAAAAAATGATTCCATAGTTGAATTATATCTAAGCATTGAGAGATGGACAATTAAATGTGATTTAATTATTTTGATGCATGTGAATGTTTATCAAATATAACTAAATATGATTTATTTATTGTGGATAAGAAAAATGTAGATAGCAATATCCAATTATTCATTATATGTTATAAATATGATTTATAATGTATTAGAGAGAGCTTATTATGATTTATATTTGTTGATTAATTATTGGTGTGAATTAGATTCACATTGTATAATTAATTGAAAACGTAAATCACATTTTGTTTTGAGTTGTGAATATGATTCACAAACTTCCAATGGGCAAGGTTGCAATATTCTCAAAAATATTGTGAATTATTTTTTGTATAATATTTTCACAACAATTGTTGTTTTAGTTGGAGATACATATGATCAGGTAATCTTTACATCGAAAATCTCCCATTCCATATTGGGGTGGGGACGGCTACCTATTCCAACATGGAAAGGGTAGCCGTCCATGACCCCATATGGAATTGGAGATTTCCATCTCCATTATGTCCAATTCTTGGTGATTTGATTTAGAATTGAATTATATTTGATTTATCAAATATATTTAATCTAAATTAAATTATTAGTTGTTGTGTTTTTTACCAGCAACAATCTTGACCATAGAAATAAACACAAATCAATCTCATCCATGATTTTGTGTGTCCCATGGATTATGATCTATGGACTCCGAAAACTCTATATATAGTGAGGCACCCCATTAGTGTTCTCCAGTTTTAAAAAAATAAGAAACATCGATCTCTCTCTTCTCTCTATTCAAATGCCCTCTCTTCTTCTCTCCCATTAGTGTTTGTCCACCTTAAGAGAAGAAAAGATCTTCGTCGTCGCCTCGTCGGTGTGCCGCTGCCTCAACAACTCTCGGTTCTCCATCTTCTTTGGTGTGCTTCACTCACGAAGAAGGTGTTTGATCTCGTGCGATGAGATCAGGAGTTCCCACACTTGGATCAACATCTTGGATTGCGAGGATCACGTGACTCATCCCCGTGCTCGCAAGCATCTTCTTCAAAGATCAGACTTGAGACAGAAGGTCTTTTTTCATAGAGATCTGATCAACCACGCTACAAGAGGTATTCCTATAAACTTGATGTGGTTTTAGATGAAACAATCCGATAATCATTCCTGGATCATGTGGTTTCATCACATGAAATTTTTTAAATTCAGCTGCATAGAACAACTAGTGCGACTAGTCGTTCTTCGTCGTATATGATACGATGCTCACGCTTCCATGATGCGCTTGAGGATTATCCCATATACTTCAGGTGGGGATAGAGTTAGGTTTTTGGTTCGCGAACCTCGGTCTAGGACTGTTGCTCTGATACCATGTTGATATAAAATTCATTCATCTGATAAAAGAGATACCAAGGCTCTCTTATATAGGAGAAGAGCCATGGGTTAATTACATAAGAGATACCGAAAGAAAACATAACATGTAAACATAATACTGAGATAAATAAACTTCTCAACAGAATCAAACACCTCATTTATTGTCATCAGTCCAAAAATGATTATCTTGCTCAGCTCTAGTTTTCTGCCTCCTCCTTCTCCTCTTCATTATCGTTCATCTTTTGCTCAACATCGGCATCATTATTGGCTCTTCGACTTCCTCAGCAAGTTGCTCAACCTCCTCGACCCACATGTCATTTATAATACACTATAATCATATTAAAGAAATTCAAAGATAATTGAAGTATATTATGATCGATATTAGTATGCACATATGATTGCCATCTTTTACCAAACTAGATATCATAAATTAAATAACAATATTAGATGTTAGTTTGTGTTCTCGATCAAACTCTTTATACCACTATACAACTTATCCACTGTCGTCATACTATGTAATCTTAATCATATAGAGAGACTTGGCTAATTATGCAGTATAAAAGATTATACTTCATATGCCTAATCGCAAAATGGTTTGTCAAAGGCTGACATGTTTAGCAATAATTACAGCTTCTCCTATATAAAGGGATTCATGGGTATAATAAAAAAACCAGACTTGAGTAACACAACATTTTAGTTTCTTCATCCTCTTATTCCTTCTATATGTGCTCTCTGTTTATTCCCCTGTTATTTTAAGGGGAGTCGATTTAAATAAAACCGACACACGCAACATGGAAGCGTAGAGATTGCATCATATATATTCCAGGTCAACTAGTCATACTAGTCTACGGTACATAGGGTTAGCCTTTCTTTTATAACAAATTGGATGTCCACAGATCCTAATCCATGTGCACACATAATTAATGGTGTTGATTAATTTGTGCTTTCTCAATCAATGGTTTAGATTTTATTGCAACAATTTGCAGCAATAAATAATGAATCTTAAAAGGAAAAAATAAGTTGAAGACATTCTTCAACAAATTGATTTCAATTATAATCTCTTTAATTCATGAATAAAGAAGAGAGAGAGACTTTCCATAAAAGGGGAACTGAGGTATCCCCTTGTCCTTTTGCCATGAGTGACATCACATGTAGGATTTGGAGAGAGAAATTCTCTCTACAATCCCCATAAATGTAATCCCATTACAACAACTCTTTATTCAAAAATTATTTGTCAGTAATATGTCACCAAATAATTTGCAAATTATTTGTGATAATTGCAAATGAGCCAATGATTAATTATGAATCATATTCATCCATCCAATATTAAATGCAAATCATATTTACATTTAAATTGTGTAATGTGAATCCAATTCACATTAACATATTAATTATGAATCCCATTCACAATTAAATCTCTCTATAATTGTGGATCATATCCACATTATCCGTGATTATTGTGGATAGTGTTATTCACATTAATCATATCCATGATAATAAAATCCAGTTTAATTATACCATATATTTCTTTATGCATGTCTAAATAATGTAAACCATATCCACATTATTTGTGATAACTAAATCCTATTTAAATGTCTACTTTTCTAATACCTATATAATATTGCTTATGGAACAAATCTCGAACTCTTTCAAGAATTTTGTGCCTTCTCCTCAGATACATGGAAATAAGGTCTGGGCGATTGTATAGTCCATGTATAATGACTTGGATAGTGAGAGCTAATCTCACATCCCTATTTAAAAGACCATTCAGAGGTGTCTGATCATGTCAAATAGAATATCCAATCTTCTCATTGTATCCGAATCATATTTAGATCAATGTCCAACATTTGAACTAAGATTGAATAACTAGTCTACTAAGTAGAGTTACTAAAATTCAAACATGTTTCATCATTCCCTTTGAATGTAAGTGCCATGGTATACAACTATTTATGATCACATCACTCCAGAGTATTCCTAATACCCGTACATCCTGCATACTAGAAGACTTAGAATAAACTTGAAGTTCTGATCATATTTGCACTATCTCCTTCACGGTTTTATTATTAAGTTTCTCCTTTAATCATTGGGAATGGGTATCGATCATATGCTTTCCAAATGCATATATCATACATACAAATCATGATTCGTATTCAAAACAAGACGACCATCGTTGGAATTTAGTTTATCCCAATATATCATGAGTGAGCTCATGTCTTCTGATTCAATAGTGAACCTATATGATCTTTTTGAGAGCTCGTGCTACTCGCATACCCTTGTATGCACACCAGCTTGCTAGTGTATAAACCTTGATTAAGCCATTAATCTAATGGTATGCCAGTTGGATCTCAGAAAAAACCTAGACCTCGAAAATGTAGGGTTTAATACCTATTAAAAATTAAATAGTAAAATATGCAAGATGATTTTTACATGACAAAGTATGCATGCAAATACAATTCTTTTTGGGCACAATGTCAAGCACAATAATCTCTATAATGTGTGATTTTTCGGGGATTTTTACAGCAACGGTTAATTAATGACAAATTTAAGAGCATGAAATGGGCAAAGTTTGCAATTTTCCACAGAATTAATAATTATTAATTAATCACTGATCATAAAAATATACACGGCATGTCAAAATGTAGAGAATTATATGAGGAACACATTGCTATTTTTAAATAAATAAAATAATGTAGAGAAGAGGTTTAAAACTGAGGGTGGTTACAAGGGTATGGATGCAATAATAATAAAATAAAATGCAGAGAAGGGGCCTAAGAGTAATTACCAAGAACTGAAGGGGGAAATGGTGCAAATTCTCCAAGGGGAACGTGCAGCGCACGTGCCCTTGGACCGGAGTGCAATTTAGAGGATGGGCAGGGAGCTTTCTGTAATTAACCCAGCGAGTCACGTGCTATGCACGTGACCCTGGGGCAGCTTGCTTTTCTAGAGCACTTCAGGGGCTTGGGAGCAATTGACCCAGTAGGTCACGTGCAGAGCACGTGACCCCTGGGGATGACGGCTGATGACGTACCCCCGAAGCACGTGCCGTACACGTTCTTGGGGGGCCTCGGGTTCCGAGCCCCAGTAGCTGGTGGCGGAGTAGCGGAGGGTGGTATGGAAGTGAGATCTGGCTGTGCTTCTGCGGCTGAGGTGAGAGAGCGATGTAGCTCTGAGCTCCTGTGACCGGCCAATGGTTGTGAGAGGCGGAGTGGACCCGCCAGAGGCGGAGCTGGAGAAGTGGTTGCCGGCGATGACGCGAGGGAGGTTGAAGTCGGTGGAGCGTCGTGGACGGTGGAGTCGATGAAGCTGCTGGAGAAGAAGAGGTCGACGGAGGTGGTTGCTGGAGATGAAGAAGGGGCGGTGGGGCGTTGTTGTCAATGACGTCGATGGCGTAGTCGTTGGCGGCTCGGTGAAGACGAGGCGAGGGCGGAGGCATTGGAGAAGTGTTGTCGGTGAAAGCCACTGAAGTCGAGGTCGGAGATGGCGGAGCTGTCAGAGAAGAAGTAGTTGATGTTCGATGAGGCGGTGGGTGAGGGCGAGTTGGAGGTCAGAGAAGCGTTGGCTCGACGCCAATGGCAGAGCTAAAGCAGCAGGCGTTGAACCGTTCTGCGACGAGGCCTGGGCCTCGGATCTCGCCAAGAAGAAGTTGGAGGGGATCTGTCACCGCTGCCTCCTCAATCAGGAGCTCTCTGCGTATGGATTGCGAGGAGGGGCGGTCGTACACTTAAATAGAGGAGAGGGTGGTCGGCCGGCGCAGGGATAACGGAGGGCGTTAGGCGGAGAAGGCGGCGGTCGTTGGCAGCGGCCGTTGCGGAAGACGCGGAGGGGCGGAGCGGTCAAAGGGGTGTAGGAGGACGATGGTCAAGGGCCGTCCGATCGGTCGAGATCGTACGGCCCGGATCGTGACACGTGGCCTGGGGTGAGAAGAGGAAAAGGAGGGCGCGGGGCACGTGCGGAGCACGTGCCTGGGAGGCATGTGCGATGCACGTGCGCCCGTTAATTAATTTTTTTTAATAATTTTTTTTAATTTTTTTTAAAAACGAATTATAGAATAGCCCAAAAACCACTGACATGTGGCAGCCTCTAGGGCTGCGACGTGTCAGCACCAGAAAATTCGAGAATAAAAACTTTTGTAAAATCGATAAAAAAATAGCAAATGACCTCAGATCAAAAAAGTTCCTTCAAGAAAAATGATTGTCTCGATGAGATCTACAACTTTCATGAAGACATCAAAATCAAAATCGATCAAATGCACAAAGTGAATTTTTGGGGTATCCCATGTACATAGAATACCTTGATTTTTGGGTTTTCTAATTTTTTGTCATTTTTAAACAAGAAAGAAAATCTGGAAAAATATGGAAAAATCAAAAATAAATAAAAGACGCCTTAATCTAATTTTTTTGGATTTTTATTAATAAAGAAAATAAGTATAAGATACGGGTCAAAAACAGCTAAAATATACAATGTACAAAAGAGGCCCAAAACCAAACTTTCACATATGAGCTCCGATTCACTTGAACATGGTCTTGTTTTGAAGGTAATTGAATGTGCATTAGTTCAAAAGTGAGTAGGATCAAATCGGACACTAGATGGGGAAGATATGGTGCTTTTAGTCCGAAAATCCTGAAACTAGGGTTTGGGTTTTTAGTCCACTTAACAGGGTTAGTGATTATTCTGTATTTTTCATTTATTCTTGTTAGTGATATGTACACAGTGGAGGTGGTTTTGTGTCATTCGGAGTTAGCATGGAGGAGTTAAAAATAGGGGAAGTTAGGATAATTACATGTCATATTTGGCTTGGATTTTGGGCTTCTTATTTTATGCAGAAATTAATGCTAAATGCAATTCTTATGAAATCATGCATGAATTCTAATTATGCATAATAAATGCAGAAATGCTGTTGATTTTGAGGGATCTGAGCTTAATTAATGAGACTTAGAGTGATGAATCCGAGATTCATCATCCCCCTATACTTATAGCATGCTCATCCCTGAGCAACAAAAAGAAATGCCATGAGGTGAAATGAGATTGGGTTCCATACCAAGACCATGAGCTGAAGGTGTGAATGAAACTAAACTCGACCTTTGGATTAATAGTGTGGCGGAACTTCTGTGAGACTTAGAATTTCAAAATCAACATCCCTCATGTTCTACACATCATTGTCACAGTTTCGTCTCAGAAGTCATCATAGATCAATCCTCTTCCCAAAGTATACCCTATGAATATTGAACAACCGAATCAAGTGTGTGAAGGGTTTTAGCTCTTCCCATCCAGAATGCCGGACTACCATGCTCCTCTCCTCTCCACTAACTCGTCCTCGGGGAGTCAGGTATTTCCTTCTAAGGTCTGTCGCGTTGTGTTCACAATCGAATGAGGGAGAAGTTAGAAGAAGAAGAAAAGAACTGGAGGGTGGCCAGTGTAGTCACCTCTCCTTGCAAAGATGGCCAGTGTAGTCGAGTCTCCACCAAGATCTGCAGGTTTTCTTGAAGCTTGGAACTTTTTGGTCAAATTTTATTTGGTAGTTGCTTCTTTGTATTTGGAATTTTTTGGTGGTTCTGCTTGGATCTTGTTGTGCCCCTACGGATATAGAATCTTTTTGTTCCGTACATTTTTTGGGGTCTTTGAAAAAATTGTGCCCAGCCGTCCATCCCTTTTCCGAAGCTTTATTTCAACCCATTACTCCTTTCTTTAGATTTCTACGCTACCAGAAAAGAGACTCACACAGTCTTCCAACATCCTGTCTGAGTTGAGCTAAGTGCATAGTGCGAGCGTACAAATTAATTCCGTATTCCACAGTTGTACACAGAATGAAGAGACCATGTTAGACACTAAGATTCAAACACTGTACATTGTCATGTGGAACTCAAAAAATTAAGTCAAAGACCTGAAGCTTCTAAAATCCTATTTCTCGGTGAAGTTCCTCTGAAAATTAGGAGGATTAAGGTCAAGTCCAGACCACTATCGGTTTCGGCTCATAACTCGATTCAGAACCCAATGACTTTTCATGGATGCAAATGCATTTGATGTTGGATGAAGTGCAGGTGTGTGAAATGCTGACACATTTGTTTTGAAATTTTATGCAAGGGATTTTTATGCAAAAATGAAATAAGAAGCCTTTTTTTCAAAAATATTTTGGGCAAGGTTAGTGTTAGTAGAAAAACTCTTTTTTTCTTTTTGTGTGTGTGTTTGTTTGTTTTTTTTAAGTTAGTTACCCACCTCGTAAAGACTTACGTGCAAGTATGAGATATGGGTAAAATATATAAAAAGTATATATACAAACCCCCCTATACTTAGCGAGTGCTGTGTCCTCAGAGCACAAAAAGTGGAAGAAAAAAATGAAAAGAAAAGCGGCCGGGATATGAAGAGAGTATAAACAGGTGGGTGTCGGTTCCCCCTATACTTAGGCTTTGGTCAGCCTAAGTATAGAAGAAGGGAGGAAGTGGATGATCGTGAGAAGGAGTGTGATCCGGGGAAATGATATATACAGTTGGCATCGGTCCCCCCCTATACTTACGCCTTTCCCTAAGTAGAGGAAGAAGCTGTACAAGGAGACCGATGTGGTCGGGAGGGAGGGTCAGTAGCCGATGATTAAGGCGGTTTTCGACTAATCTTTTTGTGAGCATGTGGTGGGAGATCGTAATGACGAGATGGAGATGATGCATAAGATTCCCAACTATGATCAGTGTCATCCTCAGAAAAATCATGATGGATAATAGATGAAGTGTTTGAGTCAGATGAAAGATATCCACCATCAGAGTTATCCTCAGAGGAGTAGTATTTGAAAGTGGACATACTCCAAGTATTCTGGTCTTTTTATTTCTTTAGCTGTTTCCTCAGAATTCGTTCCTTCTTAGGGTCAATCGGTTTGTCCTCGGATGAATACTCAAAAGCACCAGTTTCAGTCAGCTCATACGAAATAATTCTAGTGTACTTGAAGAGGGCATGAGCATCAGCTTTGGATGAGTACTAGTTAGGAACGGGAGTTGTCCAACGAGAATTGAATTTTGGATCCTTGCGAAGATATGGCTTTAGGGTTGCCGAACAGACTTCACTCATGTAGACCACCTTTTCTGGACCTGATGAGGGATCATCAGCTGATTCCTCTTCCGAAAGGTCAAAGATGACTCTCTTTTTATTTCGTCATGAATGTTTCGGTTCATTTGAGTATCCAGATGAATAGCCATTTGAATTCTCCTTGGTCGGTGCTCGATCTGCGTGCTTATTGTTAGTCTCTCGAATGTTTGAGCACTCTCGATTTGGGATGATTTGGTCAAGATATTCAGAGAATGTTGCTCCAGGGTGTGACCATGCATATGTCTCAGGATCATAGAATAAGGATTTGTCTATTTCGAGATCCGCAGGAATCGAAATATTGGAGAGAGTCTCTGCATGTTCTTTCTCAATTGATTCGATGTTGGAGCATTCCTGTGTCGAGTTGATGTAATCCATGTAATCAGAGTAGGTTGACCCAGGGTGTGCCCATGCATAAGTCTCCGGATCATATGATTCATATACATGATTCTCCATGGTGAGAGCAGCTGGGAATGGAGCAGGGGGGAGATTCTCTAAACCAATAGTCTCATCAACAACTGCTATCTCAGGTGTGGATGCGGGGTAGGGCTCTTCTACCGTTTCATGGTTACGGTTGTCGGGGACTTCGTGGGTTGCCTCAGAAGATCGTGGTTCCTCAAAGATATGGTTAGATCTAAGTGCTTCCAATGTTGTAAAATTGATTTCTCGAGTCTCACAATCAATAATTGCCTTAGCCAATGCCAAGAAGGGCTTTTCGAGAATGATTGGAGACTGGGTGAATTCTCCTTGATGCTCAATATCAATGATCGTGAAATCTACATTGAGCGGAGCACCTTGGAATTTCATGATGACATAAATGATTCCTCTTGGTCGCTTTATAGATCGGTCTGCTAATTGAATAATCTCTCGTAATTTCCTGATCTGTCCGAGTTTGAGTTCGTGAAATACAGAGGTCGGGAGGATATTGATTGGTGAATCATAATCAATCCGAGCATGGGTGAAAATTGTGTCTTTTATTTCACAGTCAAATCTGGGTAACCGCTTCACTATGCGGCTCTTGGTTTTTCTCCTCAACACTAAGGAGGAGGCCATTGACAAGATATATCTTTCAGTCTTTGTTCGTATCCTACCCGACTTTTTATTCATTAATTTATCTATTATAAATCTTTTATGATCGGCGAAGTGTTCAATGGCTTGTATAAAGGGAAGTTCAAACATCAACCGTTTTTCCAGTGCTTCCCGTATAGTCGGATCCAAATTTCGCAGATCGTCTTCAGTTTCAATTTTTATGAAATTTTCGAGATTTTAAATTTTTTGTGGTTTTCAAATATTTCCATTTTTTGGGTATTTTCCGTGTGGTGTGGGGGTGTGGTGTGTTTTTCAGATGAAAAGGGGCCTTGATATTCAGAGCGATAGTCTGCGGCATAGTCATTTCTAGGGGAGTAATATGTACAAGTGAAATTGTCAGAATCGTCCCTAGGTCCCTGAATATCCTCAAAATTTTCAATCTCAGATCCAGTCATTTCCTCATTCATTTTACTGTCCGAGCCACCATAGAATGCGATTACTCGATCGGTGAATTTTTGAAATCTATCCTCCATCAATTCGAATCTTGTTTTTATCCTCGAAATATCATCCTCAAAATTCTGTTCATGATCAATAATGGGAGCAGTCGGTATGTGTTCAATAATTTCATCTTCCATTTTTTTGTATGTGCGGAGAGGAGAGTTTCTCGGAATGTCCGACATATGATCTTTATTTTTTGAAAATTTCTCCTCAAAAATTATGGAAGGAGGCTGCTCATATGATCCAGGCATGTGGAGTTGGTCTGAGTAGAGTTTATTCCTTTGATCTTGAGTGGTCGGATCTTGGTATGGTGGAGTCAGCATACAGAGCTCATGTGTTTTTATGTTGTAGTCAGTCCAGTCCGCTGTATGATCGTCATGTTTGAAGAGGGGGTTGTCATGGTCAATCCAAGCTGATGATTGTTCATTAGTGCTCCAGGGCGGGGTTGATGAATGTGGTGAAGAAGTGTTCAATTCAATCATGTGGTGATCATCTTCTATGAATGATGAATTGATATTCAATGAATATGATGGATGAATTGCATGATCGGTGTAGAGAGGATTGATATATGAAGAAATGGAGACCTCAGTCGGTTGTTTATTTGTCAGGCCCGAAAACAGAGGATTGTCATTCAGGAAGCAGATAGGATTTGTAAAAAGAGATGGTGGTTGAGAGTCTCTTGGAGGAGGTATTTTGGGTCTAACCGACACGAATTCGTTTTCATAGTATAGCTCTGATGGGTTCTCGGTCATTTCTGAAAGAGTTGAAAGGAATGAGGGGTTGGATCTATTTTTGTACAAGAATTCCATTATCAAGAAGAGAGGAGAGATGATTGCACGGGATAGTCAAGAGAAATCAAATGTGCGGCTATTCATCTTGAAATCGGTTCACGCACACCAATGCAAACACAATTCAAACCTCAGGTTTACCAATGCACACAATGAAGCTGTAAGAGTTCGGCTATTATCTTTTCGATTTTAGCTGTTAATAAATCAATCTTGGCAAAAATTTAGCGAGCTGAGATTTCGGATTTGGGCTCTAGCCTTAAGTGTCGTCTCTCGCTCACTCAGAAAAATAAAATCATCCAAGGTCAGGGTTGCTCTCCCACAAAAATTCTTGATTTTATGGGTTATTTTGAAATCGGCTATATTTAGCAGTCCTGGTTTTTATTAGGTGATCACTGAAGAATTTAGATGAGCACAAATACACGTCTACCATTCCGTCCCAATTTCCTTTACAATTATGTGATAAAACAAGAGGGAGAAATTTGGGAAGAGCCGATGCACACGAAAACAATGATGTATGCTCAGTTAGATACAGTGCTTCCTCGCAATCTCCATGAGGGATGCAATACAGAATTGCAAAATTACTCTAAAAGAGTGCAAGCCGATGAAAACCACACCTAAGCAGAAAGTTCTATTAGCAGGACAGAATTGAGTTAAATTTTGGCTAAGTTGAACAATCTATGTGCGTCTCGATTAACGTGCAGTATGGCTTAAGATCCTATGAGCACAATCAAAAATATAAAAAATGCTCTGAGAGCCGTATGTGCAGGTCTATCCTAATCACCACTCAAGTCGGGCCCACCCTCACTGGAGAGTGAAACAGGCCACGACACACCACAAGAAGAGTTCAGAGTCTTTTTTACACACGCGAGAGTCCAATCAGACACTATTGTAAATGAGCAGAAATTGAAATTTGCAGAAATTTAAAACCTAGACTCTACGCTCTCTCACGACTCGACTTGATCTTAAATTAATTACGGTTTCTTCGGATGTCGGTGAAGATGCGTCGATTTCTTGAAAAACCGCTCCACGTGCGCCGGGTACCTCGCAAGAAAAATAAGAGAGATAATGCCAGAGAGTGACTTAAAAAATAATCAAAAATAAAATAAAAGAAATAAATGCTGAAAATAATAGCAGGAAATAAAATGGGATTTACAGTGACAAATTCGGGGGTCAGACTACCTGAATGTGAAAAACCGAACAAAATTTTCAAAACAAAAATCTAACTCGTTTGCCTCCCTCGCAACGACGCCATCTGACAATTCCGAGAAATCTTCGTATGTGAAAATAAAAATGTGTCGTTCGTTGTAGGCGGCGATCGGAAACGGTCAAGACATAACCATAATTTTTTAATCAATTTTAATCAAGTGGTTTTTATGTTTATTTTACTTGGACAAGTCCCAAGGTCGATCACAAGGAGGCAAAGGAACAACCTAGAATTATGTCTATCCAATTTCATGTTCGGTTTTCGAGGTGGTCTTTTTTGGAATTTTCAATGCAATAAAGGGATGCACGATGCAAATCCGACCTATTTTAGGGACTAAAATATCAATTACGATCAAACAATGTCCGAAAAATACGAAACATGTATACAATGTAAATGATGATGAAATAAATGCAATTTAATTTATTTGGAATTTTTAGATGCAATATGAATTTTTTATGAATTTTCAAATGCAAACAAAATGATTTTCAATATTTAATTATAATAAATATTAAACCTACTTATTTCCGAGAAATAAAATTATCTAAGATCTATCACTAGGTGATGAATCTCAGAAAAATCCTAGACCTCGAAAATTAGGGTTTAATACCTATTAAAAATTAAATAGTAAAATATGCAAGATGATTTTTACAGGACAAAATATGCATGCAAATACAATTCTTTTTTGGCATAATGTCAAGCACAATAATCTCTACAATGTATGATTTTTCGGGGATTTTTAGAACAACGATTAATTAATGACAAATTTAAGAGCATGAAATGGGCAAAGTTTACAATTTTCCACAGAACAAATAATTATTAATTAATCACTGATCATAAAAATATCCACAACATGTCAAAATGTAGAGAATTATATGAGGAACACAGTGCTATTTTTAAATAAATAAAATAATTTAGAGAAGAGGTTTACAACTGTGGATGATTACAGGGGTATGGATGCAATAATAATAAAATAAAATGCAGAGAAGGGGCCTATGAGTAATTACCAAGAACTGATCGGGGAATTTGTGCAAATTCTCCAAAGGGCACGTGCAGCGCACGTGCCCTTGGATTGGAGTGAAATTTAGAGGACGACCAGGGAGCTTTCTGTAATTAACCTAGCGAGTCACGTGCTATGCACGTGACCCTGGGGCGGCTTGCTAATCTGGAGCACTTCAGGGGCTTGGGCGCAATTGACCCAGTGGGTTATGTGCAAAGCACGTGACCCCAGGGGATGACGGCTGATGACGTTCCCCCTAAGCACGTGCCGTGCACGTGCTTGGGGGCCTTGGGTTCCGAGCCTCGGTAGCTAGTGGAGGAGTAGCGGAGGGTGGTATGGCAGTTAGCTTTGGCTGTGCTTCTGCGGCTGAGGCGAGAGTGCAGTGGAGCTCCAAGCTCCTGTGACCGGCCAATGGTTGTGAGAGGCTATTGGACCTGGCAGAGGCGGAGCTGGAGAAGTGGTTGACGGCAATGACGCGATGGAGGTTGAAGTCGGCGAAGCGTTGTGGACGGTGGAGTCGATGAAGCTGCTGGAGAAGATGAGGTCGGCGGAGGTGGTTGCTGGAGACGAAGAAGGGGCGGTGGGGTGTTGTTGTTGATGATGTCGATGGCGTAGTCGTTGGCGGCTCGGTGAAGACGAGGCGAGGGCGGAGGCGTTAGAGAAGCGTTGTCGGTGAAAGCCCCTGAAGTCGATGTCGGAGATGGCGGAGCTATCGGAGAAGAAGTAATTGATGGTCGATGAGGTGGTGGTTGAGGGCGAGTTGGAGGTCGGAGAAGCGTTGGCTTGACGCCAATGGCGGAGCTGAAGCAGTCGGCATTGAAACGTTCTGCGACGAGGCCTGGGCCTCAGATCTCGCCAAGAAGAAGGAGGAGAGGCTCTGTCATCGCTGCCTCCTCAATCAGGAGCTCTCAGCGGATGGGTTGCGAGGAGGGGTTGTCGTACACTTATATAGAGGAGAGGGTGGTCGGTCAGCGCGGGGATAACGGAGGGCATTAGGCGGAGAAGGCGGGGGTCGTTGGCGGCGGCCGTTGCGGAAGACGCGGAGGGGCGGAGTGGTCAAAGGGGGCACAGGAGGACGTTGGTCAAGGGCCGTCCGATCGGCCGAGATCGGACGGCCCGGATCGTGACACATGGCATGGGGTGAGAAGGGGAAAAGGAGGGTGCGGGGCACGTGCGGAGCACGTGCCTGGGAGGCACGTGCGACGCACGTGCGCCCGTTAATTAATTTTTTTAATAATTTTTTTTAATTTTTTTTATAAAAACGAATAATAGAAAAGCCTAAATACCGCTGAACGTGGCGGCCTCTGGGGCTGCCACGTGTCAGCACCAGAAAATTTGAGAATAAAAACTTTTATAAAATCAATAAAAAAAGCAAATGACCTCGGATCGAAAAGGTTCCTTCACGAAAAATGCTCACCTCGACGAGATCTACAACTTTCATGAAGACATCAACACCAAAATCTATGAAATGCACAAAGTGAAATTTAGGGGTATCCCATGTACATATAATACCTTGATTTTTGGGTTTTCTAATTTTTTTGTCATTTTTAAACAAGATAAAAAATCTGGAAAAAATATGGAAAAATCAAAAATAAATAAAAGACACCTTAATCTAGTTTTTTTGTATTTTTATTAATAAAAAAATAAGTATAAAATACGGGTAAAAAACCGCTAAAATATACAATGTACAAAAGAGGCCCAAAACCCAACTTTCACATACGAGCTCCAATTAACTTGAACTTGGTCTTGTTTTGAAGGTAATTGAATGTGCATTAGTTCAAAAGTGAGTAGGATCAAATCGAATACTGGATGGGGATGAAATGGGGCTTTTAGTCCAAAAATCCTGAAACTAGGGTTTGGGTTTTTGGTCCACTTAACAGGGTTAGTGATTTTTTTTATATTTTTTATTTATTCTTGTTAGTGATGTGTACACAGTGGAGGTGGTTTTGGGTTACACGGTGTTAGCATGAAGGAGTTAAAAATCCTCGAAGTTAGACTATTTACAGGTCATTTTTTGCTTGGATTTTTGGCTTCTTATTTTGTGTAGAAATTATGGATAAAATGCAATTCTTATAAAAACATGTATGAATGCTAATTATGCCGAATAAATGCAGAAATGTTGTTGATTTTGAGGGACTTGAGCTTAATAAATGAGACTTAGAGTGATGAATCCGAGATTCATCATCCCCCTATACTTAAACCATGCCCGTCCTTGAGCATCAAAAAAATGCCATGAGGTGAAATGAGATTGGGTTCCATACCAAGACCATGAACTGAAGGTGAAAGTGAGACTAAACTCCACCTTTGGATTAATAGTGTGGAGGAACTTCTGTGAGACTTAGAATTTTAAAATCAACAGCCCTCAAGTTCTTCACATCATTGTCACAGTTTCGACTCAGAAGTCATCTTAGATCAATCCTCTTCCCAAAGTATACCCTATGAACATTGAATATCCGACTCATCTGTGTGAAGGGTTTTATCTCTTCCCATCCAGAATGCCAGACTACCATGCTCCTCTCCTCTCCAATAACTCGTCCTCGAGGAGTCAGGTATTTCCTTCTAAGATCTTGTTGTGCCCCTACAGATATAGAATCTTTTTGTTCCGTACATTTTTTGGGGTCTTAGAAAAATTGTGCCCAGCCATCCATCCCTTTCCGAAGCTTTATTTCAACCCGTACTCCGGTCTTTAGATTTCCACGCTACCAGAAAAGAGACTCATATAGTCTTCCAACATCCCATCTGAGTTGAGCTAAGTGCATAGTGCGAGAGTACAAATTAATTCCCTATTCCAGAGTTGTACCTAGAATGAAGAGATCAGGTTAGACACTAAGAGTCAAACGTTGTACATTGTCATGTGAAACTTAAAGAATTAAGTCAAAAGACCTGAAGCTTCTAAAATCCTATTTCTCGGTGAAGTTCCTCTGAATATTAGGTGGATTAAGGTCAAGTCTAGACCACTCTCGATTTCGGCTCATAACTCGGTTCAGAACCCAATGACTTTTCACAGATGCAAATGCATGCGGTGCTGGATGAAGTGCATGTGTGTGAAATGCAGACATACATTTTTTTATTTTTTTTATTTTTTTTATTTTTGACATTTTATGCAAGGGATTTTTTATGCGGAAAATGGAATAAGAAGCCTTCTTTTTTTTCAAAAAATATTGGGCAAGGTTAGTGTTAGTAACAAAACTCCTTTTTTTGTTGTTGTTTTTTCAAGTTAGTACCCATCCCGTAAATACATATAGACTTACACGAAAGTATGAGATATGGGTAAAATATATACAAAGTATATATACAGACCCCCCTATACTTAGCGAGTGTTGTGTCCTCAGAGCATAAGAAGCGGAAGATATAGCTCGGGCTAAGCGTAAGGGAATGAAAAATGAAGCGGTAGGGATATAAGGAGAGTATAAACAGGTGGGTGAGGGTTCCCCCTATACTTAGGCTTTGGTCAGCCTAAGTATAAAAGAAGGGTGGAAGTGGAGTGACCGTGAGAAAGAGTGTGATCCGGGAAAATGATATATACAGATGGCATCGGTCCCCCCCCCTATACTTAGGCCTTGGCCTAAGTAGAGGAAGAAGCTGTACAAGGAGACCGATGTGGTCAGGATGGAGGGTGGGTAGCCGATGATTAAGGTGGTTTTCGGCTGATCTTTTTGTGAGCCTGTGGTGGGAGATCGTAATGACGAGATGGAGATGAAGCATAAGATTCCCAACTATGATCAGTGTCATCCTCAGAAAAAATCATGATGGATAATAGATGAAGTGTTTGAGTCAGATGAAAGATATCCATCATCAGAGTTATCCTCAGAGGAGTAGTATTTGAAAGGGACATAATCCAAGTATTCTGGTCTTTTTGTTTCTTTAGTTGTTTCCTCAGAATTCGTTCCTTCTTGGGGTCAATTGGTTTGTCCTCGGATGAATACTCAGAAGCATCGATCTCAATCAGCTCATACGAAATAATTCCAGTGTACTTGAAGAGTGCAGGAGCATCAGCTTTGGATGAGTAATAGTTTGGAACGGGAGTTGTCCAACGAGAATTGAATTTTGGATCCTTGCGAAGATATGGCTTTAGAGCTGCCGAACAAACTTCACTTAGGTAGACTACCTTTTCCGGACCTGATGAGGGATCATCAGCTGATTCCTCTTCCGAAAGGTCAAAGGTGACTCTCTTTTTATTTCTTGGTGAAGGTGTCAGTTCACTTGAATATCCAGATGAATAGCCATTAGAGTTTTTCTCTATGGTCGGTTTGTGTTTTGTTTGTTTATTCTTAGTCTCTTGAATGTTTGAGCACCCTCGATTTGGGATGATTTGGTCAAGATATTCAGAGAATGTTGCTCCTGGGTGTGACCATGCATATGACTCAGGGTCATAAAAAAAGGATTTGTCTATTTTGAGATCCACAAGAATTGAAATATTGGGGAGAGTCTCTGCATGTTCTTTCTCAATTGATTCGATGTTGAAGCATTCATGTGTCGAGTTGATGTAATCCATGTAGTCAGAGTAGGTTGACCCAGGGTGTGCCCATGCATAGGTCTCCGTATCATATGATTCATATACATGATTCTCCATGGTGAGAGCGGCTGGGAATGGAGCAGGGGGGAGATTTTCTGAACCAATAGTCTCATCAACAACTGTTATCTCAGGTGTGGTTGCGGGGTAGGGCTCTTCTACCGCTTCATGGTTACGGTTGTCGGGGACTTCATGGGTTGCCTCAGAAGATCGTGGTTCCTCAAAGATAGGGTCAGATCTAAGTGCTTCCAATGCTGTAAAATTGATTTCCCGAGTCTCACAATCATACTCGCCTTGGCCAATGCCAAGAATGGCTTTCCGAGAATGATTGGAGATTGGGTGAATTCTCCTTGATGCTCAATATCAATGATCATGAATTCTACTTTGAGTGGAGCACCTTGGAATTTTATGTTGACAGAAATAATTCCTCTCGGCCGCTTTATTGATCGGTTCGCTAGTTGAACAATTTCTCGTATCTTTCGAATCGGTCCGAGTTTGAGTTCATGGAATACAGAGGTCAGGACGATATTAATTGGTGAATCGTCATCAATCCGAGCATAGGTGAAAATTGTATTTTTGATTTCACAGTCAAATCTGAGCAACCGCTTCACTATGCGGCTCTTGGTTTTTCTCCTCAACACCAAGGAGGAGGCCATTGACAATATATGTCTTTCGGTCTTGGTTCTAATCCTGCCCGACTTCTTCATAGTTAATTTTTTCGTTAAAAATCTTTTAAGGTCGAGGAAGCATTCAATGACCTGTAGAAAGGGAAGTTCAAAAATCAATTTCTTTCCTAGTGCTTCCTGTAAAGCCGGATCCAAATTACGCAGATCGTCTTCAGTTTCATTTTTTATGAAATTTTCTGAATTTTCAATTTTTTGTGGTTTTCCAATATTTCCATTTTTTTGGTATTTTCTGGGTGGTGTGGGGGTGTGGAGTGTTCTTCAGATGAAAAGGGGCCTTGATATTCAGAGCGATAGTCTGCGGTATAGTCATTTCTAGGGGAGTAATATGTAGAAGTGAAATTATCAGAATCGTCCCTAGGTCCTTGAATATCCTCAGAATTTTCAATTTCATATCCACCATTTCCTCATTTATTTTAATGTCCGAGCCACTATAGAATGCGATTACTCGATCGGTGAATTTTTGAAATCTATCTTCCATCAATTCGAATCTTGTTTTTATCCTCGAAATATCATCCTCAAAATTCAATTCATGATCAATCATGGGCGTAGTCGGTGTGTATTCGATAATTTCATCTTCCATTTTCTCGTTTGTGCTGAGAGGAGAATTTCTTGGAATATCCAATATATGATCATTAATTTCAAAAAATATCTCCTCAATAATCATGGAAGGCAGCTGCTCATATGATCCAGACATGTGGAGTCGGTCCAAGTAAAATTTATTCCTCTGATCATGAGTGGTCGGATCTTGGTATGGTGGAGTCAGCATACAGGGTTCCTGTGTTTCTATGTAGTCAGTCAAGTCCTCTGTATGATTGTCATGTCTGAAGAGGGGGTTGTCGTGGTCAATCCAAAATGATGATTGTTCATTAATATTCTAGGGCAGGGTCGAAGGACAAGGTAAAGAAGTGTTCAATTTGATAATGTGGTTGTCATCTCCCAGGAATGATGGATTGATGTTCACCGAATATGATGGATGAATTGCATGATCGGTGTAGAGAGGATTGATATACGAAGAAGTGGAGACCTCAGTCGGTTGTTGATTAGTCAGGTCCGAAAACAGAGGATTGTCATTCAGGAAGCAGATAGGATTTGTAAAAAGAGATGGTGGTTGAGAGTCTCTTGGAGGAGGTGTTTTGAGTCTAACCGACACGAATTTGTTTTCATAGTAGAGCTTTGATGGGTTCTCGGTCATTTCTGAAAGAGTTGAAAGGAATGAGGGGTTGGATCTACTTTTGTACAAGAATTCCATTATCAAGAAGAGAGGAGAGATGATTGCACGGGATAGTCAAGAGATATCAAATGTACGGCTATTGATCTTGAAATCGGTTCACGCACACCAATGCAAACACAATCCAAACCCTGGGTTCACCAACGCACACAATGAAGCCATAAGAGTTCGGCTATTATCTTTTCGATTTTAGTTGGTGATAAATCAATCTTGGTAAAAATTTAGCGAGCTGAGATTTCGGATTTGGGATCTAGCCTTAAGTGTCATCTCTCGCTCACTCAGAAAAATAAAATCATCCAAGGTCGGGGTTGCTCTCCCGCAAAAATTCTTGAGTTTATGGGTTATTTTGAAATCGGCTATATTTAGCAGTCCCAGTTTTTATTAGGTGATCACTGAAGAATTTAGATGAGCACAAATACACATCTACCGTTCAGTCCCAATTTCCTTTAGAATTATGTGATAAAACAAGAGGGAGAAATTCGGGAAAAGCCGGTGCACGCAAAAACAATGATGTATGCTCAGTTAGAAGACTTACAATGCTTCCTTGCAATCTCCATGAGGGATGTAACACATAATAGAAAAATTACTCTAAATGAGTGCAAGCCGATGAAAACCGCACCTATGCAGAAAGTTTCATTAGCGGGAAATTGAGTTAAATATTTGCTAAGTTGAACGATCTATGTGCGTCTCGATTAAAGTGTAGTGTGGCTTAAGATCCTACGAGCACAATCAAAAATATAAAAATACTCTGAGAGCCGTATGTGCTGGTCTATCCTAATTGCCACTCAAGTCAGGGCCCACCCTCACCGGAGAGTGAAACAGGCCACGACACACCACAAGAAGAGTTCAGAGTCTTTTTACACATGTGAGAGTCCAATCGGACACCGCTGTAAATGAGCAGAAATTGAAATTTGCAAAAATTTAAAACCTTGACTCTACGCTCTCTCACGACTCGACTCGATCTTAAATTAATTGTGGTTTCTTTGGATGTCGGTGAAGATGCCTCGATTTCTTGAAAAATCGCTGCTCTAAGTCATTGTAGTATAGTGGTGAGTACTCCCGCCTGTCACGCGGGTGACCCGGGTTCGATCCCCGGCAACGGCACCATATGACGAGTACGGAAATCACCGAGTAAAAAAGTTGTTTTTATCTTCGTGTGAAAATAAAAATGTGTCGTTCGTTGTAGGCGGCGATCGGAAACGGTCAAGAAATAACCACAATTTTTTAATCAATTTTAATCAAGTGGTTTTTATGTTTATTTTACTTGGGCAAGTCCCAAGGTCGATCACAAGGAGGCAAAGGAACAACCTAGAATTATGTCTATCAAATTTCATGTTCGGTTTTCGAGGTGGTCTTTTTTGGAATTTTCAATGCAATAAAGGGATGCACGATGCAAATTCAGCTTATTTTAGGGACTAAAATATCAATTACGATCAAACAATGTCTGAAAAATACGAAACTCGGTCACAATGTAAATGATGATGAAATAAATGCAATGTAATTTTTTTGGAATTTTTAGATGCAATATAATTTTTTTATGAATTTTTAAATGCAAACAAAAAGATTTTCAATATATAATTATAATAAATATTAATCCTACTTATTTCTGAGAAATAAAATTATCTAAGATCTATCACTAGGTGATGGATCTCAGAAAAATCCTAAAGCTTGAAAATGTAGGGTTTAATACCTTTTAAAAATTAAATAGTAAAATATGGAAGATAATTTTTACAGGACAAAGTATGCATGTAAATACAATTCTTTTTGGGCACAATGTCAAGCACAATAATCTCTACAATATACGATTTTTTGGAGATTTTTAAAGCAAGGGTTAATTAATGAAAAATTTAAGAGCATGAAATGGGCAAAGTTTGCAATTTTCCACAGAACAAATAATTATTAATTAATCACTGATTATAAAAATATCCATGACATGTCAAAATGTAGAGAATTATATGAGGAACACAATGCTATTTATAAATAAATAAAAAAATGAAGAGAAGAGGTTTAAAACTGAGGGTGATTACAGGGGTATGGATGCAATACAAATAATATAAAATGCAGAGAAGGGGCCTAAGAGTAATTACCAAGAACTGGTGAGGGAATTTGTGCAAATTCTCTAAGGGGTACGTGCGCTTGGACCGAAGTGCAATATGGAGGACGACCAGGGAGCTTTCTGTAATTAACCCAGCGAGTCACGTGCTATGCACGTGACCCTGGGGCGGCTTGCTAATCTGGAGCACTTCAGGGGCTTGGGCGCAATTGACCCAGCGGGTCACATGCAGAGCACGTGACCCCTGGGGATGACGGCTGATGACGTTCCCCCGAAGCACGTGCCGTGCACGTGCTTGGGGGCCTCGGGTTCTGAGCCCCGGTAGCTGGTGGCGGAGGGTGGTATGGCGGTGAGCTCTGGCTGTGCTTCTGCGACTGAGGCGAGAGCGCGGTGGAGCTTCGAGCTCTTGTGACCGGCCAATGGTTGTGAGAGGCGGAGTGGACCCGGCAGAGGCGGAGCTGGAGAAGTGGTTGCCGACGATGACACGATGGAGGTTGAAGTCGGCGGAGCGTTGTGGACGGTGGAGTCGATGAAGATGCTGGAGAAGATGAGGTAGGCGGAGGTGGTTGCTGGAGACGAAGAAGGGGCGGTGGGGCGTTGTTGTCGATGACGTAGATGGCGTAGTCCTTGGCAGCTCGGTGAAGACGAGGCGAGGGCGGAGGCGTTGGAGAAGCGTTGTCGGTGAAAGCCCCTGAAGTCGAGGTCAGAGATGGCGGAGCTGTCGGAGAAGAAGTAGTTGATGGTCGATGAGGCGGTGGTTGAGGGCGAGTTGGAGGTCGGAGAAGTGTTGGCTCGACGCCAATGGCGGAGCTGAAGCAGCAGGCGTTGGACCGTTCCGCGACGAGGCCTGGGCCTCGGATCACGCCAAGAAGAAGGAGGAGGGGCTCTGTCACCGCCGCCTCCTCAATCAGGAGCTCTCGGCGGATGGGTTGCGAGGAGGGGCGGTCGTACACTTAAATATAGGAGAGGATGGTCGGCCGGCGTGGGGATAACGGAGGGCGATAGGCGGAGAAGGCGGGGGTCTTTGGCGACGGCCATTGCGGAAGACGCGGAGGGGCGAAGCGGTCAAAGGGGGCACAAGAGGACGATGGTCAAGGGCCGTTCGAGCGGCCGAGATCAGACAGCCCGGATCGTGACACGTGGCCTGGGGTAAGAAGGGGAAAAGGAGGGTGCGGGGCACGTGCAGAGGACGTGCCTGGGAGGCACGTGCGACGCACGTGCGCCCGTTAATTAATTTTTTTAATAAATTTTTTTATCTAAAAACGAATAATAGAAAAGCCCCAAAACCGCTGAGGCGGCCTCTGGGGCTGCCACGTGTCAGCCCCAGAAAATTCGAGAATAAAAACTTTTGTAAAATCGATAAAAAATAGCAAATGACCTCGGATCGAAAAAGTTCCTTCACAAAAAATGCTCGTCTCAATGAGATCTACAACTTTCATGAAGACATTAAAACCAAAATCGATCAAATGCACAAAGTGAATTTTTGGGGTTTCCCATGTACATAGAATACCTTGATTTTTGGGTTTTCTAAGTTTTTTGTCATTTTTAGACAAGATAAAAAAATCTGGAAAAATATGGAAAAATCAAAAATAAATAAAAGACACCTTAATCTATTTTTTTTGGATTTTTATTAATAAAGAAAATAAGTATAAAAAACGGGTCAAAAACCGCTAAAATATACAATATACAAAAGAGGCCCAAAACCCAACTTTAACATACGAGCTCCGATTCACTTGAGCTTGGTCTTGTTTTGAAGATAATTGAATGCGCATTAGTTCAAAAGTGAGTAGGATCAAATCGGACACTGGATGGGGAAGATATGGGGCTTTTAGTCCGAAAATCCTTAAACTAGGGTTTGGGTTTTTGGTCCACTTAACAGGGTTAGTGATTTTTTTGTATTTTTCATTTATTCTTGTTAGTGATATGTACACAGTGGAGGTGGTTTTGTGTCATTCGGAGTTAGCATGAGGAGTTAAAAATAGGGGAAATTAGGATAATTACATGTCATTTTTGGCTTGGATTTTTGGCTTCTTATTTTATGCAGAAATTAATGCTAAAATGCAATTCTTTTGAAATCATGCATGAATTCTAATTATGCATAATAAATGCAGAAATGTTGTTGATTTTGAGGGATCTGAGCTTAATTATTGAGACTTAGAGTGATGAATCCGAGATTCATCAATGCCTAATTTACATACTTAAGCATAGAGTATTTTATCTGTCTCCAATCAGAGGATGTGTTCCTATATGTGACGACATCCGACATAGATCTTAGTTATCTCGATCTCGTTAGGTCAACTCTTTGACCTAACTCATCCAATACCTCCGAATCTCTATTCTTATACAGATGATTGCATCAAGAGGTCGGTTAAATGTCAGTCTTTGGAGTAAGGAATGCCATCTCCTTCTTAAGGTGGAAATCCCTTCTTGATAATCAATTGACAGTGTAGTTGAGGTCTCAATCTAACTCTTTATATATTCAACCCTACACTAGCTTCTATGATCCAACATTTAGACCAACAGTTGTATGATATCAAGTTGGCCTTGGTACATAACCATAATTGTACTAATGGACTTTTCAGATTAAGGAGCGAACTGCGGCAATATTTATTGGATAATGGCTCATTGTGAGCTCACATGTTCAACATCTTTCTCTTATCCTCGATTTTTTTCGCTTAAATGTTATTATTTCTATAGTAAAGGGACTGAGTCTCAGAGTGGTTAGGAGAGGATTTCTCTATCTCTGGGGCACACGATCATTTGAGCTTCATATATAAAAGAGTTGGAGGTGGAGAACAATTGTACGAGAATGTCTGTATAGGAATTGGTTGCTAGCAATCCTTGGGCCTATTTGGAATGAGAGGAATGTTGAGGTGTTCGATGGAGAAAGGCATAAAGTAGAGATCGTGATGTAGAGTGTGAAGACGCACTTTAGACTTGATGTTGATAAGATAGGTGTCAAGGGAGTAGTAAGCTTATTTTATTTTATTTTATTAAAATTCAGAAGGCATCCTATGCTAATTAATCATTCTTCAGCTTC
Organism: Ottelia alismoides; assembly: GCA_037367405.1. Taxonomy (NCBI): domain Eukaryota; kingdom Viridiplantae; phylum Streptophyta; class Magnoliopsida; order Alismatales; family Hydrocharitaceae; genus Ottelia; species Ottelia alismoides. The sequence continues at coordinate 777,457 of JAZKJV010004389.1, forward strand.
TAAAAAACAATCATAAGGTAGATGAAACAAGGTATACAACAACAACAACAACAAAGCCTTTTCCCACAATTAAGGAGGGTCGACTATATGGTTTCTTTGCCTCCATTCAGATCTATCTTGGGTCAATCATGGGCTTATATCCAAAAAACTGAGATCCCTTTGTATAGTCTCCTTCCAACACTTCTTGGGCCGCCATCACCCTCTCTTAGCCTGCTCAACATCCCAACACTCACATCTCCTAACTGGTGCATCCATTGATCTTCTTTGTAAATGACCAAATCATCTTAAGAAGTTTTCTCACATCTTGTCCTCGATCGGAGCTACACCAACTTTCTTTCTGAGTGCATCATTCCGAATCCGATCTTTACGTGTTAAGCTTGCACAATCTGACACAAGGTATAGTTCAAAAAATGCTCTTAGATTTAACAATGTGGAATTTAATAAGATCACTGATCTCAATAATATTCATAAGAAAATATCAAAACCCAAACATATATGATATTTCCAATAAAAGACAGACAATACAACCTCAATAGTGTGGCCTTGATTCGTGTGGATTAGAATCTCTGTGTTTTCCTATAAGAGGTTGAAGTGTTGTTTATTGTCCCTTTTAACAGCCTGCAGGGCCAGATAAGTTTCATAATAAATTAGAATAGCCAACTATAATGACCAAGTAAAGAGTTCAACAAGGTTAACAAGATGAGATACAGAATATATCATGCCTAAGAAAATCTACAAATGTTAGTTTTGGAAGTGTTTTCCTTTTTAGGTGGACAACAATAGTTAAAAATTACCAAAGATGAAAGAAAGAGAAGTTGAATAATCAAATGCCATTTCAAAACTTGGAAATAATCGAAACACATTCACTTATCAAAAGAATATACACAATTCTTACACCCCTGGAAATTCATCTAAACTTGGTAAATGGCAATAAACATGAGTTCATACTCAAACCAACATTTTCTCATTTATGCCTAGTTTAACCCGGAATACACGTGTTGATAAATTTTATCCAAAGAAGGAAATATGTTTATAACACCTAGACAAGCCCCCACATGCAATGCTAACTAAAAGGTTACACATATATGCTATATATATTTATAATATATCTGAGTTAGAAAATGTTGTTCTTTGAGGGAAAAGGATCAGTGCATCTGATGCTGGCCATTGAAAATTTTATGATATATTTGTTAGAGTATTTGTTATGTGCGCCAATTGTGCTGTACCCATCTAGTTGTTTAGTCCCACATTGTTTAGTGGTGGGACTTGGAGGCTCTGTTGAGGCTATATAAGGAGCCCCAGACCTCCTATATCAGATGACAAAGTCAATAGATAAACAAGACCCTTTGAGGCCTTCTCCAGTGGTTTCATCCCGCTCCTCACAGAGTAGGGTTCCACATAAAATCCCGTTGTTCTTATTTTTCTTTATCATTTTCCATATTTCGCTTCTGCTTCCTATTTTCTAGCAAGGTATCAGAGCGGGTTCAATCCTCGCGGATTAGTTCTTAAATATTTAGTTTTATGTTCATATTATGTTCGAGATTCGAGTTTGTATTCGAGAGTTGTTTTGTTCAACAACGTTTTCTTCCAGAAACCCTAGACCTTGAGTCTGGCCGCATGTTCCATCAGTTGCAGCTTCTCTAGGGCAGGCTGCATCTTCTCCATAAGCAGCGAGTATCAAGTAGCAGAGCCCTTGCGAGGGCGTTTTGAGGTGAAATCCCATGCAGGTGGCGCTCCTCCATCAGCCTTTACACAATACAAGCAACGAACCCTCTTATAGGCGAGCATGATCCTTCTCGCCTAACATCTTCAGACCCAGGTGTTGTCGCACACAATGCACGCAGCGATCTATAGGGAAGAAGCAACATCCCAACTTGGCCCCTGTCCTCCATGGGAAACCTTTGATCCCTGGTAGCAATCTATCCTTCAGCCATGGTTCCCCCAGTTCACTCCTCGCGGCGGTGCGAGACCCAGTCCAGCAGGCTCCATCGCATCGGCACCTCCTACGTGCTCCTAGTGGCACCACATCATTCCTCTTGCGTGCGGTGGTGTAGCCTCCTCGCACCACTGTATGCGGTCTCCAGGATGTGGCGATGCCGAACCTTGCAGCCCCTTCTCACATCGATCCCCAAGTCAAGAACAGGCGGAGCTTCTCAACCCCTCTCTAGCCGTGCATCTCCAGCGGCGGCACATGGGAAAGGAATGGTTCCTCGATGGGAACAACTTGTGCGGCAGGCATCAAAATTAAAGGGGTTACCAGGGAACCCTAGACTCGATTGGATTTTTTTTGAAAAAAAATGTTATAGGAGACCAAGGGGGGCCAACCATATGTAATAAAAAAATAGGGGGGAGCCCCAACAGTAAAAAAATACGAGAGCAGGCCCAATATTTAAAAGAGAGAGAGAGAGAGAGAAATTGGGTCGTATTAAAGAGATGCGTACATTTGAAAAATCGTACGCATTAAAAAAATCGAAAAAAGGTGCATACAAATTAAAAAACATAAGCAAAGTTCCAAAAATATTAAAAGAAAAGCCATAAAAAAATGGTTGGAACAGCTTAAAAGAATGGCAGCTTATAAAAAAATTTAATGAAAAGCCGCAAGAAATTTCTGTGAATGTTCATGTTCTTTTCCCCATGTCATTGTCTTCTCCCAACTTTGTCGACGTTCATTTTCTGACAAGTATGGGAGAAAGGTGGAGTATGGTGTAGAGTCACAGATCCTTTTGCAGAATTAGATGACAGGCCAACCGGTTGTTCATAGTCTACAACGGATTGCTGTCCAAGACGCACATGTATTAGACCTTCAGTTTCGTGGTCCCCATCATTCTTCTTGTTTTGTTGGCCAGAGTTTTCATGTGGTATCATAGGTACTCCAGAGTAGAGCATCATTCTCTGAGCCAGATGGGAGAGACCCGGTTCTCCGATGAGGAGACTCCAAGCACAGTTTCAGACTCAATGGTCAGATTCCGAGTCTTCAGTCGACTCACACTCCATCCCGTTCGTCCTCCTCACCTGCATAGCATGAGAAGCAACGTCCTCGACAGTAACAGTTGTGCGCATTGGGTTGATATGGTCCGTAGTGTCCTGTAGCGTTCAGTTGAGTCTCTTTTGTTTGTCCATGCTGAGCATTGCATGCTCCAGCAAGAGGGGGAGTGTTGGAGTATTTGTTATGTGCACTTATTGTGTTATAGGAGGATTTCATTTACCCCATCCAGTTGTTTAGTCCCACATTGTCCAGTGGTGGGACTTGGAGGCTCTATGGAGGCTATATAAGGAGCCCCAGACCTCCTGTATCAGATGAGAAAGTACATAGACAAACACGACCCTTTGTGGCCTTCTCCCGTGTTTTCATCCCGCTCCTCACGGAGCAGGGTTCCAAGTAAAATCCCGTTGTTGTTATTTTTCTTTATCCTTTTCCATGTTTTCGCTTCCGCTTCTTATTTTCAAGCATGGTATTTGAGCGGGTTCAATCCTCGTGCACTCGTTCTTAAATATTTAGTTTTATGTTCATATTATGTTCGAGATTCGAGTTTGTATTCGAGAGTTTTTTTGTTCAACAACGGATTTCTTCTAGAAACCCTCGATCTTGAGTCTGGCCACATGTTCCATCGGTCGCACCTTATCTAGGGCAGGCTGCATCTTCTCCATAGGCGACTAGTATCAAGTAGCATAGCCCTTGCAAGGGCGTTTTGAGGTGAAATCCCATGCAGGTGGCGCTCCTCCTTTGGCCTTTACACAATACAAGCAGCGAACCCCCTTATAGGCGAGCATGATCCTTCTCGCCTAACATCTTCAGACCCAGGTGTTGTCGCACACAAGGCATGCAGCGATCTAAAGGGCGGAAGCATTAGCCCAACTCGACCCCTGTGCTCAAATGTAAACCTATGATCCCTGGCAGCGATCTAGCCTTCAGCCAATGTGCCCCCAGTTCTCTCCTCGCGGTGGCACGAGACCCTGTCCAACAGGCCCCATCGCATCGGCACCTCCTGCGTGCTCCCAGTGGCACTGCATCATTCCTCTCGTGTGTGGCAGTGCAGCCTCCTCGCACCACCATATGTGGTCTCTAGGCTGTGTCGATGCCGAACCTTGCAGCCCCTTCTCCGATCGATCCCCAAGTCAAGAAAAGGCGGAGCTTCTCAGCCCCTCTCCAGTCGTGTATCTCCAGCGACGGCGCATGGGAAAATAAGGGTTCCTCGATGGGAATCCCACGTGCATCAGGCATCAAAATTAGAGGGGTTCCCAGGGAACCCTAGACCCAATCGCAATTTTTTTTGAAAAAAGTTGTTATATATATATATATATATATATTATGAGCCATTTGTGTGAAGAGCCCGGGGGGGGGCAACCGTATGTAATACAAAAAAAGAGGCGGGGAGCCCAACAGTAAAAAAATGCCAAGAGCAGGTCCAATATTTATGAGAGAGAGAGAAATTGGTTCGTATTAAAGAGGCGCGCACATTTGAAAAACTGTATGCATTAAAAAAATCGAAAAAAAATGCGCGTACAAAATAAAAAAATTTGTACGCAAAGTTAAAAAAAATATTGCAAGAAAAGCCGTAAAAAATGTTTGAAACGGCTTAAAAAATGGCGGCTTATAAAAAAATTTAATGAAAAGATGCAAGAAATTTCTGTGAATGTTCATGTTCTTTTCCCCATGTCATTGTCTTCTCCCAACTTTGTCTATGTTCATTTTTCGTTGGGAGAAAGGGGGAGTATGGTGCAAAGTCACAGGTCGTGTTGCAGATTCAGATGACAGGCCAACCAGTTGTTTAGACTCTACAATGGATTGCAGTTCAAGATGCACATGTATGCGACCTTCAGTTTCGTGGTCGCCATCATTCTTCTTATTTAGTCGGCCAGAGTTCTCATGTGGTATCTGATGAATCCACATTTCATCATCTTTATTCTATCATTTTGGCCTAAAAACCCCTAGTAAATGCCTGTGAATACCCTTAAATATAGCATATTAGCATTCATGCATGTGCATCCAATTAGTGTATAAAATACTGTAATTAAAGCCAAAATCATAGAATAAATAGAAGAAAAGAAAAAGAATAAAATATTGTAAATATTTTATGACCCAAAACCCCGAGACCTAGGCATCTTGATAAATAGGTCGACTAGGAATAAAGTAGGGAGAGATAAGGGTCAAATACCTATACTATTCTATTCATTCTTTACTCATTTTGGGACCTATTTTTGGTTTCACTTTTTATACATCAAATAAAGAAAATTTATACATGAATTGTAGATAATAAAATATAGAAAAATACAAAATTGATTTCACTCAAAAATAATGTACAGATAAAAAGTTATGGTCTGAATAAAAATCCAGAATCCCAACTTCCCAGATACGTATCTCGCAACTGAAAACTCCAAATGCATCAAACTCACCTTTAATTGTATATAGAATAAAATAATCTATTTAATGGTAGCGGTTTCACATTTGGCGGAGCTACAATTTGAAAGTTGAGTTTTGGACCCTCATTGTATAATTGTACAGATTAAAATATTCAATTTATTATTTATTATTTATCAATTATTTTTATATTTTTATATTTTTATAATTTTGTAAATATTATGTATAATTTATTTATGTGTTAAAATCAGAATAAAAATGTAAAGAAAACTTAAAATAAAAATACTTGTATATCAAATACATAGATACAATACCTATATGTATACCTAAATAACACATACTTTTATTTTATTAAATATATGAAACAATTCAGAAAAATAAAATAAAAATATATTTACATGTATAAAAGTATGTTATAATTTTATAAAATAATAAACAGAATTAAAGAAATTAAAAATACCAAAATAAAAATTAATTAATAAAATTTATAGGTAATATACCTATAAGGGGTATAAAAGCAAACTTGTAAAAATATATTCCATAAAAATAATTACAAATCATAATAAAATAATTTATAAAATTGTAAACACTTTTTATTTTATAACCTAATTAAAATATTATCGTTTAATATTTTTAATTGATTTTACAAGGGGTTTTTCCTGGTTCGTCCACGTGGACCAACCAGGTTGGTCTGACAGTTGACCTCCGGTCAACTGTCCGACCTCCCCCCTGTGGCATGTCAGAAATAAGTTTTTGTCTTCTTTCGCCCATTTTTCTAGGTCAGCCCTTGCCTCCTTTCATGATGGCACCTTCAGAGTTTTTGCTCCTCAGTCAATTGTGATTCATGCCCAAGGCAATTCTTAGGCTTTGGATCAATGATCGAGGCGTTGCGCTTTGATTTGTGGAGTGCCAGAGCCACTTTGTTCAAAAGCCCCCGTCGCCCTCCTTGACTCTTTGAACCGGTTTTCGACGCCAAAATCCTCCAGGTGAGGGTCGAGGGTTAATCTCCGGTGACAGGGGAGTCCTCCCCCATCTCAGGCGAGGTGCGGCGAAGCACCTAACGCCGAGTTCCATCATCTCCGGCAACCTCCTGGCCGTGAGGTTCCAACCTCGAGCACACAGCTCTTGAGGTCCATTTCTATCTATTTTTCTTGCGTTTTTAGCTTTCTAGTAGCATTAGGATAGATTGGTTACCCTCAGCTTCGTTCGACACCCCTATCGTCGCCCTCACCGACCATCTCGACGGAGCTTGCTCCGGCGAGCTCCTATTTACGTCATTCGCCACCCATTCCACTCGCGCTCGCCCTAGGGACCGTCTACTGTGGTTTGTGCTTTTATTGCAGGTCCCAGGGTTCGAGTGGCTCCAGCTGGAGTCAAGTTTTGTTCAAGAACAGGGAGCCCTGGTGTTGCGCGTCGCCGGACCTCCTTTGGTGACGCCTGGCACTTTTGCGGGGCTTCGTCGTTGAGGAATCACTGCAGGAGCGTATTGAGGTTGTCGGAGCAGTCCCAGGTACTCAGAGACTCGAGCGTCAACGGATTCAAGCTCGCCGCACTCGAGTTCTTCGAGTGTTCTTCCATATCCACTTGTCGTTGTTGGATCTCCGCTGATCTTCCAAGAGTGCAGCAGCCGTCGGATTCAATCGTCGCCAGTCGTCCGATCGTTGAAGCCTGATCTAATCTCGGCCGTTGCGGTCGAACCGTCATCGGCGCCTCCCGTGCTGACGTGTGGCTAAGTGAAGATAGAGGCGCCGTTGGATCAATTTGACGGGGGCATTTTGCTCTTCGACCCCCGTGATTTTGTCTATTTCTTAAGTAATCTAGAAACTTTCCTAGGTCGTTCACTACTTTTTGTAATATTTACAGGGAGGCCCCCACATTTTCGCTTATTTACTTCCAGGACCTCGCCTGGCGCACGTGCTTGTCACGTACGCTGGGCATTTTGCAAGAGGATCCTCTACTTTTCGCACATTTAGTTTTAATACTAAAACTTTTCATTGCAATTATAACTTTCTGGCCATTTTGCTTTTACACCCCTGAGCTTTTGTAATATCGCATTTAACCCCTGCTAGGCGTGCGTATAACGCACGTGCATCTGGGAGATTTTGCAAGGGCATCCCTGCAGCTTTTGTTATTGGTTTTTGGCCCAGAAGATATTTTATTCAGTATAAATTTTGTGTGAAAATTGCGCAGAGGCCCTACAACTTTTGACTATTTACATAAATACCCCTTCCTGGCTGTGAATTTTTGTGAACTTGTCGTATTTATTTGGAGCATCATTTTAATTCGAAAAATTCTCAAAAATTCAAGTTAAGCTCCTTCTTACTTGCACTTTCACGCCATATTTTTATTTTTAGATCTTATTGAATTTTTATATTTATTAAAAATCAAAAACTTGCCTTTCCAGCACTGTTTTCATTAGAAAATACCAAAAAAATATTAACATACCTCGAAAAATTCCAAAAAATTTACCTACTGTCTATTTTAACCTAATTTAGTGTCATTCCAAAAATCACTAAAAATCTCAAAAGAAAAACTTTAAAATTCGAAAATACCGAAATACTTCAAAAAAATTAAAAAATTATAGAAAACTCCAAAAATGGCAAACTCAAGTTCTGTAGTTTCCTCTTTTTATTATCTTTGTTTTAAAATTGGTTTGGAAAATTTTGGTGGCTGTTTGATATTTTCCATTCATAGTTTTGCTCACAGCCAGTAGCTTACTCACTGTTTTCATTTATTATTCCTTTTAAAAATACCAAAAACATTTTAAAAAATACCTAAAAATCACAAAAACAGTAGAAAATCTTAAAAATACCAAAAAGATTTTATTCCTGAATTTTTGGCTATTTTTTCGTATTTTTATAAATATTGAAGCACCTCTTTTATTACCTTGTTTATATATTCCAATATTAAAAAAATATATAAAATATAAAATTATAAAAATCAGAAAATTAAAAACCAAAATACAAAATTAAAAATAAAAAAATTAATTAAAAAAATTAAAAACCAACAAAAAATAGTTGCATTGCATAGTGTAGGCAACACTCACACTCACACACACACATTTGTTTGATCTACCCTGTTTGCTCCCTGTGTTCGAACTCTCTGCATACTTGTCCTATATACCTTGTTTGTAGAGTTAAAAATAAATTTTAACTTCACATTGCTTGTCATTGCTCGATCTATAGTGTGGGTTACTTGTTGATTTTAGTCCAGGATTCATTGCGGGTCACCGCAGCGACCTCGGTTGTCTCCGCCTTGTGTGAGACATCATTTTAGACTCCGTGAATTTTGGCTAAATCAAATGGCGTCGTTGCCGGGGAGCAACAACGCGTAGATCAATTTTGCTTCGTGATTGTGATACTTGTCTACATTTTTGCTTTCTTGATTTGCTCACTTATTTGATATCATTGCTTGACTTGTCTAATCACTCTTCCTTGTTGACTTTGTGCGAGGAACCGCGGATTGAGGGAGACGCTCTACCTTGGGCATCGGTGCACCCACGTGAAGGCGGCAGGAGACTTCTGACCTAGCATCAAAGAAGGCAGGGAGGACTTGAGAAGACAGTGGTGTTTTTGAGCATTTTTGTGTTGTATTTATTTTGTAATTTGTGAGAGAGAGAGACCTATTATTGTAATAATACAGGTACCCCCAGAAATTAGACACTCTTGAGCCTAATTTCCAGGTGTTTGTACAGCTGGGGGCTCACCGTGCTTTTTCGTGTTTTCTTCGCATTTTTTTACTTTGTTTTCCTATTTTCGATTTTATTTATTTTGTGTGATTGAGCCCTTAGTTTTAGGAATGTTTGCGATAGATTAGGTCCAAACACATTAATCACCCTTGCATGCTCCTATAGTATCATTTGGACTTAGTCAAATTTAAACAGTTGATTCACTATTTTTGATCCGCTGCGCCGCGAGCTCATCCCGCCAAGCGCTTCTACTGAACTCAATTTGTCGAGAGGAGGAGGGGTGAGCCTAGACCGGACTCTAGGGTTGAGGATTGGTGGTCAACTTATTGTTCTTCCCGATAATAGCCATTTCTGAAACTTAGAGCGGTTTCATCGGCTTTTGCATTCGCACATAGATAGGTTTCAATTCTGTTGAGCATCCTTGCATGTAGAGTGCTGGAGGCAAGGTGAGCATTTCTATTTAGCATGCAACATTGATTTGACGCTTGCATTACTTTTCCGACTCTACCTCTGATTTCGCCAACCTAGGATCTTAAAGGAATCGACTCCTCGTTAGGTGCGTGCATTACTCACTAAAAATCCAAAAAAGTGACAATCAATAAAATTGGGACTGTTAACATTACTTGAGCCTAAAACCGACCAAAAAGAAAAAAAATCTTATCTTGGGGCGAGTAATCCCCTCATTGTCTTCATTTTTACTTGCTCGCGCACACACTAAGGATAGTGCCCAAATCCCATTCAGCCCCCTAAGTGTTTGCATAATTTTGGACTTCTCACCTAACTCTAAAACAGAAAAGATAAAAAGACCGACTTTTCGATCTCTACCGAGTTGAGTAGGTGAATTGAGGGTTTGCATTATTTTCATTTTTGGTTGTGATTGTGTCCTAGATCATCCCTGCGCATTTGCGCGTTCTTCTTCACTCTCTTGACTTGACCGTCGTGTTCCCCCAAATCATTTCCTTTTGTTTTCGAGATGGACCCCTTGAGCGCTTTTTATCCGGACTTTGCGGATCCCTCGTTCACTCCAGCCGGTCCACCTCCTTTTATCAGGAGGGTCCTCCTCCTACTTTTTCTGATTTTTGTACATACCCGCCTCCGCCATAGTATCAGACTTCGGACTTCTCCCCACCTCCACCCCCATGTATATTATCCATCTCCACCTTCACATCCACCCGAGTCTGACCTGATGGAGTCACCTCCCGCGACTTCCATGAGTGTTGTCATGAACCTAATGCTAGAGCACATCAATTTTATGAAAGAGAATCTTGCTACTTTGAGAGAATATCAGAATAGTGGTGTTTTCGTTGAGGATACAGCTTTGCTTGTGGAGAATCATGGGAGCTTGCAATCGCCAAAAATACAAAAAAATGAGAAAAATTAAAAAAACCAAAAAGAGTTCGGGAGACCGTTGGTCAATTCATACCGTGAGGAGAGGGTCCACCTGCCAGAACCTCTGACCACACATCCATTCACACCTAGTCCAACCTTTGACCCCAAGGATGCCGCTGTACAGACTGTTCTTGGCATGCCTCGTGTATACGCTGATTCCGACTTCCTCCCTGGTATGGAGGAAGTCCAAAAATTCAAAAAATGTTATCTGACCCCGAAGTGGTGGCCACTATTCATGAGATCATCCAAGCCCCACTTCAGCAGGCCATGACTGATTTATCTGCCCCTCTCCCCAAGAAGTGAAAGCGGAGGAGCAGATCTGAGCGTCATATTCTAACCATGGCCACTGCCCATGCCATCACACACCGTCCCATTCCCAAGAAGAAGAACACGGCTACACCTTTCATCACTAGCACCATCTCTGACTACACTTGTGATCGCACTCTCCTGGACGGCGGTGCATCTATTAGCATATTACCCTTCTCATTGGTACATTCTCTTCACTTAGGGCCTCTCATGAAAACCAGGATGATCGTTCAATTTGCTGATGGATCCATCAAGAGGCCGAAGGGTATCCTTGAAAACGCCTTCATTTCGATTCAGGGCACGAGCCACCATGTTGATTTTGTCGTGTTGCCCATGGAGACCTCCACAGGGGAGCCATCTCCAATCATCCTGGGACGACCATTCCTCGCCTCTGCGAGGGTCGTTATTGATTATGGATCAGGAGAGATTCATTTCCGTCCTGTTGACGAGAGCGAAGTGTCGATCATCGCACCCACAGTTGATCAGAGACCTGCACCTGATGCACCTTCACTGATTCTAGCTGACTCCGAGGTCTGTGACCAATCTGATGCTATTAGAGATGTTTGCTTAGCGATCCCTGATGAGACCCGATGAATCCCCCGAAAGGGAAGGAAATCGGAAAGCATAGACCTCGCAGTTCCTCCTCCTTGTGTGTGGCGATGTGTTGATGAAATCCAGAGTATTTACGTGATTGAACCATTTGAGCGGAGGACAGATACCAAGACTAGACAGGACGGACCTGGTTTGACTACTTCCATTGATAAGTCTGTTCATGGGCCTTCAAAAGTAATGATGATTGAGGTCGGTTATGATGCGAATGTTAAAAATTTTTTGCCTCGTGATGAAAAAGATGATTCAGGTGAAACTCTTGAGGATGATCTGAGTTCGTATACTTCCACTGATGATTTCGTGCATTTTTATTTTGACCTGGACGAGCCCTCGCAGGACGACTCCGAGTACACTTCTTCCGAGGATGATGAGTTCGTCCCATTTCATTTTGATATCTGTGAGACTTCTAAGGCTAGACCTGACCGTACTTCTTCCACTCACCAGTCTGTGCCTTCACACCATAGGACCACCAAGGGAGAACCTAGCCATACTGCTTCCATTGAGCAGTTCGTCCCTTTTCGATTTGATTCCACTGAGGGCCTTCATCGTGTCGACCCTGATCAGCTGCTGTCCACTGTGGACCCTGATGTCGACATACACCATACCAGATCTATCCCTCAGCGGTCCTGCAAGAAGGTTTGCTTTCCACCTTCTTATGATCACCCATTTATGGTGTAGATTCTCTCCCGTGACTCTCTTTCCATCTCTTGTTTTTGCTTATCCACCCAGTCTCATGTTTGCCTTGCTTAGGACGCACTTTGTCCTAAGTATAGGGGGGTGGACGAGCTGAGTGTTCTTTCTTCATCCGTGTCATCACTCTTGTTGTTGCCTATACTTAGGGCTTCTTTTACCCTAAGTATAGGGGGAGCGATGTGTATATCCTCTAATCTCTCATTCCATCTTCAGATCTCTTTTCTTCTTTTCTTCTTTTCCTTTTCTATTTTCTTTATCTATCAAAAAGGTGCCGCCCTTGTAGACAATTTTCCATACTTAGGACGTACTTTGTCCTAAGTATAGGGGGTGTGCACCCTGAGTTTCTCTATTATTTGATCCTCTCCATTGTCTCCTCTTCTTGTCTATACGTAGGGATATCTTACCCTAAGTATAGGGGGAGACAATCTGAGTACGATATGTTCATTCCCACCCTTGGCCCTCCCTGCATTGTGTACAGTCTGCTATACTTAGGATTATTTGATTCTAAGTATGGGGGGATGGTCAACTTCTCATTGGTTCATTCATTTATTCTTTAGACTTGTCTATACTTAGTACGAGTTATGTATTCTCTTTTCTCTCCGATCTATGAGGACATAGCTCAAGCTAAGTATTGGGGGGTCGTATATACTACGTATATACTTTAGCCATAACTCGTACTTTCGCATTTTCTTAATAATATGGCTAATAATTCTTTAAAATTCATTAAAATCCCTAATAGAAAGGTGTTACCATTCCTCAAATTCTTTTTGTATATACTGATTAATAAATCAGGTGAAAATGTTTTTTGCAAAATGTTTGAAAAATAATTTGAACATCTTTGTGAACATTTATTGAAAGCTATTTTAAAAATATTTTGTTACATGTTTTCAACCTTTGTAAAAATGCGTGGTTTGTAAAAATTTATTTTCTTTGTGTGAAATAAAATGTTTGAAAAATGATTTGCAAATGGTTGGAAAAATGGTTGCAAAAATATTTTGAAAAATCTCTCTATACTGTTTGAAAAACCTTTGCAAAATGATTTTCAAATGTGTGTAAATGTTTGTAAAATGTTTGTAAAAACTATTTTGGTCTATAGTTTTCAAAGATTGTTTGAAAAGCTTGTGTCAAATAAGTTTGAGGAATATATACATCATACCTAAAATCCACTATATGCACTTATAAAATTAATCACTTACCCTTGTAAATTCTTAAAATCCACTTCTTGTAGATATAAGAAGCACTCCCGTGTACATAGTTTTCACCTAACTTTTAGCCAAAAACTTTTTCTTTTCAAATCCCAAAAACATTTGCAAAATTAAAATCCAAAAACATTTGAAAATCTTTGTGAAAAATACAAAAAATTGCATATGCATCATCATCATCTTTTCAAAAATCCATAAAAAGTTCAAAATTGAAAATTGCATCACAAAAATATTTTCTGCATAGCATTGCATAGCATGAGCATTTTTCGGATTGAGTTTGATAGTTGAACAAGTAAGTAAAATCCGGAGATTGGAGCTTGATTGGACCTTAAAATCTACCTAATAACAGGAACCTTATAGGAACTGGGATTGAGGTACTTCAGGTCTGGTTGACTTAATTCTTTGAGGATCACGAGACTTGGTTCAATGGATTCTTGACTGCCTAAGTAGAGTATTTCGGAGCACACGCACGACTCTTGTTTATAATGACCTAACTTGGACACCTGCACCTTTCATATGGCTCAACTCAGTTAGAATGGTGAGGGGATTGGATTTGCCGGTATGAGACGCACACAAGTGGAAACATTTGTCCTCAACTAGGGAGGGAAGTGCACCCCAACCCATCCAGTGATGAGGAAGTCTAAAGACAAGAGACTGTGGGTTGCAATAAAGCTTCAAAAGAGGGATAGTCTACTGGCTCAAGAGGAAAAACTCCCTATGTAAATGCTGCTGTGAATAGTATTTCAAAAAAAAAAAGACAGGCCTGTACAAAAATAAAATGCCTGCCAAAGTATGTAAATATGTTGTAAAGTCAATAAGCAAGCTTGAGTTCCAAAGTCAAATATGTGAGCATGCAGCTGGATGACTTGACTACACTGGTCTTTCATCCCAGGATAGGTAGCTACACTGGCTACCGTCCATTCTACTCTTCACCCCCTCCTCTTGAGTTGGTTGCCACTTGAACTTAGACGGGAATACCCCGCTGCTCGAGGATGGAGTTATTGGATTGGGGAATCATTGGGTTGTCGTACTGGAGAAGTCAGTTTCTTTGCCATTCTAGTTGGGGAGAGCCACCATCACTTACACTATACGAGTCAGATTCATAGTCGTAAGAGTGTGCGTATGAATTAAAATATTTCTGACCTGGCTATTAAGGAGACTTGAACATAGTTTTGGGATTCTTAGGGACTGTTGGATTTCAAATCTGGTTCTCAGTAAGGTTCCGCCCGCACTAAAATTCCAAAGGTCCGACTTAAGCTCCAAACTTTGAATTTGTGAAGAAAAGTTTGACAATTAAATTTTGTCCATCTTTCTTCTTTTTCTTTTCTTTAATTTTCTTTTTCGGCACTTATTGCATAAGTGTTTGCTAGGGAGTAGCAAAGGTAAAGTATAAGGGGATGATGAATCCATATTTCCTCATCTTTATTCTATCATTTTGGCCTCAAAAACCCTAGTAAATGCCTGTGAATACCCTTAAATATAACATATTAGCATTCATGCATGTGCATCCAATTAGTGTATAAAATACTGTAATTAAAGCCAAAATCATAGATTAAATAGAAGAAAAGAAGAATAATAAAATATTGTAAATATTTTATGACCCAAAACCCCGAGACCTAGCCATCTTGATGAATAGGTCGACTAGGAATAAAGTAGAGAGAGATAAGGGTCAAATAACTATACTATTCTATTCATTCTTTACTTATTTTGGGACCTATTTTTGGTTCCACTTTTTATACATCAAATAAATAAACTTTATACATGAAAGTTGTAGATAATTAAATATAGAAAAATACAAAATTGATTTCACTCAAAAATAATGTACAGATAAAAAGTAATGGTCTGAATAAAAATCCAGAATCCCAACTTCCCAGACCCGTATCTCGCAACTGAAAACTCCAAATGCATCAAACTCAAACTTTAATTGTATATAGAATAAAATAATCTATTTAATGGTGATGGTTTCGCATTTGGCGGAGCTACAGTTTGAAAGTTGAGTTTTGGACCCTCATTGTATAATTGTACAGATTAAAATATTCAATTTATTATTTATTAATTATTTTTATATTTTTATATTTTTATAATTTTGTAAATATTAGGTATAATTTATTTATGTGTTAAAATCAGAATAAAAATGCAAAGAAAACTCAAAATAAAAATACTTGTATATCAAAGACATAGATACAATACCTATATGTATACCTAAATAACACATACTTTTATTTTATTAAATATACGAAACAAATCAGAAAAATAAAATAAAAATATATTTACATGTATAAAAGTATGTTATAATTTTATAAAACAATAAACAGAATTAAAGAAATTAAAAATACCAAAATAAAAATTAATTAATAAAATATATAGGTAATATACCTATAAGGGGTATAAAAGCAAACTTGTAAAAATATATTCCATAAAAATAATTAAAAATCATAATAAAATAATTTATAAAAATATAAACACTTTTTATTTTATAACCCAATTAAAATAATATCGCTTAATATTTTTAATTGATTTTACAAGGGGTTTTTCCTGGTTCGTCCACGTGGACCAACCATGTTGGTCTGACAGTTGACCGGACCTCCCCCCTGTGGCATGTCAGAAATAAATTTTTGTCTTCTTTCGCCCATTTGTCAACGTCAACCCTTGCCTCCTTTCATGATGGCACCTTCAGAGTTTTTGCTCCTCGATCAATTGTGATTCACGCCCAAGGCAATTCTTGGGCTTTGGATCACTGATCGAGGCATTGCGCTTCGATTTGTGAAGCGCCAGAGACACTTTGTTCAAAATCCCCTGTCGCCCTCCTTGACTCTTTCAACCAGTTTTGGGCACCAAAAACCTACAGGTGAGGGTCGAGGGTTAATCTCCGGTGACAGGGGAGTCCTTCCCCATCTCAGGCGAGGTGCGGCGAAGCACCTAACGCCGAGTTCCATCATCTCCGACCACCTCCTGGTCGTGAGGTTCCAACCTCGAGCACACAACTCTTGAGGTCCATTTCTATCTATTTTTCTTGCGTTTTTAGCTTTCTAGTAGGATTAGGATTGATTGGTTACCCTCAGCTTCGTTCGACACCCCTATCGTCGCCTCCACCGACCATCTCGCCGAAGCTTGCTCCTCGAGCTCCTATTTACGTCATTCGCCACCCATTCCACTCGTGCTCGCCCTAGGCACCGTCTATTGTTTTTTTGTGCTTTTATTGCAGGTCACAGGGTTCGAGTGGCTCCAGCTGGAGTCAAGTTTTGTTCAAGAATAGGGAGCCCAGGTGCTGCGCGTCGCCGGACCTCCTTTGGTGACGCCTGGCCATTTTGCGGGGCTTCGCCATTGAGGAATCGCTGCAGGAGCGTATTGAGGTTTTCGGAGCGGTCCCAAGTACTCGGAGACTCGAGCGTCGATAGATTCAAGCTCGCCGCACTCGAGTTCTTCGAGTGTTCTTCCAGATCCACTTGCCGTCGTTGGATCTTCGCTGATCTTCCAGGAGTGCAGCAGCCAGCGGATTTAATCGTCGCCGGTCGTCTGATCGTTGAAGCCTGATCTAATCTCGGCCGTTGCGGTCGAACCGTCATCGGCGCCTCCCATGCTGACGCGTGGCTAAGTGAAGACATGGGCACTGTTGGATCAATTCGGCGGGGGTATTTTGCTCTTCGACCCCTTTGATTTTGTCTATTTCTTAAGTAATCTAGAAACTTTCTTAGGCCGTTCACTATTTTTTGTAATATTTACAGTGAGTCCCCCTCATTTTCACTTATTTACTTCTAGGTCCTCGCTTGGCGCACATGCTTGTCACATGCGCTGGGCATTTTGCAAGAGGATCCTGGACTTTTCGCACATTTAGTTTTATTACTAAAACTTTCCATTGCAGTTATAACTTTATGGCCATTTTGCTTTTACACCCCCGAGCTTTTGTGATATGCATTTGTACCCTTGTTAGCCACGCGTGTAACACACGTGCATCTGGGAGATTTTGCAAGGGCATCCCTGCAGCTTTTGTTATTAGTTTTTGGCCCAGAAGATATTTTATTCAGTATAAATTTTGTGTGAAAATTGCGTAGAGGCCCTACAACTTTTGACTATTTACATTAATACCCCTGCCTGGCTGTGATTTTTTGTGCACTTGTCGTATTTATTTGGAGCATCATTTTAATTCGAAAAATTCTCAAAAATTCAAGTTAAGCTCCTGTTTACTTGCACATTCACGATATATTTTTAGTTTTTGATTTTATTGATTTTTCATATTTATTAAAAATTAAAAACTTGCTTTTTCAGCACTGTTTGCATTAGAAAATACCAAAAAAAATATTAAAATACCTTGAAAAATTCCAAAAAAATTACCTACTGTCTATTTTAACCTATTTTAGTGTCAATCCAAAAATCACTAAAAATCTCAAAAGAAAAACCTTAAAAATTTGAAAATACCTAAAAACTTCAAAAAATCTAAAAATTATAGAAAACCCAAAAATTGCAAACTCAAGTTCTGTAGTTTCATTTTTTTATTATCTTTGTTTTAAAATTGGTTTGGAAAATTTTCGTGGCCATTTGATATTTTTCATTCATAGTTTTGCTCACAACCAGTAGCTTACTCACTATTTTCATTTATTTTGCCTTTTAAAAATACCAAAAACATTTTGAAAAATATCCAAAAATCACAAAAACAGTAGAAAATCATAAAAATACCAAAAAGATTTTATTCCTGAATTTTTGGCTATTTTTGCATATTTTTATAAATATTGAAGCACCTCTTTTATTACCTTGTTTATATATTCCAATATTTAAAAAATATATAAAATATAAAATTATAAAAATCAGAAAATTAAAAACCAAAATACAAAATTAAAAATAAAAGAAATTTTAATTAAAAAAATTAAAAATCCACAAAAAATAGTTGCATTGCATA
Source organism: Ottelia alismoides (assembly GCA_037367405.1). Classification (NCBI taxonomy): domain Eukaryota; kingdom Viridiplantae; phylum Streptophyta; class Magnoliopsida; order Alismatales; family Hydrocharitaceae; genus Ottelia; species Ottelia alismoides. The sequence goes on from JAZKJV010004389.1 coordinate 795,597, forward strand.
GTGTAGGCAACACTCACTCTCACACACACACATTTGTTTGATCTACCATGTTTGCTCCATGTGTTCGAACTCTCTGCATACTTGTCCTATACACCTTGTTTGTAGAGTTAAAAATAAATTATAACTTCACATTGATTGTCATTGCTTGATCTATAGTGTGGGTTACTTGTTGATTTTAGTCCAGGATTCATTGCGGGTCACCGCAGCGACCTCAGTTGTCTACGCCTTGTGTGAGACATCATTTTAGACTCCGTGAATTTTGGCTAAATCAGTATCATAGGCACTCCAGAGTAGAGCATTATTCTCTGAGCCAGATGGGAGAGACCCAGCTCACCAACAAGGAGATTCGTGGTGCAGTTTCAGACTCGATTGCCAGATTCCGAGTCTTCAGTCGACTCACACTCCAGCCCGTTCGTCCTCCTCACCTGTACGGCATGAAAAGCAACGTCCTCGACAGAAGCAGTTGTGCACATTGGGTTGATATTGTCCATAGTGTCCTGTAGCGTTATGTTGAGTCTCTTTCTGTTTGTCCAAGCTGAGCATTGCATGCTCCAGTATGAGGGGGAGTGTTGGAGTATTTGTTATGTGTGCCTATTGTGTTGTAGGAGGGTAAATGGATCCCTCCAAGATCCATTTACCCCATCCAGTTGTTTAGTCTCGTGTTATTTAGTGGTGGGACTTGGAGGCTCTGTAGAGGCTATATAAGGAGCCCCAAACCTCCTGTATCAAATGAGAAAGTTAGTAGACAAACATGGACCTTTGAGGCCTTCTCCCGTGGTTTCATCTCGCTCCTCACGGAGTAGAGTTCCACGTAAATTCCTGTTGTTCTTATTTTATTTTATCCTTTTCCATGTTTTTGCTTCCTCTTCCTATTTTCTAGCAATATTAAATAAAGAATAATATAGTACATACACAAGGCCATAATACTCTTCATAAGTTTACAAGGGAATCTATATAAGCATGCCTATCTAAGAAAATCAAGGCCTTCTAAATTATGGTGATTCTTCTCAATGCCTGTTAGAAGTCTGAGATGGAGTACAAAGCACAAGCAAAGCATAGAAGGCATTTATTTATCTCCTACCTGCCAACGTTTTCCACTAATCTTTTGACAAATTCAAGAGAGTTGTCATGGAATTAATTCCATGACATGGTTTACTTAGAGTTTGTGGAAATATGATAATATATGTAGAATCAAAATAAAAAAACTAACACAAGCATGGTTCAAGATGGTCATAGTGACCACCATACTTCAAGGAGAATAGACCCGATGGGGTCGTTCCTTCGTATAGAACTTCTTAAAAGGAGATACAAGAAGTGAGTGTCTCTTTATATAGCCCTACCAACACATGCAAGTCCATCACTAAATGATGTAGGTTGAAACACCATAGCGGCGTATTAGATCTTGAAGATATACAATTAATCAATTGACTCAACCCTTCTCTATTCTCATTACTCTCCTTCATGCTCAAGCATGCAAAGCTTGTCTTGGATAAATAGAAAAATCGTTGAAAATGGAAACTTGACGACATACTCTACTTTGTGCTAAAGATGACTGTTGAGATTCTTATGTCTCATGGTCTTTATTTATATTTGTTTATTTTTCCAGTTTATATTATATAATTTTCCCATAGAGCTTTTGTCCTATATAAGAGAGCTTTAGGGCTTCGCGAAATACGACCTTCTTATTTTCCCTTTCATATGGTATGAGAGCGATGGTCCTAGACTGAAGCTTATGCCCTAGATCCGTCCCCACCAAAACCCTTCGAGTGCCACTGTCGAGGCCAAGCGCGTGCCGCTGCCGCCGCAAGCGGACCCCCCACCCCATGTCGCTCGCCTCTCTCTCTCTCTCTCATGCGTCTGCGCACGCACCTCCACATGTGCCTTCGTTCTCGTGCACATCTGCACACGCACTTTTGTGTGCACCTCCTCCCTCACTAGCGCTTATGTGCTAGCGTGTATGCGCGCCTGCGCCCTAACACGGATAAGCGTCGCCGTGTGACACTCCATTGACGTAGATGCCCTCTCTCTCCATCGCTCACAGCCACATGTGCCTTCTAGGGCTCCCACTTGGTCCTCTAGGGTGTGACCTAATGGTTGAAAGATACCCTAGCAACCCAAACAAGTCTTCAAGGAATGGAAGTGGTCGTGGTATGAATCTACATACACAACCATCTTCCTATATGTTTGTGTAGAGAATATTTGTCCAGTTTGCAACCCCAATCTTGAGAGATCATTGTAATCATGTCAGACAACAAAGCAGAAATTCCATCCCTGGGTGCATCCAAAGGTCCGGCACCGATTGTGAAGATGATGGAATGAATTATGAATTGTGGGCAATGCAGTTCATAAGTTTAATGCAATGCGATGGCAAGAAGCACATCCTCAGGATAGAGGAGCCACGTGACAAGACTGGGATAATTGCCTCATGGGAGTTAGATGATGCATATGCATGTGTGTGGCTATCCCGGACTGTGTCCGCGGAGATAGCCAATGATATTTTAGCCTACTACAAAGGCTACATGGGATATTCCCGCTGCTACATACTCACCGGTGAAGAATGAATCGAAGATACTGCAGCTTCAGCATTATATCTTCATATAAAAGCATAATGGTTGTCCCCTACATACCATCTGTACTTCTTTGAGGGATATGTTTGAGAAGCTACATGAATACACTCCCTTGACTGCTACGCCATAGCAGTTCATGGTGCACAGAGACATGGGGTCTTTCTAGCAACCCTTAAATCTGAGTAAGACACAGCTCGTGCCCAGATCCTTATCGATTGTATGATATCTCCGATGGAGGAGGCATATCACATATTGAGTAGACTATTATATCCTCTGGTAATACTTTACAGTCTCAAACATATTCAGTTATAGCTGTATCATGTGGTAGAGGAAGCCCTACACCATATCGTGCTAGGGGAGTCCCTAACTGGGGCAGAGGAGGAGGTGGTCGATCCCGTCAGCCATGCACTTATTGCCATAGGCCAAGCCACTCGGAGGAAACCTGCTATTCTAAGCACGAATTTCCTGCTTCTGCTCGAGTTGTAGAGCAGACACAACAGGATAGGAGTCCATCACCTGTATCTGACAAGAGATTTGATGAGCTTGTGGTGCAACTAAGGGAGATTATGCCTGTTACATTTGGATCTACCAGCTCTCCTTCAGGATCCTCAGAAGTAGCTGCCTCAGCACCAGCCTCTATGCCAGGTATAGCGTATATCTTTACTAGTTGTTACAAGGCAGATTTCATAGAATGGATCATGGATTCTGGATTATCCCATTACCTTTGTGGTGACAGAGGCCAGTTTAGTGTTTTTCGTCCAACTTAGCATGGACGGTCTGTTGTGATAGCAGATGTGACACACTCTCCCATTACTGGTCAGGGAGAGGTGCAGTTGAATCACATATTGAGGCATCAGAATGTTCTTTATGCTCCTAATTTTTCAATGAATTTTCTATTAATTAGTCAAATCACTAAAGAATTACATTATCATGCCATATTTGATCCATCTGCTCTTGTCTTTCAGGATATACTTATAGGCATGGTAATTGGAGCTGGCCGTGAGCAAGGGGGTCTATACAGACTAGTGCAATCTCCATATGCTGGTGTCTCCTCTCTTCGCACTGGATTTGTTTCTCCATATATGTGGCATCTTTGATTTTGTCATCTTCCTCTACAGAAGCTGAGTCATGTTCTTCCACAGATTTCTCCTCGCTCTACTTTCTTGTGTGAGGCTTGCCATATTTGGAAGCATCATCGGTCCACTTTCTAGAGTCGTCAGGGTCGAAGTAGTCATAGTTTGTTCGAGTTAATCCATTTTGATTTTTTGGGTCCCAGCCGTGTCCCAGATCTTTAGGGACACATGTTTTTATCTTGTTGCAGTTGATGAGTATTCGAGACTATCTTGGGTCTTTTCTCTTAAGAACAAGTTTGATGCTAGTCTTGGTATTCAGTCCTCTATTAATGAAAACATTTTTCAGCAAAAATCAAGTTTATACATTCAGATAATGCTCTGGAATTTTGCACTACTCATCTTTCTCAATTCCTTTGGTCTCATGGTATTGTGCATCAGACGTCTTGTGCATATACTTCATAACAGAATGGTGTGGCCGAACGAAAACGTCTCCATCTTTTGGATGTTACCAAAACCCTTTTGATTCAGAGTTGTGCTCCTCGTTGATACTGAAAGATGCAGTTCTAACTTCTTGTTATTTGGTTAATCGTATGCCCTCTTTGGTGCGGGGGGAGAAGATCCCTTTCTTAATCGTGTTTTCCAAGAAGGATCTTTTTTCCCTTACACCTCGTGTTTTCGGTTCAGTAGATTTTGTTCATCAAATGTCTCCTGTTCTTGACAAGCTCTCTCCCAGACCTGTCAAATGTGTATTTGTTGGGTATTCTAAGACCCAAAAGGTATATCGCTGCTTTGACCCTGTTTGACGAAGGTACTATGTCAGTGTTGATGTCACCTGTTTTGAGTCCATTATGTATTTCTCCCCCACAGGTGACAGGCTTACTCCATTAGAGGATGAGGAAGAGGTCTATATTCCTCTTCCATCAATCCCTATTACATCTCTACCTCCTACACCGCCACCTCCACCACCGCCACCACCGCAACCTCCACTAACACCTCCATTGTCTCCTATTTTCATTCCGTAGGTTTACCAATGATGGTCCCATGCTCATGTGCATCCTCCATCATCCAGTACGCTCGAGGTATGTACTGAACATTTGAGCTCTTCTAATGGCACTGGTGATTTGCATGTACAGACTGAGGTACATGATGTCGTGGATACTATATCTTCTACAAGTAATGTGGATTTGGACATACCTATTGCTCTACGGAGGCAGATGTGGGCTTGCACTATGCATCCTCTAGCTTCACATGTTTCTATGGATTGTCTTTCCAAGGATTTTCAGAGGTTTGTTGCGGGACTGTCTTCGGTAGAGATACCATGAACCTATCAGGAGACATTATAGAGTGGCCATTGGTGTCTAGCTATGGTGGAGGAAATGGCAGCCTTACAATCTCATGGTACATGGAGCATTGTACAGGATCCACCAGGAGCGTCTATGGTTGGCAGCAAGTGGGTGTTTACTATGAAACACCAAGCAAATGGCACTGCGGATAGATATAAGGACAGGTTGGTTGCTTGAGGGTTTACCTAAACCTATGGGATGGATTACCAGGACATGTTTTCTCTTGTTACGCGTCACGCTACACTATGAAATTTTTTTGTTTTGTTGTGGTACGTGACTGGCCACTTTTCCAATTAGATGTAAAGAATGCATTCTTGTATGGTGACCTACAGGAGGAGCTTTACATGCAGTAGGGTCTGCTGTTGAGGGGGAGTCCAATATGGTGTATCATCTTCATAAGGCCATATGTGGTCATAAGCAGAGTCCGAGGGCTTGGTTTCAGAAGCTCTCAGAAGCTCTCAAAATGTGATTGAACAGAAGGCGTTCCTCCTATCCATTGTAGATCATTTTCTTTTTGTTAAGAGAACTCATAGAGGTAATGTTGTTGTTCTGGTTTATGTTGATGACATCATTGTTACTGGTAGTGATGAACATGGCATTCAGGCAGCTAAGGATTACCTTGGACAACAGTTTGTGACCAAGGACCTTGGTACACTACGTTACTTCCTTGGCTTGGAGTTTCCACGAAATCAACAGGGTATGGTTATGAGGCAAAGGAAGCATGTCACTGACCTTTTTTCTGAGATAGGTATGACATGATGCAGACATGCTAGTAAACCAATGGATCTTAATGCTAGGCTCTATGATGATGACTCTTAAGAAGTGGATAAGAGACATTACAGAAAGCTAGTAGGAAAGTTGTTATATGTTACTATTACCAGGCCTGATATATCATTTGATGTGAGCAGAGTCAGCCAGTTTATGGAGCAGCCCAGACAAGCTCACATGGATGCATTGTGCATGATTTTGAGATACCTAAAATTTTCTCCTGGAGCATGTCTTCTTTTCAGAAGGGATACATCTCACAGTTATTGGATGTGCAGATGTGGATTATGCTGGGTGTCCCAAGGATAGGAAGTCCACCTCAGACTTTATTGTGTTTATTGGTAGCTCACTGGTCTTGTGGCAAAGTAAGGAATAGACAGTTGTTGCTCGATCCAGTGTTGAATAAGAATATAGGGCTGTGGCCCAAGGGAGTACAGAAATGATGTATGTTAAATCCGTTCTGACTTACCTAACTGTTGAGGTGCCCATTCCTATGCACCTCAAGTGTGATAATCAAGCAGCATCGTTCATTGCTAACAATCGAGCCTTTCATGAGAGAATAAAACACATTGAGGTAGATTGTCACTACACTCATGACTGATCCAGAAGGGGTTTATCTATACTACTTTTCGTCGTTGTTGTTCCAAGCTGAGCATGATAGACATATATGCTCCAGCTTGAGGGGGAGTGTGGAGATTATTATGTCTCGTGGTCTTTATTTATATTTATTTATTTTTCCATTTTATCTTATGTAATTTTCTCATAGAGTGTTTCTCCTATATAAGAGACGTCTAGGGCTTCGTGAAATACAACCCTCTTATTTTCCCTTTCACAATGACAAAAATGAGTTTTGCATTATGTTGCTGAGTATAAGGAACTTGACAGTTTAGTTTGGATCGATCATCTATTGACCAATCTAGAAAGAATGTTGGCTAGTGTTATTGACTAATCTAGAAAAAAAATGTTGGCTAGTGTGCTCTGCATCTTCATCAGTCATAATCATCGACACTATAATAAGTCCTTTTCATGAGGAAGCCAAAAAGTTTAGAGAGAATGCACCTACAAATACATAGGAAATAGGTGCCTCAAAATAGACCTCTCATATACGAAAAATTGAAATGTTTCTCTCCCATAAAGACGTAAGAAAGTGAGTTCTCTCTAGTTGGATACTAAGCATGATTTCTAATATCGGGATATATATGGGTTATTAGATATCGATCGATATCAACAGTACTATATATGTTATTTTCTCATATATCAGTTAATGTCTTGCAAGATATCACTTATACATCAAGATATTGATGGTTATTCGTCCAAAATTTGAAGTTTTGAATGCAACCTTCCTCCATAATGACCGATATCGCCAATATCGATTTCCTATATGAGCGTGTCATGGTGTTAATGCCTGCAACTTTTCTTAGATTTAGATAAGGCAACCCTAAGGTGATTTCCATCAATTTAAATGCATATAAAGGAGAATTTATTAAGGGTTCTATATGTTTTGTAATATTTATTACCGTTAGATAAGGCTTCCTTAAGGTGATTTCCATCCATTTAATTGCATATAAAAAGAATTTATTAAGGGTTTTGCATATTTGGTGTTTTATTAATTGTATCAGAGTTTTCTCTAGTGTTAGGCTATGATTTCTTGTATTTATTAAGATCTTGGGGAGATTATTTTTAAAGTTTTTAGTGCATTTGTTCATATTTATTATAAAGTGTTGTTGGTTTCTCTTAAATACCATAATATACAATATTAGTTGTTCGATTTTCTCCTGAATGAGCACCCCAACCATAGTGATCATCTCCTACTTCATCATCATCATTACGAGGTTCTCAAGCTCTTTCATTTTCATGGTGTGCCACCAATGATACCATCTCCAAATCGAGTATCGTTGCTGCTTATCCTCGAACGTGATGTATTACATTGTTATATGTTGAGTTGAAATTAGAATGAATACTTTAAATAAAATGAGAATGGGCTTCTTATATAGGTGGAGTCCTGGGTTTTTTTTGATAAAAGGAGTCCTGGGTTAGGGTGACAGAGGAGGCAACTCTTATATAGTGAGCCCATCGAAATACCCTTAGGGTTAGGGTTTATAAATAAGCACTCAACACTTTGCCTCATGCATGGATTGGAATATCCTGACAGTGATATATCTAAGATATATCTATATAGGTAAGTTAACAATACCGGTATGACCCACAATATCGATATCGACCGATATCGATATCGACCGATATCGAGCGACATATCATTGACATGTCATTTCATAACATCAACAAAATTTGATGCATTTAGTGCATCCTTTCAACTATTTTGATTGATAACATAAATATCATGTCGATATCAATACTATATCAATAATATCAACCGTGCCGATTGACTTCACTGCTTGTTTTTATGAGCACGAAAGGTAGTTTTTGACTTCACGAGCTTTATAGGTTGATTTGTTCAAGATTTTATATAGTTGGTCCATGTACTGACACATGAAGATATAAATCTAACACGAACAAGTAAATGAATTTCTAATTAGAAGTATTAGTAATCTATCAATAAGGACCTAAGACGAGCCCTTGGTATGATTATCTTATTTCATGAGAAATGTTAAATTTAAATCCAAGGTTGCAGAAAGTGGTAGTCAGTACTCAGTCGGCGGGGTCACTAACCAAGGAATAATCGACAGTTGGACGACTAATTGGATTTAGTATGTCATTAGTCAGTTTTTATTTTTTTTTAAAATTATTTTAATTATATAAATCAATTTTATACATATATTCTTATATATTAACATAGATTTGTATATTTTATACAATATCATATTATGTATGTATAAAGGAATGCATATTTATTGTAATGGATTTTAGTTTTTTTTATTTTTTTTCCTAATTTCCTATTTCTTTAGATTCCTAATACAATTTTCATGTTAATAAATAAATAAATAACACTTGGCTAGAGAGATGTGTATAGAATTTCTAAAGTAAAATAAAAATTTTGAATTCAATTTTAACAATTTATCATATTCTTATTTTTTTCAAAATTAATAAGTGATGTTGCATATGCAAGAATTAAATGACACCCAATTTAAGGGAAATCATGGATATCCCACACACAAGGAGATTAGAGATTGGATTTTCACAAGGTCAAATCTGTTATTTAACATATATGAAAATGTTAAATCCAATCTGATCTATTTGAATGATAAAAGTAAACTATATTAATCCAATAACCTCTCATTGGATCATATTATAATTTTTTTCATCAATGTGCATCCCCATCTCTTCCCATCACCGTTTTCAACTGTGTCAGATTAAGAGGCGGAACCATTCCCGTCTTTATTGTTTATTATCTCCTTTTTTCTACTTGAAGATGCTCAAACTACTTTATGATTTTTCCTACTTAGCAATTTGGGACATTAGAAACTTTATCAAACATGATCCCATTTCTTGGTGTGCTATTAATACTCATCTTGATTACTAATAGGAAATTTTTTGGTCTTCACTTTCTTATTAAAAAGGGATCCATCCCTAAAACTGGATCCTGGAACAAACCCCACTCTGGTAACAAGAAAGACATCCATTGCACTAATACTAATGGTTGCTTTTAAAAAAGTAAAAAAAAATAAAAAAAGCATGATGAAAATGTCGATCGATAGGACATGTTGACCAACTAATGGTCGACTAGGCCTAGTAGAGTCGGCTACAACCCCCTCCCCCGACTCACCTAGTCAGGCCGACTAGTTGGCCGACTTTAACAATCTTGTTCTAATCTATATTATATTATCTTCTTTCAAAATTATGGTTATCAAGAATAGTCTACTATATAGTATACATGCTATTATACAATATTTTCTTTTGATGAAAAAAGTGGGTGAAGTCACGAGATGGGATTTACCGTTAATGAATTAAAATGAAAATAGGAAGAAGATTGCATCACTTGGAGGACCAAAAATTGTAAAGTGCCTTACAGTGAGCCACAACATTCTCGGAGTAAAACCTCTAGTACCTAAAATGAAATCATTACAACCGTTCCAGATCGTACAGAGAACCGTAAATGACAGAGACCAATCATCCGTAGAGTTACCGCATATAACCATCACTGAGGCCCAAAAATACGATGCCCCACCAGCCTGTAACCACGACACACCTACATTCCCCTAAACCTGTGCCAAAGATGGATGAGAGAAGAAGCGATGGTCATAGTACTCAACAATTGCACCACATCTACCGCATAGTACGTCAGACAACCCAAAAATCCTTCCCATTTTAGTCTTGTTACACAATTTCCCTCTTCTAAGATACCATAAGAACACTTTAACTCTGCATGGGACATTGTTGCTCCAGATAATCTTCATATAACGACGAAAGTTTTAACCCTGCTGCTCTTTAGTTCCCCGTAACTCAAACTAGGCTTCTTAGTGGAGAATCTCCCCATGCTCCAGACGTGATGGTCCCTACCCTGCGTGAGACCAACAAAAGTTGGAAGCTCAGCCTGTAGTCTCAAGAGCTCCTCCATACGCTGATCAGAATGATCTGTAGCAAACCCAGGCATCCAAGTCCAAGAGACACCCCTGCCTGTAAAACCGAGCAACTCCGCATCGAAGCCAAGGCAAAGAGTCTTGGGTAGCGATACGAAAGATCACCAAAACCACTCCAGTCATCCAAACAAAAACGAAAAGTGTTCCCATCTATGAGCATTGGCTTCAGTTTAGGTAACAACTCCGGCAGCACCTTTCTAATTCCCTCCACAGTGGAGAAGCGAAGCGAATTTATCCTGCCACAAGAGAGCCCTTCACTCCGTAAATCTTGTGTACAAGCCTGCACACCAAACTATCAGACTCGCCCAAAATTTGAACAACCCATTTTGCAAGTAGAGCCTTGTTCATACAAATCCCATCCCATGTTGCTTCCCATCTGATCAGAAGAACTACCTCATCAAGGTTTCAATCTTCTTTCTTACCCCTACAAGAAGTAGCCTTATAGAGTAGAAAAACAAAGGGATAGCAGATAAGACATGCCTTAGCAGAATCAACTTTCCACCCATCGAGAGGGTCACCGCTTTCGAGGCAGCCAACAGCTGCTCCATACGGTGAATCAACAAATCCCAATCAGTGTTCACGAAAGCGGCCTATGTGGTTGCACATGCATGTGCGACACCTTCACCGCACTAATTTCATGAAGCCCCTAGTTATGCACCCATGGCGCTTATCCAGGTCACATATGTGGGCTATGCAGCCACATATGCCCTCTGTGCTTCCGCTTTGGGTTAAATGAGATTTCTTATGTGATTTTTATATGTGATTTTTTTATATGTGATTGATTTTTTGTATGTGGTTTTTTATATGTGATTTTTTATATATGATGTTTTATATGTGATTTTCTAAGCCACTTATTTCATCTTTTTGTTCTGAAATGTGTCAAATGTGTGTTATAGTATGATTTGTGCCACGCTTTTTTATTTATGCCATGTTTTTTATTGTACGATTTGCGCGACTTATCAGAATTTGTTCATGTGACAATTAAGATAACATTCCACCCTCATTTTACCCTTATTCCTTGTTTTTATATGTATGTCAACCAAGTATTCCATCACCATTTAAAGTCATCGTCGAGGTAGTCATACTATGAGAGTGGTGTAAACGTGAAGGAAGAAAAGGAATAATGTACAAATAAATTAGCAAACTAATTTAGTCAACTAATAGTTATTTTGAAAGCAATATATAGGTATGTGTAGAGTTTGGTACTTTTAATGGAGAATTAGTAATAAATATAACGATGGAGATAAATGACATTATAATTCAACAATAGAGGCATTTATATAAATATATATTTGCATACATTGGTATACAAGTTGCAACAAAAGTCAGCCCACTTAATTTATTATTAGCAAGCACATCATACCATCGTATCATGAATTTAGTAGATAAACAGAGTTACAGGTCTCAACTCCACATATTGGAGTTAATCAGTTAGAATATTGTTGCTTTAATATTTCTGTTTTCTTATGTTGTTTTAAGTAGTACATTACTAAGGTTATTTGTGTTAAATTTCGGTTTCCTTTCGAATACTTACATATTTTGGTGATTGGTGTATATATATAATTGTCGGTGTAGAGATATATTTATGTATTCATACTGCATTCTTATTTTCTTATTCTTGTGTCTATCATAAGTAATTTATCCATAGGTCTCTCCTCTATATAAGAGAGCATAGGATTCACAGGAATAAACAATTCTCTCATATTTTCCAACATGTTATCAGAGCGACGGTCCTAGGTCGGAGCTCTAGTACCCGAAACCCTAACCCTAGCCCCACCTTCATACCTGCCACATGTCGCTGCGCCGCCCAGTAGGCCCAGCCACACCACACGCACCACCCAACGACCCCATCCGCTCAGTGCGTGTAGCCTAGAGGCCCCAGCCGTGCCGCCCGGCGGCTCCGGCTACCTCGCCTCACGTTGCCTAACGTCTCTGTAGCCCCAGTAAGTGCGTCATGCTCCTCCAGTGACCTTGAGGCCTCCTCACGTGCGATCCTCTCACGTGCGACGCCTCCCTCTGTGCTCGGTATGTCATCTAGACGCTCCATCGTCGGCGAAGGCCCCTCCGTGTATTTGATGGATTTGGGTGCATAAGTCTACATATGCATTCAGATCCACGTATGTTTATATAGACATTCACACATTAGTCTACAAAATCCATGTTCTCTACATCCAATAATATGTTAGAGAGCAAAGTTGATGTACCCACCACAGGCGCATTCAGAGGTCCAGCGCCTATTGTCAAGATGGAGGGATAAACTATGAGCTATGGGCAATGCAGTTTATGAGTCTTATGAAATCAAGCAGTAAGAAGCACTTTCTTACTGAGGAGTAGCTGACTGAGAAAACTAGGATCAATGCCTCATTGGAGCCGATGATGCTTATGCCAAGGTTTGGCTTTCTGGTACATTGGCGATAGAGATCGCTAATGATGTGTTGCATCAGCCCACTACCAAGGCGATGTGGGACATCCTTGCTACTACTTACTCTCATGCAAGGAATGAGATGAAGATTCTGCAACTCCAGCATGATATTTTCACTATCAAGCAGAATGGACGGCCTCTTCATTCATTATATACATCCGTACGTGGAATGTTTGAGAAGCTCCATAGTTTTATACCCTTACAGCTACTCTCGAACAACCGAAGACCTATAGGAATGCCACCATGGTGAGTGTATTCCTAGTAGCCCTAGACCCTGAGTATGTGGCTGTTCGTTCTCAAATTCTGGCCAATGCCACTATTACTCCCACGGAGGAAGCTTTCCGCCAGCTTAGTAGGATCATTATTCCATCTACGACTGCCAGTCAGATTTCTTCAGCAATGGCTGCCTCTCATGGTCGAGGAGGTCCTTCTCAGTTTTGTGGACGTGGACCCCGTAAACGGGGAGTTCGTATTCGTCAACCATGAACTTACTACCACCGTCCTGGACATACAGAGGATACATGCCATTCCAAGCATGGATTTCCGGCTTCTATACGAGTCGCTAAACAGGTTGAACCCCCTGCTGCTTCCACTTTGGATCACAGATTCGATGACAGGACTAATTATGAGCTATGGGCAATGCAGTTTTATGAGTCTTATGAAGTCAAGCGGTAAGAAGCACATTCGTACTGAGGAGGAGATGACTGAGAAAACTAGGATCAATGCCTCATGGGAGCCGGTGATGCTTATTCCAAGGTTTGGCTTTCAGGTACATTGGTGATAGAGATTGCTAATGATGTGTTGCATCAACCCACTGCCAAGGCGATGTGGGACATCCTTGCTGATACTTACACTCAAGCAAGGATTGAGATGAAGATTCTGCAACTCCAGCATGATATTTTCACTATCAAGCAAAATGGACGGCTTCTTCATTCATTATATACATCCCTACGTGGAATGTTTGAGAAGCTCCATAGTTTTATGCCCTTACAGCTACTCTCGAACACCATAAGACCTATAGGAATGCCACCATGGTGGGTGTATTCCAAGCAGCCCTAGACCCTGAGTATGTGATTGTTCGTTCTTAGATTCTGGACGATGCCATTATTCCTCCCATAGAGGAAGCTTTCCGCCACCTTAGTAGGATCATTGTTCCGTCTACTCCTGCCAGTCAGACTTCTTCAGCAATGGCTGTCTCTCAAGGTCGAGGAGGTCCTTCTCAGCTTCGTGGACATGGAACCCATAGACGGGGAGGTCATATTCATCAACCATGCACTTACTGCCACCGTCCTGGACATACAGAGGATACATGCTATTCCAAGCATGGATTTCCTGCTTCTATACGAGTCGCTGAATAGGTTGAACCCCCTGTTGCTTCCACTTTGGATCACAGATTTGATTATCTTGTAGCACGATTGAGGGGCATTATACCTCCCTCCAACTCAGCTGCTTCTTTATTTGACCCTGGGAACCATTCAGATGTGGTTGTTTCTGTATCTTCTAGTACCTCAGGTAGCACTTTTGCACTTTCTAGTTGCAGTGGATTTGATGTTACAGAATGGATCACGGACTCTGGTGCTATGCATCACCTGTATGGAGATAAGGGTAAACTTACAGCCTACAGACTGGTTCCCCCAGGACAGACTGTGGTTATAGAAGATGGAACTCATTCCCCGATCACTTAACAGGGGGAGATTAGCCAAACACCATCTATGCGTCTACAGAATGTGCTTCATGCCCCTGACATTTCTATGAACTTGCTATATATTAGTCAGATTATGAAAGATTTACATTATAGAGCTATTTTTGATCCATCTTCTCTTGTATTTCAAAACATCCTCAGGGGCAAGGTGATTGGCGGTGGTCGTGAGCAGGGCGGTCTCTATCGTTTGGTCCGCACATCTTATGCTGACACTTCCTCCTATTCTGTTGGACCTGTCTCTCCCTTTATATGGCACCTGCCTTTGGTCATCTTATGCTCCAGAAGTTGTGTCGCGTTCTACCTCAGATTTCTCCTCACTCGTCGTTTCAATCTGATGCATTTCAGTTGGGAAAGCATCATCAGTCTACATTCCCTAGTCATCGAAGTCGGAGCAGTAGCTCCATTTTAAAGTTCTTTCATATAGATATTTGGGGTCCGAGTCGTGTTCCTGACCATCAGGGACACAGGTCTTATCTTGTTGCTGTCAATGATTTTTCTCGTTTGTCTTGGGTCTTTTTATTAAAGAATATATCAGAGGCTGGATATGTTGTCAAGAATTTTATCAATGAGGTGGAGATTGTATTATCTTCTTTCGTTAAATTTATGGGTACTGATAATGCTTTGGAATTTTGTACTTATACTCTTTCTAAGTATTTTCTGCCCATGGTATTATTCATCAAACATCGTGTGCTTATACTTCCTGGAAAAATGGAGTAGCTGAAAGAAAGCATCGTCACCTTCTTGATATTACCGGAACTCTTATAATTCAGAGTCATGCCCTACATTCCTTCTGGGGTGATGTTGTTCTTATGGCATGTTATCTTGTCAATCGCATGCCACCGTCGGTCTTGGGTGAACAAATTCCTTTTTCACTTACATTTCCTGATAAAGAATTGTCCTCCCTTACTCCTCGTTTGTTTTTCTTGATTGCATTTATCCACCAATTGTCTTTAGGTATTGACAATCTCTCTCCTAGGGTTGTCAACTTTGTTTTTGTTGGGTACTCTAAAACACAAAAGGGATATATATATATATATATATGCTATGATCCATTGTGGAGGAAGTATTAGTGCTGATGTCACCTTCTTTGAATCTGTGATGTATTTTCCTCCTACAGGTTATCGTTTGACTTCCTCAAACATTAATGATGAAATCTGTATGCCAGCACCACCTTACAATCCAACACCATCACCTCCTTCACCATAGCCATCACCTTCTCCTATACAGCCAGGTCTCCATCATCCCTATCCCACCATTACCATACCATTATACACGTCGTCCTGCCTCTGCTCCTGGCCATGGCTCGTCATCTAGCACGTATGAGGTATGTTCTGAATACAGTATTCCTAAAGTTGGATCTGAAAGCTTGATTGAGCAGGACTCCTTACAGGGGACGGACATGGAAATTGTAGCTCTAGACCTTCCTATTTCGCTTTGGAAGTAGAAGCATAGTTGTGCCTTTTATCCTTTGGCATCTCAAGCCTCGTTTAAGTGTTTGACTGGTGATTTCAAGAAATTTTCTACTGCATTATTTGTTGTGGTACGTGTCTTGCCTCTTTTTCAGCTTGATGTTAAGAATGACTTTTTGTATAGGGATCTACATGAGGAAGTCTATATGCAACATCCTCCCAATTTTTCTACTGAGGGGGAGTATCTGAAGGCCTGCAAGCTTCATAAGGCAATCTATGGACTCAAACAGAGTCCTAGGGCATGCTTTCAGAAGCTATCAAACTTAATTGAGAAGTAGGGATTTAAGAGGTCGAATGCGGATCATTCATTATTTCTACAGAGAACCTCTAAAGGTACAATGGTTATTATGATTTATGTTAATGACATATTGGTCAAGAGTGATGACATGAAGGAATTAAAAAGAGCAAAATATTTTCTGGGACAACAGTTTGTTACCAAGGACCTTGATACCTTACGATAGTTCTTGGGCCTAGAGTTTGCTAGAAATTAGTAGGGTCTTGTGATGACACAACAGAAGTATAATACAGATATGCTAGCTGAGACATGAATGATTGGATGCCGGCCAGCCACCACTCTTATGGATCCTGTAATGAGGTTGTATGATAATGATACAAAAGAAGAGGACAGGAAACGAGACAAAAAAATAGTTAGAAAGCTTCTTTATATTGCTATAACCAGACCAGATATCTCATTTGCAGTCAGTCGAGTAAGTCAATTAAAGGAACAACCTCGACAGGTACACATGGATGTTGTATATATGATTTTGAGATATCTAAAGTCTTCCCCAAGTACAAGCTTATTATTCAGAAAGGAGGGAACACTTACTGATCCTGCATGTGTTGATGCTGATTATGTTGGATGTCCAAAGTATAGGAAGTCCACTTCAGTATTTGCAATTTTTGTCAGCAGCTCTCTTGTTTCTACGGGAGTAAGAAACAAACAAGCAAGTACATAAACGATGTGGGTTCATGCTGTACTAGCAGATTTACATATAATTGTACCTGTTCCTTTGCAATTGCAATGTGATAACCAAGCAGCCATGTTCATTGCAACCAATCCAACTTTTCATGAGAGTACCAAGCATATTGATGTAGATTGTCACTACACGAGGGACATGATTCAGAAAGGATTATTTTTACATCTCATGTTAGCTCAGGGGATCAAACAACAGACATTTTTACTAAGTCTTTGCTCTAGGGACCATTCCAGAAATGCTCATCCAAGCTGAGCATGATTGACATCTATGCTCCATCTTGAGGGGGAGTGTAGAGATATATTTATGTATTCGTACTGCATTATTATTTTCTTGTTCTTGTGTCTATCATATGTAATTTACCCATAGGTCTCTCCTCTATTTAAGAGAGCCTAGGGTTCACAGGAATAAACAATTCTCTCATTTTTCCCAACAATGTGTGCTAAAATTTCTATTGAAGTACTGATATTTTATTGATAAAGATTATTTTAAGCTCTATATGAAAGTCATTTTTTGGATGTTCTATTGGACCTCAATTATACATAAATTAAGTTCAGTTGTAATCACTTTTGTATATATTTATTTATTTATAGATAAAAATTTAGGAAACCGTGTAGAACTGCATATACGACGCATATGCCCCCGCCTACTGCTTAATCTGTATTCATGATCAGTCTGAACGCATATGTGTTGGGAAAAATAAGCGTTGTTGTTTATTCCTTGAGCCTTAGACTCTCTTATATAGGGAGAGGTCTATGGGCAAATTACATAAGGTAGACAAATGAAAAGAACAATAAATGAAAGATACAGAAACATAAACTAAACTTCTACACTCTCCCTCAAGATGGAGCATAGATATCTATCATGCTCATCTTGGATAAGCACTTCTGGAAGGAACCTCAAAGTAAAGCTTTGGTAAGAATGTCTGCCATTTGGTCTCCTGAGCTGACATGGATTGCAGAAATGAAACCTTTCTGGATCATATCATAATTATAATGGCAATCCACCTCAATATGCTTTGTCCTGTCGTGAAATGCAGGGTTGTTTGTATTGAATAATGCAGCCTGATTGTCACGTTTTAGTGACATGGGAAGAGGAACACCTATATGTTGATCTGTCAGAACTGCACGAACCCACATCACTTCTGCACATGCTTAGGCCATGGCCCTATACTCCGATTCAGCACTAGATCTCGCAACTACTGTTTGTTTTTTGCTCTTCCATGAGATAAGTGACTCTCCAACGAATATAGCAAAGCCAGATGTAGAATTCCTATTCTTCGGGCACCCTTGATGGACCCGAGGATCTACACTTTTTCATGTTGTCTTATTGACGGTTTTCGTTGTAGTCGGATAAATCCGGATCTATAAAAAATAACTGCACAAATCGACGAATCGTCGAATGGAATCAATATGCGATTTTATGTTTATTTAGCCTGGGCAAACCCCAGGGTCGACTCAAGGAGGCAAAGCAACAACTCGGAATCAAGCTAGAGGGATTAGATCGTGGTTTTCCAAGTGGATTTTTTTTCTTATTTTTTTATGCAATATAAATGACAAATGCAATGATGCAAATGAACTAGGTTATTAAGAAAATCAATAACTTAGCCAAATTTAATTTTAATATAAATATAACCCAAATTGAACAAATTATATTTTTCCTATAAACCAGTTCAATGATTAATGCAAAAAGGATTTTTTTAAATTTTTGGATTTAAAATGCATGAATAAAAAAATACAAACTTTTTTTGGGGTTTTAATGCAATTTTTCGTGCAAATGATATGCAAAAATTATGAAAATTTACTGGAAGATAAACTTGATAAAATTAAGCTAGGCTAACTTTTTTTAAAATTTTCTGACGCTTTATGATCTTTTTGTGAATTTTATACTGAAAACAGAAAAACTATGAGTATTTAATTACTAATAAATCCACGAAATTAAGTTATACAAAGATTTATTTATCTCAAATAGTTATTTTAGTCAGGAATCCAGGAGCGTTGAAATTTCTCAAAAATGATCTTTATGGATTTAATTAAAAATCAATTATAGAAATCACTCTACAAATTTTTTATCCAAAGACAACTCCAATTTCGATGAAACTTGAACAATAATTAAAGAGCATTTAAAGACATCATTGAAAATTTTTGCACAAATTTTTAGACAATAAATATGGTTGTGCGAATTTCGGAGCTAAAATATGCAAAATATCACTGATTCTCAATCTCTGATTTTTAATAAATTATTTAATGCTAAAAAATGTAAATAAATAGACACAAGATGATTTAGTTGCTCTACAATATGATATTTTTATTAAATAAAATGATGCTATTTTAAGGTCCAAATTATCACTCAAAGGTAGGGGTGTCTTCACAATACAAAAATTGAAATAAAAAAGACAAACTGTGCACAGGGGCACTTTAGCAAATAAAGAAAGGTAAAGGGGGTAAAAGTTCAATTATCACAAAAAAATAAAAAAAAATAAAAAAAATAAAATGGACCTTTGTAACTTCTCCCGCAAGGCGTAGGGGTGGGCTAGGGCTCGTAAGAAGCCGCGAGGTGGTGACGGCTGCCGCGGGTAGCACGCGGCGACACGAGTGAGTCAATGGATGGCGGCGAAGCTCGGGGCGGCTCGCACCCACGGGCGGCTGCAACACAAGCTCGGAGCAGCATGCGTACCGTGAGGAGCGAAGAGCGTGCGACGGCGGTGGCCGTTGCGAGGGGCACGGTTCAACAGGCCGCTGTGGCGGCGCATAGCGGCGCCTGGAGGCACCCAAGGGCAGGAGGACGAAGGCGTCCTATAGGGGCGGTCGACGCAGGAGGTCGGCGCTAGCGTGCGGCGAGAGGCGGCTCGACTTGGAGCTGGAGGGAAAGGAAGCACGGGGCTGCCTCACACGGGGAAGGCAGCACGCCTGGGCGACTGACATTGGCGGGATGGGCGGTGGCCGAAATGGAGGCGCAGGGTCGCGCAAGCGACGGTGTGGAGGCAGGGCGGAGGTCGGCGGCCGGCGGTGAGCAGCGGTAGGCCGTGCGCCAGAAGGCGATGGCGGGAGGCAGCCGCTGTGGCGTACGGCGGAGCGTGACCGCGGTTGGAGGGTCTGCGGCTACGGGGAGCTGAGGCAGGGATCGGGCGTCGTGTGCGGCTGTGGGGACATGCAAGGGAGATGGCAGCCTGGCAGGTTGAGCTACTCTGGCCGTTGGAGGGGCGGCAGCCGGCCACTAGCGGATGCACGGCGGTGCGCAGCAGCAGCCGTGGTTCAGCAGGAGGCTGCTTTCTTTTTTTTTAATAATTTGTTTGTAATTTTCTTTTTGTAAACATGAAATAAAATGTGAATGAATTGAAATGAAGTGGTGCGTGTGATGTATGGTGATGATAAAATAAAATGAGGATGATGAATGATGGTGGTGAATAATAAATGGTGGTGTTGTCTGGTGTGGTGATCGTGATGAAAAAAACAAGGAAGAAAATTGTTAGATAAAATAAAATAAAATGACAAGGAAATGAGATGGATTACTTACCTATAATTCGCCGAAAGTGGAGCCACGGTGTGCGGCTTCCATCGTCACCTCGAGGAGATGGCAGGCGCTCTGAAGCTTGAGCAGCTTGTGTGGAAGCTGCAAGAAGGAGTTGTGAGGCTCCTTGGATCTCACCACGGCCGAAGATGGTCGAGCTCGTCGTCGCTCAGATAGTCCCGTCCGTGATGTCACCAGGAACGATACGAGGGTTGGGGCTCTCTCTCTCAAGATCAGTGGATGAGGGAAAATGATGAAGGTGGTGGTGAATAAAAAGGAAGGGAAGGGATTTAGAAAATAAGTGAAGAAGATGGAGAAAATGGAGGAGGGGTGCCTTGGAGTGGAAGACAATTAGAGAAGAAGAAGTAAAAGAGAATATAAATAAATAATATAGTAATATAGTAGGCTACTATAAATAAATAAAATGGTAATAATAAAATAATAATAATAATAATAAATTCGAAAATAATAAAATAAATTCGAAAATAAAAAAATGGGGTGACATGTGGCGGCTCCAGGAGCTGCCACAAGTCGCTCCTAGAAAATTCAAAAATTAAATGTAAAGAAAAATAAAAAAAGAAATAACACAATGGATTAATCCAAAATGTGGTCAACACAAAAGTTGCTCGTCTCGACGAGATATACAACTTTCATGAAGGGTCAAAAATAAAAAATGTCATCTGTACAAAAAATATTTTTGGGTGCTACCTTATAGATATAAAATACCGTATTTTCTCTTTTGTAATTTTTTTGTCATTTTTAAATAAGAGAAAAATCAAAATAAAGTTAGAAGAAAATATGAAAGGAATATTTAAAACATAATCTATTTTTTTGGATTTTTAATAATTAATAAAATAAAAGAATAAAATAAAGGGCAAAAAGGTCAATATGTACAATATACAAAAGGGGACCTAAACCCAAGTTTTGCATACGAGCTCTGATTTTAATGAAATTGGTCTTGTTTTGAAGGTCTTTGAATGTATATTGATTTAAATGTGAGTAGACCTAAATCGAACACCGTATGAGAGAGACATGTGCATTTTAAGGCACCTAGTTTCAAACATGGATTGGGGTTTTATTGGTCAATTTTACAAGTTAGTATTTTTTTGATATTTTTCCTTTATTAGTGTTAGTAATATATACACTATAGAGTCGGTTTTATTGGATTTGGAGTTAGTATAAAATATATACATATAGGGTATTTTTTTTAATATATAGGTGAATATTTAATGCAAATATGAATGCTAAAATGCAGATATTATGCTTGCATGCATGAATGCTAATTATGCAAGATAAGGGGAAATATGCAGATAATAACTCAGGAACAAGGCTCTATTTTCAACTTTTCGAGTGATGAATCACAGATTCATCAACCCTGCATAGTCAGCATCTGCACATGCTGAGATAGTAATAGCGTCCTTCTTTCTAAACATCAATCCTGCACCTGGAGATGATCTAAGATACCTTAATATCATATGTATGACGTCAATGTGTACCAAGCGAGGTTGATCCATAAACTGTCTCACTTTATTTACTGCAAATGTAATATCCGGTCTGATAATAGTAACATAAAGAAGCTTCCCTACCAGTTCTTTGTACCTTCTTTTGTCAACCTCCTCAGTGTCATCATCATGCATCTTCATGCTTGGATCCATGGGTGTAGAAGAAGGTCAACATCCAAGCATACTTATGTCACTTAGCAAGTCAGTGACAAATTTCGTCCGAGTAATTGATAACACTGTTCCGATATGCGGTTAATATGTCGGTGTAGAGAGAAATCCACAAAGAGGGAACCACGTTGATCAAACAAAATTTTTATGATAAAGTAGGAGAGAGAGAAAAATCTTATTTTATCGTTCACTACTTATTTTATCAAGTGAGCGTGCCAGGGTCGAACTCAAGGAGACGGAATATTAAAACAATGGTTTTCGAGATAAGGAAAGAATTCCAGAAAAGTCCTCTTTTATTATTGATTTTACAAAGAAAGAAATTGAAAAAAAATCCAGCTGAAAATCAACTAGAGATGTCGAAAATCAAAACAACAAAACAAAGCGAGGAAAAATCTTGGAAAAATAATAGAAAATCATCTCGGGTAGTTATTAGGCTACCCTAAAGAAATCGCGGAAAAATGCAGAAAATTCGAGGTCCAAAAAGCCCCTACAAGCTGAGGGCATAACTACAATGAAAAGTTATTGTTTTTATTACAATAAGGTCCCTTTGGGGACTGAAATGAAAAGAAACCAAAGGAATTGCATTTAGGGCCCTGCGCGGGGACCTAAATGTAATTTCTGGAAACTTCTGGGGTGGAGTTGAGAAACTAGAACTTTGCTGGGTTAAGTACGTAATTTTTCCACCATTTTGCAGAGGACATTCGTGATTAGAAGTCAGCGTGCGATCTGGGCTGTTCGTCTGTGCCATGTGTCGTACACATGTAGCATTTGGTTGTTCCTCCTATTCTTGAACATCGACGGACGGCTGACGACAAGGTCTTTTTCTCCAAGTTTTCTCTCGCGAACGATATGATCCTTGGGCCTCTGGCGAGGCAATAGGGGTGACACATTCACCCCTCGAGCTTGCCCGTTGTGGTGCGCCTCCAAAGGTGGCCGGAAGTCGATGTTCACCATCGATGTAGTTGACGGGTCGGCTGGTCTTGGTACTGATGCTACTCCTGCTTTGATTATGAATTGCGTTGCATTTGGTAGCTCCAGATGCTTAGATTTCGCTCCAAATTAGAGATAGACCTGCAACGAAAATATAGGTGCTTGATTCTCTCAAGAATCGACCAATAAATGTAAGGTTTGCAAGATCAAAAATGGTATTTCCAGAAGTAGTGAGGAACAACGTAAAATAATATCGAAGAATTTGAGATGTGAATTTGTTTGATTCGAAGTGAATAAGAGATGTGGATTAAATGGGCATCTAAGCGCTATGGTTAATGAATCTAATGACGCGGTTAAGGTCTCTAATGGATACACGAAAGTTGAGAAAGAAAATAGCGAAGGATGGAGGAATAGATCTGTGAAGAGAGGTGTATTTACCTCGGATAGCGGATCAATGGTCTATCTTCTCGGAGCTTGACGGGGTGCTGGGCGGCGATGCAAGGCGAGGATTCACCTTGGAGCTTCTCCTCCGACGATCGTCTTCCACGCGAGGCGGCTGATGGGTGTTGTCACCACCGAAGTCGGCCGACATGAGGCTTGGAAGAAGGTGGGTCGGTACTGGAACAGGGGATTTCAGGTAGTTGGAGAAGTCTGAGTTGGTTGCGCCAACTTCATGAGCTTTTATAGATGAAATGGAGAGGATCTAAGGTGGATCTAATGGTTGGCGTGTATTAGAGTTGTTAGGAGGAGAATATGAAGGGTTAGGATCGAACAAGCGGGGTAGAGAAGGAGTGGAAGAAATCGGTGAAGTTAGGCCGATAGAAACAGTAGCTACACCGGCTTCTTGGAGAAGAAGAACTAGGTGTTGCCACGTATCAACACATGGATGGCCAGATGTTTAAAATACTTATAAATTATGTAACAAATAATAAATAACATTATTTTAAATAGGTATAAAAACGAAAATTATAGATAATTAAATTCTTGAAATTATGAAATAATTAATTTTTGTAAATAATAAATATTATTTGAAATATAAATATTATATTAATAATTATGTATAAATAATACTTAATAAATATTTATTGAATTTTTATTGCAATAAATAAATAATTATATATTAATTTTATATTTTCTTAATTATTAAAATAATAAATAATGCCTTTGTGATTTTTTATGGATTTTAATAATCTGGTTTATATATATTAATAAATACAGGTATTAGTCATATAGTTCAATTTCACTATAAATTAGGGTTTTGGATTTTATTAAATAAATAAATAAGCTCCAAAAATTCTGAAATAAATCATGGTGAAAATACAAGATCATGAAAATAATTAGATATTATAAAATTAATAAACATTTAAATAGTGTGTTCTAAATAAAATAAATGGTCTAGAAATCTCGTTCTCATTAGGTCCCAAAACCCACTTTTTGCAAACGGATTCTGATTTTAATAAAACCACCTCCATTAATTAGAGAATATTATTTTTTGAACTTTAAATGTGAGTAGAGTGAAATTGGAGTTCGTATGAGGAAGTTATGATGTTCAGAAGTTGAGAATTTGACAATTTAACAGTTGGATTTCTTGGCATATAAACAAGATAATATTTTTAACTTATATATATATATATATATTTAGAATTAATTAGGAAAGGTTGGTGAAAAATATGTTCATATGAATTAATTAAAATTCAATGAATATTTGATAATTATTTGATAAATAATGAAGAATGTGTATAGTGTACTATAATTATTTTTTTTTGGTTTTCTTTCCTTATCTCCTCCTACTTGTTAATTTGTCGACCAGTCCATGCTGACTTGGTCTCAGAGGTTAGGTTATATAAATATATCTTACAGCAATATTATATTTTCTGAGTCATATTATACATATATATATATTTACAATCTGCCTTCTTTTCTTTTCTTTATTTTTATTCTTTTATTTATTTACATGTTTTTGATGCATAAAAGTGCATTTTTTATTCACGAATGAGATTTTGTTAAAAGATGGAAATTAATGGATATTTGCATGTATTTGTTAAGGGTTTTAAGATAAAATGCGATAGAAATGTTAATGAATCATGGATTCATCAACCCCCTATACTTAAAATTTGCTAGTCCCTTAGCAAACATTTATTTGAAAAGTAAGTGAAAAAAAATGAAAGTTACAATGAATTTGTTTTCCTAAACCAATTCATGAGAACATACAAAGGACAGAGCTCGATCGGGCCTGAAATAAGCATTTTGTCGGAGCCTTAACTAGGATTAGGATTTTATCCTCAATAGTCCTCGAGTTCCAGAAAATCATTATTTAAGTTCATCTCATCAGCTAGTTCAGACTCACTTATTCATATCACAAACTCTATCAACCTTGAAGTCCATTTGTACAGTGTGTGAATTGATTTAGCTCTTCCTGCTTAAAAAAGCGAAGAAACCGTCCATCCCAGCTATACACTTCTATTGATTCCTCATCCAGCTACTCTTTCCTCGGGGAGGAAGGTATTCCCTTCTAAGGTCAGTTCGTGCTATGTCCACAATCGGATATAGTGAGAAAATAGAAGAATGAGAAAAAAACTGGAGTGCGACCAGTGTAGATGCATCTCCTTATAAAGCTTAGCCGGTGTAGCTATGTCTCCACTAGGATGTGCAGGCATTTTTAGTAGAAGCTTGGACCATTGTGGTCATATTTGTATTTGGTTGCTTCTTCTTTGATTTGGCTTTGTAATTTGCTTGCACTGCATTCATCTCTTTGTGACTCGTCCGATATAGCATCTTTTGTTCTGTCCCTTTTTTGAGGTCTTAGAAAAATTATGTTAGCAGATCCTTCCCTCATCCGAAGCAACTATCGCAATCCCAATCTCTCACGTCTTTAGACGTCAATACTACAAAGACAAGGATAGAAACGCACTACCAAGATATAATGCCCTTCGTAAATCCTTGTAAGTTGAACTAAGTGCAAAGTGCATGTGTCCAAGATTGGTTCATTGGTGCAGAGTTGTACGGGATGACACCATGTGTTCTACTTAAGTACATATGATTCGATTTCTCAAATATGGTCTTATGGAACACAAAAAGTCAAAGACATGAAGAGTCTAAATTCCATATCCTAACTAGGCTCCTTACAACGAAAGTTAAAGGCCATAATCAAGCTCCATCCTTTAGACTAGACTCAATCCTTAGTTCCAGAAATCAAATTTATTTTGAAAAATGTGAATGCAAATACAACAATGTTTTTGTGAAGTACATTTTTTGGATTTTACTCATTTTTATGGATTTTAAGGCTTTTGTAATTTTTATGAATTTTAGGACTTTGTATTTTGTATGGATTTTCTAATTTTATAAACAAGTATTTATACAAGAATTTTACAAGGTATATTTTATTTGAATTAAATATCTAATGTATTTTACAAATTTTATAAACAGAGAATTTTACAAGGATTAAATGATTTTTACACATATTTTAATAAATAAGATTTTAAACTAGTATTGTACGTATTTAATACATAATTTAAATACATATTTTAATTTAAGTATTTTAAATACAGATTTTAGATATATTTTACTTATTTACAAGGATTTTATAAGTAAATATTTTAAATTAACCCTCACCCACTTTTTATGGATTTTATAGATATAGAAATTACATAAAAGTACGAGTTATGGACAAAAGTATATATACAATATATACGCACCTCCCAATACTTAGCTTGTGTTATGTCCTCATAGCGTCAAAAGAGAAAAAGGAGTATATAACTCGTGCTAAGTAAAAGTGGGTGAAAAAGAATAACATAGTAAAAGTCAGTCGATCCCCCCACACTTACGATGAGGTCATCGTAAGAATAATGGAAGAGAAAAAACGAGGTGACTGAGGAAAAAGAATCTACAATGAAGGAACAAAAGAAATAAAGAAAACGAGATCATCGAAATCACTCGGTCCCCCCTATACTTAGGATAAGGCATCCTAAGAATAGAAAAGAGTATAGCCAAAAATTGTGAACCAGTGATTTGTGAAAAAGAAAGGATATACAAAAGAAAAAGAACAAAATAGAAAACACAAATCAACGGGCAATCAGTCGCCCCTATACTTAGGATCTGGTATCCTAAGCATAAAAGACGAGCAAAAATGGGGACGATTGTGGTCTACGAAGAATGTACAAGTGTTGTGAACTCCAAAAATCGAATGGTTCAAAAGTCTTCATATAGGATGAGATAAAGTGGACGAGTAATCATGAAACATGTACAAAATAGATCACTTCAACACGGGCCAGATGATCAGTAGTCTCTACGAAGTGCTTCAGCATCTGCTCATTCACCACGAACGGCTCTACACCAGTTGACACATCTGATATCGCTATGCTTCAAATATCGTGCACCGTTCTGACTATGTAAGGTCCTTCCCACTTGCTCTTCAAATTGCCAGGAAAAATAATCAATCGTACATTTAACAACCAAACTTTCTGCCCATGTACAAAGATCTTGGGACGAATATGTCTATCGCGCCATTTCTTCACTTTGTCCTTATAAATGAGGGTGTTCTCGTATGCATGATTTGGAATCTCTACTTTCTCATTCAGATCCATCTTCCTCTTGGCTTCTTTTTCCTGCATATCAAGTGAAATTTCTCAGATAGCCCATTCAGATTTGTGCACGATCTCTACAAGCAAATGGCATGGCTTCCCATAAACCTGTCTGAAGGGTGAAGTACCTAAGGGAGTCTTATATGTAGTACGATATGCCCAAAGAATCTGATCTAGAAGCTGTGACCAGCTCTTCCTATCTGGTCGTACTAATTTCTGAAGAATAGATTTCACCTCCCTATTTGAAATTTCAACCATGTCGTTCGTCTGTGGGTGGTAAGGAGAAGCTACTATATGATCAATGTTGTAATTCTTCACTAGCTTTTTTACCTCCTTATTAATGAAATGGCTACCCCCATCTGAAATAAGAATACGTGGAATACCGAACCGTGAAATAATATATTCCCTTAGGAACTTGCACACTATTTTACTGTCTGCGGTTCGTGCAGGTATAGCCTCCACCCATCTACTAACATAATCTACAGTGAGAAGAATGTACTCAAAGTCGTTGCTGGAAGGGAACGGTCCCATAAACTCTATGCCCCATGCGTCAAAGATCTCGCAAATAATAACAGGTCGCATAGGCATTGCATCCCTAGCACTGACTGTCCCTACTGCTTTCTGGCAACTGGGCAACTCTTCATGAATGTGCAAGCATCTCTAGTAAGAGTCGGCCACCACAATCCACTCTGAAGTACCTTATGCGCTGTCCTCTTCCTTGAGTAATGTCCTCCTGCCTCTAAAGAATGGCACAGAGTGAGGAAACTATTATATTCCTCTTGAGGAATACATTTTCTATAAACACAATCCGATCCCTCATGAAAAAGAATCGGATCCTCCCAATGGTTGTATCGTGCATCGGAAACTAGTCTATCGACTCGGTCCTTCAACCAACACTGTGGACTTTTCTGTGTAACCAGAAAATTTACTATATCTGCATACCATGGAAGCTTGGCAACTGCAAAGATACTCTTGACTGGAAATCTCTCTGCAGTCTCTAGCATGTACTCATCTGAAGGCTGCTCTATCTGTAATGGGGAGAGGTGATCAACTACCACATTCTTTACTCCAGGTTGGTCTCTAATATCCAAATCAAATTCCTGAAGTAAGAGAATCCATCTAAGAAGGAATGCCTTGTCATCCTTCTTTTCCATCAAAAACCGGATAGTAGAATGATTTGTGTAAACTATGATTTTGGAGCCAAAAAGATAAGATCTGAATTTATCCAAAGCAAATACCACTGCCAACATCTTCTTTTCTGTCACTGTGTAATTGCGTTGAGCATCACCTAAAGTTTGGCTGGCATAGTGGATAGAAACAGGAAGGCCATTCCTCCTCTTTCCTAGTATAGCCCTGACCGCAAAATCTGAAGCATCCATCATGATCTCAAAGGGAAGAGACTAATGAAGGATATGGGAAGATCCTCAAGCACATCACAGAAGCATGAGCGTCGTATCGAATACGACGAGGAGCGACTAGCCGCACTAGTTGCTCGATGCAGCGGAAATTAAAAATTTTTTCATGCGATGAAACCACATGATCCAAGAACACTTCTCGAATCATTTTGTATAAACCACAAACAAGTAATAGGATTACCTCTTAAAGCGTGGTTGCGATCGAGTCTCTAAACGAAGAGACCTCCTGTCTCAAGTCTGATCCAACGGAGGGGATGCTCGCGAGTGCGGGGATGAATCGCATGCTTCTCGCAATCCATGTTGATGATACAAATGGCGGATCTCCTGATCTCAACACATGAGATCCGATGTCTTCTTCATGAGCGAGGCACAGCAAAGAAGACGGAGATCCCCAAGCAAATGATCGTGCAACATAACGACGACGTTGCAGAGATGGAGACTCCGTTTAGGGCATCCACGGTGGATGTCCATATGATGGGGAGAGAGAGTAGGCATGTTGAGAGAGAGAGAGAGAGAGATGTTCTTTAATAGCATAACCTAGAGAGCATGGTATGCCTCTCTATTTATAGGGATTTGGGATCCATGGATCTCAATCCATGGGACACATAAAATCAATGGATGAGATTGATTTATGTCTAATTCAATGGTCAAGATTGTTGTTGGTAAAAACCAACAACTTATGATTTCATTTAGATCAAATATATTTGACAAATCAAATATACATCAATCCTAAAATTAAACCAATCAAATAAGGGAGATTACCAACATGGAGATTGTCTCCCCATGTACCATGGTGGACAACCACCAATTTCCATATTGGTTATGGTGGTCGTCCACTTGATTACAAGTGGGGCAATCTCATGAGATTTCATGAGATTGCATATCTCCATGGAAATCTCCTTTATTTTATCCAACAATTTTTGTTGTGAATTATTCTTCAAAATAACTCACAAATAAATTTGAGAATATTGTAACCCATTGGAAATTTGTGAATCACATTCACAACCCAACACAAAATATAATTTAACATTTTCAATTAATTACACAATGTGTATCGAATATACATCAATAATTAATTAACAAATATAAATTATAATAAGCTCTCTCTAATACATTATAAATCACATTTATAATATATTATGAATAATATGGATAGTGTTATCCACATTATTCATATCCATTATAATTAAATCACATTTAATCATATTGGATCTCTATTCTCACATGCCCAAATAATATGAATCACATTCACATTATTCACATCTTTAATAATCAAATCACATTTAATTATCTAAGATAACTCTCCTTATAATATGAATCAAATTCATATTATTCATGATAATTAAATCACATTAAAATATCCATTTTCTCAATGCTCGGATATATATATCAACAATAGAATTATCCATGAACTCTTTCAAGGATAAAGCACTTTCTCCGCGAATACTTGGAGATAAGGACAGGGCGATTGAATTGTTCCACATATAGTGACTTGGATATTGAGATCATATCTCAAATCCAGATCTCCGGCCTCCCATAGATGCTCGATTAAATCAAGACTACAAATCTAATCTTCTCATTGCATCTGAATCACATTCAGATCAATGTCCAATATTTGGACCAAGATCAGTTCACTTCTCTACTGAGAGGAGTCACTAAAATCCAGACCCATTTCATCACTCCCTAGGAATGGAACCATCATGGATATACAATCGTTTATGATCACATCACCCTCCGGTATTCCCAACACCTGTACATCCTGCATAGTGGAAGACTCAGAATAAACCAGAAGTATAGGATAAATTTTATACTATCTACTTCAGGGTTTTATCATTAAGTTTCTCATTCGATCATTGGGAGTTGGTGTCGATCGTGTACTTTCCAAAAGCATAT
This sequence comes from Ottelia alismoides, assembly GCA_037367405.1. NCBI lineage: Eukaryota > Viridiplantae > Streptophyta > Magnoliopsida > Alismatales > Hydrocharitaceae > Ottelia > Ottelia alismoides. The sequence continues at coordinate 826,448 of JAZKJV010004389.1, forward strand.
ATCATACCCAGGTGTTGATCATATACTTTCCAAAAGCATATATCAAACCTACAAATTCAGTCAAGCTTCCAAAGCGAGACGACCATGCACAGAATTTGGTTTTCCCCAATATCTCATGAGTAATCTCATATCTTCCGGTTCAGAAATGAACCTGTATGATCCCTTTGAGAGATCGCATTGCTCATATGCCCTTATATGCACACCAGCACATCGGTGTATAGACCTTGATTAGGTCATCAACATATTGGTCTGCCAAATGTACATACTCAGACATATAGTAGCACATCTGTCTCCGGTCAGAGGATGCGTGCCAATATCATGACAGCATACGATATAGGACTTTGGTTATCTCAATCTAGTTAAGTCAACTCTTTGACCTAACTTATCTAACACCTCTGAATCTCTATTCCTATGCAGAGGACCTGCATCAAGAGATCGGTTAGATATCATCCTAGATGAGAAAGTATTGCCATCTCCTACTCACGATGGAGATCATCTCTTAACAATCATTTGACGGTGCTTGATGAGTCCTCGATCTAACTCTTTAGATATTCATCCAAACACCAGCCTCTATGATTCAATATTTGAATCAACAGCTGTATAATCATCAAGATGGCCATGGTACATAACCCTAATTGTACTAAGGGCCTATTATGCAAATTATTTATTCTTCATTTCAGATCAGGGAATGATATTCGCAATAACATTTATTGCATAATGGCTCGTCGTGGGCTCGCATGTCCAACAATCTCCCACTAGCCTAAAGAGCCATTAATGGGCTAATCATTCAAACCCACACTCATGTGACAATCATAGGCTATTTAGAAAATAGCTAGGTAAACTGATCAGTCACTCTGTTCCCAAGAGACTATGCCAAGTCCTTTTACGGCACATGCATATCCCCTAGTAACAGTGCTTGCATCCAATGCGAATGTTGCATCTTATGCAACCAATACTCAATTTTGTTATAGTGTCCTTGACACTATCGCTTGATAGTTATTATAACCAATATGTTCATAATCCTTATCAGAATGCCTTTATTCATGGAGATTTCTATCTCCTAAGGTATCTACAGATAAGATCCTTATAGATCACTATGTCTTGAACTTTTGAAGATAAGACTTTGAGATCACTATCTCTAAGTTTCATCATCTTTGAAGATATTGTTATTACTGCAATCAAGTGTTTTATCTCCATAGTAGGATTATTAACAATTTACTACTCCCACTGCATGGCAGACATTTGGCCCTTGTACACATCTAGCATACACACAGCTTCTCGTAACTGATGCACAAGGGAAAGCAGTTTGCATTCACATCCTCAACTCTTTGAGGTGCTATCCCTTTAGATAGGTCAGTACCATATCTTTGAGGAAAAGAAGTAATTCTTGGAATTTTCCAGAAAATGGAAATGCCCAAGGTGTACTATTAGTTTGAATGTTCCAATACCCTTTTCTCTTTGCTTTTGAACAACTTCAGAACTAACATCTAAGAGGTATCCTTGAGATCATATCTCGAGGTATTGAACAACCAGATTATAAAACACTTATTATTGTCATCATTATATTATCTACATTTAGCATGACGAACACAATGGAACTCCCACTAAGCTTCACATGGTTCATCAAGATTTTATCTGAAATCATAACATTTATAATTTCATCAAATCTTATGTTCCAACTACAAGAAGCTTGTCTGAGTCCAAAGATGGAGTTCTTTAGCTTTCACACCTTGCTTTCCTCAACCATGAAGCCTTGGGGCTACTTCATATGAATATCCTCAGAGAGGTATTCATAGAAGAATGCAATCTAAACTCACATCATGAAGATGTCATAGTCAAGTTGTGTAGCTATAGTTAGCAATATTCTGAGGGGTTAAAGCAAGGTCACTGGAGAGAAAGTTTCATCGCAAGCGATGTCTTATCTTCGGTGTGTAGCTCATGGCTACGAACCATGCTTTGAAGGTCACTACCTTCTCATCAGGTTTCCTCTTTCTCTTCGAGATCCATTTACACCATAATGGGTCTTACCCATATAGTTGGATCCTCGAGGATCTATATACAACATTTGTATATGAATACTTTAGACTTTGTTGCTGATATCCATCTTTCCATGATATGATCTTCAGAAGCATCATCAAATGAAGTCAGATCATTGTCAGATTCAACTGACACATGGAATCCATCCTCAAATTTATTACAAGAGGTATTAATGTTTCATCTTTAATTGTCTATTTAGTTTCCGATTTCAGGAGCCTCATTATCTTCTCAAGATTAAATGAGTTCCTTTACTTCATTTTTCATCTTGATTCTCAAGAGAGTCATCCTCTAAGAATCACATTCTCAGAGATGAGATCCTTTGAGAATCTCAAGGTCATAAAGTAGGTATCCAATACCATCCTTTATTTTCCTAATGAAGTAGCACTCTCCAGTGCCATATTCCAACTTAATTACACGGAACCTTATTAAGGAATATAATGTAGTCTCTACCACATATATATACCTAGAAAATAAGAGATAATTATGCTAAGATTGATCAAATCATGTCACACATGATCAATTGTATCTCCCTACAACTCTATTGAGTTAGGAGGATTGAGATAGGAATGATATTCACATCTCCATAAGGTATTACTTGAATTCGTCTAATAGGTACAAGCTACCTTGGTTAGATAAAATTCATTTCATCTTCCTTCAAACTTTGGTTCTAAACCAAAATTATGAAATCTTTGAACATTTCAAAGGTTTCTTAGGTAAAGAGAAGAAATCTTATATCATACATAATCATCAATAGATATCACATATCCATAATGTTTACTATGATATAGATGATTCACATACATCAATATGTTTGAGATCCTTAACACCTTGACATCTTACACCTTTCCCAAAAAAGGGGGTATTAGACATTTTACTTTGAATACAATATTCATAAGTGTGCAAGTTTTAGACTTTCTAAAGTTTCATCTCTTACTTGTTCATTGATCTCATCAACAAACGTATGTGCAAAACATGATTCCAGATCATTGTCAATTGATCTTCATCCTCCTATTGATCTTTAAAAAAATTAATTTTCAGTATTAGAAATCTTAATGAACCATTCATTAATATTCTAATTTAGTAGAGTCCACAAGATTTTATATTACTATCTGAAATATCTCCATCATAACTCTTTATGATTGGTCTATTACAGAATTCATGTTTATTTCCAACATTTAGAAATAAACAATGAGTGTATTCTAATATCTAGGTCACAGATACATTCTCTAAGACTAAGGGCTCCCATTGAAAATATGAACTCCATTGATCCAATGGAAATTGTTGCAACAATTACATCACTTCCAACATGGATCACCAACAAACCTTAAGATCAAATTTTTAATATTCTAATTCAGATGCAACCAATTGCAAGTGTCATTAGAAGATTGAGATACAATTATTAGACTTATCTTCTCAAGTAAGTAAGTCAAATTCAACGATTATATGTAGATTATTCTGATGTACTATCTGATTCCTTCTCTAAGCATTCTAGATAGATTTGATAGTCATACTATCAACACATCAACTTATTGCAATATTGACATTCATCCAACTCTTTGGATGTCATATGGAAGTCACCGAAGTACAATCAACTCTTTGACTATACTTCTTACTTGGGTCCAACCCATGCTTCCACTGTGCTCCCTTTATCTATAAGCAACCATTGCTCAAGACCAAGGATCTCTTATGTTAAAATCAAAATTTTCAATATAAGAGTACATGCTTCATTTAATTCATACAATATGAATATTATGAAGCTTCATGAATGCCTAGAGTATAGATAGTAGAATGATGACATTCATCATATCTACATCCATTTAAACTCTTAAAAAGTTAGGTTCAGGTAGGTACTCAAACAATTTGAATACATCATCTCCTATAGAGCCACCATTCTGCATAATGCAGAGAACCATGTCATTCATGATTATATGTCGAGAGCACATATGTATGCCAGAACATCTTCTTGGATTTTATAAGGATTATTTGATAATTACGATCATTATCGACATGCCACTTCAAAAGTACATTCGATGAGATCAAGACTTATAGAGACATACAAACCCTAGGATTTTAGTCCGATTGTCTATTTAATTGTAACTCCTGATTATTATGAGGAAACTTGCACATTGCAACCACATACAATATGTGTCCAACTGCAAGTACAATATCGAGATCATGGATCCAATCCATGATATTTTACTAGTTATTATTGAGTATAATATTGAGTGGGTTTAATGAAGGAATATCTGAAATAAGAAATTTGTATAAATATATTTAAATATATATTATTCTTTGATTTAGGAATTTTTATATCAAAGTTGTCTTGCCTTGTCAACATTGAAAGTTCATTCCCTTAATCACTTTCAATGTAAGAGATATACTTACCATTATATCTCAAGCAAGATCTGGGATCTCCTTCCTTATCTTTGTTACATCCCAATAATATGAGAACCTGTAACTCATATAAAAAGAAGCGGGAACACATTCCGCCTTGCAAGTCCAACTTGCATCTCCCAATTCAATCTTTAACACCCGGGCCCACCACCCCTAAGGTGATGTTGACCCATCATTAATTGAATTAACCGTCAACAGGAATACAACTATTACCAATAATATGAGGACCCGATATTGGGGTCACTACGCATACGTCCTTACGCTTTCGAGAAGCGACGATCCCAATCCAAATGGATCATATGCAGGAGCTGTCACTTCGGACATGCGTCTCCTACATACAATATCTGGCGATGGAACCCTTCGCCTTGACGGGAGACCATGGATGTCACTTATATGATCCTCCACCTCATATTCAAATTTCAATTAATTATCATGAATCATATTCACATAATTAATTCTTCCAAGGGAAATACACATATATTCATAATAGAGTGTTTTTAATTTGGATATAATTAACTAAATCATATTAAATTAATTATCAATCCAATTCAATCAACAAACTTGATTTTTATTTGACTATATGGTATTATCTCAAAATATGTATTAATTTGAAATTTAATAATTAGAAAAATACATAATGATCTCTCAGGTATCAATTGTTCCCTACCCGCTGTCATGGCCAGTACTGGCGGGAGTGGGACGGACCGCATCCGGTGCAACCCGCTACCCCAGTTATCCCCGACTAGACACCATATCCGCCTCGAGAAAAAATAATGCCGAGTCAATCACTTTGTACTTGAGACGATCATCGGTTCTTCAACTAAAATTATACCATATAGTAATAATCAAAACATTTTTTATTATAAGGAAATATGCTAGACAAATTCCCAATCCTATTCAAGCAAGGAGTTTGATGATTGTGATTCCAATTATGATCTAGATCATATCTAATCAATTTATTGGTTGAGGCCAAGTCAATTAAGGAAATAATCATCACTAAATATTTCTCAAATATTTTCCATAATTATTTCATGGAATTAACAATTAATTTCACTAATTGACAATCACATGGTTCTTTATTAGGACTGTCATTTCAGCAGTGACCCCTACTTACTAAAATTAACATATCTCAATCAATTTAAATCCAAATTAGACAAAATCAATTTTAAAAGATTGATAAATCGATTTAGGATAGAACCTAAGTGATATTTTATACATATAGAGGCGGATCAAACAGTAATTGACTCATTAGTCATGTTAAGATTCGCAGTTCCCGCAACAGTGAATACATGTTCATTAAAACGACCATATCTCGAGCAAACGGAATCCAAATTACGTAAACTCAGATCCTATAGTTTTCTTATTAATGGGGAACAAAATCTAAGTTTTATTTTTGTGTTTAAATAATTTAAATAGGGCCGAAAATAATCACTAAACCGAGATGCGAAAATGAAATGCAATAAAACTTTCGCAACCCTAACAAACCCAAGTTGCCTTCGATTTTATGGATCGTATCCAAAACCTTCGACCTAAGGCTCCGATACCACTTTAAGGATATTGGAAAATCCTCAAGCGCATCACGAAGGCGTGAGCGTCGTATTGAATATGACGAGTAGCGACTAGTCACACTAGTTGCTCGATGCAACGGAAATTAAAAAGAATTCATGCGACGAAACCACATGATCCAAGAACACTTCTCGAATCATTTCGTCTAAATCACAAATAAGTAATAGGATTACCTCTTTAAGCGTGGTTGCGATCGAGTCTCTAAACGAAGAGACCTCCTGTCTCAAGTCCGATCCGACGGAGGAGACGCTTACGAGTGCGGGGATGAATCGCATGCTTCTCGCAATCCATGTTGATGATCCAATCAGCGGATCTCCTGATCTCGACACACGAGATACGACGTCTTCTTCACGAGTGAGGTGCACCGAAGGAGACTGAGATCCACGAGCAGACAGTCGAGCAGTATAACGACGACGTTGCGGCGATGGAGACTCCCTCTAGGGCATCCATGGTGGGCAGCCATATGAGGGTGAGAGAGAGTAGGCTTGTAGAGAGAAAGAGAGAGATGTGCTTCAATAGCATAACCTAGAGAGCATGGTATGCCTCTCTATTTATTGGGTTTTGGGATTCATAGATCTCAATCCATGCGACACATAAAATCAATGGATGAGATTGATTTATGTCTAATCCTATGGTCAACATTGTTGTTGGTAAAAACCAACAACTTATGATTTAATTTAGATCAAATATATTTGACAAATCAAATATACATCAATCCTAAAATTAAACCAATCAAATAAGGGAGATTACCAACATGGAGATTTTCTCCCCATATATCGTGGTGGACGGCCACCAATTTCCATATTGGTTATGGTGGCCGTCACAAGTGGGGCAATCTCATGAGATTTCATGAGATTGCATATCTCCATGGAAATCTCCTTTATTTTATCCAACAATTTTTGTTGTGATTTATTCTTCAAAAATAACTCATAATTAATTTTGAGAATATTGCAATCTTGCCATTGGAAATTTGTGAATCACATTCACAACCCAAAACAAAATATAATTTACATTTTCAATTAATTACACAATGTGTATCCAATACACATCAATAATTAATTAACAAATATAAATTATAATTATCTCTCTCTAATACATTATAAATCACATTCATAATATATTATGAATAATATGGATAGTGCTATCCACATTATTCATGTCCATGATAATTAAATCACATTTAATCATCTTGCATTTCTATTCTCACGTGCCCAAATAATATGAATCACATTCCCATTATTCACATCTTTGATAATCAAATCACATTTAATTATCTAAGATAACTCTCCTAATAATATGAATAAAATTCATATTATTCATGATAATTAAATCACATTTAATTATCTATTTTCTCAATGTTCGGATACATATATCAACAATAGAATTATCCATGAACACTTTCAAGGATAATGCGCTTTCTCCGCGAATACTTGGAGATAAGGATAGGGCGATTGTATTGTTCCACGTATAGTGACTTGGATATTGAGATCATATCTCAAATCCAGATCTCGGGCCTCCCATAGATGCTTGATTAAATCAAGACCGTAAATCTTATCTTCTCATTGCATCTGAATCACATTCAGATCAATGTCTAATATTTGGACCAAGATCAGATCACTTCTCTACTAAGAGGAGTCACTAAAATCCAGACCCATTTCATCACTCCCTAGGAATGGAAGCGTCATGATTATACAATCGTTTATGATCACGTCATCCTCAGGTATTCCCAACACCTATGCATCCTACATACTGGAAGATTCAAAATAAACCAGAAGTATAAGATCAATTTGACACTGTCTACTTCAAGGTTTTATCATTAAGTTTCTCAATCGATCATTGGGAGTTAGTATCGATCATATACTTTCCAAAAGCATATATCATACCCAGGTGTTGATCATATACTTTCCAAAAGCATATATCAAACTTACAAATTCAGTCAAGCTTCCGAAGCGAGACGACCGTGCACGGAATTTGGTTTTTCCCAATATCTCATGAGTGAGCTCATGTCTTCCGGTTTAGTAATGAACCTGCATGATCCCTTTGAGAGATTGTATTACTCATATGCCCTTATATGCACACCAGCGCGCCGGTGTATAGACCTTGATTAGGTCATCAAGCTATTGGACTGCCTAATGTACATACTCAGACATATAATCATGTTAAGATTCGCAGTTCCCACAACTGTGAATACATGTTCATTAAAACAACCATATCTCGAGCAAACGGAATCCAAATTACGTAAACTCAGATCCTATGGTTTCCTTATTTATTGGGGAACAAAATTCAAGTTTTAACATTCGTGTTTAGACAATTTAGACAGGACCAAAAATAATCACTAAACAGAGATGCGAAAATGAAATGCGATGAAATTTTCGTAACCCTAACGAACCAAGTCGCCTTCGATTTTATGGATCGTATCCAAAACCTTCGACCTAAGGCTCTGATACCACTTGAAGGATATGCGATAATCCTCATGCGTATCACGGAAGCTTGGACATCGTATCAAATACGATGAGGAACGACTAGTCGCACTAGTTGTTCTATGCAGCGGAAATTAAAAAAATTTCATGCGACGAAACCACATGATCCGAGAACAATTCTCAGATCGTTTCATCTAAACCACAAACAAGTAATAGTATTACCTCTTGAAGCGTGGTTGCGATCGAGTCTCTAAACGAAGAGACCTCCTGTCTCAAGTCCGATCCGGCGGAGTAGACGCTTGCGAGCGTGGGGATGAATCGCATGCTTCTCGCAATCCATGTTGATGATCCAAGCGGCGGATCTCCTGATCTCTACACACGAGATCCGACGTATTCTTCACGAGCGAGGCACACTGAAGGAGACGGTGGAGAACTACCCTAATTTGTTTGGAATTTTTGGAATAATTTTTGAATTTTTATGAATTTTGGAATTTTAAACAGGGAAAATTGGCATGTTTTTTATTTTTTAATAATATCAAATGAAATCAAAATACAATGATAAAATTATGCTAAGAAGATAATAACACCAGGAGCATAACATAACTTTAGCAAAATTTATTGACCAAAGAAAATATTTATTTCAATATAAAAAGCAAGCAACGTCAATGGTCTGGAAATTAAGAACTGAACTGCAAATAATTAAATGTTTTTACGTAAAAGTTAATATGAAATAAAAATAGGGAAGAAAACACAACTTATCCACAGGGGGCGTGCACTGCATGTGATGGCTCTAGTTGGCAAGGGATTATTCACAATTTCAGAAATATCGAGGGGTAATTTTGCAAATATTCCAGTATTTTTTTAATCCCCCTTTAGGGTTCATCTCTTTCAAACCAATAAGGCAATTGAGCCGCTGGGCGTCGCCGCCTTCTTCCCCATGCACGCGCGGGTGGCGCTGGGGTGACGCGTTGGCGGGCGCAGGGTGATCGGGAGCTTCACAGGACAGAGGGCTCTGCAGTCGGCGTTGGAGGCTGGGCGGCGGGGCTGGCCCGCAGGAGGTTGGTCGAGGCTGTGGCAGCTAGCGTGCATGGTGAGCGGCTGTGGCGGCATCGCATGGAGGGTTCTGAAGGCGGCATGGGTTCTGGAGACTTTGGTGGGTGGTGGGAGCGTTGGTGGGCTCGCGTAGGATGCTGAAGGCATGAGGTGCCGGCGCGATGCGCTAGAGTTGACGGCGAGGAAGGAGGGGGTCGCGGCACTGGGGTCGACGCGGCAGGGCAGCCCTGGGCACGAGGTGGCGCGGAAGGCTGGGCATCGGGGCCAGTCGCGTCTGTGCTCCGTGGTGGCGCGGAGATGCTGGCTGAGGGAGATTGGCATCAAAGCAACAGAGAGGCTGCGGTTGGTCTCCGGCGGGTCGCGGGGCTGGTGGTCGGCCAATTAGTGGGCAGCGGGGGTGGCGACGTCGCTGCGTGGGGTTATTTTGTTATTTTTTTAATTTTTTTTGTAATTTTATTTTGTATGTAAACAGGAAAAAAATAAATAAAATAACTTTCTTTTGTAAATCTGAAAAATAAGAAAAGAATAGGATAAAGAAATTCTATTTTTTTATTTTTTTTGATTCTCCTGTAAAACAAAGGTTAGAGATGAAAAACAATTATATGGATTTTTTTAATTTTTTTATTTATTTACAAATCGGAATATGAACGGGGATCCAGCAAAAATGAAGGGATCGAATACGATTCTCCGACAACCGTGCATGGTTGGAATTGATAGATCGTCGGAGGTAGAATTTGAAGGCGGAGAGAGCGAGAAGATGAGATGAAAAATCGAGTCGGTGGTGGATAAAAATTGTGACAGATTTTTTTAATGATCTAGAAAAACAAAATGACGATGAATAAAAAAAATGCGACGAAGTAAACAACGGTTAACCTAGATAAAAGTACGAAGAAAAATGTGGATCTCACCTTAGGAGCGGAAAAGGACCGTGATCCCCTTGACAAGGCCGACTCGCTGTCACCGGACGGCTTGGAAACTAGGCAACTTTCTCGATGAAACTGTTCTCTCGGAGATCGGGCTCCTCTCTCTAAAGATTGATCAAGTTGGAATGAGAGAGAAGGAGCCATATAAATAGAGAAGATAGAGATGAATTTTGAATTTTTGAATTTTTGATTTATTGGTGGAGAAGATAAGAGATGAACTTTGAAATGAATTTTTCATTTTTTTGGTGGAAAGGATAAGAGATGATACGAGACAAAATAAAAGAGATAAAACTATATACAAAATTATCTATTTTTTAGTTTTCGTCACTGTATTAATTTGAATTAAAAAATGTTATTTTTTTATTTTGTATGGAGGTTAATTAAAAATGGCAACTATATACATATACTATATACATATATGACATTATATACAAGGGTAAATGACAAAATTAGCCTTTTTTGTTTTTTAAGAATTTTAATTATTTTTATTTTTATTTTTAAAAATTAGTAAGAATATTTACAAATATATACAAATACAATATTTACAAAATACATGGGAAAATTGCACAAACCACCCTAGAAAATCGACTTTTCAACCGTAACTCCAAAAATTATGAAAATACAGCCATTTCTAAGATAATTTAATTTAGAATGCAATAGAAGTGATATTGGTTCAATTTGAGTTCATATGGAGCTGGAATTGGTCTTCCAATTAGTGCTTAGTGGCTTTTTCCATGTGTGGCTACTTTTATTCTGTACATGATTTAATTGTGCAATCATTTTTATTAATTAGGACACATTTTTATTTACAACTTTGGTTTTAAAGTTATTTGATTTGAGGTCAATTAAGGAACAAATAAATTAGTTTTGGTTTTACACAGATATACACAAAATAAGTGAGGACTATTACAACAATATGCACACAATTGTTTTTGATTTTCTATTTAAGGACCATATCTCCCCCTACTTTAATCCTGGTCGATCAGGTCAAGTCTTGACCTTCCCTCAGGGTTCGGGTCAGCCTATATACAGTCTTCCTTTTTTTATTTTATTTTCTTTATTTTTCCTTTATTTATTTATTTTAGGTTAATATTACTAAGAAATGTACAATATTTACACACAGATGCAAGTTAGTAAGAATATGGAGTTAGTGTTTTATGTAGGTGTTTTATAAGGGATTTTAAGCTAAAATAAATGAATAAAGATGACGAATCACATATTCATCAGTACCCCACAAGGATGTCAATATGACGTCAACACAAGAAGTGGATAAGGTGGATAGCACTGACCTGGCCATCATTGGAAACCACCTATCCAAAGTGGATATTACTGAAAAGCAATCCTAGGAACTTGATAAGCTTCATGTGATCGAGCAGAGGACAAAGAACCTGGATAAGTTGGATGAGATAATAAATCACCTGCAGCTTCTTGTGAATACGATCAACGCAATTTACAGTAAGAGTGCAGCAGACAATACCTCTACTAGGGAGTAGACTTCTTCCACCAAGCAGAGTATAGAAGGACCATCCACAGTTCAGCATGTCTACTGCATGTAGACATATGATCAGCTTCAGCAGCATTCACATCACATAGTTCCATATCAACAAGAAGTAGCCTACATTCCTGAGCAAAAGTCTCCATCTCCACCTGGTATTCAGGAGGTGAACGGTATCTGGTTCGACCGTGAGCGAAACCAGCCTCATCTGTCAGGGCAAGGCCAGTTGGGTTCACAGCAGGGTCAGAGACCCGCCCACCAGTTTTAGGGAGGCAGACAACAGCTGTACCAGTACCAACACCAGCAGTTCCAGCCTCAGTATCAGTCTCCACCTTAGCTCCAAAACTGGAGACAAGGTCAGCCACAACAATAGTCCATGTACTTTCATCATCCGAACTAGCAGCAGACTGCATATTATGGACAATATTATCCCCCTCCTGCTCATTATCAGAATCCGTATGGGTACCAAAAACCTCCGTACTATTAGCCTCAGCGACAGCCAGTCAACGAGCAACCTGAGGCCCCTTCAATCAATCTAGTACTGGACCAACTTGCTTTGCTTATGAAGAACATGAATAAACTGACTCAGCAGATTAACAACCTGACAACCACCAAGACACTGATTCCAGCACAGGTTGAAGGCAGCCCCAACAACTTCAGACGCAAGGAGCAGGTAGCCAATAGCGCACCCACCCCCAAGACAGGTATGTACCTTGATTTTACATGTTTATCTGGCGTCATTCATCTTAGGAGCGGTAGGAGATTGCAATCGCCTATGAAGTAGTTGGGGTTGGGAGATCGATCCACTAAGAGAACATCATCTTTTACATCATCTCCTTCACCAGCAATCGAGAGGCCAAGTGTAGCAGCACCCACATCTGGAGTTTCACCGTCTTCACCACCAGCTTCACCAGGCGGATGTAGATCACCATCAATAAGGGAGAATATACCAGTCGTAGATTCTTCCTCTTCACTAGCAACAACATCCCATTCTGTTTTAGATTCTATTTTTCCTTCACCTAGTTTGGACAACACTATACAGACTGATTCTAGTTGTCCTCTTAAACATGAGGATTCTACTTTGAATAAAGGAAATGAACGTTTGTATGTTTATTCTGATTCTGTGTCATTTCCTTATGCTCTCAAAGCTTAAAAAATTCAAAAATTAAAAATAGCACTATCTGATCCTAGAGTGGTTGAGATCTTATAGAACATCTTTTTAAAGATGCCACTCCTCAAGGCCATGGAATACATGCCTACATTAAAAAGGGAATGAAAGAGGTATGTACACAAAAGCATCAACCATGCAAAAACAGACGAAAGGAAATAGAGAAACACATCTTGACCATGGACACAGTTCATGCCATCAGTAACCTTCCACCTAAAAAGAAAGACAAGGGAGCACCTCACATCTGTTGCCATATCTTTGATCAAGAATTTGATCGTACTCTTCTTGATAGTGGTTACTCCATTAATCTCATGCCATCCTCTTTACTAACTGAATTTCAGTTAGGACCTCTTAAAACAACCAGGATGATCATTCAGTTTGTTGATAGAGGACAAGAGACATTTTAGAGGATGTTATAGTAACAGTGCAGGGAATGAAATTCCCTGTTGATTTTGTTGTCATGGATATGGACACACCAGCACCGTTACTCCATACTCCAATCATACTAGGTCGATCGTTCCTCCGAACAGCCAAAGCAACAGTTGATTATGGTAGTGGAGATATCATCTTTCACTCCTATAGTGACAAGGTGAAATTGAGACAATCTCTGATCCTAGACCATCACTGCTACCTGTAGCAGATGAGATAGAGAAAGCAATATTGGAGCCAGATGACTGTGATTTTCTTGCAGAATTCAAAGAGACAGATCTTTTCACTGATTTTATAGATGCCCAAGAGTTCCTTTCCCAAAAGGACTCTATGGAAAGCACAGTCAGCATGATTTCCCTTGGTGGTCCAATTGATATGGTTGCCGATAAGTACTTCGAGCTGAGTTTTGAGATCCAGATATCTGAGCCATTCATTGAATTTCCTATTTTATGCGCAAATGAGAAGCATCTTTCTGAGAGTATTGCTGAGATATCTGAGCCATTAATTGATAAAAATATTGAACATCTCGATGAGCCCTTCTTTCTAAGTAGAGATCATTCATTACAGATCTATCAGATATTCTATTTGTTGAGCCGTCAATAGCCAAGGTGGATAGTGTACAGAGTACATATCACATACCATCTACCAGTACAGTAGCAGAGGTTATTGCAGAGACAATTAAAACCCCACCTGATCTCAAGGTTTTACCATCAACGTTGAAATATGCCTTCCTTACGAGTCCCCCCAAATGTTTCCGATCATCCTCAACTCGCAGTTGACCGCTGAACAAGAATATCGCGTGCTAGAGGTTCTTGAGAGAAACTGCAAGGCCATAGGATGGAATATCTTGGATCTCCTTGGGATTAGTACGGTGTTGTGCTCGCATCATATCTACTTAGATGATGACTGTAAACCCTCTCGTGAATGTCAGCGCCATCTAAATCCAAATCTAAGGGAGGTTGTCATGAAGGAGATCAAGAAATGGTGTGATGCTGGCTTTATATATCACATTTCAGATTCCAAGATTGTCATCCCTTTACATGTGGTCTCGAAGAAATCTGGGATTACAATCGTAAAAAATGACCATGGTGCGGATTGTCCCTACCTCCTGGCGTGTCTATGTAGATTACCGACGCCTGAACTCAGCTACCAAGAAGGATCACTTTCCACTGCCCTTTATTGATCAGATTATTGAGAGGTTGGTAGGGAAAGAGTTCTTTTGCTTCTTGGATGGGTACTCGGGATACAATTAAGTTGCTATCGCTCCGGAGGATCAGGAGAAAACTACTTTCACTTGTCCGTTTGGCACCTATGCCTTTAGACGGATGCCCTATGGATTGTGTAACGCCCCCTCTACAATTCAAAGGTGTATGTTGGTCGTTTTTGCCGACATGGTGGGTAATTTTCTTGATGTCTTCATGGACGATTTCTCGGTCTACAGGGATAGTTTTGACACATGTCTTGCCTATTTAGACTGAGTTCTTCAATGTTAATGTGAAGTAAACCTAGTGCTCTCGTGGGAGAAGAGTCACTTTATGGTGACTAATGAGATTGTATTAGGCCATGTCATCTCCAAACATGGTATGGAGGTTGACCAGACTAAGATTGATGTGATTTCTAAGTTAGAGCCACCGAAGAATTTGAAGTAGTTGAGGTCATTTTTGGGACACGTAGGATTCTATCGGCGATTCATAAAAGACTTCTGCAAAATAGCCAGATCTTTGACTGAGCTTCTGTGTAAGGAGACCGGTTTTATTATCGATTAGAAAGTCCTCCTTGCATTCAATCAGATGAAAGAAATGGTTACTAGTGCTCCTGTCTTTAAACCACCAGATTGGTCTCTTCCTTTTGAGATTATGACAGACGCATCCTATTTCGCAGTTGGAGCTATTTTAGGATAGAGAAGGGATGGGATACCATTTGCTATACACTATGCTAGCAAGACTTTAGATGAAGTACTGAGGAATTATATAGTTACAGAGAAGGAGATGTTAGTAGTTATGTTTGGGATAGAAAAGTTCAGATCTTACCTCATCGGTTAACAGGTTATTTTGTACACGGATCACACGGCCATACGATGCTTGCAGGGAAATAAGGATGTCAAACCATACCTTATCAGATGGATCCTTCTTCTTAAGGAATTTGATTTAAAGATTCGAGAGAAACCTCGAGTGAAAAACGTTGTGGCAGATCACCTTTACCATATCACAGATATAAAGACCTCTGAGTAGAACATGATTCCTATTTCTGAAACCTTTCCAGATGAGGCCATTTTGTCTGTGGACTCACTCCCATGGTATGATGATATTGTGAACTATCTTGTCTCCAAGAAAGTTCGACAAGATTGGTTGAAGTGCAAGGTAGACAAATTTTTGTCAGAGATTCATTATTACCAGTTGGAGGATCCGTACCAATTTCACGAGAGTGCGGATTTTATCTGGAGAAGGTGCATTCCTTAAGAGGAACATACCAGTGTACTTGAGCACTTAACAAACTAGAATTTGGTGAGCATCATTCGAGGAAACACGCGGCAACAAAGGTTTTATAGAGTGGCGTATGGTGGCCCAAATTATTTAAGGATGCTACAGAGTATGTTCGAGGTTGTACTGACTGTCAGAAACTGGGAGGAACTGTTGGTTCCAAAGATACAATGCCCCTAAGATTTATACAGATTTTTGATGTTTTTTTATGCTTGGGGCATAGACTTCATGGGGCCACTTCCTGTCAGTTAGGGATTTCAGTATATCCTGCCCACCTTGGATTATGTTAGTCGATGGGTGGAGGCTATCCCCACCCGAGCCGCAGATAGTCGTACAGTGTGTTCCTTTCTCAAGGACCATATTATTGCACGATTTGGTATTCTCAAAATACCGATTTCAGATGGGGGAAGCCATTTCATTAATAGAGAAGTAAAGAAGCTTGTGAAAGAGTACTCCATTGAGCACAGAGTTGCATCTCCTTACCATCCTCAGACTAATGGCTTGGAAGAAATTTTGAATAGGGAGATCAAGAGGATATTGAAAAACTTGTACGTCTAGATAGGAAGAACTGGTCTCAGATGCTTGATTCGGTTCTATGGGCTTATCAGAAGGTGTACAAGTCTCCTCTTGGTATGTGTCCCTACAGATTAGTGTATGGAAAGCCTTGCCACCTGCCAGTGGAATTAATTCACATATCTTTATGTGCACTCTGTGTATGCAATCTAGATTATGAGAAGGTAGGAAAGAACATGAAGTTGGATTTGAATAAATTACTGGAATTCCAAGACTTTGCATATGATAACTCACTCATGTATAAGGAGAAAGTCAAGTGCTGGCATGATAAACACATTCGAAGGAAGACTTTTTACCTTGATCAGATAGTTTGGTTATTTGATGCTACCTTGGAGCTGTTTTCAGGAAAATTGAAAAGCAAGTGGTCAGGACTGTTGATCATGGGAGTTGTGCGTAACAATGGGAGTATTGTATTATCTGGGTTGTCATATGACGCACATCCATTTGTTATGAACGGAGAGTTGCTGAAGCCATATCTAGATCATGATACATTCCTGACTGTCATTGATTCGGTATCTGTGGTACCAGACGATGATCTTTTGATTCCATCTTCTACGTCTGATACATGAGCATCCACTCCTCTTGTATATCCTTTCGTTTCACTCTTTCTTCTTTTGTTTTATCATTCACTCCTTTTCTATGTGTGTATATGTGCTATACTTAAGATGTGCTTTATCCTAAGTATGGGGCGGTGAATGATTTGTGTTGTTCATATTCGTCTTGTTCATCACTCCTGTTGTCCCCTACAATTAGGGATACTCTACCCTAAGTATTGGGGGTGATGTTGTTCATATCATTTTCTTTATTTTTGAGTCTGTACACTCTCTTCATCGATTTTCTCCTTTTGTAGAGTCTACTATACTTAGGATTACCTGATCCTAAGTATGGCGGGGATCACCAACTTCTCTTCTTTTTATCTTTTCTTTGAGTCATTGTAGCATAGGAGACTTTTCACTTTTCTATACATAGCATGAGTTATGTCTTCCTTTGTCGCTCTCTGATCACTATGAGGACATAGTTCGAGCTAAGTATAGGGGGTGTCACATATATTGTATATACACTTTAGACATAACTCATACTTCTAATATGTTTATTTGGGGAGATATGTATATACTTTTGTAAAATCCACGTGTGTAAAAAAAACAAAACAAAAAAAGAAAAAAAAGAACACAAAAACAAAAAAACAAAAAAAACAAAAACAAAAAAAAACCAACAAAAAAACAAAAAAATCAAAAATAAAAAAACTTGCATGTACTTATATATATTTTACTAACCCTTTTTCCTTTTTGAAAAAATATTGTAAAAGTAAAAATCTATAAAACTTGTATAAATAAAAAAATCTTTCTTTTACATATGCATTTTTCTTCAAAAAAATACCTAAAAAGTTCAAAATTAGAAAATTATTTAAAATAATTGTTCTTTTCACATGTGCATCATTTTTTTCAAAAAATGCTTTCTTTGAAGTGTACATATTTTCTGGCATTTGCATGTGCATTTTTCAGGATAGTATTGACATTAAGCTATGTCTGGATAAAAATTGAAGAATGGAGCTTAGTTGGGCCTTAATCCGCTTAATTTCATAGGAACCTTATAAGAAATGAAGTTAAGACTTTTCAGGTCCTAGTGACTTTATTCTTTGAGTCAATAAGACTATGTTCACATGTCATCTTGATTAGTCTAAGTAAAACATTTAACAACACACGCATGATCCTTTCAGATCGTGTCTTATCTTGGACAAGCACTCTACACGTAGCTCTTCATGGATGAGGTAGTGAGGAGGCAGAATCTTTTGGCTTGGGGTAGCATACGAGGGTAGTACATCTAGGAGGAACCTGTCATCTTCCTCTAGGGAAGGAAGTGTGTCTCAACCTGGTCTAGCGTTGTTGAGGTCTACAGACAGGATACTATGTGGTTGCAATAATGCTTCAAAAGAGGGATAGTCTACTGGCTCAAGAGGAAAAACTCCTTATGTACATGTTGCACCTTGTATATGCTTTCAAAAAAAATAATATGGAAAAATGCAAAATCTCTAAAAGTGGACAGGCCTGATTGAAAAGTAAATTGCCTACCGAAGTGTATATACAAGTATTAAAAATAATTAAATAAGAGCTTCAAAGACAAATTTTTGTAAGCTTGCAGCGGATGACTTGGCTACACTGGTCATGCATCCAAGGATATGTAGCTGCACTGGTTACCGTCCATTCTTTTCTCCATCCTCTCTTCTTGAGCTGGTTGTACTTGAACTTAGAAGGGAATATCTTTTCTCCTCGAGGAAAGAGTAGCAAGAATAGGGAACTAGAGTTACCTTGTTGAGGGAGCATGTTTCTTTACTACTTCTAAGATGGGGGGCTATACCTCACATACACCATACAAGTAAAAATTCATAGTCATAAGAATTGGTGTATGTAGACTTGTTCTGACCTGACTGTTGAGGAGACCTGAATAGGAGTCCTGTGGAACTTTGAGGTTGTTAGGTTTTAAATCCATTTCCCATTAAGTTCCGACACACTAATAATCCAAAGGTCCGACAGAGCTCCAAACTACAATTTTATGAAGATAAGATTAATACTCAATATTATCCTACTTTCTTTATTTTCCCCTTTCTTTTTCTTTTTCTTGACTTATTCTTTCAAATAAGTGTTTTCTAAGGGACTAGCAAAGGTAAAGCATAGGGGGATGAGGAATCTGCGATTCGTCATCTTTATTCATTTATTTTAGCTTAAAATCCCTTATAAAACACATGTATATAACACTAACTCCGCATTCTTACTAACTTGCATTTGTGTGTAAATATTGTACAATTCTTTCCATTTTAACCTAAAATAAATAAAGAATGAAAGAAAGGAACAATAAAGAAAAGCAAAAAAGGGAAGACTGTATACATGTAATGTATACAGGCTGACCCAAACCTCGAGAGAAGGTCATGATTTTACATGATTGACCTGGAGTAAAGTAGGGGAGATGGGGTCCTAAATCAAAAAAACCAAAAAAAATTGTGTGATGTGTATATTTGTATACTACACTATTTTACTTGTACATTAATTGACCTCAAATCAAATAACTTTCAAAACCAAAGTTGCAAATAAAAATGTATCCTAATTAATAAAAATAACTGCACAATTAAATCATGTACAGAATAAAAGCAACCACACATGGAATGAGCCACTAAGCACTAATTGAAAGACCAATTCCGGCTCCATATGTACTCAAATTAAACCAATCTCACTTCCATTTGCGTTTTAAATTAAATTATCTTTAAAATGACTGTATTTTCATAATTTTTGGAATTAGGAGTAAAAAGTTGGTTTTCTAGGGTGGTTTGTGCAGTTTTCCCATGTATTTTGTACATATTGTATTTGTATATATTTATAAATATTTTTACTAATTATTTAAATCAAAAATAAATTATTAATAATAATAATTTTTATAAAAAAAAACTAATTTGCTCATTTACCCATGTATATAGTGTCATATATATAGTATATGTATATAGTTGCTATTCTTAGTTAACCATCATAAAAAATAAAAAAATAACATTTTTTATTCAAATAAATAAAGTGATGAAAATACAAAAAAATAGTTTATTTTTAAATATTTTTATCTCTCTTTATCTTTATCTCATTTCAATTTTTATCTATCTTATCTCTTCAACCAAAAATTCAAAAATTCAAATTTCATTCTCTATGTTTTCTATTTATATGGCTCCTTCTCCATCATTCCAACTCGATCAGTCTTTAATGAGAGGAGCCTGATCTTTGAGAGTCTTCTTGTCGCAGAAGGGTGCCTAGCCTTCGAGTCATCCAGTGACAGCACGCCGGCCTTCGTCGAGGTGATCAAGGTCTTTTCCGCTCCTAAGTTGAGATCCATCATTATTTTCTCTTATTCTTAATCTAGGATTAATCGTAGTTTCATTTTATCGCATTTTAATTTCATCGCCATTTTTTATTTATTTAGATATAAAAATTCATCACGATTTGATCCGCAACCAACTCAAATTTTCATCTCATTTTCGTGATCTCTCCGCATTCTTTTTTATCTCCCACGATCTATCAACTCCGACCATGCACAGTGGTCGGAGAACCGGATTCGATTCCTCATTTTTGTTGGATCCCCGTTCACATATTCCGTTTGATTTTTGGATTGAATCATCACGTTCAAATCCTAATTTTGGATAAATAAAAAAATATAATAAAAAAACCAAAAATATATATATCATTTTTCTGCCTAACATTTCTTTTACAGGGATTAAAAAAATATCAAAAAAATATTTTTTATTATCAATTCTGTATATAAAAAATAAAATAAATAAATAATAGCAGGTCACGGCTCATGGCCCCATGCCACGGGCCCCTCCTCTAGGCCCGATCCACCGTCCCCGCAGAGCTTCCGCCAGGCCACGTCTCCGTGGCCTCCCACATCGTCGAGACGCACCTCCAGATCCTGTGTGGGCGGCAACCCCTTGGTCCCTCCCCCTTGGAACGAAGAACCCAGGGGAGCCTCGGAAGGATACAAGAGGATCCTCAAGTGCATCACGGAAGCATGATGATCGTATCGTATACGATTAAGAGCGACTAGTCGTACTAGTTGCTCAGTGCAGCGGAATTTAAAAATTTTTAAACATTTATGAATCGTTTCATCTAACCAGGTAGTAGATATAGGAATACCTGTTGTAGCGTGGTTGCGATCGAGCTTCAGAGAAGAAGCCTCCTGTATCATGTCCGACCTTTGGAGGAGACGCTTGCGAGCATGGGGATGAGTCACGGTGATCTCGCAATACAAGTAGTTGTCCAAGAAAGGGAACTCCTGACCTCATCACACGAGATCGTGTATCTTCTTCACGAGCGAGAAGCACCAAAGAAGATGGAGCACCGAGAGTCGTCGAAGCAACGCAAACCGACGATGAGGGCCTTCTTCCTTCTGGAGTTGGGTGGATGGCCACCCAAGATAGAAGGAGAGGAAGGGCATGTGAGAATGAGAGAGAGATAGAGAGAGTAGAGAGACTTCGTCAAGTTGGTATGTGTCAAAGAGCAAGGCATGCCTATGAAGGATATGGTGAGATCCTCAAGCGCATCACGGAAGCGTGAGCATCGTATCGAATACGATGAGGAGCGACTAGTCGCACTAGTTGCTCGATGCAGCGGAATTTAAAAATTTTATACGACGAAACCACATGATCCAAGAACACTTCTCGGATCGTTTCGTCTAAACCACAAAAAAAGTAATTGGGATTACCTCTTGAAGCGTGGTTGCGATTAAGTCTCTAAATGAAGAGACCTCCTATCTCAAGTCCGATCCGACGGAGGAGACGCTTGCGAGCGCGGGGATGAACCGCGTGCTTCTCGCAATCCATGTTGATGATCCAAGTGGCGGATCTCCTGATCCCGACACACGAGATCCGACGTCTTCTTCACGAGCGAGGCGCACTGAAGGAGACGGAGATCCACGAGCAGAAGAACGGGCAGCATAACGATTATGCCGCGACGATGGAGAACCTCTCCATGGCATCCATGGTGGACGACCATGAGAGGGAGAGAGAGAGGGATGACCTCTAGTAAGAAAGAGAGAGAGAGAGAGAGAGAGAGAGAGAGAGAGATGTGTTGTGTAAAATAGAGAGCATGGTGTGCCTCTCTATTTATAGGGTTTTGGGATCCATGGATCTCAATCCATGTGACATATAAAATCAATGGATGAGATTGATTTATGTCAATCCAATGGCTAAGATTGTTGTTGGTAAAACCAACAAATTTAGATCAAAATATATTTACAAAATCAAATACAAATTAATCCAAATCAAACCAATAAATAAGGAGAGAAGATACATGGAGATTTCATCTCCATGTACCTTCCAAAGTGGACGGCCACACATTCCTTATAGGAATGATGTGTCGCCCCCCTCTTTCCATGAAGAGAGCAATCTCATGGAAATCCATGAGATTGCATATCTCCTTAAAAATCTCCTCTATTTATTTCCAACAACTTTTGTTGGCTTTTTATTCTTCAAAAATAATTCACAATTATATTTGAGAATATTGCAATCTTGCCATAGAAAAATTGTGAATCAAATTCACAACCCAAAACAACATATAATTTACATTGTCAATTAATTACACAATGTGTATCCAATACACATAATAATTAATCAACACATATAAATTATAATTAACTCCCTCTAATACATTATAAATCACATTTATAATATATTATGAATAATTGGATATTTCTATCCACATTATTCTTATCCATAACAATTAAATCATATTTAATTATATTGGATAACTTATTCTCATGTACTCAAATAATATGAATCACATTCACATTATCTACATCTTTGATAATCAAATCACATTTAATTATCTAAGATAACTCTCCTTATAATATGAATCAAATTCATATTATTCATGATAATTAAATCACATTTAATTATCCATTTTCTCAATGCTCGGATACATATATCAACAATAGAATTATCCATGAACTCTTTCAAGGATAATGCGCTTTCTCCGCGAATACTTGGAGATAAGGACAGGGCGATTGTATTGTTCCACGTATAGTGACATGGATATTGGGATCACATCTCAAATCAAGATCTCGGGCCTCCCATAGATGCTTGATTAAATCAAGACCGTAAATATAATCTTCTCATTGAATCTGAATCACATTCAGATCAATGTCCAACATTTGGACTAAGATCAGATTACTTCTCTACTGAGAGGAGTCACTAAAATCCAAACCTGTTTCATCACTCCCTAGGAATGGAAGTGTCATGGTTATACAATCGTTTATGATCACATCACCCTCAGGTATTCCTAATACCTGTACATCCTGCATACTGGAAGACTCAGAATAAACCCGAAGTATTAGATCAACTTTATACTGTCTACTTCAGGGTTTTATCAGTAAGTTTCTCATTTGATCATTGGGAGTCGGTATCGATCATATACTTTCCAAAAGTATATATCATACCTAGGTCTTGATCATATACTTTCTAAAAGTATATATCAAACCTACAAATTCAGTCAAGCTTCCAAAGCGAGACGACCATGCGGATGGAATTTGATTCTTCCCAATATCTCATGAGTGAGCTCATGTCTTCCGGTTCAGTAACTGAACCTGTATGATCCCTTTGAGAGATCGTATTACTCATATGCCCTTATATGTACACCAGCACGCCGGTGTATAGACCTTGATTAGGTCATCAACCTATTGGTCTGCCAAATGTACATACTCAGACATATAGTAACACATCTGTCTCCGGTCAGAGGATGTGTGCCTATATCATGACAGCATATGATATAGGACTTTGGTTATCTCAATCTCGTTAAGTCAACTCTTTGACCTAACTCATCTGACACCTCTGAATCTCAATTCCTATGCAGAGGACCTGCATCAAGAGGTCGGTCAGATATCAGCCTAAATGAGTTAGGATTGCCATCTCCTACTCAGGCTGGAGATCATCTCTTAACAATCATTTGACGGTGCTCGATGAGTCCTCAATCTCATTAGATATTCATCTAAGCACCAGCCTCTATGATTCAATAATTGAATCAACAACTGTATGATCATTAAGATGGCCATGGTACATAACCCTAATTGTACTAAGGGACCTATTATGCAAATTATGTACTCTTTATTTCAGATTTATGGAGTGAATTGCAATAACATTTATTGCATAATGGCTCGCCATGGGCTCGCATGTCCAACAATCTCCCGCTAGCCCAAAGAGCCATTAATGGTCTAATCATTTAAACCCACACTCATGTGACAATCATAGGCTATTTAGAAAATAGCTAGGTAAGTTGATCAGTCACTCCGTTCCCAAGAGACTACGCCAAGTCCTTTTATGGTACTTGCATATCTCCTAGTAACAGTGCTCGCATCTAATGCGAATGTTGCATCTTATGCAACAGATACTCAATTTTTTGTCAGTTATAGTGTCCTTGACACTACATCTTATTAATTATCATAACCAGTATTCCCATAATCCTTATCAGAATACCTTCATTCCTGGAGATCTCTATCTCTAAGGTATCTAAAGTTATGACCCTTATAGATCACTCTCTACAAGGTTTTAAACTTTTGAAGATAAGACTTTGAGATCACTATCTCTAAGTTTCATCATTTTTGAAGATATTGTTATTACTGC
Source organism: Ottelia alismoides (assembly GCA_037367405.1). NCBI lineage: Eukaryota > Viridiplantae > Streptophyta > Magnoliopsida > Alismatales > Hydrocharitaceae > Ottelia > Ottelia alismoides. The sequence continues at coordinate 851,129 of JAZKJV010004389.1, forward strand.
AACTAAGTGTTTTATTTCCAGAGTAGGATTAGTAACAGATTACTACTCCCACTGTATGGTAGACATCTGGTTATTGTACACATCTAGCATACACTTCAGCTTCTCGTAACTGATGCACAAGTGCAAGCAGTTTTAGCATTCACTTCCTCAACTCTTTGAGGTGCTATCCCTTTACATAGGTCAGTACCATATCTTAAGGGAAAGAAGCCTTTCTTGGAATTTTCCAGAAAAATGGAATAAGTCCAAGGTGTACTACTAATGTGACAGTCCCAATACCCTCTTCTCTTTGCTTCTGAACGACTTCAGAATTAAGATCTAAGAGGTATCCTTGAGATCGTATCTCAAGGTATGGAACAACCAAATTATAAAACACTTATTATTATCACCCTTAGATCATTCCAAATGATTAGGATAATATCTACATTTAGCGCGATGAACACAATGGCACTCCCACTAAGCTTCACATGGTCCATCAAGATTTTATATGAAATCATAACATTTATAATTTCATCAAATCTTATGTTCCAACTACATGAAGCTTATTTGAGTCCAAAGATGGAGTTCTTTAGCTTGCACACCTTGCTTTCCTCAACCATCAAGCCCTGGGGCTACTTCATATGAATATCCTCAGAGAGGTATTCATACTCACATCATGAGGATGTCATAGTCAAGTTGTGTAGCTAAAGTTAGCAATGTTCTGATGGGTTAAAGCAAGGTCACTGGAGAGGAAGTTTCATCGCAAGCGATGTCTTCTCTTCAGTGTGTAGCTCATGGCTACGAACCGTGCTTTGAAGGTCTCTACCTTCTTATCAGGTTTCCTCTTTCTCTTGAAGATCTATTTACACCTTAATGGGTCTTACCCATATAGGTGGATCCTCGAGGGTCCATATACAACACTTGTATATGAAGTCTATATTAGACTTTTATTGCTAACATCCATCTTTCCATGCCATGATCACATGAAGTCTGATCATTTTCACATGGAATACATCCTCAAACTCATTTGAAGAGGTATTAGTGTTTCATCTTTAATTGTCCTTTTAGTTTCCAATTTCAGGAGCCTCATTATCTTTTCAAGATTAAATGAGTTCCTTCACTTCATTTTATCTTGATTCTTAAGAGAGTCATCCTCTAAGAATCATATTCTCAGAGATGAGATCCTTTAAGAATCTCAAGGTCATAAAGTAGGTATACAATACCATCCTTTATTTTCCTAATGAAGCAGCACTCTCTAGTGCTAGATTCCAGCTTACATGCATGGAACTTTATTATGTATATAATGTAGTCTCTACTACATATATACATTGGAAACTAAGAGATAATTATGCTAGGATTAATCATTGATTAAATCATGTCACACATGATCAATTGTATCTTCCTACAACTCCATTGAGTTAAGGTTTATTAGGAGGATTGAGATGATATTCATATCTCCATAAGGTATTTCTTGAATTCATCTAATAGGTACATGCTACCTTGGTTAGATAAAATTCATTTTATCTTCCTTCAAACTTTGGTTCTAAACCAAAATTGTGAAATCTTTGAACATTTCAAAGTTTTCTAAGTGAAGAAAAGAAATCTCATATCAAATAATCACTAACAGATATCACATATCCATAATGTTTATTCTGATATAGATGATTCTCATACATTAATATGTATGAGATCTTGAATACCTTAATCTTACACCTTTCCCAAGGAAGGGTGTATTGGACATTTTACTTTGAATACAATATTCACAAGTATGTGAGATTTGAATCTTTAGACAATCTAAAGTTTCATGTCTTACCAGTCCATTGATTTCATCAACAGACATATGTCCAAAATTTGATGCCAGATCATTGTCAAATGATCTTTATCCTCCTATTGATCTTTTAAAGGTTTAATTTTCAGTATTAGAAATCTTAACGAACCATTCAATAATTTTCTAATTTAATAGAGTCCAATAGATTTTAGATTACTATCTGAAATATTTCCATCATAACTCTTTATGATAGATTTATTACAGAATTCATGTTTATATCCAACAATTAGAAATAAACAATGAGTGTATTCTAATATCTAGGTCATAGAGACATTCTCTAAGACTAAGGGCTCCCACTGAAAATATGAAGTCTATTGATCTCATGGAAATTGTTGCAACACTTGCATCACTTTCAACATGGATGATCAATAAACCTTAAGATCAAATTTCTAATATTCTAATACATATGCAACCAATTGCAAGTGTTATTAGAAGATTGAGATACAATTATTAGACTTTACCTTATCAAATAAGTAAGTCAATTTCAATGATTATATGTAGATTATACTGATGCTCCATCCGAGTCCTTTTCTGAGGATTCTAGACAGACTTGATAGTCATACTATCAACACATCAACTTATTGCAGCATTGGCATTCATCCAACTCTTTGGATGTCATACGGAAGTCACAGAAGTACAGTCAACTATTTGATTATACTTCTTGCTTGGGTCCAACCCATGCTTCCACTGCGCTCCCTTTATCTATAAACAACCATTGCTTAAGATTAAGGATCTCTTATATTAAAATCAAAAATTTCAATATAAGAGTATTTCAACATTTATACAAGCTTCATCCAATTCATACAATATGAATATTATGAAGCTTCATGAATGACTAGAGTATAGACAGTAGAATGATGACACTCATCATCTACATTCATCTAAACTCTTAAAACATAGGTTCAGGTAGATATTCAAATAATTTGAATACATCATCTCTTATAGAGCTACCATTCTACATGATGCAGAGAACCATGTCATTCATGATTAAATGTCAAGAGCACATATGTATGCCAGAAAATCTTTATTGATTTTATAAGGATTATTTGATAATTACGATCATCATCGACATGTCACTTCCAAAGTACATTCAATGAGATCAAGACTTATAGAGACATACAAACCCTAGGGTTTTAGTCCTATTGTCTCATTTAATTATCACTTCTCATTATTATGAGGAAACTTGCACATTGCAACCACATACATTATGTGTTCAATTACAAGTACAATATCTGGATCAAGGGTCCAATCCATGATATTCTACTGGTTATTATTGAGTATAACATTGAGTGGGTTTAATGAAGGATTATCTGAAATAAGAAATTAGCATAAGGGTATATATTTATATATATATATATATATACATGTTTTACTTTGATTTAGGACTTTTTATATCAAAGTTGTCTTGCCATGTCAACAATGAAAGTTCATTCCCTTAATCACTTTCAATGTAAGAGATATACTTACCATTATATCTCAAGCAAGATCTGGGATCTCCTTCCTTATCTTTGTTGCATCCCAATAATATGAGAACCTACAACTCGGATAAAAAGAAGCGGGAACACATTCCGCCTTGTAAGTCCAACTTGCATCTCCCAATTCGGTCTCTAACACCCGGGCCCACCACCCCTAAGGTGATGTTGACCCGTCATTAATTGAACCAACCGTCAATAGGAATACAACTCGCTATGCGCAATCCAATATCGCCCCAATAATATGAGGACCTGATATTGGGGTCACTACGCATACGTCCTTACTCTGTCGATAAGCGACGAGCCCGATCCAAATGGATCATATGCAGGAGCTGTCACTTCGGACAGGCGTCTCCCACATATAATATCTGGCGACGAAACCCTTCGCCTTGACGGGAGATCAAGGATGTCACTTATGTGATCCTCCATATCGTATTCAAATTATATATAATCATTATGAATCACATTCATTACGATTAATTCTTCCAAGGGAAATAATAACTCTATTCATAATAGAGTATTCTTAATTGGATATAATTAACTTAATCATATTAAATTAATTTTCAATCCAATTCAATCAACAAACTTGATTTTACTTGAATATATGGTATTATTCTCAAAGTACGTGTTAATTCGTATTTTAGTAATTAGAAAAATACATCTTAATCCCTCGGACATTATCCCGGCCCTACCCGTTGTCATGGCCAGTACCGGCGGGAGTGGGACGGACCGCATACGTTGCAACCCGCTACCCCAGCGATCCCCGACTAGACACCATATCCACCTCGGGAAAGGATAATGCCAAATTGATTAATTTGTACTTGAGATGATCATCGGTTATTCAACCGAAATTATACCATATAGTAATCAAAACAATTTTGATTATAAGGAAATTTGCTAGACAAATTCCCAATCCTATTCAAGCAAGAGTTTGATGATTGTGATTTCAATTATGATTTAGATCAAATATAATCAATTAATTGATTGGGGCCAAGTCAATTAAGGAAATAATCATTCTCTAATATTTCACAAATATTTTACATAATTATTTCTCGAAATTAACAATTAATTTCATTAATTGACAATCACATGGTTCTTGATTAGGAAAGTAATTTCAGCAGTGACCCCTACTTACTAAAATTAGCATATCTCAATCAATTTAAATCCAACTTAAGCAAAGTCAATTTCTAAAGTTTGCTAATTTGATTTAGAACAGAAACCAAGTAATTTTTCACGTATTTCGAGGCAAGTCTAAACAGTAATTAACACTTTAATCACGTTCAGATTCACAGTTCCCGCAACAGTGCATACATGTTCATTAAAACGACCATATCTAGAGCATACGAAATCCGATTTACGCAAACTCAGATCCTATGGTTTCCTTATTTAATGGGGAACAAAATCCAAGTGCTATTTTCGTGTTTAAACAATTTAAACATGGCCGAAAAATTACACTAAACAGATCTGCGAAATCAAATGCGATAAAAAACTTTCGCGACCTTAACGAACCCAAGTCGTCCTCGGTTAGCGAATCATATTCGAAACCATCAACCTGGCTCTTATACCACTTGAAGGATATGGTGAGATCCTCAAGCGCATCACGGAAGCGTGAGCATCGTATCGAATACGACGAGGAGCGACTAGTCGCACTAGTTGCTCGATGCAGCGGAATTTAAAAATTTTATACGACGAAACCACATGATCTAAGAACACTTCTCGGATCGTTTTGTCTAAACCACAAACAAGTAATTAGGATTACCTCTTGAAGCGTGGTTGCGATCAAGTCTCTAAACGAAGAGACCTCCTGTCTCAAGTCCGATCCGACGGAGGAGACGCTTGCGAGCGCGGGGATGAACCGCGTGCTTCTCGCAATCCATGTTGATGATCCAAGTGACGGATCTCCTGATCCCGACACACGAGATCCGAAGTCTTCTTCACGAGCGAGGCGCACCGAAGGAGACGGAGATCCACGAGCAGAAGAACGGGCAGCATAACGATGATGCCGCGACGATGGAGAACCTCTCCATGGCATCCATGGTGGACGGCCATGAGAGGGTGAGAGAGAGGGCAGACCTCTAGTAAGAAAGAGAGAGAGAGAGAGAGAGAGAGAGAGAGAGAGATGTGTTGTGTAAAATAGAGAGCATGGTATGCCTCTCTATTTATAGGGTTTTGGGATCCATGGATCTCAATCCATGTGACATATAAAATCAATGGATGAGATTGATTTATGTAAATCCAATGGCTAAGATTGTTGTTGGTAAAACCAACAAATTTAGATCAAAATATATTTGACAAAATCAAATACAAATTAATCCAAATCAAACCAATAAATAAGGAGAGAAGATACATGGAGATTTCATCTCCATGTACCTTCCAAAGTGGACGGCCACACATTCCTTATAAGAATGATGTGCCGCCCCCCTCTTTCCATGGAGAGAGCAATCTCATGCAAATCCATGAGATTGCATATCTCCTTGAAAATCTCCTCTATTTATTTCCAACAACTTTTGTTGGCTTTTTATTCTTCAAAAATAATTCACAATTATATTTGAGAATATTGCAATCTTGCCATAGAAAAATTGTGAATCAAATTCACAACCCAAAACAACATATAATTTACATTGTCAATTAATTACACAATGTGTATCCAATACACATAATAATTAATCAACACATATAAATTATAATTAACTCTCTCTAATACATTATAAATCACATTTATAATATATTATGAATAATTGGATATTTCTTTCCACATTATTCTTATCCATAACAATTAAATCATATTTAATTATATTGGATAACTTATTCTCATGTACTCAAATAATATGAATCACTTTCACATTATCTACATCTTCGATAATCAAATCACATTTAATTATCTAAGATAAGTCTCCTTATAATATGAATCAAATTCATATTATTCATGATAATTAAATCACATTTAATTATCCATTTTCTCAATGCTTGGATACATATATCAACAATAGAATTATCCATGAACTCTTTCAAGGATAATGCGCTTTCTCCGCAAATACTTGGAGATAAGGACAGGGCGATTGTATTGTTCCACGTACAACGACATGGATATTGAGATCACATCTCAAATCCAGATCTCGGGCCTCCCATAGATGCTTGATTAAATCAAGACCGTAAATCTAATCTTCTCATTGAATCTGAATCACATTCAGATCAATGTCCAACATTTGGACTAAGATCAGATTACTTCTCTACTGAGAGGAGTCACTAAAATCCAAACCCGTTTCATCACTCCCTAGGAATGGAAGTGTCATGGTTATACAATCATTTATGATCACATCACCCTCAGGTATTCCTAATACCTGTACATCCTTCATACTGGAAGACTCAGAATAAACCCGAATTATTAGATCAATTTTATACTGTCTACTTCAGGGATTTATCAGTAAGTTTCTCATTCGATCATTGGGAGTCGCTATCGATCATATACTTTCCAAAAGTGTATATCATACCTAGGTCTTGATCATATACTTTCCAAAAGTATATATCAAACCTACAAATTCAGTCAAGCTTCCAAAGCGAGACGACTATGCGCATGGAATTTGATTCTTCCCAATATCTCATGAGTGAGCTCATGTCTTCCGGTTTAGTAGTTGAACCTGTATTATCCCTTTGAGAGATCGTATTACTCATATGCCCTTATATGTACACCAGCGCGCCGGTGTATAGACCTTGATTAGGTCATCAACCTATTGGTCTGCCAAATGTACATACTCAGACATATAGTAACACATATGTCTCCGGTCAGAGGATGTGTGCCTATATCATGATAGCATATGATATAGGACTTTGGTTATCTCGATCTTGTTAAGTCAACTCTTTGACCTAACTCATCTGACACCTCCGAATCTCTATTCCTATGCAGAGGACCTGCATCAAGAGGTTGGTCAGATATCAGCCTAAATGAGATAGGATTGCCATCTCCTACTCAGGCTGGAGATCATCTCTTAACAATCATTTGACGGTGCTCGATGAGTCCTCAATCTCATTAGATATTCATCTAAGCACCAGCCTCTATGATTCAATAATTGAATCAACAGCTGTATGATCATTAAGATGGCCATGGTACATAACCCTAATTGTACTAAGGGACCTATTATGCAAATTATGTACTCTTTATTTCAGATTTAAGGAGTGAATTGCAATAACATTTATTGCATAATGGCTCGCCGTGGGCTCGCATGTCCAACAACCTCTTCTTCTATAGGGTTTAGGGAGTCCATGGATCCCAATCCATGGACAACATACAATCAATGGATGAGATTGATTTGTGTTCCTTTCAACAGCTAGGATGTTGTTGGTAAAACACAACAACAAGTGATTTAATTCAAATTAATTAACATTGATAAATCAATATAATTAATCTCAAATTAAATCATATTTGACTAGAGATAGGATAATGAGAAGACCATGGTCCTCTCCTAAAAAGGGGGGACGGCTACTCTACTCCTCAAGGAGAGTTGTAGCCGTTCTCCCTTGTTAGATAGGACTTGGTCTATCTCCTCAATATATCATGAGATCTTATTATCTCATGACATCTCCTATAACTCTGGTCGAAAATAATTTTCACAAAAAATAATTCCAAATTATCTTTTGGAAAATATCAGTTAAGCGATTGAAAAAATTGTGAATCTCATTCACAACCCAAAACTAAATGTAATTATATTTTCAATTTATTCAATGTGAATCCCATTCACATTAACAATTAATTAACAAATATAAATCACACAAGTCTCTCTCTATTGTATATTATAAATCTTATTTATAATATACATGGATAATTGGATAGTGCTATCCACATTAATTAAATCACTTTTAATTACATTGGATACTCATTCTCATGCATTCAGATAATGTGAATCAAATTCACATTATTCATGATAATTAAATCACATTTAATTATACATATATCAATGCTCAGATATAATTCAACCTTTGAATTATTCTTGAACTCTTTCAAGAATAATGTGTATTCTCCGCAGATACTAGAAGAAAAGGACGGGGCGATTGTATTATTCAACGTATAGTGACTTGGATATTGAGATCACATCTCAAATCCAGATCTCACAAACCTCCCACAGATGCTTAAAACCTTAGGCTAACCTTCAATCACATAACCTAGCGGCTTTAAATACATGTTATTGTGACCCAGCCGCTATTGAATCACCCGTGCCTCCACATGGCACGACCACATCTTCCGTTGTTCAGTCCGAATATATTGGCACCTGGTACCACGTGTTGCAAATCATTCATTTCATGCACACTTATCAAAACAAGACAACCGTGTACCACCTAGGTAGGGTCACACCAATACAGGTTCCTTCCGACAAACCTACAGGTTGCATGCCCAACCTGAAGTTCTACTCCCAGTCATTTCTTAACGTAACACATGATCTTTTTCACGAACTAAACCAACAAATATCAATTCCCATGATGTAATTCCTCAATTCGACCTTATATTTGCATAACCATAAAATACTGAGTATAGACTTACACATATATTAATTCATATATTTATATACTCATTATTATGCTCATTTTAACTTCCAAATCCTAACCAAGCCACTGCATCAATTCGATACTTAGACCTTATTTTAGTTGAAATCACAAAGCAACTTTCCGTATTTTCTCAAAAATAGCCAAAATAGAGTTCTCCTTAGCAAAGAACATAAAATCAGAAATTTCAACGATCTCATATGAAAACCCAATAGCAAAATGAAGGATTTCATTACCTAATCATGCTCTCTCGCTCTTGTATATAGTACTTTATCGTGATTCTCTTTCAAAAGGATGATTTATGGCTCCTGAAACGATCGAATTTCATTTTCATATTAAAAAAGATAAGAACATACCAAGAACACAAAGAACGAATGAAGAACACGAAGAACGTGAAGAACACAAGAAGAACATGAAGAATGTGAAGAACATATTTTCTTGAAATTTCAACAGAGCTTCCCCTTATATGAGGTGATATTTCTAAGAAAATTTCGGCAGAGTTTCCCCTTATATCGGGACATATTTCTAAGAAAATTTCAGCATAGTTTCACCTTATATCTGGACATATTTCTAAGATAATTTCGGCAGAGTTTCCCCTTATAAAATCATCGAAAGGAAAACAACAAGGAAATTGAACATGAATCGAAAACCTAATTCACGAAGCAAATTCCTCCTTCTCGTTCTCCCGACAGCGCTTCGCTAGCACTACTTCCTCACCTCCTACTCCTCCTCCTGACCTCTCGTCCCTATCCGTTGGGGTTGTGGTGGTAGTGGAAATCGTTGAGAATGAATGGGTTGGGAGGGCTATTTATAGGCTCCAGAAAACCACTTACCATAGTTAGAAAACCATTATTTAGACCTTAACCGCGGTTAGCGATTCATGGTTTTGTCCCATGGTTTCGGCCAAAACTTATCCGAAACATAGGGCTTAAGTTAGAACATTCAAAAGGATACTAGATTCGCTAATGACTCTTAATTAACACTAATCGTGATTAATTTTCACTAATCACGATTTTACTTTTGTGGCTTACGCTTATCTTTTGCTAACTATTGATTATTGTTTGCTAATGACCAGTAACAGTTTTTAATCCATCATTAGTTTATTTAATCATGCTTAATTAGTCTTAATGATAGTCATTATGGGTTAATGATGTCTTAATCCTCCTTACTTCTCTTTCTTCCGAAGATCATAACAAATCGAAATGAAGTCCGATTCACACGAAACAAATTCCGTTGGTTTTCTCTTGACGAGCCTGATCTTATGATATAGGATCCGAGAGATGCCAAGTTCATGTCTTTACAATTATAACAACCTTAAAGGAAGTCTCGTCCTCGAGACTAGAAATGTAAGCATAACAACCTTAAAGAATATTGAAACCATAACAACCTTAAAGAGAATGAACATCATTTCATTTATAATGAACATATACAGAATACATAGTGTTATCACACAAACAGATAGGGGTATTTCTCTCTCATTTCCACCTCAGGTTCCCATGTGACTTCTTCAAACTCTTGGTTCCGCCATAATACTTTGACTAGAGGTACCTCTTTGTTCCTTATTTTCTTGATATCCCTGTCAAGTATTTGCACAGGTATTTCTAGGTATGTTAAGTCTAGTTCAACATGCAAATCATGTCAACTTATCTTATGCTCTGGATCCTTAATGTACTTTCTTAGATTTGATACATGAAAAACATCATGTATTGCCGAAAGGTGTGGAGGAAGCGCAAGTCTGTATGCAACTTTTCCAATACGCTGAATGATTTCAAAGGGACCTACGAACCTAGGTGCTAACTTCCCACGCAAGCCAAACATATGATAACCCTTCATAGGTGATAATTTGAGAAATACAAAGTCACCTACCTTAAATTCAAGGTCTCTTCATATGGTATCACTATAGCTTTTCTGGAGACTCTGGGCAAATATTAGTATTTTTCAAGCAAGCTCTATAGCTTCTCGTGTCTCCTGGAGTTTATCTGAATCATAAAGGTTCTTTATCCCGACCTCTTGCCAGAACAAAGGAGTAGTACACCTACGTCCATATAGTGCTTCAAATGGTGCCATGACAATACTTGCATGGTAACTATTGTTGTAGGTGAATTCTGCAAGAGGGAAATGTTTAATCCATGATCCCTTCCACTTTAAGGCAAATGCTCGTAGCATATCCTCTAGTATCTGAATCGTACGTTCTGACTGACCATCTGTTTGTGGATGATATGTTGTGCTCTGTGTACCTAAGGCTTTCATGAAGTTCTCCCAGTAATGTGAGGTGAATAGTGAATCTCGATCGGAAACCACTTCCTTTGGAATACCATGGATGCCGATTACATGTGTAATATATAACTCAGCAAGCTGATCTTGAGTGAAAGATAAACTTACTGGAATAAAGTGTGCTACCTTGGTCAGACGATCTATTATAAACCAGATACTATCTTTACCACTAGTCGTCTGAGGTATGCCTGTAACGAAGTCCATGGAAATGCTTTCCCATTTCCATTCAGGTATAAGGAGGGGTTGCAATAATCCTAATGGCTTTTGGTGTGAAGCCTTTACCTGCTGCCAGATAAAACATGAATTCACGAATTCAGCAACATCCTTCTTCATTCATGGCCACCAAAAGTTTGAACGAAGATCCTTATACATTTTCGTAATTCCTGGATGAATAGATAATCTTAAGCAGTGCGCTTTTCACGTATGATATATTTACTCAACTCAGGTGTGTTTGGTAAACAAACTCTGTTATGATTATATAGTGACCCATCTTGTATCTGGAATCCCTCTATCTCATTCTTCTCAAGTTGTTGTCTCAAGTCTTTAAGGACTAGATCATCCTCCTGCCCTTTCTTTATTCTATCCCAGATCTCTGGTTTGTATTGGTAAGGAATAGTTATAATATCGGCACTACTATCAAATGGTTTCCATTCACTTAACGTTTATAGTAAACCCCAAAAGTGGATAGCACTCACCAACCCATGTGAATAAGTTCATCTACTAAGGACATCTGCTACGACGTTCCCCGTACTAAGATGGAAGGAGATGGTGCAATCATAGTCCTTCAATAGCTCTAGCCACCGTCTCTGTCTCATATTAAGCTCCTTCTGATCAAACAAATAATTCAAGCTTTTATGATCAGTGAAGATATCAAAAGTAATACCATAGAGGTAGTGTCTACATATCTTTAAAGAAAAAACTATGACAACTAATTCAAGGTCATGTGTTGGGTAGTTCTTCTCATGTGTCATGAGTTGTCGTGATGCATACACAACTACCTTACCATGTTGCATAAGAACTGGCCCAAGTCCTTCTTTAGGTGCGTCAGTGTACACTGTAAACCCTTCACTCTCGGAGGGTAGAGTAAGGATGGGTGCAGATGTTAGGCATTCTTTCAATGTTTGAAAACTAATTTCACATCCATCGGACCATATGAATGGAACTTCCTTCTGGGTCAACCTAGTCATTGGCAATGCTATTCATGAAAAGTCCTTCACAAATCTTCTATAATATCTAGCTAATCCCAGAAAAGATCGTATTTCTGTGACAGTCTTTAGGTGTTCCCTACTAACCTTTGCAGGATCAACTGATATACCTTCCTCAGAAATAACATGGCCTACGAAAGATACTTCAGATAACCGGAAGTCATATTTGCTATATTTATCATATAGTTTGTTCTTCCTTAGAGTTTCAAGTGCCTGCCTGAGATGATGTTCATGCAGAAACTTTTCTATGGAGTAAATAAGCACATCATTAATAAAGACTACTACAAAGTGATCTAAGAACTCCTTGAATACACTATTAATGAGATCCATGAAGGCTGCTGGGGCATTTGTCAGTCCAAAAGGCATTACTAAGCATTCATAATGCACGTATCTAGTTCGAAAAGCTGTCTTGGGAATATTTGTATCTTCAATTTTCAACTGATGGTATCCAGATCTTAAATCAATCTTGGAATACACAGTTGAATCATGTAACTGATCAAAGAGATCATCTATTCTTGGCAGAGGTTACTTGTTCTTTACGATCTTCTTGTTTAGTTGTCTATAGTCAATGCACAACCGTATTGACCCATCCTTTTTCCTGACAAATAAGACAGATGTGCCCCATGGTGAAGTACTAGGACGAACGAATCCTTTATCTAAAAGTTCTTGCAACTGTACATTTAACTCTCGTAATTCAGTTGGTACCATCCTATATGGATGGATAGAGATAGGCTGAGTATCAGGTATGAGAGAGATTTCAAATTCAATCTCTCGCTCAGGCGGTAATCCAAGTAGTTCCTCTGGAAATACATCAGGAAATTCGTACACTATAGGTATATTATCCATCATTCTGTCTGACCCTGATGTAGTGGTTAGATAAACTAAATATCTAATGAAAATCATGTCAAGCCGTATTTTCGCAAACCATGTAAATCATTTTTTTAAAAACATGTCATATATATATAATTTTCAAAATCATTTTCAGAACATTTTGTACAAAATTCAGTTAAAAATGTAATATGAAACCCATAGCCCCAATAGTTTGACAATTTTAAAAATATGAGCTATGGCTAAAGTATATATGTAGTATATACGGTAGACCCCCTAGACTCAGCTTTTGCTATGTCCTCATAGCACAAAGTGATATGAAGCAATAGCTCAACTAAGCATAAAATAATCCACAAGAACTGTGTCAGGATAATATAAGTGTAAGAATGAGAAAGAATGAGCCGCAAGGAATATACATGGATGGTCACCCTATACCTAGGTTTTGAACAATGTAAGTAGAAAGATAGCGATAAGTAAATCGAAGAGGCCTGAGTAATTGAGAAGGTATGGGAAAATTCCCCTTATACTTAGGTCAAGAATAGTCTAAGTGTAGGTAGGAAAAAGAATAATAATCGAAAGGAATTTACAAAAATAGAGTCAGAATAAATATGAATCATTGGATACTGAATCTTTCGATGTGAATCTATCATGATAATCATGTCTTCTCTGAGAAATATGAAACTGAATCCATATGCATGAAGTCAATTATCTCAACTGGAGTTAACCTTTCCTTAGATTCTACAAATTGCTTAAGTAACTTCCTGTTAACTAGAAAGGAAGGTGCATTCTCTGAAAGCTCTGAAATCTCTACACAACCATTCTCATGCACTTCCGTAACAATGAAAGGACCCGTCCACTTTGACTTGGGTTTCCCATGGAGAAGCTTTAAAGTCGCATTAAACAACCATACTTTCTGTCCCGGGACAAAGTTCTTGCTTGTAATATGTACGTCATGCCACTTATTAACTTTGTCCTTATAAATTATGTTGTTGTCATATGCTCGATTGCAGAATTCTAGTAATTCATTTAGGTTAAGGTCTCTTCACAATTTCCCTAAGTGATAGCTCCGGTTATCTTCTTCAATGCCAATTCATATTTGTGCACTAAATCAGCGAACAAATGACATGGCTTGATATAAATCATTCTAAAGGGTGAAGTGCCTAGAGGTATCTTGTAGGCCGTTCTGTAAGCCTACAAAACTTGATCCATCAATTGTGACCAGTTCTTCCTATCTGGACGGACTAAATTTTGAAGAATGCTCTTCACCTCTCTATTTGAAAGATCTGCCACGTCGTTTGACTGTGGGTGGTAAGGACTAGTTGTTCTATGCTCAAATTCGTAGTCCTTTGATAAAGATCTCATCATTCCATTCACAAAATGGCTACCCCCGTTACATATCAACACTTTAGGTACCCCGAACCATGAAATGATATGATCCTTTATGAACTTGCAAACAATCCTACTGTTTTCGACTCAGGTTGGAATAGCCTCCACCCATCTTAACAAGTAATCTACCGCTAATAATATGTACTCAAAACCTTGGCTATTAGGGAAGGAACCCATAAAATCTATGGCCCAAGCATAAAAACAACACAAAAAATCATAGGCTGCAAGGGTATGTCATCTCTAGAACAAACAATCCCTTCTATCCTCTGGTAAACCTGGCATGACCGTACAAAATCATTGGCATCTCTAAAAAAGGTCATCCAAAAGAAACGAAACTGTACCTACTATAGGGAGGTCTAGAGAGCCTACCTACTAGGGTTCCCGCTTCTCTTTCGCTGCTATGCGGCCATCCACCTTATGAACGGTTCTCTTTCCTGAATGGTGTCCTCCAACTTCATGTGAATGACAATAAGTGAGGACACTATGGTATTCCTCCTGAGGAATACACCTTCTCCAGATATAATCCGGTCCTTTAAAGAAAAGGAACAAATCCTCCCAATGGTATTTCCTGGAATCCAACTTGAATTGGTCTATACTGCTCCTAGTCCAACCATGGAGAATTTCTTAGAGACAAGGAAGTCACCATGTTGGCATACCATGGAAGTTAATCTATCATACAAATAGACTCATCTGAAAAGGTCCCTCTAATAGGCTTAGTATCATGGGAATCCTTTAATCAATCCTCGAAAGATGATCAACATTTTTGACTCCAGGTTTATCCTTAATCTCTAAATCAAACTCTTGGAGTAACAATATCTTCCTAATAAGATGCACCTTTGCGTCTTTATTTTCCATGAGATACCTAATGGCTGAATGATCGGTATAAACTGTCATTTTTCATCCAAGAATCACATACCTAAACTTCTCTAAAAGCCCAAACTGCAGCAATAATTTCTTTCTCAGTCACTGTATAATTCATTTGTGTTGGGTCCAAAACTTTGCTTGCGTTGCGAATAACAAATGGAATCTGATCTCGCCTTTGCCCCAATACGGCTCCTAAAGCAAAATCTGAAGCATCGGTCATGATCTCAAAGGGAAGAGACCAATCAAGAGCCTGCAATATCGATGAGTCACAAATTTTCTTCTTAAGGAGCTCAAAGGCCTCAAGACACGTGATCTACAACGAACTAAGTATCCTTTCCGAAAAGCTCAGTTAGAGGCTGGGCAATCTTAGAAAAATCCTGAATAATTCATTTATAAAATCCAACGTGCCCCAGAAATGACCTCACTAATTTGATGTTGGTTAGTGGATCAAGTTTCTTGATCACTGATAAATCCCAGATTTATCATTTAATTTATTATATTTATCTCTCTTGCTTAAGTTAATCACAAGATTCATTGACTAATTAACACTAATTACTAATTAATGTGTTGTATATAAATGACATTAATTACTATATATTAATATAACTCTATTATGGTGTAATGTTTTATGTATTTATTTCTTATTAAAATAAAAAAAACCAGATTAATATTGTGCATAAATAAATTAATAAAAATAAAAAAATAAGCAAAAGAAAAATCAAAGAAAATTGTTTTATATTTTTTTATTAGCATTTAATTTATATCTATATACAAATGACCTCAGATCTCTTTGACTTCTGCATGAAAGTTGCAAATCTCATCGAGATCTACAACTTTCATGTTTACTACTTTTCCTAATTCACCCTCTAACTAATTCTTTCTTAATTAACTAAGATTTATTTATTTTTTTCAAATCTTATTGGGCCATGTGGCACCTTCAGGTCGTGCCACATGGCCCGCTTCTATGTTGCCACCAATCTCCATCTAAGTCGCCTGATCGCTTCCTGATCAGACGCATCTTGACCGCTGGTTTGCGCCTGGACCACAACCGTTGGATCAAAAGATCAAACGGTGTCTACCTTCTCTTCAACCTCCGGCCAGTTGCCTCCTTGTCTAAACTACCTAGCTTCTCCTCATTTCTCCAACTCCTCCAGCCAACTTCTCTGCAAACTGTACACGCTAATTTCTTCATCTATCATCCCTTCTTCATGTTAACCCCCCTAATCTCTTCAAACCTAACCAAATCATCGGTTTCAGGAGGTTGAAACCTCCATTAAAACCTCTTATAACCTCCGCTATCTCTTCTTCATATACCCCTCTAGCGGTCATCTTCACCGGTTATCCGCCACTTCGAGTGATATTCCGAGCCTTCCTGAACCTCTGTGACAGAGAGATTTGTAGGGAAAGGACGATGAGCTTAGTTCACCGGTGAGATCCACGAGCAATATCTCATGTTGCATACTGATGAATCCCTTATTCTCACTCTTTATTATTTTATGTTAGCTATTTATCTTATCAAAGCATGATGTAAATACTTGTAAATACAATAACTTTGCGTTCTGCATGCATATGTTACTATTGCGTAATTAGCATGTATTTTTACAAAAATAAAAGAATAAAGGAAAAGAAAAAGGAAGGAGGTATTTAGAATTAATACAAAGTGACCCAAATCCCAAGGGAAGGTTAACCTTGACTTGATCGCAAGATAAAATAAGTAGACAGAGATAGGGTCTACTTTGTGTTGTACATATTACCTATATGGGTAAATAATTATTTTTGATAAAATAAAACTAAATTATTATTTTCATTCCCTTGTATATATTTCTAGAAAAATATCAATAAAACAAAGAAAATAAAAATCAGTAAAATAAAATAAAAATAAAAGTCTCATTATACAAATACCCATCTGTATATATATCACACCCTCTATTTATAATGTGTCATTAAATAATTTATAAAAATATAATAAAAATTAATTTATACTCTTTAAAATATGTTGTAAATAAATAAAATATAAAACAAAGGTATTTATGTAAAAATAAAATGATAAAAATACTTGTACATAATACATAGGTATATTATATCTGTACATAATTCTATATATTATATATACACTAATTTATTTTTTCAATAAAAAATAATTAAAAACCACAGAAAATAGTTTGAAAAATAAAAAATTTTATTCTTTACACTTTTAAATTTAAAATTATTTACTATTTTTTATTGAATTTGTAAATATTTTATAAATCTTAATTTTCTCATTGGTCCAGCCATTTTGTTGACCTCCGGTCAACGATTCCCCCTTCATGGGTCAGACCCAGATGCTGTTCGCCGGAGCTCCTTCTCGAAATTCTCCATCCCAACAACAAACTCCTTTTACCTTGAAATTTGGACCCGATAATCCTCATACATCCGATATCTTCGAGGATCCTTTGGCCGATCCGAATCTCTAGGGTTCCACACTTTACGTTGATCTTTCTGGACCCCAAAGCGACCTATAAAGAATCCTCTTCTCCATTCTGGTGCAACAGCTCGTGCCTCACCCCTTCTTTTATCCCTAGGTATCTTTAGCGGAGTGAAACAACCTGTGGGTGCCCTTGGATCAAAGCTTGGTGGCATGTCGCTGCAGCTCCCCTACGTGGCTGGAGCTCTCCGCTGTGTTCACCCTCTCTACCTGACGCAGCAAGGTTGAGGCCCCGACCCCGACTCCCAGCATCGTCTGACTTCGCTGAGTTCTTCAGCACCCTCAAGTATCCTATCCTTTCACTCCACTTTTTATTCTTCTTGATTCTTTCATTTCGCCACTGCCACCCTTCATCTGCTCTATCCACCCGGTCGGAGCCTCACCCCCCATCTTTATCTGCTTCGATTGATCCTACATCTTGCCCCACGCCCCATTATTCAACCTGATCACCCTTAGACTCGACTCTCAGGTCAAGATTAAGGTCGAGGCCTCCTTCCTTCACAATCGTCAAAGGCCAAACTTCATTCCCCAACGTTTCTCCTACATATTCATGCAATAAAACCAGCCGGAGATACACCTCTGAGCTGACCGTTCTCTTACAGGTGCCTGCGCGCGTGGAGGAATCCATTTGAGCCCTCAGCTGCTCAGGAGTAGCAGTTGCAGGCAGAGCTCCCTCATTTCGCTCATCCAACCACTAGAGCCTTCATCGGAACCTCCCATCAGATGCGGACCACACCGACAACTTCGTTGGACTCCTCCGAGCCTCCATCAGAATGGTGGTTCTCGATTCTCACTCTGTTGAAGCTCAACCATCACGACCGCATGTAGCCGACATTCCCTAGAGAGTTAGATCAGAGGTGCCGGCATATCAGAGCCACAGGATAATGACATCCCCCATGAGCGCCACATGTCTCTGCAGGGGTAATTTTCCCTTCACCCCTCGCACTTTTTTTATTTTACTACTTGGATTATTAAATAAAAAATGTAGTATTGACATTTTGCATATTGGACCTTGTAGTTTATACTATTTGCATTTTCATTCCTCTAAATCTGAGACACGTACATGTTCAAGTGATTGTGTAGGATAATCGCACGTTATATCCTGAGCTTGTGAACTATTAGGTAATGAATGAATAGATTCTGAGATTTGCATTTATGCCCCTGTGCGTGGTTTATTGAGCTTGTGCGTATTTTCACTGGACATTTTGCATCTTCATCCCTAGGCTTTTCACGGATGTTATTGTTTGGTCTAAAGTTTTATTGTAATTGCAAGTATGTCCCTACAAACTGTTTGTCTCTTAGTTAATAAATACGAAATTAACCTCAAAAATTCTATAAAATTTATTACTAGCTCCTACTAACACGTAATATTTATTGTGATTTTCGTGGATTAATTTAGTTTCATTTAATATTTTATAAAAATAAAAAACCCATAAAAAGAGTCTTGTCTATTTTGGAAAATACTTAAACATTCAAAAATCATTTTAAACATTCTACAAAAATTCTTGTGTGTATTTTTGTGAGCTTTACCTTCGGTATCAGTTTTTTTGAAAACCCCTCATAAAAACCTTAAAAATCACAAAAGACTTAAAAACTTATAAAAATCATATAAAATTTAGAAAAATCAAAACATTGTCATTCCCATCCCAATTTGTATCTTTTTATAAATCTTTTATCATAAAATTCATAACCAGGACTTTAGGGCATCTTAATTATTTTAACTTGCACTATTGTCTTGGTTATGCACTTTTTGCATTTTTAGCGCTTGTTTGATTTTTATAAAATTACAATAACACCAGAAAATTCACAAAAAATTCCCAAAAACTCTTTAAAATTTTAAAAACCCAAATTTTATTTATTTGAATTTTTGAGCATTTTTAGTCTTCAAAAATTCAAAAAAGGCTTGTTGTTGGCTTTATTTTCTTATTTGCTTATTCTATCCCCTAAATAAACAATCATAAAAAATTAGTAAAATTTAAAAAATCACAAAAATATTTTGGCTATTTTCTGAAATCCGACTACTTCATACATTTCTGTGCTCCTTGTATTTGACCATGGTTGCTATACCAGGTAAAAATAAATAGCAGATATCGCTTACAGTTTTGAGTGCTTCATCTTTTGATTTGAGTGGTTCTTTCTTTTTCTTGTTGAGTTTTGTCCTACTGACTAGGGTTGCAATGACCCTTGATTTATTTAATTTCCTAACTCTAGTCAGTGGGCCACTCAACACAATGGCGCCATTGCCGGGGAGCACGACTTAGTAGTTGTTTTTCTGACTTTTGCTATTTTTATCTCTATTTGATATAATTGTTTTCTGACACCTTCTTTGTTTCACTTTTTGTACGAGGAACTGCCCGAGGATGCTTCGACTTTTTATTGGAGTACCTACATCTGAGGAGGAGTAGAGGAGGAGCTAGAATTAGTTATATCATATAGAGTAGTTAGTTTATTTTTCAGCAAACTCTTATTTTTGTAATAATTTGAGACACTTGGACTCTTCTTAGACTCTTGAATTGTCTGGGTCTATTTCGCCGAGCACCGATTTGCTCTAGGGAGCTCACCGTTGTTTTCATCGAGTTTTGATTTTATCGCATTTTTCTTTCTATTTGATTCTTGAAGTTTTAGCCCCTAGACTTAGGAATTTTGATTGATTGTGACGTAATTAGCTAAGGACCAATCCCTAATTACTTGCCTGCACCTATAGATCATAATTGGACCTAGCTAGAAATAAATAATAAAAAGTTAACTCGATCGATTGAGAGGTCACGCGTCGCTAGAGGTCGTATACATCGCATGTAGGATCCATTGTCGGACACCGATCAACATCCGAGATCGGATGTCGACGTCTCTCTCTGATCAATTAGCTATTGTTCTTCACGATCATTAGAAATTGCTCGTCAAAGGTCAATTTCTTCGTGCATCATATAGTTAGTTTACTTTCAGTCTTTTAATTTATGTGCGGATCACCCTGATGTAGAGTGCTGGCAACATGTACGCATCTATATCTTTGCATGCATCATCGTGTTTGATCGCGCCTCGGCTTTTTCGACTTCCTCCCCCTATTTTTGGAATTAAAATAACTCAGGAGATCAGAAAATTCGTTAGGCTTTGCTTTTATTTGAAAAATACCTAAAAAGAGAAAATCATATAATTGGGACTACTAATGCAAACTTGACCCTAAAATTCACCTCATCTAAATTTTTTCTGGGTAGAGTCTAATGAGTTTCCCCTGTCTGATTCCCATAGAGCCGACAGCTAGGGTGGAGACTGAGCCAGCTCTGATTATAGACACACCAGTAGGGCCATCTTCACCAGATTTTTATGATCAGTGAGAGTTCTCCCATCAGATCTGGTTGCCTTCACGCAGACATTCCAGAAGCCAAATTTGCCAGCTCCTAGTTGCCTAGAATTGGAACTTTTACCACATTCATTAAAGTACAGGTTCCTTACGGGCAAGCCAAAGATGTACCCAGTGATTATCTCAACAGATTTGACTAGAGAGCAAGAATCTCGTTTGATAGAGGTTCTTAAAAGAAACCGCAAGGCTATTGGATGCAGCATAGCTGATCTCCATGGGATTAGTCCGACCCTGTGCTCTCACCATATTTATCTCGAAGAGGATGCTAAGCCATCGCGTGAGTTCCAGCGACGACTGAACCCGAATCTTCGAGAAGTGGTCATGAAAGAGATATCAAAATGGTGGAAAGCCAATTTTATCTACCCCATGTCCGACTTCAAGTGGGTTAGTCCATTACATTTGGTGCCCAAGAAGACGGGCATCACTACAATTGTGAGCGAGTCCAGAGAGGAGATAGCTACCTGGGTACCCACTTCTTGGAGGTTTGTGTGGACTACAGAAGATTGAATCAAGCCACCAAGTAGGATCATTTCCAAATACCTTTTATTGATCAGATTATTGAGAGGTCAGCTTGGAAGAGTCATTACTGCTTTCTTTACATGTACTCCAACTATAATCAGGTGGCCATAGCACACGAAGACCCGGAGAAAATGACATTCACCTGTCCGTTTGGGACTTATGCTTTCAGACGAATGTCCTTTGGTCTATGTAATTGATAAGGCAGCTCGGACCCGATCATGGTTAAAGAAATGAGTTGTCGGTGTAGAGAACCACAAAGAGATCCGAGTTGATTATCAATTAAAAATCAGTTAAAATAGGAGAGAGAGAGAGAGAGAAAGTGAAGTGGATTAATCGGCTCCTCTCCTATTTTAACTTTACACTATTTATTTATCCAGGTAAGTGTGCCTGGTTTGAATACAAGGAAGCAGAATGTCTTAACTACGGCTTTCGAGACAAGGAATAAATCCCAACAAATTCTCTTTTTATTCATAAATTTACAAGGGAAGAAATGACGAACATATTTGGTTGAAAACAAACTCAAAAAGACAAAAATCAAAACCACACAAGAAAGCAATGAAACATTCAGGAAAAATGCTCGGAAAATCCCTTGGGTAGTTATCAAGATACCCTAGAAAATTCGCGGAAAAATGAGAAAAATACGAGGTTCAAATGGCCCTTACGAGCTAAGGGACTAACTGTAAGAAAAATTTTTAGTTTTTATTACAAAATAGTCCCTGTAGGGACTAAAATGCGAAGAAAATAAGTTTTATTACAACTAGGTCCCCACGTAGGGACCTACTTGCAATATCTGGAAACTATGGAGGCGGCTTTTAATTTTTGAAAGCTGGTGGGGTTTATGGTGCAAAATTTCCACCCCTTCGCATTTGAACGACGGAGATTAGAATGGGGCGTGTGATCCGGAGCGTCCACTCGAGGACATGTGTCACCAAACAGTGCTTCTGGCTATTCTTGAGGTTCTCAAGCTTTTGCGTGCAGCTGACGAAGAAGCTTCGTTCTCCGATTTATCTCAGGCTTGCACTGCTTGGGCCTGCTGCAGGGCCAGAGGGGTGGCTCCTCCACCCCTCGAGCTTGCCTGCGGGTGAACTCGAGCAGAGGTGCTTGTGATCAACGGAAAAAGCTTGATGAAGGTGACGGCGTACTGCTCCTGGAAACTGATGTAGTTTGTTGTGCCTTCTTTGATTATGAATTGCTTAAAGATTAGAAGCTCCAGATGAATTGCATTTGCTCCAGATGGTTGTTGGATCTACAAAAGGGAAGCTATGTGCTCGATTTGTGAAGAAGTCGGCCAACGAATTAAGAATTGTAAGATCAAAAGGTATCTCCAGAATTAAAAGGAACGTGTATGAGTGGTAACAAGAATTGCAACACGAAATGGTTTAATTTTGAAACAATTTGGATATGGAATTTGATGTGTGTTTTAAGAGGTATGATTAGGTGACCTAATGATGTGATTATAGTCACTAATGTACGCATGATGACCGAGAAAGAAAATGGTGAAGATGAAGGAATAGATTTGGGAAAGAGAGATGTATTTAACTCAGATGATTGCTTGACGACCGATCTTTGCCGGAGCTGAACCTGCGCAAGGCGGCGATTCAAGGCGATCTAGCACCTTGGAACTTCTCCTTGATCATCCCTTTTCCACGTCTGACGGCTAACCGGTGCTGTCACCAACGTAATTTGCCCGAACAAGGCTCGAAGGGGGAAGGTCGGCACTGGAACTGGGTTCAAGTTTGTTGGAGATGTTAGTTGTAATGGTGCCAAGTTCATGGACATTTATAGATGAATTGCTTGGGCTTTAAGGCTAATCCAATGGTTGGCGAGTAGGAGGGTTGTTAGGAGATTAGGATGGAGGGATTGGATTGATCGAAGTAGTTGTGAGATGCGCGGGAAAATTAGGTGAAAATGACCGGTTCGAGCAGAAGCTTCACCGGCTTCTTGGAGAAGAAGCACCAGGTGCCGACACGTGTCAGATCCTGTTGGTCAGAGTGTAAAATATAGTATAAATTATATAATAAATAGTAAATAGCATTATTTTGAAGAAGTGTAAACAAAAAATGTAAATAATTTAATTCTCTAAATTGTGGAATAATTATTTTTTCATAAATAATAAATATTATGCGAAATATAAATATTATATTAATAAATATGTAAAAATAATTAGTTTTGGATTTTTAATTCAATAAATAGATAATTAAATATTAATTTTATATATTCATAATTATTAGAATAATAAATAAAGGATATGTGAATTTTTAGGGATTTTAATAAATTGATTTAGATATATTAATAAATACAAGTATAAGTTAACAAGTTCATTTTTATCTATAAATTAGGGTTTGGAAATTATTAAAATAATAAATAAGCTCAGAAATTCTGAAATAAATCATCATGAAAATACAATATCATGAAAATAATTAGAAATTACAAGATTAATAAAATTATAAAAAATGGTTTCTAAATAAAATAAATAGCCCAGAAATCCCTTCGTCATTAGGCCCCAAAACCGACTTTTTGCAAACAGACTCCAAATTCAATGAAACCACCTCTATTGATTAGAGAATATTATTTTATGAAATTTAAAGGTGAGTAGAGTGAAATTGGAGTTCGTATGAAGAAGTTATGAGGTTCGGTAGTTGAGAATTTGACAATTCAAAAGTTGGATTTCTTGGTATACGTACAATATAATATTTTTAACTTATTTTTGTATTTTTATAAAAATTTTTAGAAATAATTAAGAAAAGAGTTTAATGAAAAATATGTACATGTGAATTAATTAAAAATCAATGAAGTTTTGGTATTTTTTGATAAATAGTGAGAAGTGTGTGAAGTTTATCTTAATTTATTTTTTTATAGTTTTCTTTCCATATCTCCCCCTAACCAATCCATGCTGACTTGGTCTCGGGGGTTAGGTTATATAAATATATCTTGCAGCTATATTTTTTTATAGCTCATATTGTACATATATACATATTTATATTTTGCCTTCTTTTCTTTTCTTTATTTTCTCATCCTTTTATTTATTTACATGTCTTTGGTGCTTAAAAGTGCATTTTTATTCATGAATGGAATTTGAATAAAATGTGGGAATTAAATGAATATTTACATGTTTTTATTAAGGGGTTTAAGACTAAATGCGACAAAAAAGTTAATGAATCATGGATTCATCAACCCCCTATATTTAAAATTTGCTAGTCCCTTAGATTACTTATTCGAAAAGTAAGTGGAAAAGAAAGAAAGTTAGAATGAATTCGTTTCCCTAAGCCAATTCATGAGAACAGACAAAGCACAGAGCTCGATTGGGCCTGAAACAAGCATTTTGTTGGATCCTTAACTAGGATTAGGATTTTATCTTCAACTGTCCTCAAGTTCCACCAATCCTTATTCAAGATCACTTCATCTGCTAGCTCAGACTCACATATTCATATCGCAAACTATATCATCCTTGAAGTCAATTTGTACAGTGTGTGAATTGATTTAGCTCTTCCTGCTTAAAGAAACGAAGAAACCGTCCATCCTGGCTATGCACTTCTATTGCTTCCTCATCCAGCTACTCTTTCCACGGGGAGGAAGGTATTCCCTTCTGAGGTCAGTTCGTGTTTTGTCCACAATCGAGTATGGAGAGAAAGTAGAATAATGAGAAAAGAAGTGGAGTGCGACCAGTGTAGACGCATCTCCTTGTGAAGCTCAACCGGTGTAGCTAAGTCTCCACTAAGATGTGTAGGCATTTTTGGTGGAAGCTTGGACCATTGTGGTCGTATTTGTATTTGGTGGCTTCTTTTTTTGATTTGTCTTTGTAATTTGCTTGCACTGCATTCATCTCTTTATGCCTCGACGAATATAGCATCTTTTGTTCCGTCCCTTTTGTGAGGTCTTAGAAAAATTATGTCAGCAGATCCTTCCCTCATCCGAAGCGACTATCGCAACCCCAATCTCTCCCATCTTTAGACGTCAATGCTGCAAAGACAAGGATAGAAATGCACTACCAAGATGTACTACCCTTCGCAACTCCATACAAGTTGAGCTAAGTGTAGAGTGCATGTGTCCAAGATTGGTTCACTAGTGCAGAGTTGTACGGATGACACCAAGTGGTCTACTTAAGCACCTATGAATTGATTTCCCAAATATGATCTTATGGAACCCAAAGATTTTAAGTCAAAGTCCTGAAGAGTCTAAATTCCATATCCTAACTAGGCTCCTTACAATGAAAGTTAGAGGCCTTGATCAAGCTCCATCCTTTAGACTAGACTCAATCCTTAGTTCCAGAAATCAAACTTATTCTGAAAAATGCGAATGCAAATGCAACTATGTTTTTATGAAGTAAATTTTCTGAATTTTACTTATTTTTATGTATTTTAAGGCTTTTGTAATTTTTATGACTTTTAGGACTCTGTATTTTTTATGGATTTTTTTATTTTTATTAACAAGTTTTTGTACTTGAATTTTACAAGATATATTTTATTTGAATTAAATATTTAATATATTTTACAGATTTGATCTACAGAGAATTTTACAAGGATTAAATGATTTTTACAAATTTTTTGAAAGATAGCATTTTAGAAAAGTATTATACAGATTTTAAATACATATTTTAAATACATATTTTAATTTAAGTCTTTTAAATACATATTTTAGATGTATTTTGATTATTTACAAGGATTTCATAAATAATTGATAAATGTATAAATGGATTTTAAAATTAACCCTCACTCACTTTTTATGGATTTTATAAATATAGAAAATACATAAAAGTACGAGTTATGGACAAAAGTATATATACAATATATACGCACCCCTATACTTAACTTGTGCTATGTTCTCATAGCGTCAAAAGAGAAAAAGGAGGACATAACTCGTGCTAAGTAGAAGTGGGTGAAAAAGAATAAGAGAATACACATCAGTCAACCCCCCTATACTTACGATCAGGTCATCGTAAGTATAACGGAAGAGCAAAAATGAGGTGACTGAGTAAAAAGAGCATACAACAAAGGAACGAAGGAATAAAGATAACGAGATCATTGAAATCACTCGGTCCCCCCTATACTTAGGATAAGACATCCTAACTATAGAAAAGAAATTATCCAAAAATCAGGGACCAGTGATTTGTGAAAAATAAAGGATATAAACAAGTAAAAGAACAAAATAGAAAATGCTAATCAATGAACAATCAGTCCCCCCTATACTTAGGATCTAGTATCCTACGCATAGAAGACGAGCAAAAGTGGGGACGATTGTGATCTGCTGAGAATATACAAGTATTGCGGATCTCCAGAAATCGAATGGCTCAAAGGTCATTGTACAAGATGAGATAAAGTGAATAAAATGATCATGAGTCCTTTACAAAATAAATTACTTCAACACATGCCAGATGATCAGTAGTCTCTACGAAGTGCTTTAGCATCTGTCCGTTAACGACGAACGACTCTACACCAGGTGACACATTTGATATAACTATACTTCCATTGACGTGCACCGTTCTGACTATGTAAGGTCCTTTCCACTTGCTTTTTAATTTGCCAGGAAAAATTCTCAATCTTGCATTGAACAACCAGACTTTCTGCCAAGGGACAAAGATCTTGTGTTGAATATGTCTATCGTGCGATTTCTTTACTTTGTCCTTATAAATGAGAGTGTTCTCATATGCTTGATTTTGAATCTCTACTAGCTCATTCAGATCCATCATCCTCTTGGTTCCTGCTTTCTGTGCATCAAGTAAAATTTCTCCAATAGCCCATTCAGATTTGTGCATGATCTCTACGGGCAAATGGCATGGCTTTCCATAAACCATTTTGAATGGTAAAGTACCTAAGGGAGTCTTATATGCAGTACGATATGCCCAAAGAATCTGATTTAGAAGCTGCGACAAGTTCTTCCTATCCGGTCGTACTAATTTCTGAAGAATTGATTTCACCTCCCTATTTGAGACCTCAGCCATGCCATTCGTCTGTGGGTGGTAAGGAGAAGCTACACTGTGATCAATGGCGTATTACTTCACTAGCTTTTTGACATCCTTATTAATGAAATGGCTACCCCCATCTGAAATAAGAATACGTGGAATCTCGAACCGTGAAATAATGTGTTCCCTTAGGAACTTGCAAACTATCTTACTGTCTGTGGTTCCTGCAGGTATAGCCTCCACTCATCTGCTAACATAATCTACAATGAGAAGAATGTACTCAAAGCTGCTGCTGGAAGGGAACGGTCCCATGAAATCTATACCCCATGCGTCAAAGATCTCGCAAATAATGACTGGTCGCATAAGCATTGCATCTCTAGCACTGATTGTCCCTACTGCTCTCTGACAATCCAGGCAACTCTTCATAAATGTGCAGGCATCTCTAGTAAGAGTCGGCCACCATAATCCGCTCTGAAGTACCTTCGGTGCTGTCCTCTTCCCTGAGTGATGTCGCCCTACCTCTAAGGAATGGAACATAGTGAGGACACTATTATATTCCTCCTGAAGAATACAACGCTTGTAAAAACAATACGGTCCCTCACGAAAAAGAATCTAATCCTCCCAAAGGTAGTATCATGCCTCGGAAACTAGTCTATCAACTCGATTCTTTGGCCAACCCTAAGGACTTTTCTGTGTAACCAGAAAATTCATTATATCTGCATACCATGGAAGTTCGGTAACTGCAAAGATGCTCTCGTCTGGAAATCTCTCTGCAATCTCTGGCTTGTACTCATCTGAAGGTTGTTCTGTCTGTAATCGGGAGAGGTGATCAGCTACCACATTCTTTACCCCAGGTTTGTCTCTAATATCCAAATCGAATTCCTGAAGTAAGAGAATCCATCTAAGGAGGTGTGCCTTGGCATCCTTCTTTTCCATCAAAAATCGGATAGTTGAATGATATGTATAGACTGTGATTTTAGAGCCAAGAAGATAAGATCTGAATTTATCTAAAGCGAACACCACTACCAACATCTCCTTTTCTGTCACTGTGTAATTTTGTTGAGCATCATCTAAAGTTCTGCTGGCATAGTGGATAGCAACAGGAAATCCATTCCTTCTCTGACCTAATACAGCCCCGACCGCAAAATCTGAAGCATCCTTCATGATCTCGAAGGGTAGAGACCAATTACGTGGTTGTAAGATAGGAGCACCGATAATCATTTCCTTTAATGTGAGGAAGGCATTAAGACATTTGACATCTAACAAGAACTCGATGTCTTTTCTTAGCAATTTAGTTAACGGTTGGGCAATCTTGAAGAAATCCTGGATGAATCGTCTATAAAAGCTGCCATGCCCCAGAAATGATCGTAACTTCTTAATATTGGATGGTAATTCGAGATGCTTGATGACATCCACCTTGGCAGGGTCAACCTCCATGCCTCACTAGGAGATGGCGTGCCCCAACACGATCCCGTGTGTAACCATAAAATGGCTCTTTTCCCATGACAGAATGAGATCTACCTCAAAACATTTCTGAAGAACCTGGTCTAGGTGTGCTAAACAATCGTCAAAGGACTCACCATAGAACGAAAAATCATCCATAAAGACCTCTAGAAATTCACCGACCATGTTTGCAAAAATAGCAAGCATACACCTCTGGAAAGTAGCAGGGGCATTACACAATCCAAAGGGTATCTGTCTAAAGGCATACGTGCTGAATAGACAGGTGAAGGTGGTCTTCTCCTGATCTTCAAGAGCAATGGTTACCTGGTTGTATCTGGAGTAACCGTCAAGGAAACAGAAGTATTCCTTCCCTGCCAACCTTTCTATGACCTGATCTATAAAAGGCAAAGGAAAGTGATCCTTCTTCGTCGCGGCATTCAGTTTCCTGTAATCAACACATACTCGCCACGACGTGGTTACTCTCTTTGGAATCTCCTCTCCACTCTCATTCTTAATCATCTGAATTCCCGACTTCTTTGAGACAACATGTAATGGGCTAACCCATTCAAAGTTGGAGATGGGATAAATGAACCCTACGCCGCACCATTTCGTAATCTCTTTCTTGACAACCTCTCGTAAAACTGGATTCAGCCTATGCTGAAATTCTCTGGAAGGTTTGCTGTCATGATCGAGATATATATGATGGGAACACAAAGTAGGATTAATCTCGCAGAGATCGGATATAGTCCACCCAATAGCTTTGAGGTTTATTTCAAGAACCTCCACCAGACGAGATTCCTGTTCTTCGGTCAAATATGGACTGATAATGATTGGAACTGTCGATGTGGACACGCAAGGAAATCGTACTTCATATTTGGTGGCAACAACTTCAGTTCTGGTAAGGTAGACTCTAGCTCTGCTGAAACATCATCTATATGTGTATTGGGATCTGTACTGGTTGTGGATTTGTCTGCAGTATGATTATCCACAATTTTAGTATGCTCTAGAGTCGGACTACAAAAGATGTCTAAAACATTACCCGACTTGCTACTATTCTCATCCTCAGAATGACTAGAGGAGAACAAATCAGCTAAATGAAACTCCATCTCTAAATTATCTGAAGTTGAGGAATCGTGTAAAGAATTTGAATCTGAAAGATATGGAATAAACTCTGTAGAAGTCTGATCCCTCCGCTTCTCGTCATCCATACTGAAATATAAGGTACCCTCTGAAGAACATCCAACTGTAGTCTCGAACCCATCTTCTGCTAGGAAATCTTGGGCCTCTACTCGATACCTCTCAAGGTTGTCAAGGCAAACGTCATTCATGTAATCACAAGTGGCTAAAGAACTCAAGAAATTGGAAGATGCATCACTAGATGTGTTTGAATCTCTCGCCATCTCTATATGTACCTTCTCGCCCTCGACGCGAAAAGATACCTTCTATGTATCATAATCTAAGAGAGCCTTCACGGTCTCTAAGAAAGGCCTCCCAAGAATGATCGGGGTAAGGTGTAACTGTGTAGGGAAATTCATGTCCAAGACAGTAAAGTTCACTGGGAATTGTAGACCCCGCACGGTTACGATAACGTTCCTTAATATGCCCCTAGGTCTCTTTACGGATCTATCAGCAAGCTGAAGGATCGCACAGGATTCGTAAAGAGAACCTAACTCAAGCTTGTCGAGTAAAGATGATGGTATCAAATTGATCGAGGAATAGTTATCTAATAGAGTTCGATCGAATTCAGTATTTGTGATCTCGCATCTGACATAATGTGCTCCTGAATCCTTCTTCTTCTTAGGTAACTTATTCTGAATAATGTAGGATGTAGCCTTGGTCAAAACACATTTCTCTGTTCACGATCTCTTTTTCCTACGCATGGTGCATCGATTTTTCAAGTGATTCTTGAGCGTAGGAAAATGATCCAAGGCATCGTGAAGTGGAATCTTCAAAAAGATGTGATCATTCAATAGTCTTTCAGTGTCTGTAGTCACAACATTATTTTTAGAATTTTTCTTTCCTCCTCCAAACAAAGCATCAGGAAAAGGAACAATATCGGAAATGAGAAAATCAGACTTTTTATTGATTTCAGAATCATCTTGTACATCGAGAGTTTTAGAATTATGTAAAAAACTCTCTAGAACAGGGGAAGAAATATTTTTATCGGGAGTATCTGCATGGTCTAGCGTGATATCATCATCTGACTCGCCGGTATCCATGTCAACTGTTTCGGCATGGCTCCCTTCTCTTTGTTCTTCATGGTGGTCCTCATCAATGTGTCGGTTCTCCTCCTTAGTATTAGAATCAGGTTGCTCATGGATTTGCTCTTGCTCTTCATCAAGTGCCCTCTCCTCTACTCCAGCAGGTGCTCGCGGTGATATACCACTCCTGAGATGAATGAAGTTAGATAAAAATTCACGAAAAGAGATCGTACATGTAGTGTTGTCTACCTGATCTAGATGCCTCCTCTTGTTATTCGGATTTATCTGAGGCTGGGCTGGGAGAGTAGTCTTTGGTGCAGTTAACTCGTCCAGACGACGGTTAACTTGTTCCATCTTTGTCTTGTGCGCAATTTGGAGCGTACTTAGCATATCCATGATTTGATTTGGAGCCTGAGACTGTGAAGACATCTCTAGTTCAATGTGGTGACCCTGGCTTTCTACTCTCTCCTGCCTTGTTGTGTATTGATGTGAGGTGGAAGGCTGGTATGATCTCTATGGTGTAAAAGAAGACTGTTGCTGCTGCTGCTGCTACTAGTGATATGAATGTGAATGGTTAGCAGGATACTGATAGGAATGTGGTCTCTGATAAGTATACGGGTGAGACTGCTGCTGCGTGACGTTCTGTCGGTGCTGGAAGTGTGGACGTCCATGCTGCGGTTGGTTGTACTGCTGCAGCTGATGATGCGGTGCACTCGGTTGCTGAATCGGAGTATACCAAATCCCATTTATCTCAAGAGTGGTTTGAGGCTCAACATCCATATCTGCAACACTGATGATCTGACCGGTACTGGCATGAGAACAATCCTCGTGCCAATCAATCTACAAAGTCTTGGGTTCGCTCTAAACAAAATGTATCTGACGGGTGGGTGGAGCGGGTAAAGTCCTCCGTGCAGGTTGTGCAGTCGAAGAAGATTGGGCCTTCTGGTACTGAAGTTGAAGCTCTGAAATCTTCTTCATGAGATCACTCAGCTGCTGAGGTAGATGTGAGAGTTTCTCCAACTCTCACAGCGGTTGTATGTCCTAAACTTGTTTCTGAATCACATCCACCAATGTTAATTTCTCGCTAATGAAGCCCATGTTGGTGTTGGATTCAAACTTTGAAATATTAGCCACCTTATGGTGCTCTCGGTGATGTGGTGGCTGAGGGTCTTTCTGGAATGCTCGAGTAGAGTCGACGACCCTCGAATTCTTTGTCATCCCTTCGAAGTCGGACCAGACTGTCTCGGCATATTCAAATAACTGCCGCCACATGCGGCACTCACTGCCCATGAATGTTTGGTTGGAGTCATCCGAAATAGTTTTACACGAGCACCTTCATCGGTATCTCATGATGCGAGTGTCTCTCCGTAAGATCTTTGAATCTATCTCATGCCTCATGGAAGGATTCTTCTGGAAGCTGCGTAAAATTGGAGATCTGACTCCTCATCATGTTCGTCCTCCCCAGAGGAAAATACTTACGTAGGAATGTGGACTTCAAATCATCCCATGTGGAAATTTTCCTTCCTAGATGACTCAAACAGTATAGTGCCTTATCCGCTAAGGCGAAGGTAAAGGCTTTGAGGAAAACAGCCTCCAGCATAACTCCTGAATAACTAGCCGTACCACAAATCATCTCGAACTGTTGCATAAAGGTAAGCGGCTCCTCTGTAGCATTCCTGTAGAATTTGGGAAGCAGTGAGATGAAGGACGACCTCAACTCATATGGCCCTTGATTCGGTGGTAGTCGAATCTAATGATGGAGCATTCTCACCCCCGGGTCATACTCATCTCGTAAAGTGGCAGGAACCACTACATGCGGTAAAGGGTTCCCGGCTCTTGCTCTTAGCGTGGTTATCTCAGACCGTAACTCATTATGAGTTCTAAATTGTTCTCGTATCTGTATGTTCATCTGTTGTAATGTATCGAGAATTCCTGTCGTGACGTCCGTGGCTGAATCTGGTCTTCCATCATGGTGATCCTCAGCTGCTGGCCTCTCCTCTTCTGGTCCTTTGCCATGAGCCATGTGTTTCAGATATGCTGTGAAAGAAAATGTCTCGTAAGAACTTAGCGAAAAATCAGCTTGAGATATCGATGATGTATTGAGAAAAGGGTCTGCCTTAATAAACTGGCTGGAAGCCGATGGAGTCTGGGTCTGACTCTCCTCGAGAGCACATGGGACCAACTAGGGAAGAGGGTCATCCCGAGCTTGTGAAGATGTATGACGGACGGTGGATGGTCGAGAGCTCATGGAGTCTGAGTAGAAAAGCTGTCGAGTTGTCATCTTCGATGTCAAGAGAGTGATCGAGAGAGCACAATTTACGATTCAAAAAAATGAGAAATGCGTAAAGTTGCGGTAACTCACGCCCCGCAAGCAAAAACAAAGCAAACCCTGTTTTCACCAACACAACCCAATGATGACCGTAAGAGTTCGATCTTTTATCTTTTTGATTTTAGAGTTGTATTAGAAAACAAATATAATCTCGATTACGTGAGCTGATAGGTGCCCGAAGCTTCCCTGAAATACTGGCTCGAGTCTTTACAGAGAATCACTTGCTCTCAGCCAGTATGGGAGTAAGTACGAACCGTTTCCAGCTACCCATGTTACTTGAGGACGGAGCCTTACGCAGTGTCCTCTAAACCCCCCACTCTCCTAAGTAAACCCAGACTATTTCCGGCTACCCGAGCATACTCACTGAAAAAAGCAGTGATTAGGTGCATAGACTAAGTAGTATTTCCTGAGAAATACGGGTTTTTGGTTCTATCCTTACGGTCGTCTCTCACTTGTGCACTTTGAGAGAAAAAATGTGCGGGGGTTACCCTCCCAAATCAATTGAATCTTACGTTTATTTTAGATCAGATACGTTAGCAGTCTCGATTTTATTTTTGGGGTTTTATTTATTTTTGGTTTTTTCAGACAAATGTCTATTGAGTGTCTTTTTTGTTTTTATTGATGTCCTTAAATCATACACCTAGATGGCGAGTCCTAAGACTAACTACGAAAGTGCAATCAGATAAAATAAAAGAAAACTCCTTATCAAGCACCTAGCCTCGAGAAAAGCTGTGAAAAACCAACGATGCGAGGAAAAACAACGGTGGGTGCCCTGATCCCACAAATTCACAACAATCGGCGAGTCAGACCCCGAGAAAAAAATGGGA
Organism: Ottelia alismoides; assembly: GCA_037367405.1. Lineage (NCBI taxonomy): Eukaryota > Viridiplantae > Streptophyta > Magnoliopsida > Alismatales > Hydrocharitaceae > Ottelia > Ottelia alismoides. Next base: position 885,537 of record JAZKJV010004389.1, read on the forward strand.
GGAGAGGTACAAGTCGGGATGCCCTTAGGGGGCCCCTTTCTACAAAAACAAAAACACGGGAAAGTGCCCTTTTTCTTTTTCTTTTTCTTTTTCTTTTTTTACAAGAATAAAAGAAAAAAATACAACACGAGTTCTAACTATTCCTGCCCTCTGCAACTGAGAACCTCGGTCTCCACACTTTCAACTATTTTGCAGCTTTGGAGAAAACTGTCTGAACATACATGCCCTACAAGAATTAGTCAAGAAATAAACATACAAAAATCAATAAACAAAAATTTTAAAAGAAACATGAAAAACCGTAAAAAACGAAGAAGAACAAAAAATCGTAAATCGAAAACCGAAAGATAAATTGTAAAATCAGGAATAATAGAGAAAAAAATCGATTCAAAATCTGTTGTAAAAACAACGCTTCCCCGGTAATGGCGCCAATTTGATATGGCAGCTCGACCCGAGCACGGTTAAAGAAATGTGTTGTCGGTGTAGAGAACCGCACGCAAAGAGATCCGAGTTGATTATCAAACAAAAATCGGTTAAAATAGGAGAGAGAGAGAGAGAGAGAGAGAGAAAGTGAAGTGGGTTAATCAGCTTCTCTCTTATTTTAACTTTACACTATTTATTTATCTAGGTAAGTGTGCCTGGGTCGACACAAGGAAGTAGAATGTCTTAACTACAGCTTTCAAGACAAGGAATAAATCCCAACAAATTCTCTTTTTATTCTTGAATTTACAAGGGAAGAAATGGCAGACAAATTCAATTGAAAGCAAACTCAAGAAGACAAAAATCAAAACCACACAAGAAAGCGACGAAAAATTCGGGAAAAATGCTCGGAAAATCCCTTGGGTAGTTATCAAGCTACCCTAGAAAATTCGCAGAAAAATGAGAAATATACGAGGTTCAAATGGTCCTTACAAGCCAAGGGCCTAACTGTAAGAAAAATGTTTATTTTTTATTACAAAACAGTCCTTGTAGGGACTCAAATACAAAGAAAAAAAGTTTTATTACAAATAGGTCCTCGTGTAGGGACCTACTTGCAATATCTGGAAACTCTGGAGGTGGTTTTTAATTTCTGAAAGCTGGTGCGGTTTATGGTGCAAACTTTCCACCCCTTCGCGTTTGAATGACAGAGATTATAATGGGGCGTGTGTTCCAGAGCATCCACTCGAGGACACGTGTCACCAAACTGTGCTTCTGGCTATTCTTGAGGTTCTCAAGCTTTTGTGCGCAGCTGACGAAGAAGCTTCATTCTCCGATTTATCTCAGGCAATGGTTGCGCTGCTTGGGCCTCCTGCAGGGCCAAAGGGGTGGCTCCTCCACCCCTCAAGCTCGCTTACGTGTGAACTCGAGCGGAGGTGCTTGCGATCATCGTTGGAAGCGTGAAGAAGGTGACGACCCACTGCTCCTGGAAACTGATGTAGTTTGTTGCGCCTTCTTTGATTAAGAATTGCTTGAAGATTAGAAGCTCCAGATGAATTGCATTTGCTCCAAATGGTTGTTGGATCTGCAAAGAGGGAATCTATGTTCTCGATTTACGAAGAAATCGACCAACGAATTAAGAATTGCAAGATCAAAAGGTGTCTCTAGAATTAAAAGGAACGTGTGTGAGTGGTAACAAGAATTGCAACATGAAATGGTTTGATTTTGAAACAATTTGGATATGGAATTTGTTGTGTGTTTTAAGAGGTATGATTAGGTGACCTAATGATGTGATTATAGTCGCTAATGTATGCACGAAGATCAAGAAAGAAAATGGTGAAGATGAAGGAATAGATCTGGGAAAGAGAGGTGTATTTACCTCAGATGATTGCTCGACGACCGATCTTTGCCGGAGCTGAACACTGCGTAAGGCGGCGATTCAAGGCAATCTAGCACCTTGGAACTTCTCCTTGATCTTCCCTCTTCCACGCGTGACGGCTAACTGGTTCTATCACCACTGCAATTTGCCGAAACGAGGCTTGGAAGGGGGAGGGTCGAACCTAGAACTGGGTTCCAGTTTGTTGGAGATGAGATAGTTGTAATGGAGCCAAGTTCATGGACATTTATAGATGAATTGCTTGGGCTTCAAGACTAATCCAATGGCTGGCGAGTAGGGGGGTTGTTAGGAGATTAGGATGGAGGTATTTGATTGATCGAGTTGTGAGGTGCGCGGGAAAATTAGGTGAAAATGATCGGTTCGAGCAGAAGCTTCACCGGCTTCTTGGAGAAGAAGCACCAGGTGTTGACACGTGTCAGCATCTGGGTGGCCACAATGTAAAATATAGTATAAATTATATATTAAATAGTAAATAGCATTATTTTAAATAAGTGTAAAAACGAAAAATGTAAATATTAAAATTCTCTAAATTATGGAATAATTAATTTTCATAAATAATAAATATTATGCGAAATAAAAATATTATATTAATAAATAGGTATAAATGATATGTTTTAGTTTTTTAATTCAATAAATAGATAATTAAATATTAATTTTGTATTTTCCTAATTATTAGAATAATAAAAAAAGGCTATGTGAATTTTTAGGGATTTTTCTAAATTAATTTAGATATATTAATAAGTACAAGTATAAGTTAACAAGTTCGTTTTTATCTATAAATTAGGGTTTTGGATTTTATTAAAATAATAAATATGCTCCAAAAATTCTGAAATAAATCATCACGATAATACAATATCATGAAAATAATTAGAAATTATAAGATTAATAAAACTATAAATAATGGTTTCTAAATAAAATAAATAGCCAAGAAATCACTTTGTCATTGGGTCCCAAAACCGACTTTTTACAAACGGGCTCCGAATTCAATGAAACCACTTCTATTAATTAGATAATATTATTTTATGAACTTTAAAGGTGAGTAGAGTGAAATTGGAGTTCGTGTGAAGAAGTTATGAGGTTCGGAAGTTAAGAATTTGACAATTGAAAAGTTGGATTTCTTGGTATATGTACAATATAATATTTTTAACTTATTGTTGTAGTTTTATATATATTTATAGAAATAACTAGGAAAAGAGTTTGGTGAAAAATATGTACATTGATCTAATTAAAAATTAATGAATTTTGGTGATTATTTGATAAATAGTGAGAAGTATGTGAAGTTTATCTTAATTTATTTTTTATAGTTTTCTTTCCTTATCTCCCCCTACTTATTAGTTTGTCCACCAATCCATATTGACTTGGTCTCGGAGGTTAGGTTATATAAATATATCTTGTAGCTATATTTATTTTTATAAGTCATATTGTATATATACATATTTACAATCTGCCTTCTTTTCTTTTCTTTATTTTTTTATCCTTTTATTTATTTACATGTCATGGTGACTCAGGGGACAGTGCTTGGCCATATCATCTCCAACATGGGCATGGAGGTCGATCCGGCCAAGGTCGATATCATTAGAAAATTCAATCCACCATCCAATTTGCGGCAGTTGCGGTCTTTTCTTGGGCATGTCGGTTTCAATCGACGATTCATTCAGGATTTCAACAGGATTGCCCATATGCTTACTGATCTGATGATGAAAGACAACGAGTTCATTGTAGATGATAAGTGTCTTGCATCATTCGAGACTCTAAATGGACTAGCTATTGAGGCTTCTATCCTTCAGCCGCTTGATTGGTCTCTCCCACTCGAGATCATGATGGACGCTTTTGATTTTGCCATAGGGGTTGCGCTAGGAAATAGAAGGGATTGACTACCTTATGCCATTCACTACGCTAGCCGTAAATTAGATGCCGCTCAATGGAACTACACTGTCACGGAAAAAGAGATGCTAGCCGTAGTCTTTGCGTTAGATAAGTTCTGATCATATATTCTTGGATCTAGAGTAACTATTTACAATGATCATACCGCCATCAAGAACCTCATGGCAAAGAAGGATGCCAAAGCTAGATTAACCAGATGGATCCTTCTACTCCAGACGTTTGGCATTGAGCTTAAGGATAAGTCTTGAGTTAAGAATGTGGTGGCGGGTCATCTCTCCCGATTGGAAAATTTTGAGTATTCAAAGCATACATCACCTATTACAAAGACCTTCCCAGATGAAGTTATCCTTTCTATCGCCTCACTTCCATGGTACGCCGACATTGTCAACTATCTTGTCGCCAAGAAAGTTCCAGAAGGTTGGACCAAGCAGTAACTTGAGATTTTCCTTGCTAAGACCAAGTCGTACCATTGGGAGGATCCCATCCTTCATCATGAAGGAGGGGATAGCGTCTGGCGTAGGTGCATTCCTCAGGAGGAGCACCATGGCATCCTCACATACTACCACAAGCTTGAAGCAGGAGGACATCATTCTGGGAGGAGAACATCACAGAGAGTGCTCCGATCCGGCCAATGGTGGCCTACCCTCATTAAGGATTCCGATGAATTCGTGAAGATATGTACTGACTGTTAGAGGATGGGCACTTGTGGACAGCGTGATATGATGCCGATGCAGCCCATTCACTTCTATGAGGTTTTTGACGCATGGGGTATTGATTTCATGGGTCCATTCCCTAAGAGTCAGGGATTCGAGTACATTCTATTGGCTATTGATTATGTGAGTCATTGGGTTGAGGCCATTCCCGCCCGAACCATAGACGCTAAGATCGTTTGCCATTTTTTGATGAAAAATATCATTTCACGGTTCGGGGTGCCTAGAGTTTTGATATCTGACGGGGGTCTCATTTTATCATTGATAAGGTAAAGGCCCTTTCTATCGAGTTCAGGATAGACCATCGAGTAGCCACTTCTTATCATCCTCAGACCAATGGTCTTGCTGAAGTATCGAGTAGGTGGATCAAGACGATACTACAGAAGGTCATCTGCCTAGACCGAAATGATTGGTCACAGCTTTTGGACTCGGTTTTGTGGGCATATCGGACTTCCTTCAAGACACCTTTGGGTACATCTCCCTTTCATCTTGTTTATGGCAGGCCATGCCATTTACCTGTGGAGATAAAGCACAGGTCACTATGGGCTAACATTGAGATATTATTGGATCTAGAGAGTAGGAGATTAGAGGAAGGCAGAGTTGGCAGCCCTGGATGAGCTTAGAGATATAACCTTTTCGAGTAGCCTATAATATAAGGAGAGAGTGAAGATATGGCATGATTCTCACATCAGATATAAGCAGTTTGAGCCGAACTAGCGAGTATGACTATTCGGTGCCAGGTTGAGATTATTTCCAAGGAAGTTGCAGAGCAAGTGGAAGGTACCATACTTGGTCTGAAAGGTGCATGCCAATGGCAACATTGACATATTTTAGATATCATCGGATTCCACCTTTCGAGTTAACGGACAGCGCCTGAAGCCATATCTAGATCATGATCCACTGATAGTTGACGTTGCCCCTATTCATTTTGCATGAGATGTGATCTTGGACTCACATCATTTGCATCTTATGTCTGATTATCACTTCTCTCCTGCAGCTGTGTCCATATCATTCATTCCTTGGTCAAACACCCCATCTTCATCTTCTGATTATGCTGTAGTATGGGGGGGTGTTAGACATGTGATTACTCGCTTGTTTCTTTTTACCTCTGTTTTTGCTGCCTATACTTAGGGATATTTTGTCCTAAGTATAGGAGAGGTAGACCCTATACATTATAACCCTCGATTTTTCACTTGTGTACAGACTTCTATACTTAGGACTACTTGATCCTAAGTATTGGGGGATCACCAACTTCTATTGATTACTGACTTCTTGCATAGAATAAAGACCACTAGGGCTCATATCCTTCACACTTTATCGGGCCACCATTCCGTATCTTTAATATCCCAATAGATTCCCAAAGTGCTTCGACTCTATCCTAATCCTGCAAGATATCAGAGGGCTTCAATGATCAGAGTTTGAAGCTTAGCGTCGGTCTCCCATTTCCTCTCTGGTGAAACTCCATTGATAGAATTATCCAGGAACCTTCAAGTTTTATTTTAGCATCAATCACCTTCGCGGAGCTTCAAAGAAGGTCACCTGACTATTAGGCAGTGAAGAAAAGCAATCACTGGAGCGCAACCAAGAGTGCCTCCGTGCATGGTGGATACGAAGAACAACTGATGAGCAGATGCTGTTTGATGACCTAAATTGGGTTTCATCCGACGGTTGTATTCATGCCATGTTGCTAACCAAAACAACATTTCAGACCTCATGCATGGAGCCAAACCTCAATTCGAGCCTTACTCTAGCCCCAAAGAAGCAACAAGCGTTAAGACATGGCACGAGCCTCCACGATCGAGCCTAGACGAGTCACGTGGACAAGAACGTGATTGGAGAAAATTTCAGTGGCTACCCTTGAGTTTTAAAGATTTGCATATGAGTCCTCCCGCTAGTGTTTAATTTACATATTAGTCCCCGTGGGTTATTTTATTGACATTTTATTCTCCATTTGTTCTGATTTGTAATAAAACTAGGAAGTTTTTCTAACATTTATGCCCATGTATTCATTGTTGAATATCTTTTTATCCTTAAGCCTACGTAATGTGATTTCGGTCTTGTTTGAAAGCTTGTTTGATGCTATATTTTTTGGCGAGATTAATTGATAATTCTGGTTTAAAATGCATCAGATTAATTATTCTTTGATTTAAGTGCTCACTTATATCTCTTATCTTGAATTAAAACACACTTTCAATAATCAATTAAACCTATTATGTTCATTAATTTTTAATGCAATTTTTAGTTATTTTTAATCACTATCTGGTCACTGTCCTCTCCAGATGAGAGAGTCTTGCTCTGTACTATCGGTTTTTGTGCCAAAATCCCAACTGTGCTAATTACATCACAGTCTGCCTTTGAAAAGGAAGAGAAATCTTTACTAGACTCTGAATCAGGTAGCTGCCATTTGTTTGATTCATCTATAGTTCCACTTCTCTGCCTGGAGAATGGAACTTCATCATCCCTATCTGATAATCGAATGAAGCTCTAATGGTCGTGGCCTCGTTTGATAATATGTGAATCTCTCCAATAATTAGGGATATCCATGTCAAGGACAGTGAAGTCCACCTTGCAGTCTTGTCCTTCAATCGAGATAATTACATTCTTGACATCACCCTTAGACTTTTCCATTGATTTATCAGCATATTGAAGTAATGTTGTAGATCGGTGTAAAGGCTCCAACTTCAGTTTATCATATAAGGCAAAGGGTAACAAATTGATGGAAGAATGATTATCTAAAAGAGTGTGTGCAAACTCTATGTCATCGGTATGACTGACCACATAATGTGCACCTAAATATCTCTTCTTCTGTGGAAATTTCTGGTTCTTGAGACAAAATGTAGTGGAAACCGAGAGAACATGGGTCTTGTCGTAGCTGTTCAGTTTCTTGCCGCTAACTCTGCTAGGTGTACATTTCACCTTCAAGTACTTCTGGAATGCATGATGACTGGCCACATACTCATCAAATGGCACCTTAACCATGATGTTATCTCTCAACATCGTGCCATGTCAGGATCATTTTTTTTAATCTTATCTATGATGCGCTTTCCTACCATAAGAGAACGGGGGAAAGAATGATGTGAAGATTCAGAATCATAAATAGAAACATGCACTTTATTGTTCATAGAAGCTAAGTTTTTCACAAATGAATCTTTTCAATAGGATGGGGAATGGCTGCTGAATGTGCATTCTCCTCATCCGAAGGTACATGGTCCTCTGTAGACTCCGAATCTGATGCATGTTGCTCCGCTCTCGTACTCCTCCTTGATTTTCTCTAGGAAGTCTCCGCTCGCTGGTGATCTCTCTGAAGATGACTGACATCATCATCTTCTAAAGTCTCCTCGACTGAGCCTCAGAGTTGGTCCTCTCCATGTCTCTTGCCCAATCAGTAACGAAAACGATCCGTCTGCTCCTGAGAGACATATGATAAACACAATTAAACGAAAATATCTCATGCCTAGATTTGTGATAATCTGAGTAGCATACATGATCTAACTATTGCTGATGCTGAGATCTATTACGTCTATTTGGATTAACCTGAAACTTGGCGATAATGGATGTAGTAGGGGCAATACGCTCATCATTTAAACGTGATAGACGGGTTAGGTCATCCCTCAAATCATGTACTTCTGTCATGTAGGAACGCTACTTCTCTAAAATATGTCATTGAGAATCCATGGACCTGAAGATAAATGTTTTGGCTGCGAAGAAGAAGGAAAAGATGAATGTGAACAATGGACCTGATGGCCATAGGAATGCTGCTATTACTCGGTATGTTGCTGAACTTGTGGGCCCTGCTGGCCCGACCAGTACCTCAGATGATGCCCGTACAGGGTCGTGTGTGTACCATGCACCATTTATGTCCGACACCTGGGATGGATCCCCAGTGATTGTCTCCACAGATGGTGGCTGCTTCTGGCAATAATGGGCTAGAGGTTGGTCCTCTACCCATGGTTGAGGTGGCCCTAACATCTGCTACTTCTGAATATAATGAACACGGTAAACTGGAGTAGTAGGTGCATTCACGGCAAGTACCCTCATCTTGGATACCTTCTTAGAAAGCTCCACCATTTGCTTAGGCAGTTTGGATAAATTGCTATCCAACTCATCCAAACGCATATCAATCCTCTCAACCATTGTGAGTTTGTCTGTTGTATGGCCTATGTCGAAAGAATCCATTGTAGCCTTCACTCTTCCGTTAGATATGAACAAAATGTGGGTCTCTAGTTGAGCTCTACTCGTGGTCTGTGCTCTAGTCGTCTCGGCCATCCGCTCGAGCACCTTCCAGATGGTCTCCACTCCTTGTGAAGTATAGATGCCTCCACAGGCAACACTAACCAAACCCTTAACATAGGGTGTATACCACAATATACAGACTGAACCAGGATGGTAGGCTCTAAACCATGACAAGAACACTTCTGTAAGAGATCCTTGAATATTTCCCATGAATCACAGAAGACTTCATTGGGAAGTTGGGAGATACTCATGATGCGTGAACACATCAAGTTAGTTCTACTCAAAGGGTAGAACTTCTTTAGGAAGAGGTCTCTGAACTGCACAAAGGTAGTAACAACTACCCCTGGGTTTTTCATCCAGTAATCCACCTTATCCATTAAGGAAAAGGAAGGGATTTGAGCCTAATGTAATCTTGGCTAACCCAAGGATGCCTAAGGTTAGTGCAGACCATCTCAAAGTCCCTAAGGAATGCATAAGGTTCCTCATGTGAATTCCCATGGAAATGTGGAAGCAGACTAAGAAACTTCTTCATATTCAACTTTAGGTTCAACTGGGCTCAACCAATTAGCCATCTGATGTTTCCTAGGATTGTTTGTCACGTCCATTGATGCATCTCTACCCATCTGTATTTGATCAAGTTGCGCTCGAATACGTGCTTGATTCTATTCGGATTCTGCTAACCTAGCAAATGCTGCATGCATTAGGTCTTCTCATTCTTCCTCCATTCCATTTTGCTTCCTAGGAGGCATCTCAAATAAATCCCTGTTACCTTCATCAAACAAAGGGTCGAAGTGAGTTCTAGATGAAGATAACAAAATCGAATCGATCTCACCAAGGCAATGATCTTCCTTAATGATTAAAGAAGAAAAGGATTTGGTTGAGATGTAAGCACCCCCAAGGAGGGAATCATTATACACTGGTTCGGGAAAAGGATTGTTTCCAAATTGGGGTGATCCTGTTAAAGAAGAAGATGGGGACTGGATCAGTGAAGAAATGATATTTGGGAGGTTCAAAAACAAGCTCACAAAATTCGAGCTAATATCTGACCAATTATCCATCTTCAAAAATCAGTGAAGACATGATATTGGAGCACGCTCGATACAAAAAGATCTTGTTATGCTGTACATGTGAATGTGCAGAGTTACTCACACAAAACAATCAATACAAACCCTTTGAATTAATTCACCAACTCAACACTGAAGGCCAGAGATTATGGCCTTATTATATTGTCGATTTTAGTTGGTGATAAATGCAAATCTTGAAAGATTTAACGAGTTGTTAGGTGCCTGTATTTATCAACAGACTGGCCAGATTCTTATAACTAGTTACTCCAACTTTCAACCTGTATGGAAATAAGTGCGGACTATAAAAATACGGCTACCCGTTACTTGAGGACGGAGCCTTACGAAGTGTCCTCTAAACCACCCACTCCTCTAAGGAAATCCAGACCGTTTATTGACTACCTGCATTTCCTCACTGAGTAGTAGCTAATCATTTTTATAGAACTTGTAGTCTATATGAAAATCCTGGCATGGCTCTATAACAATGTTCGTCTCTCTCTCAGTTGCAAGTAAATTCAAACAATGAGGGCTTTTTGCAATCGTAAAGCAAGGTTGTTTTATCCCAATTCACTTTGGTCAACTTACATTAATTCAATCCCAATTTTAAGAGTTTTGGTTATCGCTTGAATTAAGTGACCACAAACATCGCCTAGCATACAATCCCTTTTCCTTTTTCCTTAAGCTGGTAAAATAGAATGCAGTCAGAAACCAATGATGCATGCAGTTGTTAAAGATAATTACAATGCTTCCCAACACTCTCCATGTGGATGCATAACTGAATATATAAATCTACCTATATGATGCAAGTTGAAAAGTCACACCTAAGCAGTAGTTCTATCAGCGATGAAGAAATCAATTAATTTAGTAGAACGTATGCTACGTGAGTCCACGAATGTCTTAAGATTTTGTAATTGTGAATTTTATGAGATTGTGTTGTGTATCCTAATTTATGAAATAGGACCTACGATAGGTCTAATTGGCATAGTGCTTGCATCTAAAACGTCACTCATGTCGAGAACCACTCTTGACACAACCACCACATAAAAATAATAAAGTCTACATGCCTTCATTAGATACGCAAGATCTTAATCGAGTACTGCTGTAAATAGCCAATTAGGTTACAAATATTTACAACACGATACAATGGACTCAATTAATCTAACCAATCACTCTAATAATTTGTTTCATGATCTCTCCAACAAGTAACTCCAAGCTCCTCGTCTCCACAGTCCTCTGAGAGTCGTTGGCTCCACGTACCTTCCACAAAACAAATGATTATTAGAGAATTCAAGAGAGATTAAAAATAATTAATTAAGTAAAAAACACAAAACAACATAAGATAAAATTCTACAAGACAATCTCATAAATAATGAACCTAAAAATCACTAAATAAATATTTGGCCCTAAAAATTATCACAAAATGTGGTGCATCCCTAACAATGACACTATCTGATTAGTCACCAAATGCATGTTTTAAAATTTATCTGTTGTAGTGCGGGCACTTAGCGTGACATACCGAACCGAATGAATGATCTCCGTGAGGAGAATTCAACTTGAATTTATATGAGAAGTCCAAGGTCGAACACAAGGACACGAGCAATCAAGTGATGAAATTTAAATGTTAAATGTTTTAAGTGCAATTTATAGGTTAATTGTGTTGAGCAAATGCATAATTCAAAAACGAGATAATTTTCAACACATTTAACATGCACTCAAATTATAGGAAAACAACAATACACAAACGATGAGATAATGACACTCACAATACAATTAGAAACACCATAAACAATGGGTAAATTTTTTGAATTAGTTGAATATCAATTATGATATAAAAATAGATTCAAAGATATCTTTAAGCAATACTTAATCTAGAAAGCAGCTTCAAAGCAACAATAATATCCAATTTCACTTTGATGCCCAAATTAATCTAACAAGTAATTAAACCATTTATTAACTTAATCATAATGATAAAAAATAACTAATGATTGGCCATTTAAGAACCACTAGAAATATCAGGTTCAATTGTTCACTAAGATGTCATTTTCAACTCATTTAAGAATCTAATCAAGCACTTGGAAGAAGAAATAACTTGCATGTGATTTTAATGCAAAAATATCAATAAAGCATGCCAAATGATAAAGCAACAAAATAGCTTTCAGATGATACCAAAATCACTTTAATTAAATTGATAGATAAAATGATATTCAACAATCCATACATGGGTATTCTTGTAAGAAAAACTCCAAGTTTATTACAAAACAATATAATATGGACTAAAGTGCAAATAAAATAACTATTAGGTGAGGATTTGCAAAATCCAAAAAAGCAAAGGGGCTTATCTACAATTCTGGAAAAGTTGGGGATCATCCCTGCAAATTATCCAATCACATGCGTTCTGCACGTGACCCGACACAGTTTGATGATGGAGGCTTGGTCCACGTGTAATCCTTTGGTGCTCTGCTAGAAGTTCAGATGCAAACTCGGTTATCGAGCCGTAGGGATGAAGACATGCCTCGGATTGGTGATGTGGATCAATCTAAACCGTCCAATCTCACCCAATTGGGAAAGATCATTGGTATCTGCTCGTCAGGTGTTCTTCCACTCCTCCGAGCGCAGTAGCACTTGGACTGTGCTCCGACGATGCTGATCTTGCTCCACCTAGATACTCTTCCTTCGATTAAGGCAGATGACCTTCCTTACAACTCCACGAAGTCAGTAGAGGGTTACAGAAGATGAGGGCCACCTTATCCTACTCTGTTGACGGAGTGCTGCCAACGAGAAAATTGTAGATGGAAGCTGTACTTTGATCTCTGATCATTGAATTTCTAATGTTCTGCAACGTTATTGAAAACAACAAACAAAGTCCATGCTTTTATTCTGAAATACATAAAGGGATCAGGCGTCATGAATGAAAAGATCCTTAATTAGTTTCCAGGCTAGGGAGTAACCTAGAGTGGATAGAGGTGATACAATCATGGAGAAGTGAAATGGATCACTGGAGAGTAATGTGTGAATGATGGATTGAATACGAAGACATCCATATGAAAAGATCTTATAATTCTTAACAAAGAAGGACTTTAAAATTTAGTGAAGACTCAAGTGAGACATAATACATATCTTACATGGATATGAAGCAGAAATCAATGAAGGATTGTAGTTGAATCACCGACTGGCTGAATCTTGATAGCTTCAGATCGTTGTGTCAAAATCTAAGCTACAGATTTGAGCTCAAGCAGAAGCAAGTAAGCTCTGCCATCTTGGCGTACACCAAGGATTTCGCCAAAGGCTCCAACTCCATCTCAGCTCTCGTTGTCACCTACTCTTTGTCATAGAAAGGTAGAAGTGTTAGATGAAAGATATTGGGGAGATCCTTAAGCGCATTACGGAAGCATGAGGATCGCATCGTATGTGATCGGGAGCGACTAGTCGTACTAGTCGCTCGATGGACCGGGAATTAAAAATTTTTCATGTGACGAAACCACATGATCCAAGAACACTTCTCGGATCGTTTCGTCTAAACCACAAACAAGTAATAGGATTACCTCTTGAAGCGTGGCTGCGATCGAGTCTCTAAACGAAGAGACCTCCTGTCTCAAGTCTGATCCGACAGAGGAGATGCTTGCGAGCGTGTTGATGAAACACTACTTCTCGCAATCTATGTTGATGATCCAAGTAGAAAATCTACTGATCTCGACACACGAGATCTAACATCTTCATCACGAGCGAGCCACGCTAAAGGAGACGGAGATTCACGAGCAATCAAACCGGCAACATAACGACGTCGCTGCGGCGATGGAGACTCTCTATAGGGCATCCATGGTGGACGACCATGAGAGAGGAAGAGAGAGGGCATGTAGAGAGAGAGAGAGAGACTTATGTTCTCATTAGCATATGAAGAGCAAGGGGTTCTCTTCTATTTATAATATTTTGGGGTCCATGGATCTCAATCATTGGGCAAAACAAATCCAATGGCTCTCATTGATTTGTTTTTCTTTTAATGGCTAAGATTTTGTAGGTAAAAACCAACAACAATTAATTTGATTTAGATTAAATATATATTGATAAATCAATATGATTTTATCCCAAATTAAATCAATCAAGCATGGAGATTATGGAATGAAGATTGCCTCCTTCCATAATATGGGATTTGGTGGCAATCTCATGAGATCTCATGAGACTACATTATTCCATTGAAATCTCCAAGATTTACAACAACACTTGTTGTAAATTATTCAACAAAAACAATTCATAATTATTTTGTGAATATTGCAATCTTGCCATTGGAAAATTATGAATCACATTCACAACCCAAAATAAAACATAAATTACATTTTCAATTTAATGTCCAATGTGAATCCAATTCACATCAACATTTAATTAACAAATGTAAATTACAAATAGCTCTCTCTTATATATTATAAATCACATTTATAATATATATGATTAATATGGATAGTGCTATCCACATTATTCATATCCATGATAATTAAATTACATTTAATCATCTTGGATCTCTATTCTCATGTTCCCAAATAATATGAATCACATTCACATTTTTCAAAATCTTTGATAATTAAATCACATTTAATTATCTTAGATAACTCTCTTTATAATATGAATCAAATTAATATTATTTATGATAATTAAAACACATTTAATTATCCATTTTCTCAATGCTCGGATACTTATATCAACAATGAAATTATCCTGAACTCTTTCAAGGATAAGGCACTTTCTTCGCTAAGACTTGGAGATAAGGACAGGGCGATTGTGTTGTTCCATGTATAGTGACTTGGATATTGAGATCACATCTCAAATCCAGATCTCAGGCCTCCCATAGATGCTTGATTAAATCAAGACTGCAAATCTAATCTTCTCATTGCATCTGAATCACATTCAGATCAATGTCCAACATTTGGACTAAGATTAGATTACTTCTCTATTAAAAGGAGTCACTAAAATCTAGACCTGTTTCATCACTCCCTAGGAATGGAAGCGTCATGGTTATACAACCGTTTATGATCACATCACCCTCAGGTATTCCCAATACCTCTACATCCTGCATACTGGAAGACCCAAAATAATCCCAAAGTATAAGATAAATTTTACACTGTCTATTTCAGGGATTTATCATTAAGTTTCTCAATTGACTATTGGGATTTGGTATCGATCATATACTTTCCAAAAGCATATATCATACCCAGGTGTTTATCATATACTTTCCAAAAGTATATATCAAACCTACAAATTCAGTCAAGCTTCCAAAGCAAGACGACCGTGCATGGAATTTGATTCTTCCCAATATCTCATGAGTGAGCTCATGTCTAACGGTTAAGTAATGAACATGTATAATCCCTTTGAGAGATCGTATTACTCATATGCCCTTATATGTACACCAGCGTGCCGGTGTATAGATCTTGATTAGTTCATCAACCTATTGGTCTGCCAAATGTACATACTCAGACATATAGTAACACATCTGTCTTCGGTCAGAGGATGCGTGCCTATATCGTGACACCATACGTTATAGGCCTTTGGTTATCTCGATCTTGTTAAGTCATCTCTTTGACCTAACTAATCTAACACCTCTGAATCTCTATTTCCATGCAGAGGACCTGCATCAAGAGGTCAGTTAGATATCAGCCTAAATGAGAAAGGATTGCCATCTCCTACTCAGACTAGAGATCATCTCTTAACAATCATTTGACGATGCTTAACGAGTCCTCAATCTAACTCTTTAGATATTCATCCAAGCACCTGCCTCTATGATACTGCTGGTGGGCATATTGGGGCTGCTGCTGCTGGCTGTTCTGATGGCCCTGAGCTGGAGACTACTGCTGGGATGAGGTGCCACCAGTGGTCCAATGTTATCCGGGGTGATCGCGATGAATCCCGGGCTGTTGTGGGTACCGGTCGTACCATATCCCATTGACTTCCATCAACGGTTCCTGCTCAATGGGGGTGGTGGAAGAACTACCAGTGGTTGATCCGGCTGATAGACCACAATCTGAGTGTCCTGAGATGGTGGTGGAAGTGAGTAGTGTTGTAGATGCTGGACCGGCTCTGCCTGGATATGGTGAAGCTGATGGTATGAGGTAGAGGGCTGGGTGGAGCTAATACTGTTGGGATCAGCCCGTGACCTGGGAGGCTGCTGAGTAGACGTATGTGCCTCCTGAATGCAAAGAATCTACGTCTTCAGGTCACTCATGGTCTTCGTGATATGGTACATCTGGGCAAGACCTTGACTCTGCTTCTTCTCAAGAATCTCGATGCGGTCCAACTTCTCAGAAATGATCCCCATGTTAGCAGCGGCAGATTCAGCCTGAGCTGCGGCTGCTGACGGAGTGTGTGTAGTGGCATCGATGTGTGCTATCCTCTGATATCCAACTGCCTGTGGTGGATGCTTCAGATGTGTGTAGATGCGGGCTTGGTCCATGACTGTGGAATTCTCTACCATACCCTCATAGATCTCCCAAGTTGCGTCTTCTCCCTTGGAGAAGTAAGATCCACCACAATAGGCATTGACAAGCCCCTGCAGCTCTGGTATCAGCCCATAGAAGAAACTCTGAACCAGATTGGGCTTGGATATGTCGTGATGTGGACACCAGTCAATGAGTTCTCTGAATCGGTCCCAATCCTTATGGAACTGCTCATTCAAGACCATGGTGAAGTTGCTAATCATAGCTCGTGCTGCGTTGGTCCGGCCGAGTGGATAGTACTTGTTCAAGTACTCACCCCGGAGCTGTATCTGTCTCCGATCAAAGGATGCGTGCCTATATCATGACAGCATACGATATAGGACTTTGGTTATCTCGATCTCGTTAAATCAACTCTTTGATATAACTTATCTAACACCTATGAATCTCTATTCCTATGCAGAGGACCTACATCAAGAGGTCGGTTAGATATCAACCTAGATGAGAAAGAATTGCCATCTCCTACTCAGGGTGGAGATCATCTTTTAACAATCATTTGACGGTGCTTGATGACTCCTCAATCTAACTCTTTAGATATTCATCCAAGCACCAGCCTCTATGATGCAATAATTGAATCAACAGTTGTATGATCATCAAGATGGCCATGGTACATAACCCTAATTCTACTAAGGGACCTATTATGAAAATTATTTATTCTTCATTTCATATTAGGGAAAAATATTCGCAATAACATTAATTGCATAATGGCTCGCTGTGGGCTCGCATGTCCAACAACCAATCAGGTGGTTGTAGGACAGAAGCACTGATTATCATCTCCTTCGATGTGAGGAAGGCATTAAGTCATTTGTCATCTAACAAAAACTTGATGTCTTTGCCTAATAATTCAGTTAACGGTCGGGCAATCTTGGAAAAGTCCTGAATGAATCGTCTGTAAAAGCCAACATGCCCCAGAAAGGATAGTAACTGCTTAATGTTGGATGGTGGTTCGAGATGTTTGATGACATCCACCTTGGCAGGGTCAACCTCCATGCCTCGCTGGGAGATGACGTGCCCCAACATGATCCCGTGTGTAACCATAAAATGGCTTCTTTCCCATGACAGAACGAGATCTACCTCACAACATTTCTAAAGAATTTGGTCTAGGTGCGCTAAACAATCATCAAAGGACTCACTATAGATTTAAACATCATCCATAAAGTCCTATATAAAAACACCCACCATGTCTGCAAAAATTGCAAGTATATACCTCTGGAAAGTAGCAGGGGAATTGCACAATCAAAAGGGCATCCGTCTAAAGGCATACATGCTAAAATGACTTGTGAAGGTGGTCTTCTCTTGGTCTTCAGGAGCAATAATGACCCGGTTGTATCCGGAGTAACCATCAAGGAAACAAAAGTATTCCTTCCCTGCCAACCTCTCTATGACCTGGTCTATAAAAGGCAAAGTGAAGTGATCCTTCTTCGTCGCGGCGTTCAACATCCTGTAATGAACGCACACCCGCCATGACGTGGTTACTCTCTTTGGAATCTCCTCTCCACTCTCATTCTTAATCATTTGAATTCCCAACTTCTTCGAGACAACATGTAATGGGCCGACCCATTCAGAGTTGGAGATGGGATAGATAAACCATGTGTCGCACCATTTTGTAATCTCTTTCTTGGCAACATCTCGTAAAACCTGATTCAGCCTGCGCTGAAATTCTTTGGAAGGTTTGCTATCCTGATCGAGATATATATGATTAGAGCACAAAGCAGGATTGATCCCACAGACATCGGATACAGTCCACCCAATAGCCTTGCAGTTCCTTTCAAGAATCTCCATCAAATGAGATTCTTGTTCTTCGATCAAAGATGAGCTTATAATAACCGAAAACTATCGATGTGGACCCACAAGGAAAGCGTATTTTATATTTGGTGGCAATAACTTCAGCTCTGGTAAGGTAGACTCTGGATCTGTTATAACTTCATTTGTATGTATAATGGGATAGGTATCAGTGGTAGATGTATCTGCAATATGGTTATCCACCATCTCAATATGCTCTAGAGTCAGACTACAGAAGATGTCTAAAACATCATCCGACTCGCTACTATGCTCATCCTTAGAACGACTAGAGGCAAATAAATCAGCTAAATGAAACACATTCCCTAGATCATCTGATGTGGAGGAATTGTGTAAACACCTTGAATCTGAATGATCTGTAATAAAATTCTTGAATATCTGATCCATCTTCTTCTCATCATCCATACTGAAATATAAAGTACCATCATAAGAACGACCAACTGTAGTCTCGGGCCCATCCTTTGCTAAGAAATTCTGGGCCTCTACTTCATACCTCTCAAGGTCATCGAAGTAAACCTCATCCATGTAATCACAGGTGTCTAAAGAACTCAAGATATCTGAACTAGTCGTAGATGCGTCACTGGATGATTCTCTCGCCATCTCTATATGTACCTTCTCACCCTCGACGGGAAAAGATACCTTCCATGTATCATAATCGAAGAGAGCCTTTGCGGTCTCTAAGAAAGGCCTTCGAAGAATGATCGGGGTAAGATGCAATTGTGTAGGGCAGTCCATGTCCAGGACAGTAAAGTCTACTGGGAATTGCAAGCCCTGCACAGTCACAATAACATTCCTCAATATGCCCCTAGGTCTCTTTACAGATCTATCAACAAACTGAAGGATACCGCGAGATTTGTAAAGAGGACCCAACTCGAGCTTGTTGAGTAAACAAGATGGTATCAAATTGATTGAGGAACCATTATCTAAAAGATTGTGATCGAATGCTGCATTGGCAATCTCGGATCTGACAAATAGTGCTCCTGAATTCTTCTTCTTCTTAGGTAATTTGTTCTATATGGCATAGGATGTGGCCTTGGTCAAAACATGTTTTTCTGTACGTGATCTCTTTTTCCTGTATGTGGTACATCTATTCTTCAGCTGATTCTTGAGCATAGGAAAATGATCCAAGGCATCGTGAAGTGGGATCTTGAAAAAGATGTGATCTTTTAATAATCATTTTGTCTCAGGAATTATAACGTTCCTTTTGGTATTTTTCTTTCCATTTCGTAACAAGGTATTGGGAAAAGGAACAATATCGGGAATGATAAAATCAAACTTTTTATTCAAATAAGATTCAGCTTGTACATCGAGAGTCTCAGAATTATGTACAAAACTCTCTAAAACAGGGGAAGAAAAACTTTAATCAGGAGCATTTGCATGGTCTGGCGTGATATCATCGTCTGACTCGCCTGTGTCCATGTCAAATGTTTCAGCATCGCTCCCTTCTCTCTGATCATCCTGGTGGTCATCATCAGTGTGAGGGTTCTCCTCCTCGGCATCGGAATGTGTCTGTTCATGGATTAGCTCTCGCTCCCCATCAAATGCCCTCTCCTCTACTCTATCAAGTGCTCGTGGTGATCTACCGCTCCTGAGACGAGTGAAGTTTGATAAAAATTCAGGAAAAGAGATCGTACCTGTAGTGGTTTCTACCTGATCTGGATGCCTCCTCTTGTTATTCGGGTTCATCTGAGGCTGAGCTGGGAGAGTGGTCTTTGGCGCGGTTAACTCATCTAGACGACGGTTAACCTGCTCCATCTCGATTTTATGTGCAGTCTGGAGCATACTTAACATATCCATGATTTGATTCAGTAGCAGGGCATGTGAAGACATCTCAGATTCTGTGTGGTGACCCTGCCTTTATACTCTCTCCTTCCTTTGCGTGTGCTGCTGTGAGGTGTAAGGCTGAGAAGAACTCTGAGGTGTAAAGGAAGATTGCCGTTGCTGTTGGTAATGATGTGTCTGTGAATGTACATCAGGATATTGATAAGAATGTGGTCTTTGATATGCGTACTAGTGAGACTGCTGCTGCGTGTAATGCTGTCGGTGCTGAAAATGTGGACGTCCATGCTGCGGATGACTATACTGCTGCTGCTGATGATGAGGCACACTCGGTTGCTGAATCGGAGTATACCAAATTCCATTGATCTCAAGAGTGGCTTGAGGCTCAACATCCATGTCCACAGAACTGGAGATCTGACCGGGATTGGCATGAGACTAGTCCTCATGCCAATCAATCTGCGGAGTCTCTGGCTTGCTCTGGATGGAATATATCTGACGAGTGGGAGGAGCGGGTAAAGACCTCCATACAGGTTGAGAAGTCGAAGAAGATTGGGCATGCTGATACTAGAGTTGTAGCTCTTTTACCTTCTTCGTAAGATCACTCAGCTGCTGAGGCAGAGATGAGAGTTTCTCCAACTCTCGCAGCGGCTGTAAGTCCTGAACTTGCTTCTGAATCACATCTACCAACGTTAACTTTTCTCTAATAAAACCTATGTTGGTAATGGATTCATACTCTGAAATATTCACCACCTTATGATGCTCTCGGTGATGTGGTGGCTAAGGGGCCTTTTGGAATGCCTGAGTAGAGTCGATGACTCTCGAATTTTCCGCCATCCCTTCGAAGATGGACCAGACTAACTCGACATCCTTATTCAGATAACTGCCACCACATGCGGCACTCACCAGCCCCTGAAGGTCCGGCTAGAGTCCTCCAAAATAATTTTTTACCACTACCTTCATTGGTATCTCATGATGCAGGCATCTCTCTGTAAGATCCTTAAATCGATCTCATGCCTCATGGAAGATTCATTCGGTAATTGCGTAAAGTTGGAGATCTGACTCCTCATCATGTTCGTCCTTCCCAGAGGAAAATACTTACGCAAGAATGTGGACTTCAAATAGTCAAATGTAAAAATTTCCCTTCCTAAATGACTCAACCAGTAAAGCGCCTTATCTTCTAAGGTGAAGGGAAAGGCTTTAAGGCGAATAGCCTCCTGTATAACTCTTGGATAGCTCATCGTACCACAAATCATATCGAACTGCTGCAGAAAGGTAAACGGCTCCTCTGTAGCGTTCCCATCGAACTTGGGAAGCAAAGAGATGAAGGACGGTTTCAGCTCATATGGCCCTTGATTCGGCGGTAGCCGAATCCAATGATGTAGCGTTCGCGCTCCTGGGTTATACTCATCTCGTAAAGTGGCGGGAGCCACTGCATGTGGTAAAGGGTTCCCGACTCCTACTCTCAGCGCGGCTATCTCTGCTCGTAACTTATTCTGAGTTCTAAATTGTTCTCGAATATGTATATTTATATGTTGTAATGTATCGAGAATCCCTATTGTTATATCTGCGGATGGATCTGGTCTTCCCTCATCATGGTGCTCCTCAGCTGGCCTCTCCTCTACTGCTCCTTTTCCCCAAACCATGTGCTTTAGATCTTCTGTGAAAGAGAACTTCTCGTAAGAACTCAACATAAAATCAGCTGGAGAAATTGATGATAGATTAAGGCAAGGGTCTGCCTCAAAAGACTGGCTAGGAGGAGAGGGAGTCTGGGATTGACTTTCCTCGAGATAAGATGGGACCAACTCGGGAAGAGGGTCTTCCCGAGTTTGTGAAGATATATGATGGGCTGTGAAAGATCGAGGGCTCACGGAGTCTGAGAAAAATAGTCGTCGAGTCGTCATCTTCGATGTCAAGAGAGTGATCGCGAGAGCACGGTTATCGATTCTAGAGAGATGGGAAATGAGTAAAAGCTACGCTAACTCACATCCCGCAAGTAAATACAAAGCAAACCTTGTTTTCATCAACACAACACGATGATGACCGTAAGAGTTCGGTCGTTTATCTTGTCGGTTTTAGGATTGTATTAACATACAAGTATATACTCCGATTAACACGAGCTGATAGGTGCCCGAAGTTTCCCCGCAATACTGTCCCGAGTCATTACAGAAAACCACTTGCTCTCAACAAGTATGGGGGTAAGTACGAACCGTTTCTGGCTTCTCATGTTACTTGAGGACGGAGCCTTACGCAGTGTCCTCTAAACACCCCACTCTGTTAAGTAAAATCGAACCATTTTTTGCTACCCGAGGGTACCCACAGAAAAGTAGTGATTAGATGTATAGACTAAGTAGTATTTTGGGAGAAACACAGACTTTGGCTCTATCCTAAGGGTCGTCTCTCACTCGCAAACTCTGAGAAGTACCTGTAATGTGGGATTACTCTCCCAAATCAATTGATCCTTACGTTTATTTTAGATCAGATACTTAAGCAGTCCCGATTTTATTTTTGGTTTTATATCTTTTTGGATTTTTTCAGACAAGCATCTAACGAATGTCCTTTTTTATATTTTTTAGAAATCCTAAAATCATACACCTAAGTTGCAAGTCCTAAGACTAACTGCAAAGGCGTAATCAAATAGGAAAAAAAAATGAAAACTCCTAAGCATACACCTAGCCTCGTGAAAAGCCACGGAAAACCGGCGATGCGAGAAAAAATGTGGTGGGTGCTCTGATCCCTTGAATGCACATCACTCGGTAAATCAGACCCTGAGAAAAAGGGGAGGGGAAGTACAAGTACGGATGCCCTTATGGGGCACCTTCTTATTACAATAAGGTCCCTGTGGGGATTGAAGTGAAAAAAAACTAAAGGATTGCATTTCAATCCCTGTACAGGGACCTAAATGTAATTTCTGGAAACTTCTGGGCCGGAGCTAAGAAACTGGAACTTCGTTGGGTTAAGTACACAATTTTTCCACCATTTCGTAATGGATGGTCATGATTAGAAGTCGGCATGCGATCTGGGTCGTTCGTCCGTGCCACGTGTCGCACACCTGTAGCAGCTGGTTGTTCCTCCTGTTCTTGAACTTTGACGGGCGGATGACGACTAGGTCTTCTTCTCTGAGTTTTCTCCAATGAACGACGCGATCCTTGGGCCTCCGGCGGGGCTAGAGGGGTGACACCTTCACCCCTCTAGCTTGCATGTGATGGTGCGCCTCCAAAGATGGCCGGAAGTTGACATTCTCCGTCGATGAAGTTGAAGGGTCGACTGGTCCTGGTACTGATGCTACTCCTACTTTGATTACTTAGATTTCGCTCCAAATTAGAGATAGACCTGCAACAAAAATCTAGGTGCTCGATTCTCTCAAGAATCAACCAACAAATGTATGGTTTGCAAGATAAAAAATGGCGTTTCCAGAAGTAGTGAGGAACGACGTGAAATAATATTGAAGAATTTGAGATGCGAATTTGTTTGATTCGAAGTGAATAATAAATGTGGATTAGGTGGGCGTCTAAGTGCTATGGTTAATGAATCTAATGATGCAATTAAGGTCGCTAATGGATACACGAAACTCGAGAAAGAAAATAGCATAGGATGGAGGAATAGATCTATGAAGATAGGTGTCTTTACCTCAGATAGCAGATCGACGGTCGATCTTCCCGGAGCTTGACGTGGCGCTGGGCGGCGATGCAAGGCGAGGATTCACCTTGGAGCTTCTCCTCCGACGATCGTCTTCCATGCGGGGTGGCAGATGGGCGTTGTCACCACCGGAGTCGGCCTACATGAGGCTTGGAAGAAGGTAGGTCGGTACTGGAACAGGGGGGTTTCAGGTAGTTGGAGAAGTCTGAGTTGGTTGCGCCAGCTTCATGAGCTTTTATAGATGAAATGGTGAGGATCTAAGGTGGATCTAATGGTTGGCGTGTATTAGAGTTATTAGGAGGAGAAGATGAAGGGTTAAGATCGAGCAAGGGGGTTAGAGATGGAGTGGAAGAAATCGGTGAAGTCAAGCCGGTAGAATCAGAAGCTACACCGGCTCTTGGAGAAGAAGAACCAGGTACTGACACGTGTCAGCACCTAGATGGCCAGATGTTTAAAATACTTATAAATTATGTAATAAATAGTAAATGACATTATTTTAATTAGGTATGAAATGAAAAATATAGATAATTAAATTATCTAAATTATGGTATAATAAATTTTTTGTAAATAATAAATATTATTCGAAATATAAATATTATATTAATAAAGTATAAAGAATATTTAATAAATATGTATTGAATTTTTAGTACAATAAATAAATAATTATATATTTATTTTATATTTTTCTTAATTATTAAAATAATAAATAATTCCTTTGTGAATTATTTTGGATTTTAATAATTTAGTTTAGATATATTAATAAATACAGGTATAAGTCATATAGTTTAATTTCATCTATAAATTAGGGTTTTGGATTTTATTAAAATAATAAATAAGCTCCAAAAATTCTGAAATAAATCATGATGAATAACACGATTATGAAAATAATTAGAAATTATAAAATTAATAAAACATTAAATAGTATGTTCTAAATAAAATAAATGGCCCCGAAACTACGCTGTCATTAGGTCCCAAAACCGACTTTTTGCAAACGGATTCTGATCCATTAATTAGAGAATTTTTTATGAACTTTAAATGTGAGTAGAGTGAAATTGGAGTTTGTATGTGGAAGTTATGATGTTCGAAAGTTTAGAATTTGACAATCTAACAGGTGATTCTTTTGTATAAAAACAAGATAATATTTTAACTTACTTTTAAATTTTTATATACATTTTTAGAAATAATTAGGAAAAGAATTTGGTGAAAAATATGTTCATATGAATTAACTAAAAATCAATGAAGCTTTGATAATTATTTGATAGATAATGAAGAATGTGTAGAGTGTGCTTTAATTATTATTTTTAGTTTTCTTTCATTATCCCCCCCTACTTGTTGATTTGTCGACCAATCCATGTTGACTTGGTCTCTGGGATTAGGTTATATAAATATATCTTACAACTATATTTATATTTTCTGAGTCATATTGTACATATATACATATTTACAATCTGCCTTCTTTTCTTTTCGTTATTTTTATTCTTTTATTTTTTTACATGTTTTTGATGCATAAAAGTGCATTTTTTTCATGAATGACATTTTTTAAAAAGATGGAAATTAATGAATATTTACATGTATTTGTTAAGGATTTAAAGACAAAATGCGACTGAAAGGTTAATGAATCATGGATTCATCAGTCATCACGAGTCCTTGTTCATTTCTAACAAACTCCAATCCAAGGAAATATCTAAGTACTCCTAGATCCTTGGTAATGAATTCACAGCCCAATAATTCTTTTGCTATTTTTATTCCATGTATATCATCTCCTTTAATGAGTAACATACACCATAATGGCAATCATACCTCTGGATGTCCTCTGTACAAAGAGAGAATGGTCTGCATTTGACCTTTTGAACCCTTACTTCTCAAACAAATATGAGATCTTCTGAAACCAATCTCTTGTGCTCTGCTTTAGGCCATAGATCACCCTATGAAGCATGCATACCTGTACACACTCCCCCTCAGCAGTAAACCCAGGTGGTTGCTGCATGTAAACTTTTTCCTGAAGATCACTATATAAAAATGCATTTTTGACATCTAATTGAAACAGGGGCAAATCTCGAATCACAACAACAGATAAAAGAATCAGTAAGGTAGAATGACAAGCAACAGGAGAAAATGTGTCAAGATAATCTACCCCATACGTCTGAGTAAAGCCTCGAGCAACCGGTCGAGCCTTGTACCTATCAATACTGCCATCGACATTATGATTTACCGTAAACACCCACTTGCAACTCACAATACATGCCCCAGTAGGATCTAGAACAAGACTCCAAGTACCTCTCGACTGAAGGGCGGCCATCTCTTCCTCCATAGCTAGACGCCACTTACTATCAGTTAATGCTTCCTGGCAAGTCCTTGGAATATTACAGCGGATAAAGCAAGTACAAAGATCCTGAAATCTCCTGCAATACCAACATCTGTGAAGCACATGACCTCTTCTGCTTCCTTAGTGAAATCGGCAAATCAAGATCTGCATCAACTGTACCAACATCTGTGTCATCCCTTGCCTGCTCCTGTTGAGAAATGTCGTCAGTCCCATCATTAAAAATAATGTTATCAGAACAAACCTGGGGCATGTTTGATGATTGACAATGATCATGAGCAGGGGTTGGTCGTCGACTGTAGTGGCGTGGTAGACGAGGAACCAAAGATATGGAAGGTGATAGAGGTAGTGGCAGTAGTGGAGATGGTGGTGGTGATGGGGATGGTGGTGGTGGAGATTTAGAAGATTGCTATGGTGCGTACAAGGGTGGAGGAGGAATATAGATTTCATCATTTATATCTGATGACACCAACCAGTCACCTGTAGGAGAGAAAAACATGACTGACTCAAAACACGTGACATCTGCACTGACATAATATCTTCGACGTAACGGATCATAGCAAATATACCTCTTTTGAGTCCTGAAATACCTGACAAAAACACATTTGACAGCCTTAGGAGAGAGCTTGTCAACCCTTGGAGACAATTGGTGAACAAATGCCACAGATCCAAAGACACGAGGAGTTAGAGAGAACAACTCCTTGTTAGGAAAAACGAGGGATAAAGGTATCTTCTCCCCCAACACAGTTGAGGGCATGCGGTTAGTGAGATAACATGCAGTAAGAACTGCATCATCCCAGAACGGGTGTGGAGCACAACTCTAGATAAGAAGCGTACGAGTGACATCAAGAATGTGGCGATGTTTTCTTTCCTCCACACCATTTTGTAGGGACGTGTAGGCACAAGTCGTTTGATGAAGAGTGCCATGGGATGAAAGAAATTGAGATAATGTTCATGTACAATATTCAAGGGCATTATCAGTTCTCACAATCTTGATAGAAACAGAAAACACATTCTGCACTTCTTTAATAAAATTCATTATAGTGATGCTCGCTTCAGATTTATTCTTAACAGAAAGACCCAAGACAAACGACTAAAACTATCCACATCAACTAAATAGAACATGTGTCCCTCATGATCGGGAACACGACTTGGACCCAAAATATCAATATGAAAAAACTCAAATGGAGAGCTACTACTCCAACTCTGACGATTAGGGAAGACATGTTGGACATGCGAGCCCACGGCGAGCCATTATGCAATGAATGTTATTGCGAATATCATTCACTGATCTAAAATGAAGAATACATAATTTGCATAATAGGTCCCATAGTACAATTAGTATTATGTACCATGGCCATCATGATGATCATACAGCTGTTGATTCAAGCATTGAATCATAGAGGCTGGTGCTTGAATGAATATCTAAAGAGTAAGATTGAGGACTCATCGAGCACCGTCAAATGATTGTTAAGAGATGATCTCAAGCATGAGTAGGAGATGGCAATCCTTTCTTAGTTAGGCTGATATCTGACCGACCTCTTGATGCAGGTCATCTGCATAGGAATAGAGATTCGGAGATTGTCAGATTAGTTACGTGAAAGAGTTGACTTAACGAGATCGAGATAACCAAAGTCCTATATCGTATGCTGTCATGATATAGGCATGCATCCTCTGACCGGAAACAGGTTACTATATGTCTGAGTATGTACATTTGGCATACCAATAGGTTGATGACCTAACCAAGGTCTATACACTGGCGCGCTAGTGTGTATATAAGGGCATATGAGTAATACGATCTCTCAAAGGGATCATGCAGGTTCGTTACTGAACCGGAAGACATGAGCTCACTCATGAGATGTTGGGAAAGTCAAATTCCGTGCACGGTCGTCTCGCTTTGGAAGCTTGACTAAATTTGTATGTTTGATATATACTTTTGGAAAGTATATGATCAACACCTAGGTACGATATATGCTTTTGGAAAGTATATGATCGATACCAACTCCCAATGATCCAAATGAGAAACTTAATGATAAATCCCTAAAGTAGACAGGGTAAAATTGATCTTATACTTCGAGATTATTCTAGGTCTTCCAGTATGCAGGATGTACAGGTATTGGGAATACCGGAGGGTGATGTGATCATAAACGATTGTAAAACCATGACGCTTCCATTTCTAGGGAGTGATGAAACGGGTTTGGATTTTAGGACTCCTCTCAGTAGAGAAGTAATCTGATCTTAGTCCAAATATTGGACAATGATCTGAATGTGATTCAGATTTAATGAGAAGATTAGATTTGCGGTCTTGATTTAATCAAGCATCTATGGGAGGCTCGAGATCTGGATTTGAGATGTGATCTCAATATCCAAGTCCCTATACATGGAACAGTACAATCGCCCTGTCCTTATCTCCAAGTATTCGCGGAGAAAGCGCATTATCCTTGAAAGAGTTCAAGGATAATTCTATTGTGGATATATGTATCCGAGCATTGAGAAAATGGACAATTAAATGTGATTTAATTATCACGAATAATATGAATTTGATTCATATTATAAGGAGAGTTATCTTAGATAATTTTAGTATCAAAGATGTGTGTAATGTGAATGTGATTCATATTATTTGGGCACGTGAAAATAGAGATCCAAGGTGATTAAATGTGATTTAATTATGATGGATATGAATAATGTGGATATCACTATCTATATTATTCATAATATATTATAAATGTGATTTATAATGTATTAGAGAGAGCTAATTATAATTTATATTTGTTAATTAATTATTGATGTGTATTGGATACACATTGTGTAATTAATTGAAAATGTAAATTATATTTTATTTTTGCTAGTGAATGTGATTCACAGTTTTCCAATGGCAAGCTTGCAATATTCTCAAAATTAATTATGAATTATTTTTGAAGAATAAATCACAACAAAAGTTGTTGGAAGTTATGGGAGAAATTCATGGAAATATGCAATCTCATGGGATTGCATGAGATTGCCTCCACCATGAGGATATGGTGGATGACTACACATTCCCATAAGGAATGTGGTAGCCATCCCCCCTTTCATTATGGGGAGTAATCTCCATGATATTTTCTCCTTAATTGCTTGATCTAATTTAGGATTGAATTATATTTGATGTGTCAAATATATTTGATTTAAATTATATTATTATTTGTTGGCTTTTACCAACAACAATCTTGACCATTGGATTGATCATAAATCAATCTCTACCATTGATTTTATGAGTCCCATGGATCGAGATCCATGGATCCCAAAACCCTATAAATAGAGAGGCATACCATGCTCTCTTGACACATGCTTTTGAAGCACATCTCTCTCTCTCTCTTTCTGTCTACGCGTCATCACTCTCTCTCCCTCCCTCATGGCCGTCCACCATGGATTCCCTAGAGAGAGTCTCCATCGCCGCAGTGTAGTCGTTATGCTGCCCGATCGTTTGCTCGTGGATCTCCGTCTCCTTCGGTGCGCCTCGCTCATGAAGAAGACGTCGGATCTCGTGTGTCGAGATCAGTGGATCCGTTGCTTTTATCATCAACATAGATTGCGAGAAGCACGCGATTCATCCCCACGCTCGCAAGCGTCTCCTCCGTCGGATCGAACTTGAGACAAGAGGTCTCTTCGTTTAGAGACTCGATCGCAAGCACGCTTCAATAGGTAATCCTATTACTTGGTTGTGGTTTAGACAAAACGATCCGAAAAGTGTTCTTGGATCATGTGGTTTCGTCGCATGAATTTTTTTTAATTTCCGCTGCATCGAGCAACTAGTGCGACTAGTCGCTCCTTGTCGTATTCAATACGACGCTCACGCTTCCGTGATGCGCTTGAGGTTATCTTCATATCCTTCAAGTGGCATCAAAGCCTTAGGTTGAAGGTTTTGGATACGATCCATAAAACCGAAGGCGACTTGGGTTCATTAGGGTCGCGAAAGTTTTATCGCATTTCATTTTCGCATCTCTTTTCAGTATAAATTTTCGGCCCTGTTTAAATTGTTTAAACACAAAAATAACACTTGGGTTTTTTCCTCAATAAATAAGGAAACCATAGGATCTAATTTTACGTAATTTGGATTCTGTTTACTCTAGATACGACCGTTTTAATGAACATGTATTCACTGCTACGGGAACTACGAATCTTAACGTAATTACTGTTCAGAAATGTCTTGAAATGCGTGCAAATCAATAGGATTTGTTTTAAATAAAATTAGCAAACTTTGGAAATTTACTTTGCTTAATTTGGATTTAAATTGATTGAGATATGCTAATTTTAGTACGTAGGGGTCACTGCTGAAATTACTTTCCTAATCAAGAACTATGTGATTGTCAATTAGTGAAATTAATTGTTGATTTCATGAAATAATTATGGAAAATATTTGAGAAATATTAAATGATGATTATTTCCTTAATTGACCTGGCCTCAACCAATAGATTGATTAGATTTGATCTAGATCAAAATTGGAAACTTAATCAACAAACTCATTGCTTGAATAGGATTGGGAATTTGTCTAGCAAATTTCCTTATAATCAAAAATGTTTTTATTATTACTATATGGTATAATTTCGGTTGAAGAACCGATGATCATCTCAAGTACAAAGTGATTGACTCGGCATTATTTTTTCCCAAGCGGATATGGTGTCTAGTCGGGGATCGTTGGGGTAGCGGGTTCCACCGGATGCGGTCCGTCCCACACCCATCGGTACTGGCCATGACAACGGGTAGGGAATGAAAGATGCATGAGAGATCACGATGTATTTTCTAATTATTAAAATTTGAATTAATAAGTATTTTGAGATAATACCATATATTCAAGTAAAATTAAGTTTGTTGATTGAATTGGATTGATAATTAATTTAATATGATTAAGTTAATTATATCCAATTAAAAATATTCTTTTATAATAGATGTGTTATTTCCCTTGAAATAATTAATTATATGAATATGATTCATGATAATTAATTAGAATTTGAATATGATATGGAGGATCACATAAGTGACATCCATGGTCTCCTGTCAAGGCGAAGGGTTCCGTCGTCAGATATTGTATGTAGGAGACGCATGTCCGAAGTGACAGCTCATGTATATGATCCATTTGGAACGGGCTCGTCGCTTCTCGAAAGAGTAAGGACGTATACGTAGTGACCCCAATATCGGGTCCTCATATTATTGGGGCGATATTTGATTGCACATAACGAGTTGTATTTCTGTTGATGGTTAGTTCAATTAATGACAGGTCAACATCACCTTAGGGGTGGTGGGCCCG
Source organism: Ottelia alismoides (assembly GCA_037367405.1). Classification (NCBI taxonomy): domain Eukaryota; kingdom Viridiplantae; phylum Streptophyta; class Magnoliopsida; order Alismatales; family Hydrocharitaceae; genus Ottelia; species Ottelia alismoides. Next base: position 916,530 of record JAZKJV010004389.1, read on the forward strand.
GGTGTCAAAGACCGAATTAGGAGATACAAGTTAAACTTGCAAGGCAGAATGTGTTCCCGTTTCTTTTTATCCGAGTTATAGGTTCTCATATTATTGGGATGTAACAAAGATAAGGAAGGAGATACAAGATATTGCTTGAGATATAATGGTAAGTATATCTCTTACATTGAAATGATTAAGGGAATGAATTTTCATTGTTGACATGGCAAGACAACTTTGATATAAAAATTTCTAAATCAAAGTACAATATATATTTAATATATTTATGCAAATTTCTTATTTCAGATAATCCTTCATTAAACCCACTAGTAGAATATCATGGATTGGACCTATGATCCAAATATTGTACTTGCAATTGGACACATAATGTATGTGGTTGCAATGTGCAAGTTTCCTCATAATAATGAGGAATGATAATTAAATAGACAATAGGACTAAAACCCTAGGGTTTGTATGTCTCTATATGTCTTGATCTCATCGAATGTACTTTTGATGTGACATGTCGATAATGATCGTAATTATCAAATAATCCTTTTAAAATCTAAGAAGATGTTCTGGCATACATATGTGCTCTCGACATATAATCATGAATGACATGGTTCTCTGCATTATGTAAAATGGTGGCTCTATAGGAGATGATGTATTCAAATTGTTTGAGTACCTCCCTGAACCTAAGTTTTAAGAGTTCAAATGGATGTAGATACGATGAGTGTCATCATTCTACTGTCTATACTCTAGTCATTCATGAAGCTTCATAATATTCATTCTGTATGAATTGAATGAAGCATGTATAAATGTTGAAATACCTTATATTGAAAAGTTTGATTTCAACATAAGAGATCCTTTGTCTTGAGCAATGGTTGTTTATAGATAAAAAGAGCGCAGTGGAAGCATTGGGTTGGACCCAAGTAAGAAGTATAGTCAAAGAGTTGATTGTACTTCTGTGACTTCCATGTGACATACAAAGAGTTGGATGAATGCCAATACTACAATAAGATGATGTGTTGATAGTATGACTATCAAATCTATCTAGAATCCTTAGAGAAGAAATCTGATAGTACATCAGAATAATCTACCTATAATCATTGAAATTGACTTACTTATTTGATAAGGTAAAGTCTAATAATTATATCTCAATCTTCTAATGACACTTGCAATTGGTTGCATCTGTATTAGAATATTAGAAATTTGATCTTAAGGTTTATTGGTCATCAATGTTGGAAGTGTTGCAATTGTTGCAACAATTTCCATTGGATCAATAGACTTCGTATTTTCAGTGGGAGCCCCAAGTCTTAGAGAATGTCTCTGTGACCTGGATATTAGAATACACTCATAGTTTATTTCCAAATGTTGGAAATAAACAAGAATTCTGGAATAAACATATCATAGAGAGTTATGATGGATATATTTCAGATAGTAATCTAACATCTAGTGGACTCCGTTGAACTAGAAAATTAACGAATGGTTCATTAAGATTTCTAATACTAAAAATTAAATCTTTAAAGATCAATAGGAGGATAAAGATCAATTGAAAATGATCTCGCATCATGTTTTGGACATATGTCTGTTGATGAGATCAATGGACAAGTAAGAGATGAAACTTTAGAATGTCTAAAATTTCAAAACTTGCATACTTATGAATATTTTATTCAAAGTAAAAATGTCCAATGCACCTTTCTTTTGGAATGGTGTAAGGTGTTAAGGTATTCAATATCTCATACATATTGATGTATGTGAATCATCTATATCAGAATAAACATTATGGATATGTGATATCTATTATTGATTATTTGTGATATGAGATTTCTTATCTTCACTTAGAAAACTTTAAAATATTCAAAGATTGCACAATTTTAGTTTAGAACCAAGTTTGAAGGAAGATGAAATGAATTTGATCTAACCAAGGTAGCTTGTACCTATTAGATGAATTCAAGGAATACCTTATGGAGATGTGAATATCATTCCTATCTCAATCCTCCTAATGAACCTTAACTCAATAGAGTTGTAGGAAGATACAATTGATCATGTGTGACATGATTTGATGAATGATTAATCTTAGCGTAATTATCTCTTAGTTTCTAGGTATATATATGTGGTAGAGACTACATTATGTATCCTTAATAAGGTTCCATGTGATTAAGTTGGAATCTGGCACTAGAGAGTGCTACTTCATTAGGAAAATAAAGGATGGTATTGGATACCTACTTTATGTCCATGAGATTCTTAAAAGATCTTATCTTTGAGAATATGATTCTTATAGGATGACTCTCTTCAAAATCAAGATGAAAATGAAGTAAAGGAACTTATTTAATCTTGAGAAGATGATGAGGCTCCTGAAATTGGAAACTAAATAGACAATTAAAGATGAAACATTAATACCTCTTCAAATAAGTTTGAGGATGGATTCCATGTGTCACTTGAATGTGACAATGATCTGACTTCATGTGATAAAGCTTCCGAAGATCATAGCATGGAAAGATGGATGTTAGCAATAAAATCTAAAATTTATTTCATATACAAGTATTGTATATGGACCCTCGAGGATCCACCTATAAGGGTTAGACCAATTATGGTGTAAATGGATCTTCAAGAGAAAGAGGGAACCTGATGAGAAGGTAGAGACCTTCAAAGCACTGTTCGTAACCATGAGCTACACACCGATGAGAAGACATCACTTGTGATGAGACTTGCTCTCCAGTGACCTTGCTTTAACCCATCAGAATATTGCTAACTAAAGCTACACAACTTGACTATGACATCTTCATGATGTGAGTCAAGATTGCATTCCTCTATGAATACCTCTCTGAGGATATTCATATGAAGTAGCCCCAGGGCTTCATGGTTGAGGAAAGGAAGGTGTGCAAGCTAAAGAACTCCATCTTTGTACTCAAATAAGCTTCATGTAGTTGGAATATAAGATTTCATGTAATTGTAAATGTTATGATTCAGATAAAATCTTGATAAACCATGTGAAGCTTGGTGGGAGTGCCATTGTGTTCATCGTGCTAAATGTAGATATTATTCTAATCATTTACAGTGATATAAGAACTATAATAAGTGTTTTACAATTTGGTTGTTCCATACCTTGAGATATTATCTCAAGGATACCTCTTAGATCTTAGTTCTGAAGTCGTTCAGAGGCAAAGAGAAGAGGGTATTGGGACTGTCACATTTGTAGTACACCTTGGACTTATTCCATTTTCTGGAAAATTCCAAGAAAGTCTTCCTTCCCTTAAGATATGGTAGTGACCTATCTAAAGGGATAACACCTCAGAGAATTGAGGAAGTGAATGCTAGAACTACTTGCACTTGTGCATCAGTTACGAGAAGCTAAGTGTGTGCTAGATGTGCAAAAGAGTCAGATGTCAGCCATGCAGTGGGAGTAGTAATCTGTTACTAATCCTGCTATGAAGATAAAACACTTGATCTTAGTAATAACAATATCTTGAAAGATGATGACACTTAGAGATAGTGATCTCAAAGTCTTATCTTCAAAAGTTTAAGACCTTGTAGATAGTGATCTATAAGGGTATCAACTGTAGATAACTTAGGAGATAGAGATCTCTAGGAATAAAGGTATTCTGATCAGGATTATGGGCATATTGGTTATAATAATTAATCGAGCTATAGTTTCAAGGACACTATAACAAAATTGAGTATTGGTTGCATAAGATGCAACACTCGCATTGGATGTGAGCACTGTTACTAGGGGATATGCAAGTGCCGTAAAAGGACTTGGCGTAGTCTCTTGGGAACAGAGTGACTAATCAGCTTACCTAGCTATTTTCTAAATAGGTTATGATTATCACATGAGTGTGGGTTTAAATGATTATCCCATTAATGGCTCTTTGGGCTAGTGGGAGATTGTTGGACATGCGAGCCTACGGTGAGACATTATGCAATAAATGTTATTGCAAATATCATTCCCTGATCTAAAATGAAGAATATATATATTGCATAATAGGTCCCTTAGTACAATTATGGTTATGTAACATGGCCATCTTGATGATCATACATCTGTTGATTCAAGTATTGAATCATAGAGGCTGGTGCTTGAATGAATATCTAAAGATTTAGATTAAGGACTCATCGAGCACCATCAAATGATTGTTAAGAAATGATCTCTAGCCTGAGTAGGAGATGGTAATCGTTTCTCAATTAGGCGGATATCTGACTGAACTCTTGATGCATGTCATATGCATAGGAATAGAGATTCGGAGATGTCAGATTAGTTAGGTCAAAGAGTTGACTTAACGAGATCGAGATAACCAAAGTCCTATATTGTATGCTGTCATGATATAGGTACGCATCCTATGATAGGAGACAGATGTGTTACTATATGTCTGAGTATGTACATTTGGCAGACCAATAGGTTGATGACCTAACCGAGGTCTATACACCAGCGCACTGGTGTGCATATTAGAGCATATGAGTAATATGATCTCTCAAAGGGATCATACAGGTTCATTACTGAACCGGAAGATATGAGCTCACTCATGAGATGTTGGGAAGATCAAATTCCGTGCACGGTCGTCTCGCTTTGGAAGCTTGACTGAATTTATAGGTTTGATATATACTTTTGGAAAGTATATGATCAACACCTGGGAATGATATATGCTTTTGGAAAGTATATGATCGATACCAACTCCCAATGATCCAAATGAGAAACTTAATGATAAATCGCTAAAGTAGACAGTGTAAAATAGATCTTATACTTCAGGATTATTCTACGTCTTCTAATATGCAGGATGTATAGGTATTGGGAATACCTGAGTGTGATGTGATCATAAACGATTGTATAATCATGACGCTTCCATTCCTAGGGAGTGATGAAATGGGTTTGGATTTTAGTGACTCTTCTCAGTAGAGAAGCAATCTGATCTTAGTCCAAATATTGGACACTGATCTGAATGTCATTTAGATTCAATGAGAAGATTAGATTTGCGGTCTTGATTTAATCAAGCATCCATTTGAGGCCCGAGATCTAGATTTGAGATGTGATCCCAATATCCAAGTAACTATGCGTGGAACAATACAATCGCCATGTCCTTATCTCCAAGTATTCGCGGAGAAAGCGCATTATCCTTGAAATAGTTCATGGATAATTCTATTGTTGATATATGTATCCGAGCATTGAGAAAATGGATAATTAAATGTAATTTAATTATCATGAATAATATGAATTTGATTCATATTATAAGGAGAGTTATCTTAGATAATTTTATTATCAAAGATTTTAATAATGTGAATGTGATTCATATTATTTGGGCACGTGAAAATAGAGATCCAAGATGATTAAATATGATTTAATTATCATGGATATGAATAATGTGGATAGCACTATACATATTATTCATACTATATTATAAATGTGATTTAAAATGTATTAGAGAGAGCTAATTATAATTTATTTTTGTTAATTAATTATTGATGTGTATTGGATACACATTGTTTAATTAATTGAAAATGTAAATTATATTTTGTTTTGGGATGTGAATGTGATTCACAATTTTCCAATGGCAAGATTGCAATATTCTCAAAATTACTTATGAATTATTTTTGAAGAATAAATCACAACAAAAGTTGTTGAAAATTATGGGAGAAATTCATGGAGATATGCAATCTCATGAGATTGCATGAGATTGTCTCCACCATGAGGACATGGTGGACGGCTACACATTCCCACAAGGAATGTGGTAGCCGTCCCCCCCTTTCCTTATGGGGTGTAATCTCCATGCTATTTTCTCCTTAATTGCTTGATCTAATTTAGGATTGAATTATATTTGATGTGTCAAATATATTTGATTTAAATTAGATTATTAGTTGTTGGCTTTTACCAACAACAACCTTGACCATTGGATTGATCATAAATCAATCCCAACCATTGATTTTATGAGTCCCATGCATTGAGATCCATGGATCCCAAAACCCTATAAATAGAGAGGCATACCATGCTCTCTTGACACATGCTTTTGAAGCACATCACTCTCTCTCTCTTTCTCTCTACACGTAATCACTCTCTCTCCCTCTCTCATGGTCGTCCACCATGGATGCCCTGGAGAGAGTCTCCATCGTCGCAGTGTCGTCGTTATGCTGCCTGATTGTTTGCTCGTGGATCTCTATCTCCTTCGATGCGCCTCGCTCGTGAAGAAGACGTCGGATCTCGTGTGTCGAGATCAGGATATCCGCCGCTTGGATCATCAACATGGATTGCGAGAAGCACGTGATTCATCCCCGCGCTCGCAATTGTCTCCTCCGTCGTATCGGACTTGAGACAGGAGGTCTCTTCGTTTAGAGACTCGATCGCAACCACGCTTCAAGATGTAATCCTATTTCTTGTTTGTGGTTTAGACGAAACGATCCGAGAAGTGTTCTTGGATCATGTGGTTTCGTCACATGATTTTTTTTTTAATTTCTGCTGCATCGAGCAAATAGTGCGACTAGTCGCTCCTTCTCATATTCGATACGACACTCACACTTCCGTGATGCGCTTGAGGATCTCTTTATATCCTTCAAGACAGACTGATGATGCTTCCCTAACTGACAAGCTTCACAATCGAACGATGAGCGGAGTGAGATCTGAGGAAGGACTTGACACAGTTTCTGAAATGGAAGATGACCAAAGCGCATATGCCATAAGTAAGGAGAGATAGATCCGGTGGAATGAGATGATGCTCCAGCATAAGGTGTATGGACTAGTCGATACAACCTACCTTGCTCACAGTATCCAATCACGTTGCCCGTGAGAATGTCTTGAAACACAAGAGATGATGGGTCAAATATCACTTGACAATGTAGATCCTTAGTAATCTGACTATTGACAATAAATTCATTGAGAAATTAGGAGCATAGAGCACATTCTGCAACTGCATAGAAGGTGTTAAGGTGATCTTTCTCTATCCTGTGATGGGAGAATGAGTCCCATCTGCTATGATGACGGTCCTTCCTGGGGAAACATGCCTATAGGATGTGAGTTGGTGTCTATCTCCACACAAATGATGTGTGGAACCTGAATCTACAATCCATTCTGAGGTATGTGAACCCTAGTAGAAAGTAGAAGTATGAGCAGTACCTGAGGAACTAGCTTCTGCAGTACCAGCAACGTCCAAGCTACTCTCTGAAACGAGAGGAGGAGTACTGGCTAGTGGCAAGATATCACGTAGACGAGACACTAGGTCATCATATCGTGGATCCAATGCTGGCGTAGCACCATGATGTTGGATCTGTTCTGTTGCTCGGGCAGATGCTGGGAAACAATGCTTAGAGTAGCATGTGTCTTCTATATGTCCAATCCGACGATAATAAGTGCACTGTAATCCACGACCACGGCCAACCCTACTACATGGTCCTCGTCCATGAAAATGAGATGAATTGCCTCTTCCTCTAGAGGCTGCCATAGCAAAAGAATTTGACACAGTAGTAGGGCTTGAGATGTTGATTCGACTCAATCGTCGAAAGGCCTCCTCCATGGGAGAAATGGTAACATCCACCAGAATCTAAGAAGAAGCCGCCTCATAATGTTAGTCAAGAGAAGCTAGAAAGACTCCCACCATCGTAGCATTCCGATATGTCTTCAATTATTCTGAAGTAGCCATGAGAGGCATGAAACTGTAAGCCTCTCAAACATTCCCCTCAATGCAGTGTAGTGAGCAAGCAGGGGTCGACCATTCTACTTTATCGTGAAGAAGTCATGCTGGAGCTGTAGGATTATTGTCTCATCCTTTGCTTGTGAATACGTGGCAGCAACAATGTCCCACATGGCTTTGGCAGTAGGTTGATGCAAGACATCATTAGCAATGTCTGGAATCAGAGTACTAGACAACCAGACCTGAGCATATGCGTCATCAACCTCCCATGAGGCATACAACCATGTTTTCTCCTCTGGCTCATCCTCGGTAAGAATATTTTTCTTACCCATTGACTTCATTAGCCTCATGAACTGCATGGCCCATAACTCATAGTTGGATCCATCCATCTTCACAAATAGGCGCATGACCTTTGAAGGTGCATGTAGTGGGGATCTCAATCTTGCTTTCAAAGATTTTTGACTGGAGAAAACTAGCGTTGTAGACAAGATAAGCCTTTATCTACACTGGCATGATTAGGTTTAGTTGCACGTGTAGACCACTATGCAACCAAACCCATCAACCTAGAAGCGAGAGACCCTTAGAAAGATGACAACCGAACCCTAGGGGAGGTGGAACCCTAGAGATAGCCGCACGGATAGGCGGCGTACGAGAACAACCACACAGTCAGGCAACGCACGTGGGGCAGCGCACAACCGCACATGAAGGCGTCGCGCGTAGAGGCAATGTGTGGGGGTAGCGCACATGGAGGCAACGTGTGAGGGTAGCGCGCGTAGAGGTGGCGACGCATGTGGAGGCAGCGGCGTGCATAGAGGGCAGTGTGCGTGGAGGCTTAAAGGTGGAGGGCTAGGTTTAGGGTTTGGTACGAAAGCTCCGGTCTAGGACCGCTGCTCTGATACCATGTTGGGAAAAAAATAAGCGTTGTTGTTTATTCCTTGAGCCCTAGACTCTCTTATATATGAAGAGTTCTATGGGAAAATTACATAAGGTAGACAAACGAAAAGAACATTAAATGAAAGATACAGAAACATAAACTAAACTTCTACAATATGAATACTGCTTTCCTGAACCTTGATCCCAATCTGCCTTTCGTAGTTTTACCGCAGACAAAGGCAGATCGAGGTATGAGATTGGCATCTCCCCGACCAGGCATACAAGTGCCATCGAGAGACATTCACTCTCAGCTTCTAACCTCTCAAAAGAAACCACCACATATTTCATCCTATTAATCGCAACACCATATCTTGTAGCGTGCTGAAGATCTTCAACGGTTGTGACATTGATTAATCTTCTCCTCATCCCCACCCTACTGTACAATATTTTTTTATTTCATTTTGGATATCACTATGACTTCCGTTTACACGTGGTATAATAATGTAACATATGGCTAACATGTCAAGTTCCTATCTGACGATATGCTAGTGGAACAAATGAAAAATACATTGTTGATAAAGAAATGGCTTTTCTCAGATGAAATGAAACATTTGATTCATGTAACGGTAAAAAGATTTCTCATTTCTTAGAAAGATAAACACATTTCCTTCATGTCTATAAGAGTTTATTCATACTTATTATTTTCAGAATTAAGATTCTTTTAATTCATGAGAAATTTCTCCTTTAACCCATTTTAATATTTCCAGCTAGATATGTGATATATCCTGATATATCCATTTTCAGACCTACTAGTATGATATCAATATTTGTGGAAATGATTGAAATGAAAAGTTGCATTCATCGTAGCCCTAAAGCCCATTAATATAGGAGAAAATGTCTAAGGGAACATTAAGAGATGGAAGAAATAGAAAATTACAAAATGAAGATAAAGAGATATAAATATTTCAATACTCCCCCTTAAGTTGGATCATATATGTATATCATGCTCAGCTTGGAATAACAACGGTGAAAAGTACCTCTTGCAAAAGATTTGGTAAACATGTCGGCAATCTGATCATCTGAAGCAACATGAGAAGTGAAAATAAGCTCCTTCTTGATTAAACCATGTGTGATGGCAATCTACTCAAATGTGCTTTGTTCTTTCATGGAAGGCTTGATTATTAGCTATAAATAGAGCAGCTTGATTATCACATTTGAGGTGCATACAAAGAGGCACCTCAACAGTTAGGTCAATCAGAATGGTGGACTTGACTCACATCATTTCCATGCTCCCTTGGGCCATGGCCCTATACTCTGATTCAACACTAGATCTAGTTACAACTGTATGTTTCTTACTCTTTCAAGAAACCAGTTAGCTGCCCACAAACACAGTGAAGCCTGAAGTGGACTTCCTGTCCTTGGGACACCCAGCATAATCTGCATCCGCACATCCAGAAACTGTGAGAGATGTATCTCTCCTGAATAGAAGTCATGCACCATGAGAAGACTTCAGATACCTCAAGATCATGTTGATTGCATCCATGTGAGCCTGCCTAGATTGCTCCACAAACAGGCTGACCCTGCTGACAGCAAATGATATCTTAGGCCCGGTAATAGTAACATACAACAACTTCCCTACCAGCTCTCTGTATCGTCTCTTGTCCACCTCCACAGAGTCATCATCATAGAGCCTAGCATTGGGATCAATTGGAGTAGTAGCAGGTCTACATCCTATCATGCATGTCTCAGATAGAAGATCAATGGAATATATCCCTTGCATCATTATCATACCATGTTGATTTCTTGTAAATTCTGGGCTAAGAAAGTAACGCTGCTTGCCAAACTGTTGTCCAAGGAAATCCTTAGCTGCCTGAATACCCTGGTCATCATTTTCTGTAATAATAATATCATCAACATAGACTAAAGTAGCAACAATACCTCTCTAGGTTCTCCTAACAAAAAGAAAATGATCTGCAGTAGATCTGACAAACCCTTATTGTTCAATCAACTCAAAGAGCTTCTGAAACCAAGCCCTCAGACTCTTCTTAAGGCCATATATGGCCTTGTGGAGTTTACACACCACACTGGACTCCCCCTCAACAACAAACCCCAGTGGTTGTGCATATAAACTTCCTCCTGCATGTCTCCATACAAGAATGCATTCTTGACTTCTAATTGGAAAAGCAGTCATTCATGTTCCACAACAACAACAATAAGAATCTGTAGTGTTGAATGACGCGTAACTGGAGAAAAGCAGTCCCGATAAAACACCCTATAGGTTTGGGTGAACCCACGAGCAACCAATTTGGCCTTATATCTGGGCATAGTACCATCCATATGGTATTAACCTGTAAACACCCATTTGCTGCCAACAACAGATGCACCTGGAGGAGCCTATACTACAATCCACGTAACGCGATAATGTAATGCGGCCATCTCCTCCTCCATCTCTAGATGCCAGTGGCTACTCTACAATGCTTCCTCGTAAGACGATGGTATTTCCATAGCTGACAATCCCAAAACAAAGCTTTGCAAATCCCTGGAGATTTGTCATGGAAACATGGGAAGCAAGAGGATGCATAGTGCATGCACACATTTTCTTTTATAGAGCAATAGGTACGTCCAAGTCCGCAACGTCAAAAGGTGTATCATCTAAACATCCTGCACCTCAAGCTGCACAAGCAAATCGCTAGTGCCATTAGTAGAACTCAAATGGTCAGAACATACCTTGGGTGTGCTGGATGATGGAGGAGCTTGAAGGATATGGGATAATCCTCAAGTGCATCACGGAAGCATGAGCGTCTTATCGAATACGATGAGGAACGACTAGTCGCACTAGTTGTTCTATGCAACGGAAATTAAAAAAATCATGCGACAAAACCACATGATCCAAGAACACTTCTCGGATCCTTTCGTCTAAACCACAAACAAGTAATAGGATTACCTCTTGAAGCGTGGTTGCGATCAAGTCTCTAAACGAAGAGACCTCTTTTCTCAAGTCCGATCCGACGGAGGAGACACTTGCAAGCGTGGGGATGAATTGTGTGCTTCTCGGAATCCATGTTGATGATCCAAGCAGCAGATCTGATGATGTCGACACACGAGATCCGACGTCTTCTTCACGAGTGAGGCGCGCCGAAGGAGACGGAGATCCACGAGCTAACGATCGGGCAACATAACAACGATGCTGCAGCGATGGAGACTCTCTCTAGGGAATCCATGGTGGACGACCATGAGAGAGGATGAGAGAGGGCTAACGTGTAGAGAGAAAGAGAGAGAGCGACTTATGTTCTCTTGTGTGTAAGGAAGAACAAAGGGGTACCTCTCCTTTTATAATATTTTAGGATCCATGGATCTCAATCCATGGGCAACACAAATCCAATGGCTCTCATTTATTGTGTTTCTTTTAATTGCTAAGATTTGTGTTGGTAAAAACCAACAACAATTAATTTAATTTAGATTAAATCTATATTGATAAATCAAAATAATTTAATCACAAAATCAAATCAACAATACATGGAGATAATGGAAGAGAGAACGCCTCCTTCCATGTGGAGAGTGGGGGACGGCCACCCTTTCCTAATATGAGTGGTGGCCATCCACCCTCCTTCTTTAGGAAGGTGGTAATATTATCTCCCATATAATCTCCAAGATTTGCAACAACTTTTGTTGCAAATTATTCTACAAAAATAATTCACAATTATTTTGTTGACATTGCAATCTTGCCATTGAAAAATTTGTGAATCACATTCACAACCCAAAATAAAATGTAAATTACATTTTCAATTTTAATGTCCAATGTGAATCCAATTCACATTAACATTTAAATAACAAATGTAAATTACAAATAGCTCTCTCTTATATATTATAAATCATATTTATAATATATATGATTAATATGGATAGTGCTATCCACATTATTCATATCCGTGATAATTAAGTCATATTTAATCATCTTGGATCTCTATTCTCATGTTCTCAAATAATCTGAATCACACTCACATTATTTACATCTCTAATAATTAAATCACATTTAATTATCTAAGATAACTCTCCTTATAATATGAATCAAATTCATATTGTTCATGGTAATTAAATCACATTTAACTATCCATTTTCTCAATGCTTGGATACATATATCAATAATAGAATTATCCGTGAACTCTTTCAAGGATAATGTACTTTCTCTGTGAATACTTGGAGATAAGGACAGGGCAACTATATTGTTCCACGTATAGCGACTTGGATATTGAGATTACATCTCAGATCCAGATCTTGGTCCTCCCATAGATGCTTGATTAAATCAAGATCGTAAATCCAATCTTGTCATTGCATCTGAATCACATTCAAATCAATGTCCAACATTTGGATCAAGATCAGATCACTTCTCTACTGTGAGGAGTCACTAAAATCCAGACCCATTTCATCACTCCCTAGGAATGAAAGCGTCATCGTTATTCAATCGTTTATGATCACAACACCCTCGGGTATTCCCAATACATGTATATCCTGCATACTGGAAGACTCAGAATAAACCTGAAGTATAAGATCAATTTTACAATGTCTACTTCAGAGTTTCATCATTAAGTTTCTCATTCGATCATTGGGAGTCGGTATAGATCATATACTTTCCAAAAGCATATATCAGATATAGGACTTGATCATATACTTTCCAAAGGTATATATCAAACCTCCAAATTCAGTCAAGCTTCCAAAGCGAGATGACCGTGCATGGAATTTGATTCTTCCCAATATCTCATGAGTGAGCTCATGTCTTACGGTTCGGTAATTGAACCTGTATGATCCCTATGAGAGATCGTATTACTCATATTCCCTTGCATGCACACCAGTGTGCCGGTGTATAGACCTTGATTAGGTCATCAACCTATTGGTCTGCTAAATGTACATACTCAGACATATAGTAACACAACGGTCTCCGGTCAAAGGATGTATGCCTATATCATGACAACATACGACATAGGGCTTTGGTTATCTCGATCTCGTTACGTCAATTCTTTGACCTAACTTATGTAACACCTCCGAATCTCTATTCCTATGCAGAGGACCTGCATCAAGAGGTCAGTTAGATATCAGCCTTTAGAGAAAGGATTGCCATCTCCTTCTTAGGCTAGAGATCATCTCTTAATAATAATTTGACGGTGCTCGATGAGTCCTCAATCTAACTCTTTCGATATTCATCCAAACACCAGCCTCTATAATTCAATACTTGAATCAACAACTTTATGATCATCAAGATGGCCATGATACATAACCCTAATTGTACTAAGGGACCTATTATGCAAATTATTTATTCTTCATTTCAGATCAGAGAATGATATTCGCAATAACATTTATTGCATAATGGCTCACCGTGGGCTCGCATGTCCAACAATCTCCCACTAGCCCAAAGAGCCATTAATGGGCTAATCATTTAAACCCTCACTCATGTGACAATCATAGGCTATTTAGTAAAATAGCTAGGTAAGCTGATTAGTCACTCTATTCCCGAGAGACTACGCCAAGTCCTTTTATGGCACTTACATATCCCCTAGTAATAGTGTTCACATCCAATGCGAATGTTGCATCTTATTCAACAAATACTAAAAATTGTCCATTATAGTGTCCTCAACACTACATCTTAATAATTACTATAACCAATATTCCCATAATCCTTATCAAAATACCTTTATTCCTGGAGATCTCTATCTCCTAAGGTATCTATAGTTCAGACCCTCATAGATCTCCATCTACAAGGTCTTAAACTTTTGAAGATAAGACTTTGAGATCACTATCTCTAAATTTCATCATCTATGAAGATATTGTTATTACTGTAACCAAGTGTTTATTCCATAGTAGGATTAGTAAAAGATTACTACTCCCACTGCATGGCAGACATCTGGCTTTTGTACCCATCTAGCGTACAATCAGTTTCTTAGAACTGATGCCCAAGGGCTAGTAGTTTTAGCATTCATATCCTCAACTCTTTGAGGTGATATTCCTTTAGATAGGTCAGTACCATATTTTTGAGGAAAAGAAGCCTCTCTTGGAATTTTCTAGAAAATGTCCAAGGTATACCATTAATGTGATGGTCCCAATACCCTCTTATCTTTGCTTCTGAACAACTTCAGAACTAAGATCTAACAAGTATCCTTGAGATCATATCTCGAGGTATGGAACAACCAGATTATAAAACACTTATTATTATCATCCTTAGATCATTCCAAATGATTAGGATATTTACATTTAGCACGATGAACACAATGGCACTTCCACTAAGCTTCATATGGTTTATCAAGATTTTATCTGAAACCATAACATTTATGATTTCAATTCCAACTACAAGAATCTTATTTGAGTGTAGCTATGGTTAGCAAAATTCTGATGTGTTAAAGCAAGGTCACTAGAGAGCAAGTCTCATCGGAAGCGATGTCTTCGCTTCGGTGTGCAGCTCATGGCCACGAACCGTGCTTTGAAGGTCTGTACCTTTTCATCAGGTTTCATCTTTTTCTTGAAGACACATTTACACCTTAATGGGTCTTACCCATATAGGTGGATCCTCGAGGGTCTACATACAATATTTGTATATAAAGTCTACTTTAGACTTTATTGCTAACATCCATCTTTCCATGAAATGATCTTCAGAAGCATCATCACATGAAGTCAGATCATTGTCAGATTCAACTGACACATGGAATCCATCCTCAAACTTATTTGAAGAGGTATTAATGTTTCATCTTTAGTTGTCTATTTAGTTTCCGATTTCAGGAGCCTCATTATCTTCTCAAGATTAAATCAGTTCCTTTACTTCATTTTCATCTTGATTCTCAAGAGAGTCAACCTATAAGAATTATATTCTCAAAGATGAGATCTTTTAAGAATCTCATGGTCATAAAGTAGGTATCCTATACCATCCTTTATTCTCCTAATGAAGTAGTACTCTCCAGTTCTAGATTCCAGCTTAATCACATGGAACCTTATTAAGGATATATATTGTAGTCTCTACTACATATATATCATGGAACCTAATAGATAATTATGCTAAGATTAATAATTGATCAAATCATGTCACACATGATCAATTGTATCTCCCTACAACTCTTTTGAGCTAACGTTCATTAGGAGGATTGAGATAGGAATGATATTCACATCTCCATAAGGTATTCCTTGAATTAATCTAATAGGTACAAGTTACCTTGGTTAGATCAAATTCATTTCATCTTCCTTCAAACTTTGGTTCTATACCAAATTTGAGAAATCTTTGAACATTTCAAAGGTTTCTTAGGTGAAGAGAAGAAATTTCATATCATACATAATCATCAATAGATATCACATATCCATAATGTTTACTATGATATAGATGATTAACATACATCAATATGTATGAGATCCTGAATACCTTGACATCTAGCACCATTCCCAAGGAAGGGTGTATTGGACATTTCTATTTTGAATACAGTATTCACAAGTATGTAAGATTTGAACCTTTAGACAATCTAAAGTTTCATCTCTTATCAGTATATTGATCACATCAACAAACAGATGTCCAAAACATGATGCTAGATCATTATCAAATGATCTTGATCCTCCTATTGATCTTTGATAATTTAATTTTTAGTATTAGAAATCTTAATGAACCATTCATTAATTTTCTAATTTAGTAGAGTCCACAAGATTTTAGATTACTATCTGAAATATCTCCATCCAAACTCTTTATGATAGGTCTATTACATAATTCATGTTTATTTCCAACATTTAGAAAATTAATGAACCATTCATTAATTTTCTAACTTAGTACAGTCCACAAGATTTTAGATTACTATCTTAAATATCTCCATCCAAACTCTTTATGATAAGTCTATTACAGAATTCATGTTTATTTCCAACATTTAGAAATAAACAATGATTGTATTCTAATATCTATGTCATTGAGACATTCTCTAAGACTAAGGGCTCTCCCACTGAAAATATTCTATCTATCCAATAAAGATTGTTACAATAATTGCATCAATATCCATGTGGATGACTATTAAACCAATATGATCAAGTTTCTAATCTTATAATACATATGAAACTAGCAAGTGTCATTTGAAGATTGAGATACAATTATCAGACTTTATCTTATCAAATAATTAAGCTAATTTCAATGATTATATGCAGATTATTCTGATCTACTATTTGATTCCTTCTCTAAGGATTCTAGATAGATTTGATAGTCATACTATCAACACATAAGCTTATTGTGGTATTGGCATTCATCCAACTCTTTGGATGTCATATGGAAGTCACAGAAGTACAGTCAACTCTTTGACTATACTTCTGACTTGGGTCCAACCCATTCTTCCACTGCGCTCCCTTTTTCTATAAGCAACCATTTCTCGAGACAAAGGATCTCTTATGTTAAAATCAAAAATTTCAATATAAGAGTATTTCAACATTTATACATGCTTCATTCAGTTCATACAATATGAATATTATGAAGCTTCATGAATGACTAAAGTATAGATAGTAGAATGATGACACTCATCGTATCTACATCCATTTAAACTCTTAAAACTTAGGTTCAGGTAGGTACTCAAACAATTTGAATACATCATCTCCTATAGAGCCACCATTCTGCATAATGTAGAGAACCATGTCATTCATGATTATATGTCGAGAGCACATATGTATGCTAAAACATCTTCTTAGATTTTATAAGAATTATTTGATAATTACGATCATTATCGACATGTCACTTCAAAAGTTCTTTCGATGAGATCAAGACTTATAGAGACATACAACCCTAGGGTTTTAGTCCTATTGTCCATTTAATTATTATTCTATATTATTATGAGAAAACTTCCAATTGCAACCACATACATTATGTGTCCAATTGGAAGTACAATATCTGGATCATGGGTCCAATCTATGATATTCTACTGGTTATTATTGAGTATAACATTGAGTGGTATTAAAGAAGAATTATATGAAATAAGAAATTTGCATAAACATATATAAATATATAATTTACTTTGATTTAGGAATTTTATATCAAAGTTGTCTTGCCATGTCAAAAATGGAAGTTCATTCCCTTCATCACTTTCAATGTAAGAGATACACTTACCATTATATCTCAAGCAAGATCTGGGATCTCCTTCCTTATCTTTGTTACATCCCACTAATATGAGAATCTGTAACTCGGATAAAAAGAAGAGGGAACACATTCCGCCTTGCAAGTCCAACTTGCATCTCCCAATTCGGTCTATAACACCTGGGTCCACCACCCCTAAGGTGATGTTGACCCTTCATTAATTGAACCAACCGTTAACATGAATACAACTCGCTATGCGCAATCCAATATCGCCCCAATAATATGAGGACCCGATATTGGGGTCACTACGCATACATCCTTACTCTTCGAGAAGCGACGAGCCCGATCCAAATGGATAGTATGCAGGAGCTGTCACTTCGGATAGGCATCTCCCACATACAATGTCTAGCGATGGAACCCTTCGCCTTGACGGGAGACCATGGATGTCACTTGTGTGATCCTCCACATCATATTCAAATTTTAATCAATTATTATGAATCAAAATCATATAATTAATTCTTCCAATGGAAATACACATCTATTCATAATAGAGTGTTATTAATTGGATATAATTAACTTAATTACATTAAATTAATTATCAATCTAATTCAATCAACAACTTGATTTTATTTTAATATATGCTATTATCTCAGAGTACGTATTAATTTGAATTTTAATAATAAGAAAATACATCATGATCTCTCAGGCATCATTAGCTCCCTACCCGTTGTCATGGCCAGTACCTACGGGAGTGGGACGGACCACAACCGGTGCGACCTGCTACCCCAACGATCCCCGACTAGACACCATATCCGCCTCGGGAAAAATAATGCCGAGTCAATCACTTTCTACTTGAGATTATCATCGGTTCTTCAATCGAAATTACACCATATAGTAATAATCAAAACATTTTTGATTATAAGGAAATTTGCTAGACAAATTCCCAATCCTATTCAAGCAAGGAGTTTGATGATTGTGTCTCCAATTGTGATCTAGATCAAATCTAATCAATTTATTGGTTGAGGCCAAGTCAATTAAGGAAATAATCATCATTCAATATTTGTGAAATATTTTCCATAATTATTTCATGAAATTAACAATTAATTTCACTAATTGACAATCACATGGTTCTTGATTACGACTGTAATTTCAACAGTGACCCCTACTTACTAAAATAAACATATCTCAATCAATTTAAATACAAATTAGACAAAATCAATTTTCAAAGATTGCTAATTTGATTTAGGACAGAACCTAAGTGATATTTTATGCATTTCGAGGCGGATCAAAACAGTAAATAGTTGTATGATCATCAAGATGGCCATGGTACATAACCCTAATTGTACTAAGGGACCTATTATACAAATTGGTTATTCTTCATTTCGATCAGGGAATGATATTCACGATAACATTTATTGCATAATGGCTCTCTGTGGGCTCGCATGTCCAACAATCTCCCACTAGCCCAAAGAGCCATTAATGGGATAATTATTTAAACCCGCACTCATGTGACAATCATAGGCTTTTTTAGAAAAATAGCTAGGTAAGCTAATCAGTCACTCTGTTCCAGAGAGACTATGCCAAGTCCTTTTACGACACTTGCACATCCCCTAGTAACAGTGCTCGCATCCAATGCGAATGTTGCATCTTATGCAACTAATTCTCGGTCATAGTGTCATTGACACTACAGTTCAATAATTATAAAGCCAGTATGTAATTTCTATTATCATTATTAGAATACCCTTATTCTTGGATATCTCTATCTCCTAAGGTATTCATAGTTAAGACCTTTTAGATCAATTACTATAAAGTCTTAATTTCTTGAAGATAAGACTTTGAGATCACTATCTCAAAAGTCTTGCCCTCTATGAAGATATCGTTATTAATGCAATCAAGTGCTTTATAACCATAGTAGGATTAGTAATAGTTTACTACTCCCACTGCATGGTAGACATCAGGCTTTTGTACACATCTAGCATACACCCGGCTTTTATTAGAGAGTGCATATTATGATTTATATTTGTTGACTAATTATTTATGTGAATTGGATTCACATTGGATAATTAATTAAAAATGTAAATCTCATTTTATTTTGGGTTGTGAATGTGATTCACAATTTTCCAATGGCATGATTACAAAGTTCACAAAATAATTATGAATTATTTTTGTTGAATAGATTACAACAATTGTTGTTGTAAATATTGGAGATTTTCAAGGAATAATGAAATCTCATGAGATTACACGAGATAGCCACCAACTCCCGTATTATGGAAGGTGGCAATCTACATTCCATAATCTCCATGCTTGATTGATTTAATTTGGGATTGAATTATGTTGATTTTTCAATATATATTTAATCCCAATTAAATCAATTATTGTTGTGTTTTTAGCAACAGAATCATAGACATTAAAAGAAACACAAATCAACGCGAGCAATTGGATTTGTGTTGTCCATGGATTGAGATCCATGGATCCCAAAATATTTTAAGAGGAGAGGCACCCCCTTTACTCTCCCTTACACACACATAAGTTGGAGACATTAATTATTTCTCTCTCTCTCTCATTCTCTACATGTCTTCTCTCTTCCTCTCTCATTGTGGTCGTCCGCCATGGAATCCCTAGAGAGAGTCTCCATCGCCACAACGTCATTGTTATGTTGACGGATAGTTTTCTCGTGGATCTCCGTCTACTTTAGCACATCTCACTCATGAAGAATACGATGTATCTCATGTGACGAGATCAGGAGATTCGCCTCTTGGATCATCAACATGGATTGCGAGGAGCATGCGTTTCATCAATGCGCTCACAAGCATCTCCACCATCGGAACAGACTTGAGATAGGAGGTCTCTTTATTTAGAGACTCGATGGCAACCACGCTTCAAGAGGTAACCCTGATACTTTTTTGTGGTTTAAATGAAAGGATCCAAGATGTGTTTTTGGATCATGTGGTTTCATCGCATGAAAATTTTAATTTCTGCTACCTATAACAACTAGTCCGGTTAGTAGCTCCTGATTGCATCGATGTGATCCTCACTCTTCTATGATACGCTTAAGGATCTTACCATATCCTTCACATACCTCATCGGTTCACGCATTATTGTCTACATGGATAACACTGCCATACGATACCTGCAGGCAAAGAAGGATGCCAAACCACGCCTCATCAGATGGATCCTTCTTCTCTAAGCATTTGTTTTAGAGATTCCAGATAAACCTGGAGTGAAAAATGTTGTGGCAGATCTCCTAACCCATATCATAGATGCGGAGACCTCTGAGCAAAACATGATCCCTATTTCCAAAACAATTCCAGATGAGGCCATTTTGTCTGTGGACTCACCCCACGATATGCTGATATTGTGAACTATCTTGTCTCCAAGAAAGTTCCACAAGATTGGTCGAAGTACAAGGTAGACATATTTTTGTCAGAGATTCATTATTACTAGTGGGAGGATCCGTACATATTTCGCGAGGGTACGGATTGTATCTGGAGAAGGTGCATTCCTCAAGAGGAACACACAGTGTACTAGAGCACTGTCACAAACTAGAATCTGGTGGGCATCATTCGGGGAAATGCACGACTGCAAAGGTTTTACAGAGTGGCCTATGGTGGCCCACTTTGTTTAAGGATGATACAGAGTATGTTCGAGGTTGTATTGACTGTTAGAAAGTGGGAGGAACCATTGGTTTCAAAGATACCATGCCCCTAAAATATACAGATTTCTTATGTTTTTGACGCTTGGGACATAGAATTCTTGGGCTCATTTCCTGTCAGTCAGGGATTTCAGTACATCCTGCTCATCATGGATTATGTTAGTCAATGGGTGGAGGATATCCCCACCCGAGCCACTGATAGTCGCACTATGTGTTCCTTTCTCAAGGACCACATTATTGCACGATTTGGGATTCCCAAAATACTGATTTTAGATGGGGGAAGCCATTTAATTAATAGAAAAGTAAAGAAGCTTGTGAAGGAGTACGCCATTGATCATAGAGTTGTGACTCCTTACCACATTCAGACTAATGGCTTGGCAGAAATTTCAAATATGACGATCAAGATGATATTGCCAAAAATTTTACGTCCAGATAGGAAGAACTGGTTCCAGATGCCTGATTCAATTCTATGGGCTTATCGGACGACGTACAAGTCTCATTTGGTATGTCTCGCTACAAATTGGAGTATGGAAAGCCTTGCCAGCTGTTAGTGGAATTAATTCACTAATGTTTATGGGCTCTCTGTGTATGCAATCTTGATTATGAGAAGGCAATTAAAAACAAGAAGTTGGATTTGAATAGATTATTGGAATTCCGAGACTTTGCATATTATAACTCATTCATGTATAAATAGAAAGTCAAGCACTAGCATGATAAACACATTCAAAGGATGACTTTCTCTCCTGATCAAAAAGTTAGCTTATTTGATACTTTGTTGAAGCTGTTTCCAGGAAAATTGAAAAGCAAATGGTCAGGACCGTTCATCATGAGAGCTGTGCGTGACAATGTGAGTATTGTCATATCTGGGTTATCATCTGGCACACAACCATTTGTTGTGAACGGACAGTTGCTGAAGCCATATCTAGATCATGATACATCTCTGTCCATCATTGATTTTGTAACTGTGGTATCAGACGATGACCTTTTTATTCCATCATCTACGTCTGATACATGAGCTGACAACCTTTTATATATCCTTTCATTTCATTCTTTCTTCTTCCGTCTTATCATTCACCCCTTTTCTATTTGTGTATATATGTTATACTTAGTATGTACTTTATCATAAGTATAGGTGGGTGAATGATTTGTGTTGTCCATATTTGTCCAGTTCGTCACTCTTATTGTTTCCTATGATACTCTACCGTAAGTATAGGGGGTGTTGTTCATATCATTTTTTTCATTGAATATGTACGTTCTCTTCATCAATTTTCCCTTTTGTACATTCTTCTATACTTAGGATTACTTGATCCAAAGTATAGGAGGGATCACTGACTTCTTTTCTTTTTATCTTCTCACTGAGTCGTTGTAGCATAGGAGTCTTTTCACTTTTCTATACTTAGCATGACTTACGTCTTCCTTTGCCGCTCTCTAATCACTATGAGGATATAGTTCGAAATAAGTATAGTGAGGTGTCGTATATACTGTATATATACTTTAGACATAACTCATATCTTTTAAATACATTTATTTTTGGGGATATGTATATAAATTCGTAAAATCCACGTGTGTGTATGTAGACTCCGATCACCTTCAAAAAAAACAAAAACAAAAACAAAACCAAAAAAATCCTTGTATATACTTGTATATATTTTACTAACCCTATTTCCTTTTTTTGAAAAAAAACCCTAAAAAACTACAAAACCAAAAATCTATAAAAGTTGCATAAAAATTTCAAAAAAATCTCTTTTCACATATGAATCATTTTTCCTTTCTTTTCCAAAAACCCATAAAATATACAAAATTAGGAAATTATTTTCTTTTTGCATTGTATATATTTCTTGCAATTTCCTGTGCATTTTTTAGGATAGTGTTGACATTTATTAAGTCTAGAATAAAGTTGAAGAATGGAGCTTAGTTGGACCTTAATCCACATAATTTCAGAGGAACCTTATAAGAAATGGAGTTAAGATATTTCAGGTCCTAGCGACTTAATTCTTTGAGTTCATAAGACTATGTTAACATGTCATCTTGATTAGTCTAAGTAGAATATTTAACAACACACACGTGATTCTTTCAGATAATGGCTTATCTTGGACAAGCACTCTACACGTAGCTCTTCATGGAGGAGGTAGTGAGGCGGCAGAATCTTTTGGCTTGGAGTAGCTTACGAGGGTAGTACTTCTAGGCAGAACCTTTCGTCTTCCTCTACAGAGAGTTGTGCATCTCAACCTGATCTAGTAGCATTGAGGTCTAAAAAAGGATGTTGTGGGGTTGCAATAATGCTTCAAAAGAGGGACAATCTACTATCTCAAGAGGAAAAACTCCTTATGTACAAGTTGCACCTTGTATATATTTTTCAAAAAAAAGGAAAGAAAAAATGCAGAATCTCCAAAAGTAGACATGCCTGATTGAAAAGTAAAATGCCTACCGAAGTGTCTATATAAGAATAAAGAAAAAAAGAAAATAATAAGAGCTTCAAAGTAAATTTTTTGTAAACTTACAACTGAATGACTAGGCTACACTAGTCATGCATCCAAGGATAGTTAGATACACTAGTTATTGTCCATTCTTTTCTCCAACTCCTCTTTTTGAACTGGTTGTACTTGAACTTAGAAGGGAATATCCTCGCTCCCCGAGAAAAGAGTTGCTAGATCAGGGGAGTAGAGTTACCTTGTTGAGGAAGGTTGTTTCTTTGCTACTTTTGAGAGGAGGAGCTATACTTCACTTACACCGTACAAGTAAAGATTCATAGTCATAAGAATTTGTGTATGTAGCCTTGTTCTGACTTGACTGTTGAGGAGACCTGAATAGTAGTCTTGTGGAACTTAGGGGATATTACATTTTAAATCCATTTCCCATTAAGGTTCTGCCACACTAATAATCCAAAGGTTTGACAGATATCCATACTACAATTTTCTGAAGATAAGTTTAATACTCAATATTGTCCTAATTTCTTTATTTTCCTTTCTTTTTATAATTATTCACTTATTCTTTCAAATAAGTGTTTGCTAAGGGACTAGCAAAGGTAAAGCATAGGGGGATGATGATTCTGCATTTCATAATCTTTATTCATTTATTTTAGCTTAAAACCACTTATAAAACAACTGTATATAATACTACTACCATATTCTAACTAACTTGCATCTATGTGTAAATATTTTACATTTATTACTATTTTAACCTAAAATAAATAAATAAATAAAGGAAAATTAAAGAAAATAAAAAGGAGACTGTGTATATATATGTAATAGATAAAGGTTGACCCGAACCCTGAGAGAAGGTCAAGACTTGACCTGATCGACCAAGAATAAAGTAGGGGGAGATAGGATCCTTAATCATAAAATCCAAAAAAATGTGTGTTGTGTAAATTTGTATACTTACACTTTTTTATTTGTACATAAATTGACCTTAAATTAAATAATTTTCAAAGTTGTAAATAAAAATGTTTCCAAAATAATAAAAATATCCGCAAAATAAAATCATGTACAGAATAACCACATCCAGAAAAAGCCGAAAAGCGATAATGGAAAGACCAATTCTGGCTCCATATGAACTCAAATTGAACCAAACTCACTTCCATTGTATTCTAAATTAAATTATCTTTTAAATGGTTATGGTTTTCATATTTTTGGAGTTACGGTTTGAAAGTCGATTTTCTTGAAGGTTTGTGTAATTTTACCATTTATTTGTACATATTGTATTTGTAAATTTTTTGATAATTATTTAAAATACAAATAAATATTAAAAAAATTAATTTTTTTTGAAAAAAATCCTTATTTAACTATGTATATAATGTACCTTATATATATTGTATATGTATATAATTGATTTTCTTAAATACCACCATAAAAAGATAACAAATTAACATTTATTATTCAATTTAATAAAGTGACGAAAATACAAAAAAATAAATTTTTGTAAATAATTTCAACACTAATTTCGTTTTATCTTTATCTCATTTCAAATTCTTTCTTATCTCTTTATCTTCATTCAAGTTTTAAATTCAAATTTCAAATTCAATTAACCCTCTATTTAATTGGATCCTCCTCCCTCATTCTCATTTGATTACTCTTTGGTGAGAGGAGCCTATTCTTTGACAGCTATCTTGTCACAGAAAGGTCCCTAGCCTCTGAGCCATCCGGTGACAGCGAGTCAACCTTCGTCGAGGCGATCACGGTCTTTTCTGCTCCTAAGGTGAGATCCATTTTTTCTCATTTTTAATTTATTTTAATTGTAGTTTAATTTTTCATACCTTTAATCTCGTCATCATTTTTTTCTCTATATCTTAGAATCCATCAACACAATTCTATTCACCCGATCCGATTTTTCACCTTCACATCTCGATCTACTTTCATTCTTATTCTACCTCACACAATCTTCCAACATTGACCGTGTTTGGTGGCTAGAGACATGGATCCTTTCCTCATTTTTCGCTAGATCCCTGTTCACAAATTCCATTTTGATTTTGGGATTAGGTCGTCGTGCACGCATCCTAATTTGTTTATAAATAAAAAATACAAAAATGTATAGTTTTTCTTTCTAACATTTGTTTTGCATGAAGTTACAAAAAAATATTAAAAATAAAAAATATATATATATAATATTTCTGCAGTTTCTGTTTAAAATAAAAATAATAATAATAAGTTTTTTCTATTTCTATTTACAATATATAGAGGAGAAACTTCAAATGAGGTTGGGTCTCACCATATATTTGGTGAGCCACCCTCAATTTAGGGATCATTCCAATATATTTTACAATTTCTTGTTTCATACATATAACAATAAATATTAGCACAACATATATAGTGAAATAAAATTATGAAAATATTATTATATTGGATGGAAATGTTAATTTAAATTTGGATGCTATATTTTATAAAATTCATTTTTTTACAATGTGCAATTTATACTTTTACAAAATTGTTACAGAGTTTTTACTAAGTTCACAGTGGCCTTTACAATTTCAGAAAAGTCCCCACCTCATATGAAAGGTCCCCTATATATATATATATATATATATATATATATATATATATATATATATATATAACCAAAAAAAATCAGGCAGCCGGCGCTGCCACCCCCATCCGCATTCGGTGCCCGCTGCTAAGCCGCCACCCAACTCTACCGTCACCACCACCTCCAGCCCTCCGCCGTTGTTGCATCCCCACCGACACCAACACCTCCATCACGGAGTGGAGCATCCCTCAATGCCGACCTGGAGGAGTGCCACCCACTCTCGTCGATGCCAGCCCTTTACCACTGGAACCCCAAAGGCAACCTACCCATTCACTTCTCATGAACTTCCATCGCCAGCATGACCAACTCTCTCGGCCTCCGTCGTAGCCTTCTACCACCTCACACCGGATGCCCCACTCCGCAGCAGCCTCCTGCAGCCAACCCTCCGTACGAAGGACTGTCCAGCACCACCTCTCGCTCCTCTGCGTGAGTGTCGCTCCGCCCGACTCCACAGTGAGCACCGTACGTGCCAACGCCACCTGCGCACCGCCGATTATCTCACCACGCTGTCGCCTCTCACTTTTAGAGCCACCGCTACCACGTGCCTAGAAAAGGGAAGGAGAGGCAGCGCCCTTCGACCCCTCCCTTTTGAGAATGATGAAACCCTAGGGGCTATTTAAAAAATGGGAAAATTATCGAAGAGGCCCCCAGTGCATTTGAGATTCTTAAATAAAGCCCCCTTCTCCAGCCTAGCACTGCATCACACACATTTCTTGGGCAAATTCCCACTTTCCTCATGCAACTTTATTTCTATTATGTTTTTATGAATAAACATTGAATAATTACAATTCAATCCCTATGTTTCTAGACATTAAATTTGCTTGATCTTTTCATTAATATAAATGTTTTCATTTCTTTGAAAATTCTAGTCATCAATTGATATTATTAAAAAATAAAAAACATGTCATTTTTAGCTTTTTGAACTTTGAAAAGTCTTAAAAATTCGAATATTGCTTAAAAAATCTACAAAATTAGAGTAGTTACTTTTTATGTCTTTTATATTCTTTATAATTTTCAGGCATTAATTATTTATAAAACCTAAAAAAATAGTAAAATACCTAACATCTTATAAAAAAATAAAAAAATTGTGGGAAACTAGAAAATGTGATTTCAGTTCTTTTTTGTAGATAATATCATCTAATTTCCGTGAAAAATATTTTCGCAATTTTTCGATTTCATTAATATTTTTAAATTATGAAATAGTATTGTTTATTCGTTGTTTGCATTTTCCATTATTTTTTATTCATTTTAGAAATCCTAAAAAATCTAAAAATCTCTGAAAAATTACAAAAAAGTAAAAAAATCATAAAAACACAAAAGTATTTTATTTGAACATTTTGAGCATTTTGTTCTATCCCCAGGTTCAGATGCCTCTCCACAGGCCTCTTCCTCGATGCACGCCTGCTCTGTCCATGGTGCATGCTTGCCTCACCTCGCCGGAGGCGCGGCAGCCGGTTGGTCAAGACTCTCGCTGATTGGGCTTTCGCTATAACTATAAGTCGAAATACCACCTTTCTTCCCCTGCTTCCGTGGAAAGGAAAGCGCTTGGGTCAGTTCAAGGTGCGCGGTCAGGCTCGTAGTTAGTACATTCTCCTGCTTGCGCAATCATACTCCGCGTGAATAGACGATCGCCAACGAGTCGAAAGAAAAGTGTGCGGTGAAAAATCTAAAAAATGTATCTCTTTTGTGCTTGAAATTATTTTGAAAATCATATCTTTTAAAAATTAAAAAAAATGCAAAAATTAAAATCATTTAAAAATTGAAAATCCATAAGATTAAAAAATAGAATTAAAAAAACTGAAGAAAACAATTAAAAAGATAAAAAAACAGGCATAATGTACATTGAGAATTATGTTTTATTTTAATTGATTTTTTTGATTAATTGAATAACCCTTGGGAATTGTAGCCTCCCTGAGTTCGATCCTGTTGCTATACAGGTAAATAAGTCAAAATGATTTCTCTCACTTCATTATTCTTGTAATTAATTATTGGCTTGAGAAAAAAATTATTTGTGGATGCTTGATTGGGTTGCAATGACTTGTTCATAAATCAATAAATTAAAAACAATGAAAAGCGCCGCAAGACCTCCCACCTAAAAAGAAATACAAGGGAGCACCTCACATCCACTGCCATATCTTTGATCAAGAATTTGATGGTACAGTTCTCGATAGAGGTTACTCCATTAATCGCATGCCATGCTCTTTGCTAACTGAATTTTGGTTAGGTCCTCTTAAAACAACCAGGATGATCCTTGAACTTGTTCATAGATCAATCAATAGGTCAAGAGGCATTTTAGAGGACGTTATTCTAATGGTGCAGGCAATGAAATTCCCTATTTATTTTGTTGTCATGGATATGGACACAGCTGTATGTTGCTCCATACCTCGATCATACTAGGTCGACTGTTCCTCCGAACGGCTAAAGCAACAGTTTATTATGGTACTGGAGAGGTCATATTTCATTCTTGCAGTGACAAGGTAAAAATTGAGACGATCTCTGATCCTACACCATCATCGCCACCAGCATCAAATGAGATAGAGAAAGTTATACCAGAGACAAAGGAGCGTGATTTTCTTACTGAATTCCTAGAGACAGATCTTTTCACAGATTTCATATATACCCAAGAGATCCTTTCCCAAAAGGACTCTATGACAAGCACAATCGACACAAGTTCCCTTGGCGATCTAATTGAGATAGTTGTTGATGGATAGTTTGAGCTGACTTCTGAGGATCAATCTGAGTTTTTAGTGGCACCTTCTGACATTCTTTTGATACATCTTTCTGAGATTACTTATGATATGCCTCTTTGTGAGAGTTCTGAGGTATAGATATCTGAGGCATTTGTTGAATTTCTTGAGCTATGTACAGATGAGAGACATCTTTCTAATATTATTGTTGAGATATCTGAGCCGTTAATTGATGAAAATGTTGAACATCCTGATGAGCCCTCCTTTTGTGCAAAGAACATTCTTTGAAGATCTATAAGAGATTTACTTGTTGAGCAATTAGTAGACAAGGTGGACAGTGCACAGAGTACAGATCACATACTGCCCACCAATACAATAGTAGAGGATATTGTAGAGCCAATTCAGACCCCACCTGAGCTCAAGGTTTTACCTTCAACGTTGAAATTTTCTTTCCTTGCGAGTCCCCTCAAATGTTTACAGTCATCCTCAGGTTGCAGTTGACCATTGAACAAGAATCTCGCATGCTAGAGGTTCTTGAGAGAAACCCAAGGTCATTGGATGGAATATTTCAAATCTCTGTGGGATTAGTCCAGCTTTGTGCTCGCATCATATATACCTGGAGGATCACTGTAAACCCTCCTGTGAATGTCAGTGTCACCTAAATCCAAATCTAAGGGAGGATGTCATGAAGGATATCGTAAAATGGTGTGATGTTGGCTTTATATATATATATATATATATATATATATATAGGAGAAACTTCAAATGAGGCGGGGCCTCACCATATATATGGTGAGCCACCCTCAATTTAGGCATCTTTTTAATATATTTTAAAATTTCTTGTTTCATACATATAATAATAAATATTAACACAACATGTATAGTGAAATAAAATTATGAAAATATTATTATAATGGATGGAAATATTGATTTGAATTTAGATGCTATATTTTACAAAATTCATTTTTTTACAATGTGCAGTGTATATTTTACAAAACTGTACAGAGTTTTTACTAAATTCGCAGTGGCTTTTACAATTTCACAAAAGCCCCCACCTCATTTGAAAGGTCCCCTATATATATATATATATATATATATATATATATCCCATTTCAGATTCCAAGTGGACGAACCCTTTACATGTGGTCCCAAAGAAATCCGGGATTACTATCATAAAGAATGACCGTAGTGAGGATATTTCGACCCGGGTATCAACTTCACGGTGTGTGTGTGTGTGTAGATTACCTGCGATTGAACTCATCTACAAAGAAGGATCACTTTCTACAATACTTTATATATCAGATTATTGAGAGGCTGGCAGTGAAAGAGTTCTTTGTTTCTCAGATGGGTACTCGAGATATAACCAGTTTGCTATCGCTCTTGAGGATCACGAGATAACTACTTTCATATATTTGTTTGGCACCTACACCGTTAGACGGATGCCCTTTGGATTGTGTAACGCTCTCATTGCATTCCAAAGGTGGATGTTGGCCGTTTTTGCTGACATGGTGGGTAGTTGCCTTGAGGACTTCATGGATGATTTCTCTATTTATGAGGATAGTTTTGTTACATGTCTTGCTCATTTAGACTAAGTTCTTCAACATTGTTGTGAGGTAAATCTAGTGCTCTCGTGGGAGAAGAGTCACTTTATGGTGACTAATGAGATTGTATTGGGCCATGTCATCTCCAAACATTGTGTAGAGGTTGACCCGGCTAAGATTGGGGTGATTTCCAAGTTATAGCCGTCGTAGAATTTGATGCAGTTAAGGTTATTTCTGGGACGCGTAAAATTCTACAGGCGATTCATAAAGGACTTTAGCAAGATCGCCAGACCTTTGACTGATCTTCTATGCAAGGAGAGTGAGTTTGGTATCGATGAGAAAGTCCTCCTTGAATTCAATCAGATGAAAGATATGGTTATAGTGCTCCTGTCCTACAACCACTTGATTGGTCTCTTCCTTTCAAGATCATGATGGACGCCTCAGATCTTGCAGTTGGAGCTATTTTAGGATAGAGAATGGATGGGGTACCATTTTCTATACACCTCTAGAAGGAGTCTTGATGAAACACAATGAAGTTATACATTTACAAAAAAGGAGATGTTAGCAATTGTGTTTGGTCTAGATAATTTCAGATTTATCTCCTCGGTTCCCACCTTTTTGTATATACGGATCACACTTCCATATGATACTTACATGTAAATAAGGATGCCAAACCATGCCTTATCTGATGGAACATCCCGATAGTGGATTTAGATATTCGAGATAAACCTGGAGTGAAAATGTTATGATAGATCACATTTCTCGTATTATGGATGTAGAGCCTCTGAGTAGAAGATGATCCCTATTTTTGAAACCTTTCTAGATGAGGCCATTTTCTCTGTGGACTCACTCCCATGGTATGATGATATTGTGAACTATCTTGTCTCTAAGAAAGTTCCACAAGATTGGCCGAAGTACATGGTAGAAAAATTTCTGTCAGAGATTCATTATTACCAATGGGAGGATCCGTACATATTTCATGAGGGTATGGATTGTATATGGAGAAGGTGAATTCCTCTAGAGGTACACACCAGTGTACTTGAGCACTGTCATAAACTAGAATCTAGTGGGCAAAATTTAGGGAAATGAACGACAACAAAGGTATTACAGAGTGGCCAATGGTGGCCCACATTGTTTAAGTATGCTACAGAGTACGTTCGAGGTTGTACTAATTGTCAGAAAATGTGAGGAACCGTTGGTTCCAAAGATACCATGCACCTAAGATAGATACAGATTTTTGATGCCTTTAATGCTTGGAATATAGACTTTATGGGTCCATTTCCTTTCAGTCGTGGATTTCTCTACATCCAACTCACCGTGTATTATGTTGATGTGTGGAGACTATACCCACCTGAGCCACAAATAGTTGTACAGTGTGTTACTTTCTCAAGGACCACATTATTGCACGGTTCGAGATTCCCAAAATACTAATTTCAGATGGGGGAAGCCATTTCATTAATAGAGAAGTAAAGAATCTTGTGAAGGATGTACGCCATTTAGCACAGAGTTGTGTCTCCTTACAACCCCTAGACGAAGGGTTTGGTAGAAATTTCAAATAGCGAGATCAAGACGATATTGCAAATATGTGTACGTCCAAATGGGAAGAATTGGACCTAAATGATTGATTTAGCTCTATGGGATTATTGGATGTTGTACAAGTCTCCGTTGGGTATGTCTCCCTACAGATTGGTATATGGAATGCCTTGCCACCTACCAGTGGAATTAATTCACAAACCTTTATGGGCACTCCGTGCTTGCAATCTTGATTATGAGAAGGCATGAAAGAACAGGAAGTTGGATTTGAATAGATTACTGAAATTCTAAGACTCTGCATATGATAACTCAATCATGTATAAGGAGAAAGTCAAGCATTGGCATGATAAACACAATGGAAGGATGATTTTCTCTCCTGATCAAAAAGTTTTGTTATTTGATGCTAAGTTGAAGTTGTTTCCATGAAAATTGAAAAGCAAATTGTCAGGACCGTTCATTATGCGAGTTGTGCGTGACAATAGGGGTATTGTCATATATGGGTTATCACATGACGCAGAACCATTTGTTGTGAGTGAACAATTGCTGAAGACATATCTAGATCATGATACATTCTTGTTCGTCCTTGATTCTATATCTGTGGTATCAGACGATGATCCTTTGATATCATCTTTTGCATCTGATACATTAGCTGGATACCTCTTGTATATCCTTTCGTTTAATTCTTTCTTCTTCCATTTTATCATTCACCCCTTTTCCATGTGTATAAATGCTTACTTAGGATGTGCTTTATCCAAAGTATGGAGGGTGAATGATTTGTGTTGTTCATATTCATCTTGTTCATCACTCATGTCGTTGCTTATACTTAGGGATTCTCTACCCTAAGTATAGAGGGAGTGATTTACTTACTGAATTCTGAGAGACAGATCTTTTCACTGATTTCATAAATCCCCAGAAGTTCCTTTCCCAAAAGGACTCTCTAGAAAGCAAAGTCGACATGAGTTCCCTTAATGATCCAATTAATCTAGTTGATGATGGACAGTTTGAGATGATTTCTGAGGATCAATTTGGGTTTTTTGAGGCACTTTATGATATTCCTTTGTCACCATTTTTCTAACATTATTGATGATATGACTCTTTTTGAATGTTCTGAGGTACAAATATCTGAGTCACTCCTTGAATTTCTTGAGTTATGCACAGATGAGACACATCTTTCTGTGATTATTGCTGAAATATCCAAACCATTAGTTGATGAAAATTATGAACATCTTGATGAATCCCTCCTTTCTAAGGAGAGATCATTCAGAGATTTTACTTGTTGAGCCTTAAAGATTTTACTTGTTGAGCCATTAGTAGCCAAGGTGGACAATCCACAAAGTACATATTGTAGAGCCGATTTAGACCCCACTTGAGGTCCTAGTTTTACCTTCAACATTAAAATATGCCTTCCTTGCGGGTCCCCCCCAGATGGTTTCGGTCATCCTCAGGTCGCCGTTGACAGTTGAACAAGAATCTCGTGTGCTAGAGGTTCTTGAGAGAAACCGCAAGGCCATATGATGGAATATCTCGGATCTCCATAGAATAAACCTAGCTTTGTGCTCTCATCATATCTACATAGAGCATGACTGTAGACCATCCCATGAATGTTAGCGTCGTATAAATCAAGATCTAAGGAATGTTGTCATTTATGAGATCAGAAAATGGTGCGATGTTGACATTATATATCTCATTTCGGATTCCAAGTGGGTTAGTACTTTACATGTGGTCCTGAAAAAATCCAGGATTACTATCATAAAGAATGATCGTGGTGAGGAGATTCCGTCCCGGGTTCCTACTTCATGGTGTGTCTGTGTAGATTATCGATGCCTGGACTCAGCTACCAAGAAGGATCACTTTATGGTGTCATTTACTAATCAGATTATTGAGAGGTTCGCAGGGAAAGAGTTCTTTTGTTTATTGTATGGGTACTCGGGATATAACCAGATTGCTATCGCTCCTGAGGATCAGGAAAAAAATACTTTCACTTGTTTGTTTGGCACCTATGCCTTTAGATGGATGCCCTTTGGATTGTGTAACGCCCCTGCTACATTCCAAGCGTGTATGTTGACTGTTTATGCTGACATGGTGGGTAGTTTCCTCGAGGTCTTCATGGATGATTTCTCGATCTACATGGATAGTTTTGACACATGTCTTGCCCATTTAGACTAAGTTCTTCAACGTTGTTGTGAGGTAAACCTATAGCTCTTGTTGGAGAAGAGTCACTTTATGGTGACCAATGGGATTGTATTGGGCCATGTCATCTCCAAACATTATATGGAAGTTGATCCGGTTAAGATTGAGGTGAGTTTCAAGTTAGAGCCACCCCATAATTTGAAGTAGTTGAGGTCATTTCTAGGACATGTAGGACTCTATAGGTAATTCATAAAGGACATCAACAAGATAGCCAGACCTTTGACCGAGCCTTTGTGCAAGGAGAGTGAGGTTATTGTCGATAAGAAAGTCCTCCTTGCATTTAATCAGATGAAAAATATGGTTACTAGTGCTCCTATCCTACAGCCACCTTATCGGTCACTTCCGTTCGAGATCATGACGGACGCCTCAGATTTCGCAGTTTGAGCTCTTTTAGGACAGAGAAGGGATGGGATACCATTTTCTATACACTATGCTAGCAAGACTTTGGATGAAGCGCAACAAAATTATATAGTTATAGAGAAGGATATGTTAGCAGTTGTGTTTGGGCTAGAGAAGTTCATATCTTACGTCCTCAGTTCCCATGTTATTGTATACAAGGATTAAACTGTGATACGATACTTACATGCAAAGAAGGAGGCCAAACCATGCCTTATCAGAAGGATCCTTCTTCTCCAGGAAATTGATTTAGAGATTCAAGATAAAATTAGAGTGAAAATTATTGTAGCAGATCACCTTTCTCATATCATGAATGCAGAGACCTCTGAGAAGAACATGATCCCTATTTCTTAAACCATTCCAGATGAGGTCATTTTGTCTGTGGACTCACTCCCATAGTATGATGATATTGTAAACTATCTTGTCTCCAAGAATGTTCCAGAAGATTGGCAGAAATACATGGTAGATAAATTTCTGTTAGAAATTCACTATTACCAATGGGAGAATCCGTACCTATTTCGCGAGGGTGCATATTGTATCAGGAAAAGGTGAATTCGTAAGGAGGAACACAAGTGTACTTGAGCACTATCACAAATTTGAATCTGGTGGTCATCATTCAGGGAAACACGAGATAGCTAAGGTTTTACAGAGTGGCCTATGGTGGCGCAAATTGAATAAATATGGTATAGAGTATGTTCGAGGTTGTACTGAATGTCAGAAAATGGGAGGAACCGTTGGCTTTAGAGATAACATGCCCCTTGATACATATTGATTTTTGATGTTTTTTATGCTTGGGGCATAGACTTCATGGGACCATTTCTTGTCAGTCAGGGATTTCAGTACATTCTGCTCGCGGAGGATTATGTTAGTCGATAGGTGGAGGCTATCCCCACCTGAGCCGCTGATAGCATTACATTGGGTTCCTTACTCAAGGACCACATTTTTACATTGTTCAGGATTACCAAAATATTGATTTTAGGTTGGGGAAGCCATTTCATTAATAGAGAAGTAAATAAGCTTGTGAATGAGTACGCCATTGAGCATAGTGTTGTGTCTTCTTACCACCCCTAGACTAATCGCTTGGCAGAAATATTGAATAAGATGATCAAGACAATATTGCAAAAACATGTACATCCAGATTGAAATAACTGATTTCAGATGCTTGATTTATTTCTATGTGCTTATCGGACATCGTACAACTCTCCTTTGGGTATGTCTCCCTATGGATTGGTGTACGGGAAGCCTTGTCACCTGCTATCGAAATTAATTCACAAATCTTTATGGGCACTCAATGTATGCAATATTGATTATGAGAATGCAAGAAAGAACAAGAAGTTGGATTCGAATAGATTTACTGGAATTCTAAGAATGTGCATATGATAACTCACTCACATATAAGGAGAAATTCAAGCATTGGCATGATAAACACATTCGAAGGAAGACTTTCTCTCCTGATCAGAAAGTTTCAATATTTGATGCTAAGTTGAAGCTATTTCTAGGAATACTGAATAGGAAATAGTCAGGACTATTCATTTTGAGAGTTGTACGTGACAATGGGAGAATTATCATTTTTGGGTTGTTATCTGACGTGAAGCCATTTGTTGTGAACGAACAATTGCCGAAGCCATATCTAGATCACGCTACATTCCTATCGGTCGTTGATTCTTTATCTGCGATATCAGACGATGATCCTTTGATTCCAGTTTCTGCATCTGATACATGAGTTGACTACCTCTTGTATATCCTTTCATTTAATTTTTTCTTCTTATGTTTTATCATTCACCTCTTGTCTATATATGTGTGTTATACTTAGGATGTACTCTATCCTATGTATAGAGGGTGAATGATTTATGTTGTTCATATTCATTCTGTTCGTCACTCATGTTGTTGCTTATACTTAGGTATTCTCTACCTACGTATAAGGGGAATGATGTTGTTCATACCGTTTCTTTTGTGTTTTTATTCTTTTGATCTCTCTCTTGTCCCCTAACATGTTGATATTCTATACTTAGGGCTATACTACCCTAAGTATAGGGAGGTTAGACAAGCCATTGAGTCTGTCTAATCTTTTCCTCGGGTTTTCCCTTCTGTACAGTCCTCTAACTTAGGATTAATTAATCCTAGGTATGGGGGATCACTGACTTCTATTCATTCTTTGAGTCATTGTTGTATAGTGTTCTTTTTACTTTTCTATACTTAGCATGAGTTATGTCTTCCTTTACAACTCTTTGATCACAATGAGGACATAGTTCGAGTGAAGTATAGGGGGTATCATATATATTGTATGTATACTTCGGACATAACTCGTATTTAAAAAAATGTGATTATTTTTAGGATATATATAAATCCATGTATGTGTGTGTGCATATAGACTTTGGCCACCTTCCGTCGTAATAAAAAAACACACAAAATAAAAAAAAATATTATTAAAAAACAACAAAAAAAACAAAACAAACAAAACAAACAAAAAAATCCCTCTTATAGAAAACTGTTGTATAAACTGTGTATAGACTTGTATACATTTTACTGACCCTTTTCCTCTTAAAAGAAATAAACACACAAAACACCAACAGAATTGTATAATCCATGTATATACTTATATATATTATATTAACCTTTTTTCTCTTAAAAAATTGCTTTTTATATATTTCTTGCATTTGCATGTACATTTTTCAGTATAATATAGACATTTAAACTGAGTCTGGAATAAAATTGAAGAATGGAGCTTAGTTGGCCCTTAATTTACTAAAATAAGAGGAACATTATAAGAAATGGAATTAAGACCTTTCAGGTCCTAGCAACTTAATTCTTTGAGTTCATAAGACTATGTTCATATGTCGTCTTGATTAGTCTAATATGCATGATTCATCTAGAAAATGGCTTATCTTGAACAAGCACTACACATGTAGATCTTCATGGCAGAGGGAGTGGAGAGGCAAAATCATTATTTTAGTGGTAGCACGCAGGTATCTAACAAATAGTATGAATATCTGTCTTCCTATTGGGAGGCTAGTGCATCTCAACCTGATCTAGCAGCATTGAGGTCTAAAGACAGGATGTTGAGGGATGGTATACTAGCTTAAGAGGAAAACACATGATTGAAAAAAAAGAAAAAAATACAGAATTGCCAAAAGTGAACATGCCTGATTGAAAAGTAAAATGCATGCCGAAGTGTATATACAAGTATAGAAAAAATATATAATAAGAGCTTCAAAGTCAATTTTTTATAAGCTTGCAGCTAGATGACTTGACTACACTGGTCATGCATCCAAGGATTGGTAGCTACACCGGTTACCATCCATTCTTTTCTCCATCTCCTTTACTTGAGTTGGTTGTACATGAACTTAGAAGGGAATATTCCTGCTTCTCAAGGAAAGAGTTGCTGGACCGGGGAACTAGAGCTACCTTGTTGAGAGAGGTTGTTTCTTTACTACTTTTGAGATGGAGAGCTATATTTCACTTACACTGTACAAGTAAAGATTCATAGTCATAAGAATTTGTGCATGTAGACTTATTTTGACCTGACTGGATAGAAGACTTGAATAGGAATCTTGTGGAACTTAGAGGATGTTAGGTTTTAAATCCATTTCCCATTTAAGGTTCCGCCACATTAATAATATAAAGGTTTGACATAGCTCCATACTAGAACTTTATGAAGATAATTTAATACTCAATATTGTCCTAATTTCATTATTTTTCCTTTCATTTTCATTTATTCACTTATTGTTTCAAATAAGTCTTCACTAAGGACTAACAAAGGTAAAGCATATCGGGGTGATGAATATGCATTTCGTCATCTTTATTCATGCAATTTAACTTAAAAACCCTTACAAAAAACCTATATATTGATAAATTCATATTCTTACAAACCTCCATTTGCATGTAAATATTGTACATTTATTACTATTTTAACCTAAAATAAATAAAGAAAGAAATAAAGGAAAAATAAATAAAAGACTGCATATATGTAATAGATACATGCTTACCCGAACTATGAGAGATGATCAAGACTTGACCTAAACGACTATGAATAAATAGGGAGAGATAGGGCCTTCAATCAGAAAATTCAAAAAAATTATTTTGTAAATACTTTTCACTCTTTATTTATCCGTTGTATATTTGTATAAAACTTACACTATTTTATTTGTCAATAAATCGACCTCAAATTAAATAATTTTCTAAACAAAAGTTGTAAATAAAAATATTTCCTAAATAATAAAAATAATCGTAAAAGAAAATAATGTACATAATAAAAGTAACCACACAAGGAAAAAGCTATAAAGAGATAATTGAAAGACCAATTTCTGCTCCATATGAATCAAATTAAATCAAACTTGCTTCCATTGCATTCTGAATTAAATTATCTTTAAAATG
The DNA here is from genome assembly GCA_037367405.1 of Ottelia alismoides. Classification (NCBI taxonomy): domain Eukaryota; kingdom Viridiplantae; phylum Streptophyta; class Magnoliopsida; order Alismatales; family Hydrocharitaceae; genus Ottelia; species Ottelia alismoides. The sequence goes on from JAZKJV010004389.1 coordinate 955,451, forward strand.
GCAGTGGTCTCATATTTTTTTGGAGTTACAGTTTGAAAGATGGTTTTTTGGTGTGGTTTTTCTAGTTTTCATTATTTATTGTATATATTTATTGATATTTATTTTTATACATAATGTATTTGTAAATAATTGTAAATATTTTTTAATAGTTATTTAAAATAAAAATAAAAAAGTAACATAATTTCATTATTTAACTATGTGTATAATGTACCATATGTATATATTATATGTATATAATTAATTTTCTTAAATAACCACCAAAAATTGAAATAATTAACATTTATTATTTAAACTAATAAAGTGATGAAAGTATTTTATTTATTTAATTAATTATGTAAATAATATATCATATATATAATTTAATTAATTCCTTAATTAACCCACCATTAAAGTGGCTCATTAAGATATTGGTCTTTATTTATAGCTTAAATAATATAATTTTTAAAATTATTGTATTTAATAATTTATTTTATTAATTCCATTAACATCATTCATTTTTTTCTCCATTCAAATGTTGAAATTAAAATTTGTTATTATTATTTATTTGGCTGCTCTTCCCTCAGTTTCCGCTTGATCAATCTTTTGGTGTGAGGAGTTTAATTTCCAAGAGTCATCTTGTTGTAGAAAGGTGCCAACCTCTGATTTGTCAGGTGACAACGAGGCGATCATCGTCGAAGCTATAATGGCATTCATCCAATTCTACAGTGAGATCCATTTCGTTTTATTTTCAATCTTTTAATCAGATGTTTTTAGGTCTGATTCGTGTCTCAATTTTTTTGTTATTTTTAAATTTTTCAATCAAAATTTAAATTGTAGTCCGTAATCAATCATCAAAATTGTTTCCGATCCAACGCCAATCTCCATCTCATACTCTCGAACAGTCACGTTCTACCTCACGCAACTAATCACCTCTGACTACACACGATGATCGAAGATTCGGATCCATCCGTCCACCTCGTCAGATCTGCTTTTCCATTCTCATTTTCTATCGATAATTTTTGGACCGAGTTGTCGTGCTCGAGTTGGTTTCTATGTGTATTTTAGTATAGGAATAGAGTAAAAAAAGGAAAAAATTACATTTTCTATTTTTAAAAAAATAAAAAATTGGGCGACAGAACACCGCCGCCTAGAGTCCTCTCTGTCCGCAGTAATCCTTTGTCGACACCAACCCCCTCCGCCTGAAGCGACACCCTATCCACTTCCCGTCTCCACTGGTCACGCATCGCCACCGACCTCATATCCTCCACAGTCGGTCGCCATCTGGGTCAAAGCCCCTCTATCTCGTAGCAGCGACCACCTCCGGATCCACCTCACCGTCGATTGTCGCTCTCTATAGGGGAGCACCGCCAACTGTCGTACACTGCTCGATCTCCATGATCCACCTGGAGAGGAGCATCGGGCCGATCACTGACCTCCACCTGCATCGTGCCGTTCACCATCTATACAAGCCGATCGCGTGCCATTCCGCAATCATCCTCTATAAGAAGATCACCACCATCTAGAATGCGTCACCTGTGCAACGCTTCATCGCTTGAAACCACACCATATCGTCATCCGCCATCGTTCTTCCATTTGGCAATCGCTGATCCATATCCACTACGAGCCGCCTTCGGAAATCGATGCCACCGCACGCCATCATCATCCACCCGCAGTCTTGAACGAGAAGAAGAAGCGGAGGGGACACCCCCTTTGGCTAGAGAAAATGCAAGAGCCAGTAGTGCCCCCCTTGGCTTTCCCTTTGCAGAACCGATGAGGACCCTAACAGAAACCCTTTTTTAGAAAAATTACATTCCAATCCTCAGATATTTCAAAATTACGCAAATATCCTAGCCAGAGCCTCAACACATGCATCACACGCCTTTCATTGGGTCAAGAACAATTTCTGTCCCTATTTTATTTCTTGTTAAATTTTGTTCTAAAAACTTTAAATAATAGCATTTCAATACATGTTTTCTAGACTCTAATTTGCATGCTTTTTCTTGTTGAAATAAATATCGTTTGTTCTTAATAAATTCTACAAAAATTAAAGTTTCACCCCTATTGTGTTTCTTTTCATAGTATAAATTATTCATTGTTATTTACTGTCATTTAATATTATTAAAAAATCCAAAATATCACATTTTTCATTGGTTGAAACTAGAAAATTCATAAAAATTTGAATATTGGTAAAAAATTCCAAAAAAATAGATTAGTTTTATATTTGTATATTTTATTTACTATGAAATTTTCACGTGCTAATTATTTTTAAAACCTAAAAAATTGTAAATTACTTGAACTCTTGATAAATACATTGAAAATTGTAGAAAACTCCAACAAATATGATTTATCTTCTTGTTTATAGATAATTTCTTGTAGTTTTTAGGAAAAATAAATTAGCAACTTTTGAGTTTATTTATATTTTTAAATTGCAAAATATTCATGTATGTTCATTGTTTGCTTTATTCCCTACTTTTATTCATTTCTGAAAATCCTAAAAAATCTAAAAATCAATGATAATTTATAAAAATATTAAAAAATATCAAATGGTAAAAATATTTTTATTTGACTTTTATGGACATCTTTATTATATTTGAAAAAAAGAACAAGTTGCATTTCTTTGTGTATAAATTTTCTTTGAAAAAATTTTTATTTTGAAAATTAAAAATTTGCAAAACTAAAGACCACTAAAAAATTACAATTAGAAAATAATAAAAAGTATAAAAAATAATAAAATAATAAACCAAACATAATGTACATTGAGATTCCATTTTTCTATTAATTGATTCTTTTCGATTATTAGAATAACCCTCGGGATTCATAGCCTCCCTGAGTTTGAATCAATTGCTATACAGATTAATTAAATAGCAAAAATTTTCTTGTTATATTTTTTGTAATTAATTTAGTTTGAAAACCAAATATTTTTTTGTTGAGGGATTATTTGGGTTGAAACGACATATCTATTCATCTAAAATAAATCCCAAAGAAATACCTTGTCAACAACACTCTTTATATGCAACTTGGATTATGAGAAGCCAGGAAGAATAAGAAGTTAGATCTGAATAAGTTGTTCAAATTCTGAGTTTTTGCATACGACAACTCACGTATAAGGAGAAAATCATGCATTGCTAGACACATTAGACGGAAGACTTTCTCCTCTGATCAGAAAGTTTGGTTGTTTGATGCCAAATTGAAAATGTTTCGAAGCAAATTGAAAAGCAAATGATCACAACCGTTCATTGTGAGAGCTTAGTGAATCTGCATTTCATCATATTTATTCATTTATAGCTTAAAATCCCTTATAAAACACACATATATATAATACTAATACCATATTCTTACTAACTTGCAATCTGTGTGTAAATATTGTAAACTTATTACTATTTTAACCTAAAAAAAAAAATAAAGAAAGAATGGAAAAATAAAGAAAAGATTAAAAAATAGGTTTGTATATATGTAATAGATACTGGCTAACCCGAACCCCGAGAGAAGGTCAAGACTTAGCCTGATCAACAAGGAATAAAGTAGGGGGAGACAGGGTCCTTAACTAGAAAATCAAAAAAATGTGCTTTGTATATTTATATACTTACACTATTTTATGTGTACATAAATTGATCTCATATTAAATAATTTTCAAAACAAAAGTTTTAAATAAAAATGTTTCCTAAATAATAAAAATGTTTGTGAAATAAAATTATGTACAAAATAAAAGTAGCCACGTCTGGAAAATGCCATAAAGAAATAATTGAAAGATCAATTTCGACTACATAAGAACCCAAATTTAACAAGCTCACTTCCAATTTATTCTAAATTAAATTATCTTTAAAATGATTGATCTTCGATAATTTTTGGAGTAACGATTTGAAAGTCGATTTTTTGGGGTGGTTTGTGCAATTTTACCATTTATTTGTACATATTGTATTTGTAAATATTTTTTTATAATTATTTAAAAAATAAAAAAAAATAAAAATTAAAACAAAAAAACCGATTTCCCTATGTAATTATGTATATAATGTACCTTATGTATATAGTATATGTATATAGTTGATATTCTTAAATAACAACCATAAAAAATTAACAATTATTATTCAATTTAATAAAGTAACGAAAATTCAAAAAAAAATAAATTTTGTAAATAATTTTAACGCTAATTTCTTTTTTATCTTTATCTCATTTCAAATTCTTTCTTATCTCTTTATCTCCATTCAGATTTTAAATTTGAATTCAAATTCAATCAATCCTCTATTTAATTGGCTCCTCCTCCCTCATTCTCACTTGATCAATCTTTGGTGAGAGGAACCTATTCTTCGAGAGTTATCTTGTCGCAGAAGGGTGCCTAGCCTCTGAGTCGTCCGGTGACAGCGAGTCAACCTTCAATGAGGCGATTACGGTCTTTTCCGCTCCTAAGGTGAGAGACATTTTTCTTTTCTTATTTTTATTCTAGGTTAATCGTAGTTTAATTTTCGCATTTTATTTTGTTGTCACTTTTTTAGATCTTAGAACTACACATCACAATTTGATCCGAATCATGTCTGATATTTCATCTTATTTTCTTTAACCCCTTGCTTCAAGTTCTACCTCCACGATCTCTCACCTCCAACCACCACGCTTCCATGATCTCTCACCTCCGACCACACACGGTGGTCTGAGACACGGATCCATTCCTCATTTTTCGTCGCATTCCCATTCACAAACTTCATTTTGATTTTGGGATTGAACCATCGTGTTCATGTCCTAATTTGTTTAGATAAAAAAAACTAGCAAAAATATTATATAGTTTTTATTTCTAACATTTCTTTTGTAGGATCAAATAAAAAATTAAAATATTAAATAAAAAAGTCTCTATGCAATTTCTATTTTAGAAAAAAGAAAATCAAAAAATATTTTTTTAGTTCCATTTTTACATTAAAAATAAAAATAAATAAATAAATAATGGGATGCGGCTGCCAGCCCACGCCACTCCTCATCGCCACCCCAATCCCCCACCATCAGCCGCGCGTAACGGACTGCTGCCTGGATGCATCACAACTACCATCGCCCATGAAGCAGTCCAGCCATGACTCCACCACCTGCTGGAGTGCCGCCTCCTCCACAGCCATGCACCACCGCACGACGTTTGAAGCACGCATTCAAGAACCGCATGCCACCTCCTTCGCCTCCCATCAATGCCTTTAATCCACCGACAGCAGCCTCCTGTGGCCTCTCCATCAACAACATAACCTCTTGCTCCACGCACAAGCTGATTCCACCCCTCCATCCTGCAACTTTATTGCCACCGATCGAGGAGCACCACCGATCTCTGTCAACTCCGACATGCCCTTCACCGACCTCCTGTAGCAGCCTCTATAGTCGTCATCCACGCCAATATCCAGATCACCGCAGGTCGTACTAACCGTAGCCTCTACTGTAGCCGTCGGTGCGCAAGAAGAGAGAGAAATGAGGAGGGGCGGTACACCCCTTTGGCTTACGAGAGAAGAAAAAAAAGTCCCCCAAAGGAGAAACCCTAATGCAATTTAAATAAAGAAATTTAGAAAAATTACAATTGCCACCACAGTTTTTAAATTTACAGAAATGTCCTTGCCATATTCAAAACATGTCCGTTGCATGTTTGTGTTGCGTAAATTACATTTTCCATATTGCATTTTATTTTTGTTATTTATTTAATGCACATAAACATTAACTATTTGCGATTCGGTCCATATTATCCAGACCTTGATTTGCATGTTTCTTTTCATTTAAGTAAATGTTTTTATTGCTTTTAAAATTCTACAAAAAGTTATGTATATTGTTGATGTGCTCCTCTTCATTGTGAATAAATTTCATAACATTTTTTTTCATTTGTTATTATTAAAAAAATAAAAAACATGTCATTTTTCCCTAAATGAACTTTGACAAATCTTAAAACTTTGAATATTGCTTCAAAAACTCAAAAAATGGATTAATTTTCTTTTGTTGTGTTTTAATTTCTGTGCAAATTTTACGCATTAATTATTTATAAAACCTAAAAAATACAAATTACTAAAAATATTAAAACATTTTCTTTGAGAAGAAAAATCTTAAAACATTACATATAAATTTGTAGAAAAATCAAAAAAATGTGACATCAGTTAGCTTTTGAAAATAATTTCCTCTAGTTTCTCAGAAAAAAATTATCAATTTTTAATTTCATTTAATATTTTTAAACTGCGAAATTATCTGGTTTATTCCATGTTTGCATTTTCCCTTGTTTTTATTCATTTTGAAAATCTTAAGAAAATCTTAAAATCTATGAAAAATTACAACAACAGTAAAAAATTCACAAAAACAAAAAAATAATTTATTTGCAGAATTTTTAGCATTTTTGTTATATTGAAAAAAATCCAAAACAAATGTATTTCTTTTGTCCATGAAATTGTTTTGAAAATCATGTTTTTGAAAATTAAAAAATTGAAAAAAAAAATTAAAATCATTAAAATTTTGAAAATTAGAAAATAAAAAAATGAAAAAAATAAAATTAAAAAGGTAAAAATCCTTCAAAAACCATGGTAGTTGGCATTTGAGATTCCTTTTTCTTTTAATTGATTTTCGATTATTTGAATTACCCTCAAGAATTGTTTCCTCCCTAAGTTCGACCCTTTTAGCGAAATACAAGTAGCAGAAATTTCTCTCGCTTCATTCTTCTCTTGTAATTAATTTTGTAGCTTGAAAAGAAAAAATTGTTTGTTTGAGCTAGGAATTTTGGGGATGGCAACGACAACTTTATATCATTTATAACCAATCCTGGAAGATACTGTCTCAATAAAATGGTGTCATTGCCAGGGAAGCACGGCGAGGGTAGTTAGGTTTCTCTTTTGACCTATTATTCTTGGTTGTATATATTTGTTTATATTATTCCACATTCATATCATTGTTCATATTCATTGTATTTATTTCATTTTCCTTGTTCATATTTGATATTGTGTTCACAGACATTCTCTATTTTCCATTTCTTACGAGGGCTTGTAGAGCGAAGGAGGCAATCCTATGAGAGCCGAAGCACCCCAGCGAAGCAGAGGAGGTTTGATTCATCTCAAAGCCGTAGGATAGCGTGAGAGTAGGAGAAGAAGAATTGAAGGAGACCAAGCAAAAAAATATTAGACCTTTTATTTACTTCTAGCATTTGAACCCTTGTAAAAAGGAATTGATTTGTTGTGGGGTATGTTTCACCAAGTGTCGGTGCACTTGGGGGACCTCACCGATTTTGTTTTCGTCGCCTTATTTTTCTTTGTTTTACGCGGATTTCTTGAGCCACCTATCGATTGCTTTAATTAATTTGCTCAATCCAGGTAATTAATTAGGTCCAAGCACCCTAAATAAGAATTTTTGTACCTATAGTTCTTGCATGTTAAAAGAAGCTATTGTTACGACGGTTCACTTGCATTTGCATATAGGTTAGTTTATTTTTCTGTATTTAAATTCTGCGCGGATAACCTTGAATGTAGAGTGTTGGCGATAAGGTGTGCATCTCTAACCCATGCATGCATCATTGTGTTTAATCATGCATTGGCATTTCCGATCTCCTTCCTTGTTTTCACTCACATAAGTTAAAAAGGAAATTGGACAATCAGTAGGCGATTCATTGAAAATATTCAAACCAAGTGATAACTTCCTAAAATTCAGGACTACTAAAGAAAACTCGACCCTAAAATAAACGTAAAGAAAAAAATTATATTACAGAGAGTAATCCCCACCTTGTTTGATTTATTTGCCGCGGGAGAGCAACCCGCACACTAGGATAGAGCTACACCTGAACTCTCTTCAGACTATTGTCTTATGATTAGTTGTTCTCTATTGAGGACTTTATTGGGTAGCTGGTAATCGGTCCAGGATTTCCTTAGCATAGTGGGCAGATCGGGTAGCTGGTAAATGGGCCACACCCATACTGCTGGGAAAAACTAGTTGTGAGATTGGGAAAGTCTCCTGGGAACATTGGGTTCCTAACAGCTCACTTTAACTGTTATGATAGATTGTATTATCATCAAACTCTAAAAGTTTACAAGATAATTGACCAAACCTTCACGCTCTTCACATTGCGTTGAGTTGGTAAACAGGGGGTTGTATTGTGTTTGATTGCTAGTGATAGAGATCCTTCTGTGCAATTTGCACCTTCATTCACATTCACTCTTGTATTGACCTTCGTGCTCTCGCATCCCCCCACATTGATTTCGAAGATGTCAGACTGGAGTATTTCTCGTTCGGACTTTACGAACGCATTCTACACTCCGAGTCATTCATCTTCTATTTGAGGAGACTCACTTCCCGAATTTTCCTCTTTCTCCACTTCACCCTTCACCATATCCATCGACCTACTATTCGAGATTGGCTTTAATCTCGAATTAATATCAAAGCCCCCATCAATTCTGAGTACTAATTGAGTGTCATCCACATATTCAGAGTTAGGCATTAGACACTTGATGCCACCAAAGGGAAAGGGAGCCATGTTGGAGCAGTGCAAGAACAATAGCACCATGCTTGCCTCCATTCAGTCAATGCAAACCCAATTAACAGAGTAGGCAAATTTTCATGCCACATTGAGAGATATGATTCTTGAGATGAGATAGGAAAGAGAAGATAGGAGAGAGGAGGATAGAAACAACCCTGGAGGTGGGAATGGGGGAGAAGACCCTAACATAGAACCTAGTGCTAAGCCTACATTAAAGGATGCTTATAATCAAGGGGCAGGACAAACAAATTCTTGGATACAAATCCCTACGATTCATGGTCATTTCAAGCTTAAGCCCACTATTTTACCTCTTCTCCCAATATTCCAAGGAAATATTAATGAAGAACCATATATACACCTCCAGCAGTTCGATCGCATTTGTGGAACAATGTACTACCCAAATGTCCCATAAGAGGTAGTGTAGATGACCGCCTTCCCATTCAGTCTGATGGACAAAGCTTTATATCGATTAAATCACTTGGGAAGGTCGTCACTACTTGGGAAGAGATGAGGTCGGCATTTCTGAACAAATATTACCCGCTCGGATGACTGAACCAAATGTGATCCTTGATTGCTAATTTCTCCCTGATGCCCTACAAGCCTATTCACGAGGCGTGGGAAAGATTCAAAGATCTGATGGAGAAGTGCCCCCATCATGATATTTTAAAGACCAGTCTTTTACAAAATTTCTTTTGGGGTTTAAGCATAGAGTATCAAAAGATAGTAAATTCCGCTTGTGAGGGGAGCCACTTCAACAACCTTTATCAAATTTTTGTGTAGATGGTAGAGAGTTTAGCAGCTCTTTCTTCTTCACATGCTTTTCAGAAGCACCCTGTCACCTCCCCTGCAGTACCCCACAAGGCTGTCAATATGACTGCATCACATGAAGTGGATACGGTGGACGACACTGACCTGACCATCATTGGAAACCACCTATCCAAAGTGGACAATATTGAGAAACGATCCAAGGAGCTTGAGAAGCTTCAAGTGGTCGAGCAGAGGATAAAGAACTTGGATAAGTTCGATGAGATAACAAAGCACCTAGAGCTTCCTGTGAGTAATATCAGTGCAGTTCATAATGTGAGTGCAGCAATCGATACCTCTACTAGGGAGTAGACTTCTTCCACCCAGTAGAGTAGAAGTGGACCATCCACACTTCAGCATGTCTACCACGTGTAGACACCTGATCAGGTTCAGCAGCATTCACATCAAATAGTTACATACCAACGGGAAGTAGCCTACATTCCTGAGCAGCAGTCTCCACCTCCACTTGTCATTAAGGAGGAGAACGATATCTATTTCAACCATGAGCAAACCCAGCCCCGTTCATCAGGCCAAAGCCAGTTGGGTTCACAACAGAGTCAAAGACCCGCCTACCAGTTTCAGGGAGGCAGGCAGAAACAGTAGAAGCACTAGTAGTCCAGCCTCACTATCAGTCTCCACCACATTTCTAAAACTAGAGACAAGGCCATCCACAGCAGCAGTCTATGTATTTTCCTCACCCTAACCAGCAGTAGACTGCATATCATGGACAATATACTCCTCCTCATTATCAGAATCTGTATGGTTACTAACAACCTCCATACTATCAGTCTCAACGACAGCCAATCAATAAGCAACCTGAGACCCCTTCAGTCAACCCATCATGGGAGCAACTTGCATTTCTCATGAAGAACATGAACGAAGTGACTCAATGGATCGATGACCTGACCACAATCAAGACACTGATTCCAGCACTAGTCGAAGCCAACCCCAACAACTTCAGACACAAGGAGCAGGTAGCCAATAGACACCCAACCCTGAGACAGGTATGTCCATTGAGTTTACATGTTTATCTGACGCCATTCATCTCAGGAGCGGTAGGTGACTGCAGCTGCCTATGCAGCAGTTGGAGTTGGGAGATCGAACCATTGAGAGAGCATCGTGTTCCACATCATCTCCTTCACCAGCAGTCGAGAGGACCAATGTAGCAGAACCCTAGTCTGGAGTTTCACCGCCTTCACCAGCACCTTCACCTAGAAGATGTAGATTACCATCAACAAGGGTAATATACTAGTCGCAGATTCTTACTTTTCGCCAGCAACATCATCCCGTTCTATTTTAGATTCTGTTTTCCTTCATCTAGTTTGTACAACATTGTAGAGACTGTTTCGGGTTGTCCTTTTGTATATGAGGATTCTATTTTGAATAATGGAAATGAACGTTTGAATATTTATTCTGATTCCATGCCATTTCCTTCTGCTCTCAAATCTAAGAAAATTCAAAAATTAAAAATAGCCCTATATGATCCTGGAGTGGTTGAGATCTGCGAGAACATATTTTTAAAGATGCCACTCCTTAATGCTATAGAATACATGCCTGTAGTAAAAAGTGAGAGAAAGAGGCATGTATACCAAAGCGTCAACCAAGGCAAAACAAACGAAAGGAAATAGAGAAACACATATTGACCATGGCCACAATTCATGCCATTAGTAATCTCCCACCTAAAAAGAAAGGCAAGGGAGCACCTCACATCCGTTGCCATATCTTTGATCAAGAATTTGATCATACTCTTCTCGATAGCAGTTCCTTCATTAATCTGATGCCTTCCTCTTTACTAACTGAATTTCGGTTAGGAGATCTTAAAATAAAAAGGATGATCCTTCAGTTTGTTGATAGATCGATTAAAAGGCCAAGAGGTATTTTAGAAGAAGGCATTGTAACGATACAGGGAATGAATTCCCTGTTGATTTTGTTGTCATGGATATGGACACACTTGCACTGTTACTCTATACCCCAATCATACTTGGTCGACCGTTCCTCCGAACGACCGGAGCAACAGTTGATTACGGTACTGGAGAGATCGTCTTTCACTCTCGTAGTGACAAGGTGAAAATTAAGATGATCTTTAATCCTAGACCATCACCGCCACCAGCAGTAGATGATACATGGAAAGTTATATCAGAGCCAGATGACTGTGATTTTCTTGTTGAATTCAAAGAGACAGATCTTTTCATTGATTTTATAGATACCCAGGAGTTCCTTTCCCAAAAGGACTCTAATGAAAGCATAGTCGACATGAATTCCCTTGGTGGCCTAATTGAGCTAGTTATTGATGGACAGTTTGAGTTGATTTTTAAGGATCAATATGAGTCTTCTGTGGTACAGATATTTGAGCCATTTGTTGAATTTCCTAGGTTATGCACAGATGAGAGACATCTTTCTGAGATTATTGCTTAGATATATGAACCATTAGTTGATAAGAATGCTGAACACCTTGATGAGCCCCTCCTTTCTGAGCAGATATCATTCATTACAGATCTATCAATTATTCTATTTGTTGAGCCGTCAATAGCCAAGGTGGACAATCCACAGAGTACAGATCATGTACTGTCTACCAGTACAGTAGCAAAGCTTATTGTAAAGACGATTCAAACCCTAGCTGAGCTCAAGGTTTTACCATCAATGTTGAAATATACCTTCCTTGTGGGTCCCCCCAAATGTTTCCGGTCATCCTCAGCTCGCAGTTGACCAGTGAACAAGAATTTCATGTGCTAGAGGTTCTTGAGAGAAACCGCAAGACCATAGGATGGAATATCTCAGATCTCCATGGGATTAACCCAGCTTTGTGCTCGCATCATATCTACCAAGAGAATGACTGTAAACCCTCCCGTGAATGTCAGCACCTTCTAAATCCAAGTCTAAGGTAGGTTATCATGAAGGAGATAAGAAAATGGTGTGATGTTGGTTTTATATATCCCATTTCAGATTCCAAGTGGTTCAGCCATCCACATGTTGTTACAAAGAAATCCAGGATTACAATCGTAAAGAATGACCGTAGTTATGAGATTCCGATCAGGTACCTACTTCGTGGTGTGTCTGTGTAGATTACTGATGTTTGAACTCAACTACCAAGAAGGATCACTTTCTATTGCCCTTTATTGATCAGATTATTGAGAGGTTGGCATTGAAAGAGTTCTTTTGCTTCTTGGATGGGTACTCAGGATACAATCAAGTTGCTATCGCTCCTGAGGATCAGGAGAAAACTACATTCACTTGTTTGTTTGGCACCTACGCCTTTAGATGGATGCCCTTTTAATTGTGTAACGCCCCGCTACATTCCAAAGGAGTATGTTAGTCATTTTTTCCGTCATGGTGGGTAGTTTCTTTGAGGTCTTCATGAATGATTTCTCGATCTACGGGGATAGTTTTGACACATGTATTGCTCATATAGACCGAGTTCTTCAATGTTGTTGTGAGGTAAGCATAGTTCTCTCGTGGGATAAGAGTCAATTTATGGTGAGTAATGGGATTGTATTGGGCCATGTCATCTCCAAACATGGTATGAAGGTTGACCCAGCTAATATTGATGTGATTTCCAAGTTAGAGACACTACCGAATTTCCAGAAATTTAGGTCATTTATGGGATACGTAGGATTCTAAGGTGATTCATAAAGGACTTCAACAAGATCATCAGACCTTTGACTAAGCTTCTGTGTAAGGGGAGTGAGTTTGTTGTCGATGAGAAAGTCCTCCTTGCATTCAATCAAATGAAACAAATGGTTACTAGTTCTCCTGTCTTACAGCCACCCAATTGGTCTCTTCCTTTCGAGATCATGACAAACGCCTCATATTTCATAGTTGGAGCAGCTTTAAGATAGAGAAGTATGGAATACCATTTGCTATACACTGTGCTATTAAAACTCTAGATGAAGCACATCGAAATTATACTGTTACAGAGAAGGAGATGTTAGTAGTTTTGTTTGGGTTAGAGAAGTTCAGATCTTACATCATCGGTTCACATGTTATTGTATTCACATATCACACTGCCATACGATACTTGATGGCAAAAAGGATGCCAAACCACACCTTATCAGATGTATCCTTCTTCTACAGGAATTTGATTTACAGATTCAAGATAAACCTGGAGTGAAAAATGTTGTGGCAGTTCACCTTTCCTGTATCACGGATGCAAAGACCTTTGAGCAGAACATGATCCCTATTTCTAAAACCTTTCTAGATGAGGCCATTTTGTCTATGGACTCACTCCCTTGGTATGTTTCTATTGTGAACTATCTTGTCTCCAAGAAAGTTCCACAAGATTGACCGAAGTATAAGGTAGACAAATTTCTGTCAGAGATTCATTATTACCAGTGGGAGGATTCGTACCTATTTTGCGAGGGTGTGGGTTGTATCTGGAGAAGGTGCATTCCTCAGGAGGAATGCACCAGTGTACTTGAGCACTGTCGCAAACTAGAATCTAGTGGGCATCATTCGGGGAAACGCACGACAACAAAGGTTTTACAGTGTGGACTATGGTGGCCCACAATGTTTAATGATGCTACAGAATATGTTCGAGGTTGTACTGATGATCAGAAAATGGGAGGAACCGTTTGTTCCAAAGCTACCATGCCCCTACGATACATACCGATTTCTAATGTTTTTGATGCTTGGAGCATAGACATCATGGTCCCATTTCCTATCAGTTAGGGATTTTAGTACATCATGCTCGACGTGGATTTTGTTAGTCGATCAGTGGAGGCTATCCCCACCTGAGCTGCAAATAGTCGTATAATGTGTTCCTTTCTCATGGGTCACATTATTACGCGGTTCAGGATTCCCAGAATACTGATTTCAGATGGGGGAAGCCATTTAATGAATAGAGAAGTAGAGAAGCTTATGAAGGAGTACGCCATTAATCACAAAGTTGCATCACCTTACCACCCTCAGACTAATGGTTAGGCAGAAATTTCAAATAAGGAGATCAAGACAATATTGCAAAAACTTGTATGTCCAGATAGGAAGAACGGGTCTCAGATTCTTGATTCGATTCTATGGGCTTATCGGATGGCGTACAAGTCTCCTTTGGGTATGTCTCCCTACAGATTGGTGTATGGAAAGCCTTGCCACCTGCTAGTGGAATTAATTCACAAATCTTTATGGACTCTCCGTGTATGCAATCTTGATTATGAGAAGGCATGAAATAACATGAAGTTGGATTTGAATAGATTACTGCAATTCCGAGAACTTTCATATGATATCTCACTCATGTATAAGGAGAAAGTCAAGTGCTGGCATGATAAACACATTCCAAGGAAGTCTTTCTCTACTGATCAGAAAGTTTGGTTATTTGATGCTATGTTGAAGTTGTTTCAAGGAAAATTGAAAATCAAATGGTTAAGATCGTTCATCGTGAGAGTTGTACATGACAATGAGAGCATTTTCATATCTGGGTTGTCATCTGACTCACAACCATTTGTTGTGAATGGACAGTTGCTGAAGCCATATTTAGATCATGGTACATTCTTGTTCGTCGTTGATTATGTATCTGTGGTATCAGACGGTGATCTTTTGATTCCATCTTCTGTGTCTGATACATGAGCTGATAACCTTTTGTATATCCTTTCATTTCATTCTTTCTTCTTCTGTTTTATCATTCACCCCTTTTCCATGTGTGTGTGTGTTTGCTAGACGTAGGATGTGCTTTATCATAAGTATAATGGGGGGGTGAATGGTTTGTGTTGTTCATATTCATCCTATTCATCACTCTTGTTGTTGCCTATACTGAGGGATACTCTACCGTAAGTATAGGGGGTGATATTGTTCAATTCTTTTTTTTATGTTTTTTTCGTTGAGTCCGTACATTCTTTTCATCTATTTCCCCCCTTTTGTAAAGTCTTCTATACTTAGGATTACTTGATACTAAGTATAGGGGGGATCACCGTCTCCTTTATTTTCATTTTCTCTTTGAGTCATTGTAGCATAGGAGTTCTTTCACTTTTCTATAAATAGCACAAGTTATGTCTTCCTTTGCCATTGTCTGACCACTATGAGGACATAGTTCGAGCTAAGTATGGGGGTGTCGTTTATATTGTATATATACTTTAGACATAACTCGTACTTTTAAATATGATTATTTTGGGGGATATGTATATAAATTCGTAAAATCCATGTGTGTCTATATACTTTGATCACCTTTTATTTAAAAAAACAAAAAAAAAACAAACAAAAAAAACAAAAAAACCCAAAAAAACAATCCTTGTATATACTTGTATATATTTTACTAACCCATTTTCCTTTTTGAAAACTAAAACCCTAAAAAACTATAAAACAAACAAATCTATAAAAAGTTGCATAAAAAACTCTTTTCACATGTGCATCATTTTTTCTTTCTTTTCCAAAACCCATAAAAAGTACAAATTTAGAATTTTTTTTCAAAATATAGAAAAAGAAAAAGAAAGAAAATTTTGCTTTCTTTTCTTTGCATTAAACATATTTCTCGCATTTGCATGTGCATTTTCAAGATAGTATTGACTTTTAAACTATTTTTGGAGTAAAATTGATGAATGGAGCTTAGTTGGGCCTTAATCCACTTAATTTCAGATGAACCTTATAAGAGCTGGAGTTAAGACTTTTCAGGTCCTAGTGACTTAACTCTTTGAGTATATAAGACTATGTTCACATGTCATCTTGATTACTCTAAGTAGAATATTTAACAACACACGCATGATTCTTTCAGACCGTGGCTAATCTTAGACAAGCACTCTACACGTAGCTCTTCATGGAGGAGGTAGTGTGGAGGCAGAATCTTTTGGCTTGGAGTAGCATATGAGGGTAGTACTTCTAGGCAGAACCTTTCATCTTCCTCTAGGGAGGGTTGTTCATCTCAACTGATCTAGTAGCATTGAGGTGTAAATACTGGATGTTGTGGGGTTGCAATAATGCTTCAAAAGAGGGATACTCTACTTGGTCAAGAGGAAAAACTCCTTATGTAAATGCTGCACCTTGTATATATTTTCATAAAAAAAGAGAAAAAATGCAGAATCTCCAAAAGTGGACAGGCCTGATTTAAAAGTAAAATGCATGCCAGAGTGTTTTTACAAGGATAATAATAATAATAATAAGAGCTTAAAAGTCAAATTTTTGTAAGCTTGCAGCTGGTTGACTTGGCTACACTGGTCCTGCATCCAAGGATATCCATTCTGTTCTCCATCTCCTCTTCATGAGTTGGTTGTACTTGAACTTGGAAGGGAATATCCCCGCTCCTCGATGAAAGAGTTGCCAGACTGGGGGACTAGAGTTACCTTGTTGAGGGACGTTATTTCTTTGCTACTTTTGAGATGGGGAGCTATATTTCAGTTACACCGTACAAGTAAAGCTTCATAGTTATAAGAGATTGTGTATGTAGACTTCTTCTGATCTGACTATTGAGAAGACCTGAATAAGAGTCTTGTGGAACTTAGAGGTTGTTAGGTTTTAAATCCATTTCCCATCAAGGTTCCGCCACAATAATAATCCAAAGGTCTGATAGAGCTCCATACTACAATTTTATGAAGATAAGTTCGATACTCAATATTGTCCTAATTTCTTTATTTTAATTTTCTTTTTCTTTTTCTTTTATTCACATATTCTTTCAAATAAGTGTTTTCTAAGGGACTAGAAAAGGCAAAGCATAGGTGGACGATGAATCTGTATTTCATCATCTTTATTCATTTATTTTAGCTTAAAATCCCTAATAAAACACTTGTATATAATACTAACTCCATATTGTACAGTTATTACTATTTTAACCTAAAATAAATAAATAAATAAAGGAAAAAAAAGAAAAAAATAAAATAAAGAGGATTGTATATATGTAATAGATACATGCTGACCGGAATCTCGAGAGAAGGTCAAGACTTGGCCTGATCGACCAAGAATAAAGTTGGGGGAGATAGAGTCCCTAATCAAAGTATCTAAAAACAATGTGTTGTGTATATTTGTATACTTAACCTATTTTATTTGTATATAAATTGACCTCAAATTAAATAATTTTCAAAACAATAATTGTAAAAAAATGTTTCTTAAATAATAAAAATGTTTGTAAAATAAAATCATATACAAAATAAAAGTAATCACATCCAAAAAAGCCATAAAACGATAATTGAAAGACCAATTCTGGCTCCATATGAACTCAAATTGAACCAAACTCACTTCCATTGATTTCTAAATTAAATTATCTTTAAGGTAGCTGTGGTTTCATTTTTTTGATGTTACAGTTTGAAAGTCGATTTTCAGGGGTGGTTTGTGCAATTTTACCATTTATTTGTACATATTTTATTTGTAATATTTTTTATAATTATTTAAAATACAAATATAAAATATAAAAAATATAAAAAAATAAAACAAAAAAACTTATCTACTTATTTAACTATATATATATATATATATATAATGTACCATATGTATATTGTATATGTATATAGTTGACATTCTTAAATAACAACCATAAAAAATAAAAAAAATAACATTTATTATTCAATTTAATAAAGTGAAGAAAGTACAAAAAAATAATTTTAATACAAATTCCTTTTTTATCTTTATATCATTTCAAATTCTTTCTTATCCTTTATCTCCATTCGATTTTTAATTTCAAATTCATATTCAAATTCATTTAATCCTCTATTGAATTGGCTCCTCCTCCCTCATTCTCACTTGATCAATATATGGTGAGAGGAGCCTATTCTCCGAGAGCTATCTTATCACATAAGGGTGCCTAGCCTCCGAGCCGTCCGGTCAAAGCGAGTCAACCTTTGTCGAGGCGATTACGGTCTTTTCCGCTCCTAAAGTGAGATCCATTTTTCTTTTCTTATTTGTAACCTAGGATAATCGTAGTTTAATTTTCGCATTTTTATTTGTTGTTATTTTTTTGATCTTAGAATTACACATCACGATTTGATCCGAATCTGATCCGATATTTCATCTCATTTTCTTTATCCCTTCGCTTCACGTTCTACCTCCACAATCTCTCACCTCCGACCATGCATGGTGGTCGGAGACACAGATCCATTCCACATTTTTTGTCAGATCCCCATTCATATATTCCGTTTTGATTTTGGAATTGAGCTATAATGCTTGCATCCTAATTTGTTTACATAAAAACAAAAAAATAACAAACAAAAAATTATATAGTTTTTCTTTCTAACATTTGTTTTACAGGATCAAATAAAAAAATTAAAAAAATAAAAAAAGGTCTCTGTAATTTCTGTTTTTGCAAAAAAAAATAAAAAGAATAATAAAAGTTTTTTTAGTTCTATTTTTACATTTAAAAATAAAAAATAAAAAAATGGGTGTGTTTGCCATCCCACACAGCTCCTCATCACTACCGCAATCCCCTACCATCAGCCGCGCACCATCGACCGCTGCCTGTACCCGTCACGGTCGCCACTACCCTAGAAGCAGTCTAGCCACAAGCCCACCTCCTACTGGGCCGCGCACCACTACGCGACGTCTGAAGCGTGTATTCCAGAATCACGTGCCACCGCCTTCGCCTTCCTCCATGCCTTGAATCCACCGTCGGCCGCCTCCTACGGCCTCTCCATCGACAACGGAACCTCCTGCTCCATATGCAAGCCGATTCTACCCCTCCAGCCCGCAGCTCCATCGCCACCGACTAAGGAGCTCCATCGATCTCCGTCAACACTGACACGCCCTTCACTGACTGCCTGTAGCAGCCTCCACAGCCGTCGTCCACACTGACATCTAGATTACTGCAGCCTACGACAACCGTAGCAGCTAGCATGCGAGAAGAAAGAGAAACGAGGAGGGGTGACACACCCCTTTGGCTTTAGTGAGAAGAAAAAAAAGTCCCTTAAATGAGAAACCCTAAGGTGCTTTTAAAAAATATATAAATTTGGAATAATTACAATCGCCCCCTAAAGGTTTTCAAATTTACTGAGAGGTTCTAGCCAGATTCAAAGCACGTGTGTTGCACGTTTGTGTTAGGTAAATTATGTTTTCCATCCTGCATTTTATTTCTGTTATTTGTTTAATGCATAAACATTATTTATTTGCAATTCAGTGCCTATTATCCATACCTTAATTTGCATGTTTCTTTCAGTTAAATAAATGTTTTTAATGCTCTTAAAATTCTGCAAAAAGTTTTGTATATTCCTGTTGTGTTCCTCTTCATTGTGAATAAATTTCATTGCATTTTATTTTCTTTTTTTATTATTAAAAAAATAAAAAACATGTCAATTTTCCATGTTTGAACTTTGCAAAATTCTAAAAATGTGAATATTGCTTCAAAAATTCCAAAAAATTAAATTAATTGTCTTTTAATGAGTTTTAATTTCTGTAAATTTCATGCATTAATGAATTCTATAACCCAAAAAATTGTAAAATACTAAAAATCTTTAAAAAATCATATAAAATTGTAGAAAAATGAAAAACATTGTGATCTTAGTTCCTATTTGAAGATAATTTCCTCTAGTTTCATTGAAAAATTATTTTCACAATTTTTGATTTCTTTTAATATTTCAAAACTACAAAATCATCATGTTTATTCATTGTTTGCATTTTCCCTTGCTTTTATTCATTTTAAAAATCCTAAATAATCTAAAAATCTCCGAAAAATTATAAAAACAGTAAAAAAATCATAAAAAAGAGAAAATATTTTATTAGCACATTTTTTAAGCATTTTTGTTATATTTGAAAATCGAAAACAAAGTATTTCTTTTGTGCATGAATTATTTTGAAAATCATATTTTTGAAAGTTTTAAAAATTACAAAAATCAAAATCATTGAAACTTTGAAAATCAGAAAATAAAAAAATAGAAATAAAAAAAATTTAAAAAAAATAAAAAGACAAAAATCCTATAAAAACCAATGCAGTTAGCATTTGAGATTCCCTTTTTCTTTTAATTGATTTTTGATTATTTGAATAACCCTCAAAAAGTATAGCCTCCTTGATTTTGATCCTGTTAGCTATAAAGGTAAATAAGCAGCAAAAATTTCTCTCTCTTTATTATTCCCTTGTAATTAATTTTGTAGCTTAAGAAGAAAAAAAGTGGTTGTTTGAGCCAGGAATTTTGGTGATCGCAACGACAACTTTATATCCATTATAACCAATCCTCCAATATACCGTCTCAACCGAGCTGTGTGCAACAATGGTAGTATTGTCATATCTTGACCATGATACATTTGTGTCCATGGTTGATTCTATATTCGTGGTATCAAACGATGACTTTTTGACATCTTATGCGTCTAATACGTGAGCTGGTTATCTTTTGTATATATCCACTCATTTTATTCTCTCTTCTTCCATTTTTATCGTTCACTGTTTTTTCTGTCTATATTTAAAATTATTTGATGCTAAGTATTTTTACATGAGCCGCATTCTTCTATATTTAAAATTATTTGATCCTAAGTATAGGGGGGATCACCGACTTCTATTTTTTTTATCTATTCTTTGAGTCTTTGTTGTATAGGATTCTTTCTACTTTTCTATACTTAGCATGAGTTATGTCTTCATTCGTAGATTTGATGACTTACAAAGTATATGGGGTGTTGTGTATATTGTATATATACTTTATCCATAACTCATACTTTTATTAATATTATGGTTATTATTATTCTTATAAAAAAATTTAAAATTGTTTTGAAAAATGATTTGCAAAAATCTTCTGAAAAATGTTTGCAATTTTTTGTAAAATATTTGTAAAAACATTTATAAAAGTGTTCGTAAAACTGTTTGTAAGATTTTTGTAAAAATTTTGTAAAACTATTTTATTTGTGAAATGTTTGTAAAATTAATTTATGTATCAAAATAAAGTACATTATACAAAATGTTTGTAAAATGTTTAAAAGAAAAATGTTTGCAAAAACCTGTTTGTAAAATTATTTGAAAAAATGTTTGTAAAATAGTTGAAAAAATGCTTGTAAAAACTTTTTGAAAAATCTTTTGCAGAATGTTTTGAAAAACATTTAAAAAATATTTTGTAAAATGTTCTAAAATGGTTTGTAAAATGTTAGTCAAATTATTTTATCACGTGGGATATAAATTATTAGATGTGTGTGTGTACAGATTCGTAAAATCCACGTGTATATAAAAATCTTGAGCATTTATCATCCTATAAATAAAATTCTTTGTTGTATCTAAAACTTGTGCATAAAATCTTCTTGTAGAATTCTGTATAAAATATTGTATAATCCTTTTGTGTTTATTTGTATATATATTCAGTCACTAACCCTTTTTCATTCTTAAAAAATGTGTTTTGTATATATTTGTTGCATGTGAATTAGCATTTTGACGTTTAAACTAGTCTGGAATAAAATTAAAGAATGGAGCTTTGTTAGGACCTTAATCCATCTAGTTCTTCCATAGTATTCTTCATCCTCATGATCAAGAACATCTACCCAAGTTTCAATCCTGACCATCCATTGAGCCCCAAAAGTCGATTGTGGATCCCACTTCAGGATCAGATCCAAGTCATTCGAGAAGCACTCCTTTCTAGTTGTTTGATCAGCCTCAAGGCGAATCGTGGCCCTAGATAAAGCCTTAAGGTCAATCGTTGACCGTGGATTCCACTTCCATTTGCATCCAGCCCCTTTCCTTTCTTTTATTCACAAATAAGTCCTTGTTGGGACACGTGTCGTCTTGTAATAAATTGAACAATTTCACTTAAGCCCCCATTTTTATTTGAATGGCATTTATATCATGTTTAAACAATGAAGCATACATCGCATGTGCCTTTGGGTTATTCGCAAGAAATGATCTACAATTTTGTGTTATTCATTAGACCCTCATACTATTTTATTTGCATTAGAGTCTAGTCCAACGAGGCGCACGTGCACGCGCACGAGATTTCTTAGAAAATTTAAGTATTTTATCCTCACATTTATTTCTATGTTATTATTTATTATTAGAAAAATAATTGCATTTAGGTCCCTGTTTATCTGCATTTAATTTTCATATTAAAAATCAAATAAAAATTATCAAAACATCTTAGAAAATTACATAGAAATTCTTACAGGTTCCTGTTACATATATGTTGCATCCATAATTTGCTTTTTGCATTTTCATTCTTTTTTTATTTATAAAAATTCAAAAACAACCCAGATATTCCCTGTTTGCATCCATAAATCCCAAACAATTATAAAAACTTATTCAAAAATTCTAAAAAATCATGTCTGTTTATTTGATTTATTCCAAATTTTATACAATTTTGGCAAATTTATTCCTACAAAAAAACCATCAAAATAAAAAAAACTCTTAAAAATATTAAAAATTCATAAAAAAATAGAAAATTCCAAAAATTATAAAAAGAATTTCTGGAAAATATAAAAAAATCCTTTCAATCTGTATATTTTTCATCTCATTTGACCTTATTTGATATTTTAAAAATCCAAAAATAATAAATTTAATTTCTGTTAATTTTATTTATATTTTTGATGTGTTTAAAGGCTGTATAAAATCTGGAAAAATCTGGAAAATTACAAAAACATTAAAAAATATCAAAACCCCAAAAAAATTTAGTTTCATTTTCCGATTACTTCTTAACACAATTGAAAATATAAAAAGAGTGGTTTAGAGTGTGTATCTTATTTTTCTAAAATTATTCCATTTCTTTTAAAAAAAATCTTTTGCAAAATTAAAATAAAAAATTATAAAACTAAATAAAAATGTAAAAATTAAAATTCTATAATAACTACAAAATTCAAAAACACAAAAATGAAGCATAGTTAGCACATAGATTCCTATATTGTTTTCTTTGATTTTTCAATTAATCGAATAACCCTCGAGATTTTTTGTAACCTTCATGAGTTCGATCCTGTTAGCTATACATGTAAATTAAATAGCAAAGTTTTCTTGCTACATTTTCTCTGTTTATTTTTTCCTTCAGAATTGAATAAATTTTTGTTTAACACTACTTTGGGTTGCGACGACCACAATTTCACTTGTGAATAATATAAATAAAAATTGAAGCCCAAAGCTCAATAGCGCATATATTGGGTAAATATCACATATGTGCCACACTACTTTGTATACTTTTATTTAATATTAAAAGTTTGACATGAAGTGAAAATAATTTGGATATTTTCCATAAAGTTCCTACCTTTTTGTGTATTTGCATTAATGTCCGTGCCAACTCACCTCACATGCCCTCCCACATGAGATGAGTATTTTACAAATATTACCCTCCGAGTGTTTGTATTTGTTTTAAGTCCAAAAATTTGTATTGCAAGTGTTACATTTTGTGGATAATTTATAAAGGGGACCAAAACTTTCTGTATAATGCAAATATGCCTTGTCAAGTGCTTTTAATTTAAATATTCATGGTTAAATTGCACAACAGCCCTTGTGTTTTAATTTTAGGGTTCCGGAATGCATGTAAATTTTTTGATATTTGCAAAAAGGTCCTGACAAGTATTCAATTTTTGGGCATGTTTGTTTAATTTCTATAAATATCATCCACGCTCTAAAAATTATCAGACGTAGGACAATGTACTTTGATGAACATTCTTTCAAGCCATATTTTTGTTTTGCAATTTATGCACTTTTCCTAATTATTAAAAATCAAAAAGAGCACTTTTTGCATTGGTTTGACTTAGAAAATAACTAAATAATATATAAACTTTTTGAAAATTTTTAAAAATATATATTTTTTCTATTATAATATTTTCTAGTTTTAGACCGAAAATCCCTAAAATAGAAAAAGAAAATAAAAAAATTAAAAAGCTCCAAAATCCTATAGAAAATATAAAAATTCCTCAAAAAATCTAGAAGTATTTTTTTATGTTTACGATTTTTATTTCTTTATATTATTACATAAGAAAATTACTTTAAGAATTTTAAACTTTATTCACTATTTTTATTTTTCAAAATAACTCGACCTACTTACTTAATCACTGGGTTCAGATATTTTTTACTTTAAATTTACATAAAAATTTACAAAAATACCCATAAATTAACAAAAATAGTAGAATAATATGAAAAAAATTTAAAACATCCTATTTTGTAAATTTTGATTATTTTTATCTATATTTATAACTATAATAACCTCTATTGTATAAATATATATAGTCAATATTATTATTATAATATTATAAATACCTAATAAATATTTAAAAACCAAATATATATATATATATAATACGGTATATTCCTTATAAATTTTCTGAATTTTATTTTTATTATATAATATATAACTATACCTCATATTATATCTTATATAACCTTATATACTTATATATAAATATTTATATAATATTTAAATTAAAAAGAAATTAAAATTTTAAAAAATACAAATTTAAAAATTCAAATAAAAATTTAAAAACAAAAACCCACATAAAAAAAGAGACTCTTATGCATATACATCATTCATGATTAGCAATAATCATTAGGCTACCAAATTTGCTTTCAACGGTTCGACCTCTACATGCTAACCTATACATATTTGTTCGTAGAGTATAATAAATTGTGCTTTACATTTTTATCCTTTATTTAGTTAATTATATATCTTGGGTACTCGTTGTTTGAACTGGGCTTCGTGAGCGGTCGCCTCAATGACAATATAATCCTCACTTTGTGTAGGCTACATTGGATCCTTGCAAAACCCTGTTCAACAAGACTTATTCCGCGCTGCAAGTCCAACTTAAAATTTCCAATTCGGTCTTTAACACCCGGATCCACCACTCCTAAGCCGATGTTCACCCGTTGTTAGTTGAATCAACTGTCAACATGAATAGCACTCTTTATGTGCAATCCAATATTGCCCCATCAATATGAGGAACCGATATTGGGGTCACGATGCACACAGCCTTACTTTTTTGAAAAGCAGAGAGCCTGATCCACGTGTGCTTATATGAAGGAGCTATCATTTCGGACAGGTGTCTCCTACATACAATCCATGATGACAGAACTCTTCGCCTTGACGGAAGACCATGGATGTAATTTATATGATCCTCCACGTCACATTTAAAATTTAATTAATTATTATGGATCATATTCAAATAATTAATTCATCCAAGGGAATTACAAATCTATTAATAATAAAGTGTTAATTTCAATTGGATCTAATTAGTTTAATCATATTAAATTAATTATCAATCCAATTCAACCATCTAACAAACATTTAGAGTTTACTCAATATTACTATATATTATACACCCACACAAGTACGTATTTTTGTATTTTAATATTTAGAGTACAACTTGACTGACTCATAAATTCTTGCCTCAAAGATGGATTCAGCTAGCACACTCGAGTTATGATAGGAGGGAACATTTCCTTCACATGCAAGGCGCTAATTAGTAAACCAAGATAGCATACTTGGACCAAACACCTTCACCATTCTGATTGAGAATAAATTAAAAAAATACCAATGTCTTGCAGTTCTATCGATCAACTTTGATGACCGGTATTATACTAAATAGTAATAACTTAGAAATCATAGGCATCTTAGAACATTGTTTAGATCCTAAATTTCTAAGCAATAAACAACCATGTTTTACATGTAAAAGTTGTCCAACAACTATTGTAGGATAAACTAGGATTTTCAGGAAGCATGCATTCAATGTCCATTGATGTTAAATCAGATATTTTCATAAATACTAAGCATAAATCTTAATCAGGTCAAATTTATAATTTCTATGATTTTATTGAATGGTAAACACATAAAGCAAGAACATTTGACGATCCAATCATCATCCGACCCATATACAGTAAATATGGAATATCTAGGGCGAACGAAATCGTAATTACACAAAATAAATTCAAGCAGTTTGCTGATTTGATTCTCTACATAATTCAAGTGTTTATTTCATATTTCATGGCGTAAAAACATTAAGCAAAAAATATTTTTTTATAGATATGCGAATACATGTAAAAACAATTTCATAATGGGAACTCTTCAAATTTTATTCATGAACTTTTGGTACCAAATATTGGCTACTATTTTTGGGACATATTTAGACTTTCTAAATACATTTTAATAAAAAAAATACCCAAATAATGTACAAACATGGGATTTTTATTTTAGCAAAAAAACAATTCGAAACTTGCATCTCTTGCAAAATAATGAATCCCCACGCATATGAAGTTCCAAACCTAGTTCATATATGATTTTGGATCATGTTCAAGACCTGAACCTGGATCTGATACTACTTGAAGGCTATGGTAAAAGCCTTAAGCACATCACGGGAGCGTGAGATCGCTTCCAATACGATCGAGAGCGACTAGCCATATTAGTTGGTTGGAGCAACGGAATTTTTAAAAATTTAAAAATATGAAATCACATGATTCGAGAATATCTCTCAAATCATTTCATAAGACCACAAACAAGATATAGGGATATCTCTTGTGTGATTGCGATCAGAGTCTCTAAAGGAAGAGACAGCATGTCTCAAGTCCGACCTGACAGGACGCTTATGAGTGCATTGATGAGATGCGGGCTTCTTGTAATCTCAGACGAAGATCCAAGCAGGAGACATTATACAAAATCCAATGTTTTCTTCACAAGCAAGGAGCACCGAGGAAGATGGAGATCTATGAGTAGTCGATCTGACAACATAAAAATGTCACGAAACGTCATAAAAACCTAACTACGAGTTTCTCTATGTCAATATCTATATGACCATAATATTAATAGAGAGAAAGGGAGGATGACTATGAGAGAGAGGGAAAGACTTGTTTCTCTTGGAATGATTTAGTAGAAAAGGCTAGGGCTACCCTCCCTGGTGTACTAGTCGAATACTCATGATTTGTTGCTCCATAAATACTATAATATTTAGTTTAAAACAAATTAACTATATTCTTATCTCCTAGAGTTATATCCATATTTCGTTCTGCAAGCCTTGCCCCTTCTCTTCTTCACCATGAGGTCGCCCCTCCATCCCCCGTCTACTTCCCATTAGCCCCACCCCCATGCTAGTGTTGTTTCTTCTCAGTCACATCCACACCACAAGTTGTGCTTCTCCCTCCATTGCATCAAGTCTCCTAACGATCTCCTTCCCTCAACCGCAATTGCATTGCTAGAATCGGTGACTTCTTATAGCAGGGAGTTACTAAAAGAGAGACATAGGTAAAGATGGAGAGAGAAGAAAGTAGGTGTTGGAGGAAAAAGATGTATAAGATGGGAAGAAGTGCCAACAAACATATGTTATATAGGAGTACTTAGATGGGTAAATTTAAAATAGGACCTGTGAATCCTAAAAGTAGGGGTGAACACGTAAATACATGTTATATAGGAGTAACAGTGTAACTATGATAGAGGCATCGACTACTGATACAAGTGTTATCACCATATTTCTCACCAATAGAAATAAATCCCATAGATGGCTAAATTACCGATTTTTTTAACAGGGAATTCAACACTAAATGTTAACGTGTAAAAAGTTCATAAAGGGGAATAAGTGTTATTACAATATTTTTAGGACATAAAAGTAAAAATTCTTTTGAATTTTGTATCTAATACACACTTTTTTTATTTTTCTGGATGCTACAAAGGCAACAGAGACAATGATAAACATCTCTAATCATTTACATTTTACGAATATGGAACAACACCTCTCTTGATTCACCCAAACATGAACTTATGCTGATTGATTCTTCAAAACAAGAACGTTTAAGAATTCGCTATGATACCAAGACTTTCTTACTAAAATTATAAATATACGCAATACTGTGGTTAACTATTGTTAAGCAAGAATGAGTTGGAAATTCATACCAACATTTCCTTATTTGAAATTAGAAATATATGCAATTATTTGGTTAACTATTTTTAAGCAAAAATGAGTTGGAAATTTAGCTTATCTTTACAGTACATGGAACAAGGTTAGATCGTTCTAATGGCAATTTTAGCCATACTCCTTTCTTCCCCTGTCATGGATTATTATTGGAGTTAGAATAATAAAATGTCAGCTCACGTCTAAAATAAAATATATAATATAGATTTGTTTCATAAAGGACGAATGCCATGCTAAGCAATCTCGAAAAGACATATGATAGATTTTACATTTATTTTTAATGTCGAAACTCACAACCAATAGATCTATCCTATTCTTGCCTACAATTAGATCGATTTAAGCAATATTTATGCATAATAGTTTTGCATACAAATAAATGAAATCAAAAAATTAATAATACACGTTTTTGAGTGCAAGTTATGAAAGCGAAACAAATCGCCAAAAAAAAAGATATTATAAGAGATAAGAAACACCCATTATTTGAATTACTTGTACTTGGGTAAACTCAAATGGAAGAATAATGAGTCAAAGTCACGATTCAATTGCCATAAAGACCCGTGTACTTTCTCAACATCATATCTATCAAAATTAAGTAATTATAATTTGCATGTTGGAAAGAAGATGAAAATTTCCCTCTAGTAACAGCCTTGATTCTAGAAACTTGATATTGTTTAAAGGGTAGATCCACTATAAAATCCTCTCCTAATATGCCAAATTATGAAATCTGTCAAATTTTGACAACTTATTGTAACAAAATGGTGCGGTGGGATGAGCAAGGAGGAGTTAACATTTAAAAAATCCGTATATTATGAAGAGAAATCTATGATGACTTATCATGATTGCTTTCTGAAAGATTCAATGTTTAAGTTAGCAAAATTATGAATCAAAAGAGCAAGGCAACATTTATATGGCTAAATAAAAATCAAGTTTTCAAGTATCTGGAGAAGCTGTTGTATGGTGTAGTACATTAAAGAGCCTGCATGTGACCTCTAAGCGATACCTGTCAACAACTCTGAGGGACAGTTTGGTTCCTGGGTTCGGTTGGATTGGGGTATTTTCCTGTGAATAGTAGTTGTTTGGAGGGATGGGAGGGTTGGAATGATAATTGTGATATGATGTGACATTGATTATGTGTTATATTAACTTTTTAATGTTTATAATATGTTTTTATGCTAATGTTTATAATTGTGTTGTGATGTAACATTGATTATGTGTTATACCTAACAAATTGTTAGGTCAATACAAGCAATCCCAACCCAGGAATGCAGGGTTAGAACTAAGGGTATGCCAGAGTACCCCGGTGTATCATGTTAACCAAACCGGCCGTGAGAGGCTGTTATATAAATCCCCTTGGGGTTAGATCTTTACCTTGATCCTTTTGTTAGACATGTAAGGCCATGGCGAGCCATAATGCAATAAACGATTGTTGCTAATTATTTCATTATCTAAATTAAAAGAATCAATTGTGTTTGCATTTATAAGGTCCTTAGTACAATTACGTTGATATACCATGACCATCTTACTATCATATAGTTATTGATATAAAGATTTACATCATTGAGGTCGATGCATGGTTGTAACTCTAAAGTGTTAGATCGATGACACAAATGGAATGGTCGAATAATATTCAAGAAAGATCTCCGATCTGAGAAAGAGATGCCAAGCTTTCTCAAAAAGATGAAATCAGGTCAACCTCTTAATGTAAGGTAGGTCTTCTACATAGGAATAGATATTTGGAGATGTTGAATAAGTCACGTCAAGGTAGACTAAAAGTCAAAAATATCGATCAAAAGTCTAAGTGTTAACCTTACGAGATCAAGATACTAAAGATGTACATTGTACACGAACATGCACACATCAGTTGGCTGGAGAAAAATATACGTTTATATGTCTAACTCTAAACATTTGGTAGACCAAAGTTGGAAGGCATGACAAGGTCTAGATACCGATGAGCTGGTATGCATAACATAAAAGACCCCAAAAGGTTACATGGCTCAATAAATAAATAAAGAAAAAATATTCCAATAAAACATAAGGCTAACACAAGGAAATATAAGATGTATTATCTCTCAAAACAATTATACTTTCTTAACTGGAAAAGAATCTCACTCACGAAACACTTGGGTTAAAATGAATTTAATCCATAGTCATATTGTTTATGAAACAAGATAAGAATTCAAGAAAACTAATATAATGCTTGTGGAAAACATATGATTGACATTGTCGCCTAATGATTGAATAAGAAATCTATTGATAAACTCTTTATGGAGACAACCAAACAGGGGTTTGAACTTCAGGTTTCATCATAATCTTCCAATATGAAGGATGCTTGTGTATCAACTATCAAAAATACTTTAGGTTGATGCAATCATAATAGAATATATACCATGACACTTTCATCATGGGAAAATGATAAAATCGGGTGGCTTTTTATTGATTCATTTGAGAATAAACGAATGATAATTAATTGAATTAGATTTCAATTCCCAGAACTAATTTCTAGAGCCAAACATTCGTAAATTGATCCGCAATGATTTGGAGTCATTTGGAGAAATGGTTCCAAAAGTACTTGATTAAAATTTCTCAAAGTAAATTCAAACATGATGTTAGATGTAAATCTAATTACCACGTCACTATACATGGTCTATATGATCTTCCTAATATTATCTTCAAGTATCTGCGCATCTGCTTATAAATCCTAACTAGATTATGATTTGGACATTGACAAATTGAATCTATCAAAATATTAATTGTTATTATCATTGATGATATTGATATGTGAATATGTTATGATTCACATAATTGGAAAATTAATTATACAGTTATATATCCATAGTAACTAATATGAATGTGATTTATACTTAATGAGGAAATATATGAATGTGATTCACATATTTAAATAAATGTAATATTGGTTTACATTTTTTATTGTGAACTAATGAATTGGATCCATTTTTGGTTGGATGATTTTTATAATTATCCTGTAATGGCTAGTCTGGTGGCAGTGTAATGTGCCTACCACTCAAAAGACTAGGATTCAATCTATCCATTTGGGGATTAAGTTAGGTAGTCGACAAATACCGTAAAAAATAATTGGAATTTTCAACATGGATTTGAGTATGAATCCAAGTAGCCAATCCTACTTAAAGTGGGAAAAGGCTTCGCCATTTTTATACCTCATAATAATTAGTGGAAGTTAATTATTTGAATAAAATAATCATTTTATAACTTATTAACCAATTAAAATTGAATTAGTTGAAATAGAAATTGGAAGAGATGTTTTTTCTTAAATATCTCCTGGTAGAAAATCAATATGGAACGGAGAGAATTTCTATCTAATTTCTCATGATAGATTTACACCAAGTGAGAGATACATTTAAGGAAAAAATGTTCCCTTCATATACTTCTAGTAAATATTAATTCATTATTTTAGTAAAGTTTGGAAGTTACAACTAATTAGAGAGAGTAGAGAGACTTGCTCTCTACTCAATTCATCATGGACTTCAATGATTGAGTAGGATTCCATCTTGGCCATCCATTGCCTATAAAAGAAGGGTATGAGTGCTCTTCTAAAATAAGTGAAATGAGTTGAATTGAATTTCCATCATCAAGTTCTATCAATAACTATGAAAAAAAGGATAAATAGAAGATAACTATTCTCTTTATTTTTTCCTTTTATGTTTCTTGTATACCCCTACTATATTGCCTTGGTCGTTCACCCTAAAGGCCTCTTCTCTCCTCTCCGTTAACTCGGCCAATCGCAAGAAGATTGTATTTCTTTTCTATACTTTACCTACAAGTAAAAGGATTTGATTTCATAATATGTAATTAGGAGGCAGAGATCTTTCTTGCTGAAGTATGCACCATAGATAGCAAATTGAATCCCTTCGAGGCCCAACTACCACATCCACAAGTTCACACTCACATCGCATGTTAGTAGAACTTGGTCTTAGTGGTAGGGCTTTATAAGAAGCCATACACCACATGTAACAATTGAGAGAAAGCAATAATAGAAGATACGATACTTGAGAGGCATTCTCCCATGGTTTCATCCTCCTCCTTACAGAATAGGGCTCCACATTAATCATTTTTACATGGTATCAGAGCGAGATTGATTCCATGTTCAATAATGGATTTATTCTTGAAGATTTATTTTGTTTAAATCTACTTTTGTTCTTGAAGATTCAGTTCGATTCTCAAAGCAAGATTCATTCTAAGTTTTTTGTTCTTGAAGATTTATTCTTATATTCACTTGAGAAAATTCTTGGGATTTCAAAACCCTAATTTTGTGTTGTCAGCAATTATATTGTTATTCTACATGGATTATGAATTCTTCATCATCAAATTCTTGTTTATGGAAGTTAAGGAAATTTCACGTCATTGTCATCGTCAATTTGTTCGATTGTAATATTTAGGTGCAACACACTCCTAGTGCGCATAAGTAATCCACTATCTCTCATTGCAGTGTTAAATCCACAGGAGATGGGGTTAGGAACTCGCACACCTTCCTCGTATCATTAAAGGAGCCCATGTTTCCATAAACCTCATGTAATCAAAGCAGGAAATTATCATGCATGAAGCCCTCGTAATGCAATAAAAATTGGCTCTACAAATTCCTCCCATCGACAAAACCCTAACCATGAAAAATAAGCTCGATTTACAGGCAATTGATCCAATCATGCATCGCCAACAAGTGCTACTCTAGCCCATGTTACCTCTATAGGAATGGAAGGACACTCACGGTTCTCTCCTTATAAGCGGATCCATAGGGTTGCAAGATGCGGTGCAGGTGGCTTTGGTGGATCTACTCATTGATTCGATTGAAGCTTTGGATTCCGAAGGGGGCATCGCAGTGGAGGGAGCCTCGCATAGGGGGGGCTCCCATCAGATGGAGGTCTTTGTTGTGGCCAGGTTTGCATCAATTTCGTCGAGCATCCAGGGCAACTAGGTGATTGTGGCACAACCATTTGGCCCTGTTTCGTATGTGGCCTACAAATAGAGGTATGAGGAGGCTGGGTAAGATGGGTTGCGAATCTCAGAGAACTAACAAGAAGGCTCGGGGAAGCAAGGAGGCTGATTTGGGTGGTGGTATCCCCACCAAGGACTAAAGGAATGGAGGAGGAGACATCGATTTGAAGTCTACAAAAGCCTGCGGATGATTGGAGGGGACCGGGATCTCACGCTAAGTTCTGATGGTACTGTGGAGGGGGCTTTGTAATGCGTATTGGAGCTGGAGGTGGATGCACAAACTACCGATCAAGTGGTGGAGGCAAGGAGAAGGTGGGATGCCTGGGGTGCATGCGTAGCAAGGGGAGGAGGAAAGATGAGAGGAGGGGTACTTAGATGTCTTGGGTTGTTGCCACCTAAAGGGTTTTCCCTGGTGGAGAAATGAATATGATCTCAAGGAATAATAGGGGATTGGGACGGTCAGAAAAAAGATAAGTGGTGCACAAGACGATGGTTGAACACAAGATGGATTTGGTATTGTAGCAGGAAATCAAAATCTCCCTAGACGTAGAGGGTGCATAGCGAGAAGTTGGAGGGGTGAAGATGAAAGATTGCATAGCTATTTTGGATAAGGGACTTTAGGTGGTATATTAATGGTATGGGATGTAGATATCTTTGAGTTGGGGGGTGGAGCTACGGGGGAGGTATTCCCTTGCGACGTCGTTGCAACGGAAGGCAGATAGGATCCATATGGTGATTAAAAATGTATGTGAACCATGTAATGGGATCGACATGGAACACTTAGTGGAGGATATGTTTTTGTCCAATGCAGTCTCTATCTATGCTGCTTGGATCATTGCGTGGGACTTCAATGAGACCTCATTTTCGGATGATCGTCCAGGTTGTTGTGGGGGAAGAGATTGTGGCTCGACTGAATTTCTGGAGTTGGTGGGAGAGCTTGGTCTTCATGTGGTAAATGCAGTCGAATGTCTATATATGTAGATGAATTCTAGATCAAGGTCTCACATTAATATCTTTTTGATGTCCATGGAGGCTCTGGTGGCTTTCCCTTTGGCCGGGGCTCGGGCGCTACCTTGTACGCACTCATATCATACGTCATTGATGTGGTCTTTAGGGGAGAAGGTACAACATCGTTCTTTCTTCAAATTCGAGTAGGCATGACTTCTGGAGGAGGGTTTTTGGGAATCAGTGGAGAAATTTTGGGAAGATCGCAAGCTGACGGGGTTGACGACTTGTAAGTTGGCAAGTAAGATGGCGTTGCTCAGGAAGCACTTGATGGATTTCAATAGAGCCAATAGGGCTCTACGGCATTGTAGGAGGGTTAGGAACCAAGAGGTGGTATGCATATTGGACAAGTTAGAGGATGAGAGGATTCTGACGATAGAGGAGCTGAGGGAGAGGTGCAACCATTTGGAGGAGATCATGTGGGAGGAAAAGAAGGAAGAGTTGACCTTGAGGCTGATAACGCGGTTCTGACCTGCGGTTAAGATTGTCGGTGTAGAGAGAAAAGCCGCAGAGAGGGAACCACGTTGATCAAACAAAATTTACGATAAAATAGGGGAGAGAGAGAGAGAAAGAATCAGATAAAGCGGCTTTTCCTCCTATTTTATCTTTCACTAATTATTTTACCAAGTGAGTGTTCCTGGGTCGAACTCAAGGAGGCAGAATATTAAAACTACAGTTTTTGAGACAAGGAAGAAATTCCAGAAAAGTCCTCTTTATTCTTGATTTTAAAAAGAAAGAAACTGAAAATAAATCCGACTCAAAACTAACTCGAGATGGCGAAAATCAAATCGACACAATAGAGTGACGAAAAAACTTGGAAAAATAATAGAAAATTGTCTCGGGTAGTTATCATGCTACCTTAAAAAAATCGCGGCAAAATACAAAAAATTCGAGGTCCAAACAACACCTACAAGCCAGGGGCATAACTGCAAAGAAGCGTTTATTGTTTTATTACAAAATGTCCCTTTGGGGACTGAAATGAGAAGAAAACTAAAGGATTTACATTTAGGTCCCTGTGTGGGGACCTAAATGCAATTTCTGGAAATATGCTAGAGCGCGTCTGAAAATCTGTAACTTGCTGGGTTTATTGCGTAATTTTTCCACCGTTTCACAGTGGACATCCAGGATTAGAAGTCACAATGCGATCTGAGCTGTCCATGATGGGACGCGTGTCGTCTAACTCTAGCAGCTGGCGTTCTTCATGTTCTTGCGATCTTACGAACTGCTGACGATGAGGGTGTCTTCACCCAATTTTCTCCAGCGATCAGCAACGACCTGGGGCCTCCGACGGGGCCAGAGGGGTGACGCCTTCACACCTTGAGCTTGCCTGTGGTGGTGCTCCTCCGTAGGCGGCAGAAGGTGATGGTTCTCCACCGATTAAAATGGCGGTCCGGCTGGTCATGGAACTGATAAGTGTTGTTGCACCTTCTTTGAATGAATTTTTCCTTGCTTTTGAAAGCTCCAGATATTCTGATGTAGCTCCAAATGAATGATAAACCTGCAATTAAAAATTTATGTGCTCGATTCACTCAAGAATAGACCAAAGGATTAATAATTTTGCAAGTTAAAGATGGTGTTTCAAGAATTAGTGAAGAAAGGCATGATAAATAGCGAAGAATGAGGCTCGGGTTTATTTGATATCGAAACGAATGAGAGATGAATTTGATGGGCGTCTAAGCACAATGATTAACCAACCTAATTATGTAATTATCTAGCTTAATCACGACACATATTTTGAGAAAGAAAATAGTGAAGGTGGAGGAATAGATCTGGGATTAGAGAGGTGTATTACCTCTGATAAAAGCTCGATGGTCGATCCTTCCCGGAGCTTGACGCGGCGCTGGGCTGCGATGCAAGGCGAGTGGTCGCCCTGAAGCTTCTTCTCTGATGTTCTTCTTCCTCGCGGGGCGGTGATTTGGTGTTGTCACCACCGTAGTCAGCCAGCACGAAGCTTGGAAGAAGGAGGGTCGGCACTGGAACTGGGGGGTTCTGGTAGTTGGAGAGGTCTAGTTGGTTGCACCAACTTTAGGAGAATTCATAGGTGAAATGGTAGGATCTAAGGTGGATCTAAGGGTTTGCGTGAATGAAGGTAGTTAGGGAAAAATAATGAAGGGTTTGGATCGAGCTAGGATGTTAGAAAAGGAGTGGGAGAATTTGTTGAAGAACGACCGGTGGAACAGAATGCTGCACCAGCTTCTTGGAGAAGAAGAACCATGTGTTGACACGTGTCAGCACTTGGTTGGCCAGATGTTGAAAATCAATATAAATTAGATAATAAATAGTAAATAGCATTATTTCAAATAGGTATAAAAATGAAAAATAAAGAGAATTAAATTGCCTAAATTATGGTATAATTAATTTTCATAAATAATAAATATTGTATGAAATATAAATATTATATTAATAAATAAGTATTAACAATACTTAATAAATAGGTATTGAATTTTTAATTTGATAAATAAATAATTATATATTAATTTTATATTTTCTTAATTATTAAAATAATAAATAAGACCTTTGTGATTTTTTGTAGATTTTAATTACTTAGTTTATATATATTAATAATTACAGGTATAAGTCATATAGTTCAATTTCATCTATAAATTATTGTTTTGGATTTTATTAAATAAATAATTAAGCTCCAAAAATTCTGAAATAAATCATGGTGAACATATAAGATCATGAAAATAATTAGAAATTATAAAATTATTAAAACTATAAATAGTGTGTTCTAAATAAAATAAATAGCCCAGAAACCCCGTTATCATTAGGTCCCAAAATTGACTTTTTGCAAATGGACTCCGATTTTAATGAAATCACTCCATTAATTCGAAAATATTATTTTATGAACTTTAAAGGTGAGTAAAGTGAAATTGGAGTTCGTATGAGAAAGTTATGGTGTTTGGAAGTTGAGAATTTGACAATTTAAAAGTTGGATTTCTTGGCATATATACAAAATAATATTTTTAATTTATTTTTATATTTTTATGTATATTTTTAGAAATAATTAGTAAAAGAGTTTGGTGAAGAATATATACATATGACATAATTAAAATTCAATGAAGATTTGATATTTATTTGATAAATAATAATGAATGTCTAGAGTGTTTCTTTAATTATTTTTATGATTTTCTTTCCTTATCTCCCCCTACTTGTTTGTTTGTCGACCAATCCATGCTAACATGGTCTCAGAGGTTAAGTTATAAATATATCTTACAACTATATTTATATTTTCTAAGTCATATTGTATATATATACGTATTTCTAATCTGCCTTCTTTTCATTTCTTTATTTTTATTCTTTTATTTATTTACATGTTTTTGATGCATAAAAGTGCATTTTTATTCATGAATGGGGTTTTGATAAAAGGTGAAAATTAATGAATATCTACATATAGTTGTTAAGGGTTTTAAGACAAAATGCGACAGAAATGTTAGTGAATCATGGATTCATCAATCCCCTATACTTAAACTTTGCTAGTCCCTTAGCAAACACTTGATTGAAAGTAAGTGAAAAATAAAGAAAGTTAGAATTAATTTGTTTTCCTAAACTAATTCATGAGAATAGACAAAGAACAGAGCTCGATCGAGCCTATAACAAGCATTTTGTCGGAGCCTTAATTAGTATTAGAATTTTATCCTCAACAGTCCTCGAGTTCCACAAATCCTTATTCAAGTTCACCTCATCTGCTAGTTCAGACTCACTTATTCATATCGCAAACTCTATCAACCATGAAGTCAATTTGTACAGTATGTGAATTGATTTAGCTCTTCCTGCTTAAAGAAGCGAAGAAACTGTCCATCCCAGCTATACACTTCCATTGATTCCTCATCCAGCTTCTCTTTCCTCGGGGAGGGAGGTATTCCCTTCTGAGGTCAGCTCGTGCTACGTCCACAATCGGATATAGAGAGAAAGTAGACGAATGAGAAAAGAACTAGAGTGCGACCAGTGTAGACGCATCTCCTTATGAAGCTCAACCGGTGTAGCTAAGTCTCCACTAAGATGTGCAGGCATTTTTGGTGGAAGCTTGGACTATTGTGGTCGTATTTGTATTTGGTGGCTTCTTCTTTGATTTGGCTTTGTAATTTGCTTGCACTGCATTCATCTCTTTGTGCCTCGACAGATATAGCATCTTTTGTTCCGTCCCTTTTTTGAGGTCTTAAAAAATTGTGTCAGCAGATCCTTCCCTCATCCGAAGCAACTATCACAACCCTAATCTCTCCCGTGATTAGATGTCAATGCTACAAAGACAAGGATAGAAATGCACTACCAAGATGTACTGCCCTTCGCAACCCCATGCAAGTCGTGCTAAGTGCAAAGTGCATGTGTCCAAGATTGGTTCACTGGTGCAGAGTTGTACGGATGACACTAAGTGTTCTACTTAAGCACATATGAGTTGATTTCCCAAATATGGTCTTATGGAACCCAAATATTTAAGTCAAAGACATGAAGAGTCCAAATTCCAGATCCTAACTAGGCTCCTTGCAACGAATGTTAAAGGCCATAATCAAGCTCCATCCTTCAGACTATTCTCAATCCTTAGTTCCAGAAATCAAACATATTCTGAAAAATGCATGCAAATGCAATAATGTTTTTGTGAAGTCTATTTTCTGAAATTTACTCATTTTTATAGATTTTAAGGCTTTTGTAAATTTTATGAATTTTAGGACTTGTATTTTTTATGGATTTTTATGATTTTTATAAACAAGTATTTGTACAAGAATTTTACAAGATATATTTTATTTGAATTAATAATCTAATGTATTTTACAATTTTTTATGCAGAGAATTTTACAAGGATTAAATGAATTTTACACACATTTTAAAAAATAGGATTTTAAATAAGTATTATACATATTTTAAATTCATTTTTAAATACATATTTTAGACATGTTTTACTTATTTACAAGGATTTTATAAGTAATAGATAATTAAATGGATTTTAAATTAACCCTCAACCACTTTTTATGGATTTTATAGATATATAAAATACACAAAAGTACGAGTTTTGGACAAAAGTATATATACAATATATATGCACCATTATACTTAGCTTGTGCTATGTCCTCATAGCATCAAAAGAGAAAAAGGAGGACATAACTCATGCTAAGTAAAAGTGGGTGAAAAAGAATAAAAGAATAAAAGTCAGTCGACCCCCCCCATACTTACGATCTAGTCATCGTAAGTATAATGGAAGAGAAGAAACGAGGTGACTGAGAAAAAAAGAATATACAATGAAGGAATAAGTGAAATAGAAAAAACGAGATCAACAAAATCACTCGGTTTCCCATATACTTAGGATAAGGCATCCTAAGTATAAAAAAAATGTAGCCAAAAATTGGGGACCAGTGATTTGTGAAAAAGAAAGGATATACGAGAGAAAAAGAACAAAATAAAAAACGCTAATCATCGGGCAATCAGTCCCCCCTATACTTAGGATCTGGTATGCTAAGCATAAAATACGAACAAAAATGGGGACGATTGTAGTCTATGAAGAATATACAAGTGTTGTAAACTCCAAAAATCGAATGGCTCAAAAGTCTTTGCACAGGATGAGATAAAGTTGAAGAGTAGTAATCCTGTACAAAATAGATCACTTCAACATGGGCCCCAGATGATCAGTAGTCTCTATGAAGTGCTTCAGCATCTGCCCGATCACCATGAACGACTCTGCACCAGGTGACACATCTGATATAGCTATGCTTCCATAGTCGTGCACCGTTCTGACTTTGTAAGGTCCTTCCCACTTGCTTTTTAATTTGCTAGGAAAAATTCTCAATCGTGCATTGAACAACCATACTTTCTGCCCAGGAACAAAGATCTTGTGCCGAATATATCTATCGTTCCATTTCTTCAGTTTGACCTTATAATTGAGGGTGTTCCCGTATGCCTGATTTCGAATCTCCACTAGCTAATTCAGATCCATCTTCCTCTTGGTTCCTGATTTCTGCATATCAAGTGAAATTTCTCGGATAGCCCACTTAGATTTGTGCATGATCTTTACGGGCAAATGGCATGGATTCCCATAAACCAGTCTGAAGGGTGAAATACCTAAGGGAGTCTTATACGTAGTACGATAGGCCCAAAGAAGCTGATCTAGAAGTGTGATCAATTCTTCCTATCCGGTCGTACTAATTTCTGAAGAATGGATTTCACCTCCCTATTTGAGACTTCAGCCATGCTGTTCGTCTATTGGTGATGAGTAGAAGCTACTCTATGATCAATGCCATATTTCTTCATTGGCTTTTTTACCTCCTTATTAATGAAATGGCTACCCCCATATGAAATAAGAATACTTGGAATACCGAACCGTGAAATAATATGTTCCCTTAGGAACTTGCACACTATTCTATTGTTTGAGGTTCGTGCAGGTATAGCCTCCGCCCATCTAATCACATAATCACGAGAAGAATGTACTCAAAGCCACTGCTGGAAGGAAACGGTCCCATAAAATCTATGCCCCATGCATCAAAGATCTCGCAAATAA
The DNA here is from genome assembly GCA_037367405.1 of Ottelia alismoides. Classification (NCBI taxonomy): domain Eukaryota; kingdom Viridiplantae; phylum Streptophyta; class Magnoliopsida; order Alismatales; family Hydrocharitaceae; genus Ottelia; species Ottelia alismoides. The sequence goes on from JAZKJV010004389.1 coordinate 995,832, forward strand.
TAACTGGTCGCATAGGCATCCCATTTCTAGCACTGACTGTCCCTACTGCTCTCTGACAATCCGGGCAACTTTTCACGAATGTGCAAGCATCTCTACTAAGTGTCGGCCACCACAATCCACTCTGAAGTACCTTCTGCGATGTCCTCTTCCCTGAATGATGTCCCCCTACATCTAAAGAATGACACGGAGTGAGGACACTATTATATTCCTCCTGGGGAATACAACGCCTGTAAACTCAATCTGATCCCTCATGAAAAAAAATCGGATCCTCCCAATGGTAGTATCGTGCCTCGGAAACTAGTCTGTCGACTCAGTCCTTCGGCCTACCCTGTGGAGTTTTCTGTGTAACCAGAAAATTCACTATATCTGCATACCATGGAAGCTCGGCAACTGCAAAGATACTCTCATCTGAAAATCTCTCTGCAATCTATGGCGTGTACTCATCTGATGGCTGCTCTAACAGTAATCGGGAGAGGTGATCAGCTACCACATTCTTTACCCAAGGTTTGTCTCTAATATCCAAATCAAATTCCTGAAGTAAGTGATATAAGAAGGCATGCCTTGGCATCCTTCTTCTCCATCAAAAATCGGGTAGCTGAATGATCTGTGTAAACTGTGATTTTGGAGCCAAGAAGGTAAGACCTGATTTTTTCCAATGCGAATACCACTACCAACATCTCCTTTTCTGTCACTGTGTAATTGTGCTGAGCATCGTCGAAAGTTCGGCTGGCATAGTGGATAGCAATAGGAAGTCCATTCCTCCTCTGTCCTAATACAGCCCCGACCGCAAAATCTAAAGCATCCGTCATGATATCAAAGGAAGAGGCCAATCGGGTGGCTGTAGGATAGGAGCACTGATAATCATTTCTTTCAATGTGAAGAAGGCATGAAGACATTTGTCATCTAACAAAAACTCGGTGTCTTTGCCTAATAATTCAGTTATCGGTCGGGCAATCTTGGAAAAATCCTGATTGAGTCGTCTGTAAAAGCCAACATGCCCCAGAAAAGACCGTAACTACTTGATGTTGGATGGTGTCTCGTGATGCTTGATGACGTCCACCTTGGCAGGTTCAACCTCCATGCTGTGCTTGGAGATGACGTACCCCAACACGATCCCGTGTGTAACCATAAAATGGCTCTTTTCCCCTGAGAAAACGAGATATACCTCACAATATTTCTGAAGAACCTAGTCTAGGTGCGATAAACAGTCGTCAAAGGACTCACCATAGACCAAAAAATCATACATAAAGACCTCTAGAAAATCACCAACCATGTCTGCAAATATCACATGCATACACCTCTAGAAAGTAGCAGGGGCATTGCACAATCCAAAGGGCATCCGTCTAAAAGCATACGTGCCAAAAGGACATGCGAAGGTGGTCTTCTTCAGGTCTTCATGAGCAATAGTGACCTGGTTGTATCTGAAGTAACCGTCACAGAAACAGAAGTATTCCTTCCCTGCCAACCACTCTATGACCTGGTCTATAAAAGGCAAAGGGAAGTGATCCTTCTTCGTCACGTCGTTCAACTTCTTGTAATCAACGCACACCCGCCACAACGTGGTTACTCTCTTTGGAATCTCCTCTCCACTCCCATTCTTAATCATTTGAATTCTCGACTTCTTCTGGACAACATGTAATGGGCTGACCTATTCAGAGTTGGAGATGGGATATATAAACCTTGCGTCGCACCATTTCGGAATCACTTTCTTGACAACATCTCATAAAACCGGATTCAACCTGTGCTAAAATTCTCTGGAAGGTTTGCTATTATGATCATGATATATATGATGAGAACACAAAGCATGATTTATCCCACGGAGATCGGATACAGTCCACCCAATAGCCTTGCGGTTTCTTTCAAGAATCTCCATCAGACGAGATTCTTGCTCTTATGTCAAGGATGAGCTGATAATGACCGGAAACTATCGATGTGGACATGTAAGGAAAGCGTATTTCATGTTTGGTGGCAATAACTTCACCTCTGGTAAGGTAGACTCTGGCTTTGTTGTAACATCATCTGTATGTGTAATGGGATCAGTATCGGTGGTAGATGTATTTGCAATATGGTTATCCACCATCTCAATATTCTCTAGAGTCGGACTACAAAAGATTTCTAAAACATCATCCGACTCGCTACTATGCTCATCCTCAGAATGACTAGAGGAAAATAAATCAACTAAATGAAACTCAATCTCTAGATTATCTGAAGTGGAGGAATTGTGTAAACACTCTGAATTTGAAAGATCTGTAATAAAATCCTCGGATATCTGATACATCTTCTTATCATCATCCATACTAAAATATAAAGTACCATAAGAAGAACTACCAACTGTAGTCTCGGACCCATCCTCTGCTAGGAAATCTTGGGTCTCTACTCGATACCTCTCAAGGTCATCAAGGCGAACCTCATCCATGTAATCACTGGTGGATAAAGAACTCAAGATATCTAAACTGGCCGTAGATGCGTCACTGGATGTGTGTGATTCTCTCTCCATGTCTATATGTACCTTCTCGCCCTTGGTGCAAAAAGATACCTTCCGTGTATCATAATCGAAGAGAACCTTCACAATCTCTAAGAAAGGCCTCTCAAGACTGATCTGGGTAAGGTGCAACTATGTAGGGCAATCCATGTCCAGCATACCCGGCACGGTCACGATAATGTTCCTCAATATGCCCCTAGGTCTCTTTACGGATCTATCTGCAAACTGAAGGATCGCTCGAGATTTGTAAAGAGGACCTAACTCGAGCTTGTCCAGCAAACAAGATGGTGTCAAATTTATCGAGGAACCATTATCTAATAGAGTACAATCGAATGCTGCATTAGCAATCTCGCATTTGACATAATGTGCTCATGAATCCTTCTTCTTCTTAGGTAATCTATTCTGTATGGCGCATGATGTAGCCTTGGTCAAAACATGCTTTTCTATACGTGATCTCTTTTTCCTACGCGTGGTACATCGATTCTTCAATTGATTCTTGAGCGTAGGAAAGTGATCCATAACATCGTGAAGTGGGATCTTCAAGAAGATGTGTTCTTTTAATAATCGTTCAGTTTCTAGAGTAACAATAGTCTTTTTGGTGTTTTTCTTTCCTTTTCCAAACAAGGCATCGGGAAAAGGAAAAATATCATGAATGACAAAATCAATCTGTTTATTCATATCAGAATCAACATGTAAATCAAGAATTTCGGAATTATGTATAAAACTCTCTAAAACAAAGGAAGAAAAATTTGGATCGGGAGTATCTGCATGGTCTGGCGTGTGATCATCGTCTGACTTGCCTGTGTCCATGTCAATTGTTTCTGCAACGCTCCCTTCTCTCTGATCATCATGATGGTCCTCATCATCGTGACGATCCTCCTCCTCAGCATCAGAATGTGTTTGATCATGGATTGGTTCCCGCTCCTCATCATGTGCCCTCTCCTCTACTTGACCAGTTGCTTGTGGTGATCTACCCCCCCTGAGATGAATGAAGTTAGATAAAATATCAAAAAAATAGATTGTACCTGTAGTGATGTCTACCTGATCTGAATGCCTCCTCTTGTTATTTGGTTTCATCTGAGGCTGAGCTGGGAGAGAGGTCTTCGACGCGGTTAACTCATCCAGATGACGGTTAACCTGCTCTATCTCTGTTCGATGTGCAGTCTGGAGCGTGCTCACCATATCCATGATTTGATTCAGTGCCAGAGCTTGTGAAGACATATCAGATTCTCTGTGGTGATCCTGGCTTTCTACTCTCTCCTGCCTTAGCGTGTGTTGTTGTGGAGTGTAAGGATGAGAAGATCTCTGAGGTGTAAATGAAGATTGTTGATGCTGGTAATGATGTGTCTACGAATGTATAGCGGGATACTGAAAAGAATGTGGTCTCTGATATGCGTGCTGGTGAGATTGTTGCTATGTGTAAGGCTGTCGGTGCTGAAAGTGTGGATGTCCATGATGTAGATGACTATACTGCTACTGTTGATGATGAGGTACACTCGGTTGCTGGATCGAAGTGTACCATATTCCGTTGATCTCAAGAGTGGCTTGAGGCTCAACATCCATGTCCATGGAACTGGTGATCTGACCAGCATTGGCATGAGACTGGTCCTCATGCCAATCAATCTGTGGAGTCTCTGGCTCGCTCTGGACAAAATGTATATGTCGGGTGGGAGGAGCAGGTAAAGACCTCCGTGTAGGTTGTGAATTCGAAGAAGCTTGAGCCTACTGATACTGAAGTTATAGTTCTGTTACCTTCTTCGTAAGATCACTCAGCTGCTGAGGCAGAGATGAGAGTTTCTCCAACTTTCGCAATGGTTGTAAGTCCTGAACTTGTTTCTGAATGACATTTACCAACGTCAATTTTTCGCTGATAAAACCCATGTAAGTATTGGTTTCAGACTCTGAAATATTCGCCACCTTATGATGCTCTCGGTAATGTGGTGGTTGAGGGGCCTTCTGGAAGGCCCGATTAGAGTCGACGACTCTTCAGTTTTCCGCCATCGCTTCGAAGATGGATCAGACAGACTTGACATCCTTATTCAGATAACTGCTGCCACATGCGACACTCACCAGCCCCTGAATATCCCGCTGGAGTCCTCCAAAATAATTATGTACAAGCACCTTCATCGGTATCTCGTGATGAGGACATCTCTCTGTAAGATCCTTAAATCGATCCCATGCCTTATGGAAAGATTCATTCGATAATTGTGTGAAATTTGAGATCTGACTCCTCATCATGTTAGTCCTTCCCACAGGAAGATATTTAAGTAGAAATATTAACTTTAGATCATCCCATGTAGAAATTTCCCTCCCTAAATGACTTAACCAGTAAAGCACCTTATCTGCTAAGGCGAAGGGAAAGGATTTGAGGTGAACAACCTCCTACGTAACTCCTGGATAACTCATCGTACCATAAATCATCTCGAACTGCTACAGAAAGGTAAACATCTCCTCTGTAGAGTTCCCATAGAAATTGGGAAGCAAAGAGATAAAGGACGGTCTCAGCTCATATTGCCCTTGATTCAGCGGTAGCCGAATCCAATGTTGTAGCGTCCTAGCTCCCAGGTCATACTCATCTCGTAAAGTAGCAGGAACCCCTACAGGTGGTAAACAGTTCCCGGCTCCTACTCTCAGCGCAGTTATATCAGCTCGCAAGTCATTCTAAGTTCTAAATTGTTCTCGGATCTGTAGATTCATCTATTGTAATGTGTCGAGAATCCCGATTGTAATTTCTGCAGCTAGATCTGGTCTTCCATCAATATGGTTCTCCTCAGCTGGCCTCTCCTCTGTTGTTCCTTTTCCACGAGCCATGTGCTTCAAATATTCCGTGAAACATAACTTCTCGTAAGAACTCAACGAAAAATCAGTTGGAGAAATTGATGATATATTGAGGCAAGGGTCTGTCTCAAAAGACTGGCAGGGAGGAGAGGGAGTCTGAGTCTGACTCTCCTCAAGATCAGATGGGACCAACTCGGGAAGACAGTCATCCTGAGTTTGTGAAGATGTACGATGCACGGTGAAAGATCAAGGCTTACGGAGTCTGAGCAGAATAGCCATCGAGTCGTCATCTTTGATGTCAAGAGATTAATCAGGAGAGCACAATTATCAATTTAAGAGAGATGGGAAGTGTGTATATGACATGGTAACTCACGCTCCACAAGCAAATACAAAGCAAACCCCGTTTTCACCAACATAACACGATGATGACCGTAAGAGTTCGGTCATTTATCTTGTAGTTTTAGGATTGTATTAGCATACAACTTTATTCTTCGATTAACGCGAGATGATAGGTGCCTGAAATTTCTCTGTAATACTGTCTCGAGTCTTTACAGAAAACTAGTTGTTCTCATCCAGTATGGGGGTAAGTACGGACCATTTCCAGCTACGTGTTACTTGAATACGGAGCCTTACGTAGTGTCCTCTATACTCTCCACTCTACTAAGTAAACTGGACCGTTTCCGGCTACCCGAGCGTACCCACTGAAAAATAGTGATTAGGTGTATAGACTAAGTAGTATTTTGAAAGAAATACGGTATTTGGATCTATCCTTAAGGGTCGTCTCTCACTTGCAAACTCTGCGAAGTACCTGTACAGGGATTACTCTCCCAAATCAATTGATCCTTAGTTTATTTTAGGTCAGATACTTAAGCAATCCCGATTTTATTTTTGGTTTGTATATTTTTTTTGGATTTTTTTCAGACAAGCATCTAACGAATGTCATTTTTATTTTTTTAGAAATCCTAAAATCATACACCTAAGTTATGAGTCCTAAGATTAACTACGAGGGCGCAATCAGATAGGAAAAAAATGAAAATACCAAAGCATGCACCTAGCCTCATAAAAAAGCCACGAAAAACTAGCGATGAGAGAAGAACCACGGTGGGTGCCCTGATCCCCCGAATGCACGACACTCGGTAAATCAGACCCTTAGAAAAAGGGAATGGGAGGTACAAGTTGGGATGTCCTTATGGGGCCCCTTTATAAAGAAAACAAAAACACGGGCAAGTGCCCTCTCTTTTTTTACAAAAATAAAAGGAAAAATAACAACACCGGCTCTAACTAATCCTGACCTCAACAACTGAAAATCTCGATCTCTGCACTTTCAACTACGTTGTCTTCTGAGGAAGCCAACTGAACTAGCATGCCCTAGAAAGATTATTATAAAAGAACAAAAATACATCAAAACCTGTAAAAAAATTCAAAGAAACATGAAAAACCATAAAAATCAAAGAAAAAGCCGTAAATCAAAAACCGAAAGAAACAAAATTTGTAAAATCAAGAATATTAGAGAATTGACAGAAAAACGAGTCAAAAACCACTGTAGAAATAATGTCTCCCCGGCAACAGCGCCATTTTGATAACGCGATTCCGACCTACGATTAAGATTGTCGGTGTAGAGAGAAAAGCCGCAGAGAGGGATCCGTGATGATCAAACAAAATTTACGATAAAATAGGAGAGATAGAAAGAATCAGGTAAAGTGGCTTTTTCTCTTATTTTATCCACTAATTATTTTACCTGGTGAGTGTGCCTGGGTCGAACTCAAGGAGATAGAATATTAAAACTGCAGTTTTTGAGACAAGGAAGAAATTCCAGAAAAGTCCTCTTTATTCTTGATTTTACAATGAAAGAAATTGAAAAGAAATCCTGCTCAAAACTAACTCGTGATGGCGTAAATCAAATCGACAAAATGAAGCGACGAAAAATCTTGGAAAAATAACAGAAAATTATCTCGGGTAGTTATCAGGCTACCCTAAAAAATTACAAAAAAATACGGAAAATTCGAGGGCCAAACATCCCCTACAAGCCAAGGACACAACTGCAAAGAAAAGTTTATTATTTTAGTAAAAAAGGTCCCTGTAGGGACTGAAATGAAATGAAAAATAAAGGAATTACATTTAGGTCCCTGCACGGGGACCTAAATGCAATTTCTGGAAATATGTTGGAGCATGTCTGAAAATCTAGAACTTACTGGGTTTATTGTGTAATTTTTCCACCGTTTTGCAGTAGACGACCAGGATTAGAAGTCACGATGTGATCTGAGCTGTCGATGATGGGACACAATTTTTCTAACTGTAGCATCTAGCGTTCTTCATGTTCTTGCGGTCTTGCGCACAGCTAACGACGAGGGCGTCTTCACCAAATTTTCTCCAGTGATCAGCAACGACCTGGGGCCTCTAGCAGGGCCAAAGGGGTGACGCCTTCACCCCTCGCACTCGCCCGCGGTGGTGCTCCTCCGTAGGCGGCGGAAGATGACGGATCTCCACCGATGAAAATGGCGGTCCGACTGGTCCTGGAATTGATAAGTGTTGTTGCACCTTCTTTGAATGAATTTTTCCATACTAATGAAACCTCCAGATATTCTAATGTTGTTCTAGATGAAAGATAAACCTGGAAGTACGAAATTGTGTGCCCGATTCACTCAAGAATCAGCCAAAGGATTAATAATTTTGCAAGTTAAAGATGGTGTTTCCAGAATTAGTGAAGAAAGGCGTGAGAAATAGCAAAGAATGAGGCGTGAGTTTATTTGATATCGAAAGGAAACTGAGACATGAATTGGATGGGCATTTAATCACTATGATTAACCAACCTAATTATGCAATTATCTACCGTAATCACGACACGTATTTCGAGAAAGAAAATTGTGAAGGTGAGGAATAGATCTGGGACTAGAGAGGTGTATTACCTCAGATAACAGCTCGACGGTCGATCCTTCCCGGAGCTGGACGCGGCGTGGGCTGCGATGCAAGGCGAGTGGTCGCCTTGGAGCTTCTCCTCCGACGTTCTTCTCCACGCGGGGCGGTGATTTGTCATTGTCACCACCGTAGTCGACCGACACGAAGCTTGGAAGGAGGGTCGACACTAGTACTGGGGGGTTCTGGTAGTTGGAGAGGTCTAGTTGGGTGCGCCAACTTTAGGGGAATTTATAGGTGAAATGGCAAGGATCTAAGGTGGTTCTAAGGGTAAGTGTGAATGATGGTAGTTAGGGGAATAAAATGGAGGGTTTGGATCGAGCTAGGAGGTTAGAAATAGAGCGGTAGAATTTGTTGAAGAACGGCCAGTGGAACAGAATGCTGCACCGGCTTCTTGGAGAAGAAGAACCAGGTGCTGACACGTGTCAGCACCTGGTTGGCTAGATGTTGAAAATTCAATATAAATTAGATAATAAATAGTAAATAACATTATTTTAAATAGGTATAAAAATGAAAAATAAAGAGAATTAAATTATCTAAAATATGGTATAATTAATTTTCATAAAGAATAAATATTGTACGAAATATAAATATTATATTAAGAAATAGGCATAAATATTACTTCATAAATAGTTATTGAATTTTTAATTTGATAAATAAATATTTATATATTAATTTTATATTTTTATAATTATTAGAATATAAAATAAGACCTTTGTGACTTTTTGTGGATTTAAATAACTTAGTTTAGATATATTAATAAATACGAGCATATGTCATATAGTTCAATTTCATATATAAATTAGGGTTTTAGATTTTATTAAAATAATATTTAAGCTCCAAAAATTCTGAAATAAATCATGGTGAAAATACAAGATAATGAAAATAATTAGAAAATTATAAAATTACTAAAACTATAAATTGGTGTTCTAAATAAAATAAATAGTCCAAAAATCCCGTTGTCATCAGGTCCCAAATCGACTTTTTGAAAACAGACTCTGATTTTATGAAATCACCTCCAATAATTAGAAAGTATTATTTTATGAACTTTAAAGGTGAGTAGAGTGAAATTGGAGTCCTTATGAGAAAGTTATGATGTTCGGAAGTTGAGAATTTGATAATTTAAAAGTTGGATTTCTTGGCATATATACAAGATAATATTTTTAATTTCTTTTTTTATATATATATATATATTGTTAAAAATAATTAGGACATGAGTTTGATGAAGAATATATACATATGATATAATTAAAAATCAATGAGATTTGATATTTATTTGATAAATAATGAAGAATATGTGGAGTGTTTTTTTAATTATTTTTATGATTTTCTTTCCTTATCTCCCCCTACTTGTTTGTTTGTCGACCTATCTATGCTGACTTGGTCTCAGGGGTTAAGTTATAAATATATATTACTTCTATATTTATATTTTTTGAGTTATATTGTACATATATACATATTTACAATCTGCCTTCTTTTCTTTTCTTTATTTTTATTCTTTTATTTATTTACATGTTTTTGATGCATAAAAGTGCATTTTTATTCATGAATGGGGTTTTGATAAAAGGTAGAATGTAATGAATATGTACATGTAGTTGTTAAGGGTTTTAAGACTAAATACGACATAAATGTTAATGAATCATGGATTCATCAGAGGCAGAGGTCCAAGTAATGGTGGTTGAGGGAAGGAGATGTGAATTCCATATTCTTCCATACCGACAAGTAGGAGAAGGCGCAGAAATTTTATCCACACGATCTCAGTTGGTGGAGTGATTGTGGAAGGTGATAGGGATGCGGGAGAGGCATTGCGGTCGCACTTCCAGTCCTTCAACAGGCGGTAGGATCGGTCGGGAAAGGGTTGTGATGAATCCATGATTTATTAACATTCTATCTGCATTTTGTCTTAAAACCCTTAACAAATGCATGTAAATATCCATTCCTATTCATGAATAAGAATGCACATTTATGCATTAAAATCATGTAATTAAATAAAAGAATAAAAATAAAGAAAATAAAAATAAGGCAAATTGTAGATATGTATATACGTACAATATGACTTGTAAAAATAACTATAGTGAAAGATAAATTCATATCCTCATCCCCAAGACCATGTCAGCATGGATTGGTCGACAAATAAATAAGTAAGGGGAGATAATAAGTAAATAAATAAAAACAATTAATATCACATTTTACACACTCTTCATTAAATATCCAATAAATGCCAAAATTTCAATGATTTTATATTAATTCATATGAATATATTTTTCACCAAACTCTTTTCCTAATTATTTCTAAAGATGTATAGAAAAATTAAAAAATAAGTTAAAAATATTATCCTGTATATATGCCAAGAAATCCAACTAGCAAATTCTCAAAATCCCAACTTCTGAACACCATAACTGTCTCATACAAACTCCCATTTCACTATACTAACCTTTAAAGTTCATAAAATAATATTCTCTAATTAATGAAGGTGATTTCGCTAAAATCATATTCCATTGCAACAAAAAGTCGGTTTTGGGACCTAACCACAACTGGGTTGTTGGGCTATTTATTTTATTTAGAACAACTATTTGTTGCTTTAATGATTTTATAATTTCTAATTATTTTGCTGATCTTGTATTTTAACCTTAATTTATTTCATAACTCCTGGAGCTTATTTATTATTTTAAGTAAATCAAAAACCCTAATTTATAGTTATAAATGAGTTATATACCTTTTATACCTATTTATTAATATACCTAAATCAATTATTAAAATCTACAACAAATTGTATAAACATTATTTATTAACTAATAATTAATAAAATATAAAAATAATAAATTATTTATTAATTTATCGAATTAAAAATCCAAAACCTCTATATTAAGTATTATTTATACTTATTTATTAATATAATATTTATATTTGGTAAAATAATAATTATTTATTAAAACTAATTGTACAATTAATTTAAATAATTTAACTATTTACAACTTTTGGTTTTTATACTTATTTGAAATACCATTATTTACTATTTATTCCTTATTTATTAAGATATTTATTAAACATGCCAACAAGGTGTTGACACGTGTCAACACTGGGTGCCTTCTTCTTCAAGAAGACCGACCAGTGATTCTGCTCTATCCTCCCACCTTCTCTAGTTTCTACCCACCACCTCATCGCCTCTATGTCCAATCCTAACCCTCCATTGTCTACCTCCAACAATCACCTATCACACCTTCCCTTTATTCCCAACTATCTCCTTCCAATCATCCTCTAAAACCCCCTCCAAATTGGCCTCTCCAGCTAAGTCTAATGAACCTACAAACTCCAGTAGCCGCCAGCCTCACTTCTCCACCTTACTCTGCCATACTCTGGCTGTGACAGAGCTGGGTAAAGCCACAACGTGGAAGAGGGATGCACGAAGGATTCCAAGGCTTCATCTCTACTTTGCACCGCCTCAGCCGCGACGTTCATCTCCAGGAAGCCGATCCGTCGAGCGACGACCAGTATGATCCTATATCCTACTACTCCCATGTACTCCATCTTTGCACTTTTATTCGATATTCATGTCTCGATTAGCGTTCTTAATTACATAATTAAGATCTTCAAACATCCATCTTCGATGCCCCATATTAATCCCCTTTGCAAACTCGATTCAACTCACTCCAACTCAATTCCATATCTCCTAATTTTCTCTTAGTTTCTGGAAATAACTTGTATCTTACAAATCAATAATAATTTTGGTTGATTCTAGTGCAAATCGAGCATTTCAAATTCATTTGCACGTCTCTATTCTATCTGGAGCATCAATGCATCATCTGGAGCTCAAATTTTTCGAAGAAATATAGGATCAAGAGGATTATCTTCTAGTTGCCAGACATTGTTGATCCGTCGTCATCTTTGATGTTACACCATCATTGTCCGCCACCTCAGAGCTCATTCACCCGCAGGGGAGCTCGGAGGGAGAAGGAGTCTCCGTGCTGGACCTATAGGAAGCCAAGGAACGCTGCCGGCAGACTATAAGAATTCAGAGAAGGAGCCACTTTTGTCATGCACGCGAAGGATTGAAGAAGATCTCAGGAACTCCATGACGTACAGGTTCGTGACATCTATCCAAATTAGACAGCCTATATCACGTGCCTACTTTTAATCTTTGTTGTATAATACAAAGCAGTGGAAGTTTTGCAACTTTAACCCAAACGAAGATCCAGACCTTCAAGAAACTCCAGAATTTCTTGAAATTACATTTAGGTCCTCTTGTAAGGACTTATATGTAATACTTTTAGTTTTCTTCGCTATTTCATCCATGCCATGGACCTAAATGTAACATAACAAAAACCTTCTTTTTACACTTATACTCTTGTGCTGTAGGGATAATTTGGACCTTGATTTTGTTGTATTTTCCTCGATTTTTCCTGGGTAGTTACACAACTACCCTAGCAACATTTCTTGTAATTTTTCGTTAATTTTCATTGCATATTTTTCTTGAATTGATTTTTCTAAGTTCGTGTCATTTTGAGTGTTTTCTTGAGTTTGTTGTAAAATCAAGAAGAGAGTCAAATTATCAAGATTCTTTCATTCATCGAAAACCACAATATTGTTATTCTTACTCCTTAAGTTCGATCCAAGGGACCTTACCTAGATAAAACTTAGTTTAAAGGGATTAAAATAGGAGAGGATCTTCTTTGTTCGTTTTCCATGTCTCTATCTCTCTCCTATTTATATCATGAATTGTTTATCAACGCGGATTTTGCCATCGCAGTTTTTCCTACAATCGAAATCTTCATTGATTATTTAATCTCTCACAGAAGCGGTTTTATCAAAATGGCTCCGTTGTAGGGGAGGCATTAGCTTTACCTCGGTTTTTGACCTAATTTCGATATTTTTTGTTCTTCTTGAATTTACGATTTTCTTATTTTCTTTTCAATTTTTATGTGATTTTGTTTTGTGCTTTTATTGATTTTCTTCAATTTTTATGGTTTTTAATTTCTTTGATATTTTTTTTGTTTTTGTTTGCTTTTATTAATACAACTTTTTTGTGTTGTTTTTATAACAAATTTTGCAAGGCCTGCAGGATCAGCCGGCTTCTTCGGAAGCCGAGACAGTTGAAAGTGCAGAGACCGATCCCTTCTCTCATAGGTCGGTTGCAGAGGGCAGAATTATTTAGAATTTGTTTTTATTTGTAAAATTTTTGTAATAAAAAATGTATGGACACTTGTATGTTTTTTGTTTTGTAGAAGGGGCCCCATAAGGGCATCCGAACTTGTACCTCCCTCCCTCTTTCTCGAGGTCTGCTTCACCGAGTGTCGTGCATTCAGGGGAACATGGCTCCTACTGTGGTTTTCTTGCATCATTAGTTTTCCACGGCTTTTTACGATGCTAGGTTCTTATTTAGGAGTTTTTCAAATTTTTTCTCTCTTCTTGCCCCTTCATAATTAGTTCTAGGACTTGCGACCTAGATGCATATTTATCTAAGATAAATGAAAAAAAATTATTAGACGTGCATGAAAAAAATCCAAAAAAAAGATAATCAAAAATAAAAACGGGACTGCTTAACTACTTGACTTTAAATAATAAACGTAAAGATCATTTGATTTGGGAGAGCAACCCGCTCACATGGATTGCAGGTACACTTTCAGATATTGTGAGAGAGGGACAACACTTAAGGTTAGAACCGGAGTCTGAGTTTCTCTCAGAATACTACTTAGTCCATACACCTAATCATTATTCTTTAGTGGGTACTCTAGGGTAGCCAGCAACAGTCCGCGTTTACTTAGAAGAGTGGGAGGTTTAGAGGACATCATAGTAGCAGGGTCCTCAAGTAACACGGGTAGCTGGAAACAGTCCGAACTTACTCCCATACTTGCTATGAATAAGTGGTTTTCTATAAGGTCTCGGGACAGTGTTTCGGGGAAATTCCGGGCACCTATCAGCTCGCGATAATCCGTGACAATATCTGTCTCCTAACATAACACTAAAACCGACAAGATAAAAGACCAAACTTCTACGTTCATGACCGATTTGTGATGTGAATCCATGGTTGTTTTGTATTGCTTGTAAGGTGTGCATTACCGTGTCCTATACACCTTTACTTCCAATCTCTTGACGTGACATCATGTTCTCCCAACTATCCTTTTGACATCGAAGATGATGACTCGATGACTTTTTCACTCAGACTCCAATAGCTCTCGACGATCCATAGTTCATCGTACGTCTTCGTAGACTCAGGATGACCCTCTTCCAGAGTCAGTCCCATCTAATCTCGAGGAGAGTCAGACCCAGACTCTGTCTCCTCCCATCTTGTCTTTTGAGGCAGACCCCCACCTCAAATCATCGTATATTTCTTTTGCACATTTTTCACTAAGCTCTTATGAGACATTTTCCTTCCTAGAAGATTCAAAGAATATGGCTCGTGGGAAGGGACCAGTAGAGGACAGATAAACAGAGAACTGACATACTAGAGAGCAACAGACTGATGGAAGACCAGATCCAACCTCATAAATCACAACATGGATTCTAGACTCACTACAATAGATGAATCTACAATTCCAAGACCGGTTTAGAATATAGAACGAGCTGCGACCCATGATTGCTGCAATGAGAGCAAGAGTCGGGAACCCACCACTTCATGTCGTGGTTCCCGCGACACTAAGAGATGAGTATGACCCTGGCGCAAGGACGCTACATCATTGGATTCGGTTACCACCAAATCAAGGGTGATATGAGTTGCACCTGTCCATTATATCATTGCTTCCCATGTTTTACGGGAATGCTGCAGAGGAGCTGTTTACCTTTCTGCAATAGTTCGAGATTATTTACGGTACAACTAATTATCCTGGTATTAAGTAGGAGGCCATTCACCTCAAAGCCTTCCCTTTTGCCTCAGTTGAAAAAGCGCTTTGCTGGCTCAGACATTTGGGGAGGGAGATCTCAACGTGGGCCGACCTGAAATCCACATTCTGCATAAATTCTTTCCTCTGGAATGGATGAACATGATGAGGAGTTAGATCTCCAATTTTACACAACTGCCGAATGAATAAGTACATGAGGCATGGGAGCGATTCAAAGACCATACCGAGAGATGCCCTCATCATGATATACCATTGAAGGTGCTAGTTTAGAATTACTTCAGAGGACTCCAGCCGGATGTGTAGAGCCTCGTGAGCATCGCATGTGGCGGCAATTATCTGAATCAGGATGCCGAGTCTGTCTGGTCCATCTCTGAGGGGATGGTAGAGAACTCGAGAGTCGGACTCTACCAGGGCATTCCAGAAGGCCTCACAGCCACCACATTACCAAGAGCATCATAAGGTGGCAAATATTTCGGATTCTGAATCAAATACCAACATGAGATACATTAGCAAGAAATTAACATTGGTGTATGTGATTCAGAAGCAAGTTCAGGACTTGCAGTCGCTGTGAGAGTTGGAGAAACTCTCAATACTTCTTCAGCAGCTGAGTGATCTGACGAAGAAGGTGACGAGACCTGCAGCTTAAGTATCAGTAGTCCCATGCTTCTTCAACTTCTCAACCTGTTCAGAGATCATTACCCGTCCCTCCCACCAGATAGATCCACTTTGTACAGAACAAGACCGGTTATCTTATGGAGACTCTGGCGATTGATTGGCATGAGGACTTGTCTTATGCCAACCCAAGCAAGATCATCAGCCATGGAGACACTGATGTTGAGCTTCAAGCCAATCTTGAGATCAATGGGATATAGTATGCTCCGATTTAGCCGTCATCACAGTTTACTCCTCAAAGCGTACACCACCTCCAGTAGCCACATCACTACAAGCATCTGCAGCACGGACATCTGCAATTTCAACACCAATAAAATTTCACGCAGCAGCAATCTGACCAGAATGCATATCAAAGACCACATTCTTCTCACCAACCTGCTTTGCATTCACATCCGCATCATTACCAACAACAACAGTCTTCATACACACCCTAGTGATCTCCTCAGTCGTACGCTCTGAAACAGCATACGCCAAGGCAGGAGAGAGTAGAGAGCCAGGATATAGTACGGAGTCTGAGATATCTTCACAAGCCCTGGCATTGAACCAAATCATGGACATGGTGAGCACTCTCCAGACCGTACACAAGATCGAGATGGAGAAGGTTAGCCATTGTCTGGATGAGTTAACTGCACACAAGACCACTCTCCCAGTCCAGCATCATATGAACCTGAATAACAAGAGGATGCACCCAGATCAGGTAGACAACACGACAGGTACGATCTCTTTTTTTGAATTTCTATCTTGCTTCATTCATCTCAAAAGCGGTAGATCACCACAAGCACCTGATCGGGAAGAGGAGAGGGCACGAGATGAGGAGCAAGAGCTGATCCATGATACTTATATAGATGATGAGGAGGAGGACCGCACCGATGATGAGGATCGGCAACTTGACAATCAAGGAGAAGGGAGCAACGCCGAGACAATCGATATGGACTTAAGTGAATCATACGATGATACCACGCCAGGCCATGTAGACGCTGCCGAAGCTGATGCGTGTTTTCCTGTTTTAGAGAGTTTTGTAGATAGTTCTGAGACTCTCAATGTACAAGATGATTCCAATTTTAATAAAAAAAGATTTTGTTGATCCCAAATTTGTTCCTTTTCCTAGTTCTTTGTATGGAAAAGGAAAGAAAAAAATCAAAAAGAATGATGTTAGTCCACATACTAATCGATTATTAAAAGATCACATCTTACTGAAAATTTCACTCCACGATGCCTTCGATAAATTCCCGACTCTCAAGAAATAGCTGAAGAACAGATGTACTATGTGTTCGATCCTTTAGTTTGCTAATAGATCTATAAAGAGACCTAGGGGCATTTTGAGGAACGTTATCATAACTGTGCAGGGTCTGCAATTCCCAGTAGACTATACAGTCTTGGAAATGAAATGTCCTACATAGTTACACCTTACCCTAATATTTCTTGGGAGGCCTTTATCAGAGACCGTAAAGACCCTCTTCGATTATGATAAAGGGAAGGTATCTTTTCGCGCCGACGGTGAAAAGGTACATATAGAGATGGAGAGAGAATCACATGCATCCAATGTTGCATCTATAGCCAATTCTGATGCCATGAGTTCCTTAGACACTTGTGATGACATGGATAAGGTTGGCCTTGATAACCTCTAGAGGTATCAAGTAGAGACCTAAGATTTCCTAGAAGAGGATGGGCCCGAGACTTCAGCTGACAACTCTTCTGACGGTACTTTTTATTTCAGAATGGATGGTGAGAATCGCATGGAGCAAAGAACTAAGGACTATCTTGCAGATATTTTAGATTCAGTGAAGTTTAGAATTCCTCCACCTCAGATGATTCAGAGTCTGAGTTTTATTTAGCTGAATTATTCTCCTCTAGTCATTCTGAGGATGAGCACGGTAGCAAGCCGGATGATGTTTTAGACATCTTCTGTAGTCCGACTCTAGAACAAATTGAAATGGTGGATAACCATAAGGCAGTTACGTCTACCACCAGCACAGATCCCCCTACACATACAAAGGATGATATAGCAGAGCCAGATCTTACCATACACGAGATGAAGACCTTACCGCCAAACATGAAGTATGCTTTCCTTGCAGGTCCACACCGATAGTTTTTGGTCATTATCAGTGCATATGTGAATGAAGAGCAAGAATCCCGTTTGATGGAGATTCTTGAAAGAAACTTGAAGGATATTGGGTGGATTGCATCCAATCTCCGCGGGATAAATCCTGCTTTGTGTTCTCACCATATCTATCTTTATCATGACAACAGACCTTCCAGTGAGTTTCAGCGTAGGTTAAATCTCATCTTACGTGATGTTGTCAACAAAGAGATCACGAAATGATGTGACACAAGGTTTATTTATCCCATCTCCAACTACGAATGGGTTAGCTCATACATGTTGTCCCGAAAAAGTCGGGAATTCATATGGTTAAGAATTAGAGTGGAGAGAAGATTACAAAAAGACTAACCACGTCATGGCTGGTAAGCATTGATTATAGAAAGTTGAATGTCGCGACGAAGAATGAAAACTTCCTGTTGCCTTTTATAGACCATGTCATAGAGAGGTTGGCAGGGGAGGAGTACTTATACTTCTTAGATGTTTACTTCAGATAAAATCATGTTACAGTTGCTCCTGAAGATCAGGAGAAAATCACCTTCACTTGCCCTTTCGACACGTATGCCTTTTGACGGATGCCCTTTGGATTGTGCAATGCCCCGCAACATTGCAGAGGTGCATGCTTGACATCTTTGCAGACATGGTCGGTGATTTTCTCGAGGTCTTTATGGATGAATTTTTGATCTATGGTGAGTCATTTGACGATTGTTTAACACACCTAGACCAGGTTCTTCAGAAATGTTGAGAGGTAGATCTCATTCTGTCTTGGGAAAAGAGCCATTATATGGTTAGAAACGAGATTGTGTTGGTGCATGTCATCTCCAAGAAGGGCATGAAGGTTGACCCTGCCAAGGTGGATGTCATCAAACATCTCGATCCACCATCCAACGTCAAGCAGTTACGATCTTTTCTTGGGCATGTTGGCTTTTACCGACGGTTCATTCAAGTCTTCTCTAAGATTGCCCAACCATTAACAGAACTATTAGGAAAAGACATCGAGTTCTTGTTAGGTGACAAATGTCTTAATGACTTCCCCACATTGAATCAAATGATCATCAGTGCTCATATCCTACAACAGCCTGATTGGTCTCTACCCTTTGAGATCATGACAAATGCTTCAGATTTTGTAGTCGAGGCTGTATTAGGACAAAGGAGGAACGAACTTCTAGTTGCTATGCACTATGTCAGCTGTACTTTAGATGATGCTCAACGCAACTACATAGTGACAGATAAAGAGATGTTGGTAGTGGTTTTCGCTTTAGATAAATTCAGATCTTATCTTCTTGGCTCTAAAATCATAGTTTATACCAACCACTCAACTAACAGATTTTTGATGGAAAGGGAGGATGCTAAGGCATGCCTTCTAAGATGGATTCTCTTACTCCAGGAGTTGGATTTAAACATTAGAGATAGGCCTGGGGTAATGAACGTGCTAGCTGATCACCTCTCCTGACTACAAATAGAGCAACCTTTAGATGAGTACATGTCGGAGATTGCAGAGAGATTCCCAGATGAGAGCATCTTTGCAGTTGGAGAACTTCCATGGTATGCATACATAATGAACTTTCTAGTTACACATAAGAGTCTACAATGTTTGCCGAAAGACCGAGCCGACAGGCTAGTGTTTGAGGCATGATACTGCCATTGCGAGGATCTGATTCTTTTTCGTGAGGGTCCGGATTGTGCTTATAGGAGATGTATTCCTCAGGAGGAATACAATAGTGTCCTTACTCTGTGCCATTCCTTAGAGGTAGGAGGACATCATTCGGGGAAGAGGACAGTGCAGACGGTTCTTCAGAGCATATTTTGGTGTTCAATTATTACTATAGATGCTTGCACATTTGTGAAGAGTTGCCCCGATTGTTAAAGAGCCGTAGGGACAATTGGTGCTAGAGATACAATACCAATGTGACATGTTATCTTTTGCGGGATCTTCGATGCATGGGGCATGGATTTTATGGGACTGTTTCCCTCCATCAATTGCTTTGAGTACATCAGAGTTATCCTCAGAAGAATAATACTTGAAGGTGGAGACACTCAAGATAATCTTGTTTTTATTTCTTTATCAAGTTGCGCTTAGTCTTGCGGTCAAGCGATTCGTCCTTAGATGAATATTCTGAAGTGCCATTCTCAATATGGGCATAAGAGATTATTCTTGTATATTTAATTAGACCCAGAGAGTTGGCTCTCGAGGAATAGTAGTGAGTGGCAGGAGTCGTCCAATGGGGGTCGATATTTAGTTGCTTTCTTAGATAGCGATTCAGAGCCACTGAACTGGCCTCACTTATAAGGATTATCTTATTCGGACTTGATGAGAAATTATAATAAGGTTCATTTTCCGGCATGTCAAAGGAGGAATCATCAGAAGATTCATTTTCTGGCATGTCAAAGGTGACTTTCTTAGTCGGTTTACCAAATACTTTATTAGTTGAAGGAGCAACCAGAATGGGCATTTTGGTCCGTATTGTCTATGAAGGTGTAGGTCCTTGGAGTGAGGTGTTGACAATCATGTATTCAGATGAATAACCATTAAAATATTCCTCCTTGGTTAGTGTACGTCCTACATATTTGATCTCAATTAACTTGATGTTGTTGCACTCCTGAATCATATCGATTTGGTCAAGGTGATCAGATAAGATCATGTCTGACTTAGGGTTTGTCCATGCATAAGTTTCATGATCACCATATAAGAAGTCATGTATTGAATGTTCCTCTATATGATATGTCATATCAACGGAAAATGGAAGAGTGGGGTGAGTTTGTGAACCTATGGTGAGTTCAACAGCCGCTATCTCAGGTGTAGCAGCGGGGTAGGGCTCTTCTACCGTTTGGTGGTTACAACTGTTGATGGCTTCATGGGTCGCCTCATAATATCGTGGTTCATCAATGACTGGATGAGATCGAAGTGCTCCCAATGTTATATAATTGATTTCCCGAGTCTCGCATTATATAATTACCTTAGCTAAGGCTATGAATGGCTTTTCGAGAATGATTTCTCCTTGATGCTCAACATAGATGATCGTGAAGTCCTCCTTGAGTGGAGCACCTTGGAATGTAACGGTGACTGAAATGGTTCCTCTTGTCACTTTATTGATCGATCAGACAATTGAACGATCTCTCTTATCTTCCTTGTAGGTCTGAGTTGAGCTTGTTAAATACAAAGTTTGGTAGGATATTGATTGGTGAGTCGTCATTGATTCGAATATGGGTAAATGTTGTGTCTTGTATTCCATAGTCAAATCTAGGCAACTGCTTTACTCTGTGGCTCTTAGTCATTCTCCTCAACACCAAGGAGGTGGCCATTGACAAGATATGTCTTTCAGTCTTTGTTCTCATCTTGCCTTTCTATATCGTTATTAATTTATTCTTTATAAATCTTTCAAGGTCGGGGAAGTGTTCAATGGCCTGATTTAAGTGAAGTTCAAAAATCGATCTTTTCTCTAGTGTGTTCTGCAAAGTAGGATCTAGAATTTTAAAATCTTCTCCACTTTCATTTTTATGGGTTTTTCGAATTTTTTGGTGTTGTTGAATTTTTCGAAATTTTTGGTCTTTTAGGTGTGGTGTGTAGATGAGTTGTTTTCCCAAGTAGATGAGGAGCTCCGATATGCAGGGTCAAAATCAAAGTCATCCCTAGGGGAGTAATATGCAAAGGTGTCGCTGTCAGTGTCATTCCTACGGTGAACATAGTTTATGTGTTTCTGAGTATTATCGGGGTTTTCAATTCGAGATCCAATCATTCTATCTTCCACTTTCATACCTACACTACCATAAAATGAAATTAGTCAGTTTTTGAAATTTCTAAATTTATCCTTGATTAATTCATATCTCTTACATATCCTCAAAATTTTATCCTCTAGAAACATTTCACGATCAATCATGTGAGCAGTCCGTGTGGGTTCCTGAGTATTATCTCATTTTTCAACTTGAGATCCAGTTATTTCATCTTCTATTTTCTTGTATGAGCTGGGAGAAGAGACTCGCATAATATCTAGTATATGTCTGCTATCTTCTGAAATTTTCTCCTGAAAAATCATAGAAGGAGCCTGTTCAGTGGGAGGATTCTACATGAATATGTAGGACTCATACTAAGCATATAATGACTCAGGCATGTAATGATGGGTTGAGTAGAGTCCACTTCCATGGTCGCGATTGGACGTGTCCTCAAACAATGGAATCATACAAGGTTCGTATGTGTTGATATTATATGTCTGGTCCTCTGTATGTGTGGGTTGACCGAAGGAGTGGTATACTAGTTGGTAAATAGAGATATGAACATTAGGGTCAATCCAATATGGTTGATCATTAGGTGCGGACCTCTCCTTGTGGTTTGATAGGGCCATTATTTTATTTCCTAAAGTCTAGTCTGGATGTGTTTCTTTAGCTTGTTGACCTGTCCCAACATGATTATGAGGGAAGAATGAAGTTAGTTGGGCTTGGTTTCTTAGCCAGTCATGTGTCTCAAAAGTGATTTGATCTTTAAATGGTTCATGAGTTCCGGTGAGAAATTATGAATAAGATGATTCAATCCAGGATGACAGTTGATCATGTGTAGATAAGGGTGGGGGACATGGCAAATATGAAGAAGTGGAGAATTCAGTTAGACGATCAGAGGAAAATGAATTGAAATTGATCGAATGGGTTGGATTCATTCAAGGGTCAAAGTCTCCAGCAAATGTTGGAGGATTCTTGATTGAAGAGGGTTTAGATGATTTGGGTTTAACTGAGACAAATTCATTTTCATAGTACAGATCTGATGGGTACTCGGACCAATGTCCTGTCATTTTCAAAAGAAGTTTGTGGTGAAAGAATGGATTGTGGTTGAGAATGTATGAGTGCACAAGATACGATCTCAATGAGAGAAACCCTAATTTTTAAATCAAGAAGGGAGAGTGATGGCACAAGTGTGCGGTTTTTGATCTTCGAATTCGGTTTATGCACACCAATGCAAATGCAATACAAACCCCAGGTTCAACAACTCACACAATGAAGGCTGCAAGAGTTCAGTCAATTATCTTATCAATTTTAGTTGGTGATAAATTCAATATTAGAAACAAATTAGCGAGTTGTTAGGTGCCGGAAATTTTCCTAAGGACTGCTCTGAATTCTTACGACTAGTTGCATCTACTTTCGGCAAGTATGGGTGTGAGCACGGACTGTAAAACGACTACCCATTATTTAATACATAGCCTTACCCACTGTCCTTTAAACCACCCACTCTGCTAAGGAAATCCGGACCGTTTACTGGCTACCCATATTTCCTCACTCAGAAGTAGCTAATCATTTTTGTATAATAAATAGTTTGAATGAAGATTTTGAAGCTGGGCTCTAGCCTTAAGTGTCGTCTCTCGCGCACTCAGATAGATAAATGAATCCAAAGACAGGGTTGCTCTCCCGCAAAAATTATTGATTTTATGAGTTAATTAAAGTTGACCTTGTTTAGCAGTCCCAATTTTAATTAGCTGATTACTGAAAAATTAGGTGAGCACAAATGCACGTCTACCATCTAGTCCCAATTTCCTTTGAAATTTACGTAACAAAATAGGAGAGAGAAAATTTGGGAAAAGACGGTGCACGTGGAAAACAATGATGCATCCTCAATTAGAAGACTTATAATGATTCCTCATAATCTCCATGTGAGATGCGATACAAGAATTTAAAAATTTATTTTATATGAAATGCAATCTGACAAAACCGTACCTAGTAGAAAGTTCTATTAGTCGTGAAGAATTGAGTTAAAATTTTGACTAAGTTGAACGATGTAATGTGTGTCTTGATTAATGCGCAATGTGGTCCTAGGATCTACGAGCACAATCAAAAAATCCTAGACAATCTAAGAGTCATATATACATGTCTAACCAACGAGCCACTCAAGTCGGATCCCACCTCATCGGAGAGTGAACATGCCTAACACACCATAAAAATTTCGAGTATTGTTTACACACGCGGGAGTCCAAATGGACACCACTTTAAATGAGCAATTAATTACAAAAACTAAAATTACAAAAATCGAAATCCTAGACTCTACGCTCTCTTACGAATCAACTCGATCTTAATTTTAATGCAGATTGGTGTTTGTGAAGATGCTTCAGTTTCTGGAAAAATCGCTCCACGTACATCGGGTTCCTCGGATGAAAAATAAGAGAGAGAGTGTGTGTAAGAGAGTGACACAAAAATAATAAAAAATAAAATAACAAAATAAATGCTGAAAAATAAATGCTTGAAAATAAAATAAAAAATAAATTCAGAAATAAAAAAGTGATCAATGGACAGTGATGAGATTTGGGGGTCAAACGACCCGAAATAAGAAAAACCTAGTACTATTTTTTTGGACAAAATATAAGCCATTTGCCTCCCTAGCAATAGCATCATCTGATTGATCGTAAAATACCCTCTATTAATTTGTGTGAATTAAGAATTTAAAATAATATCGATGTATTATTGTTTCGTTGTTCGCGAGTAATCGGAAATAATCAAGAAATAATCACTTAAAAATTTAATCCAATTAATTCAAGTGATTTTATATTTATTTTACCTGGGCAAGTACCAAGGTCGAACTCTAGGAGGCAAAGGAACAACTTAGAATTATGTATATCAAATTTCATGCACTATTTTCGAGGTGGTAATTTTTTAGTATTTTTAATGAAATTTTGGAATGCAAAATGTAATCGTGACTGATGTTAATATAAAATAAATATCAGTCAAACTACGTAAAAAAATATGAAACTAGGATGAGAAGTAAATAATGATGAAATAAATACAGTTTAAATTTTCTGGAATTTCTGGATGCAAGATGAATAAACAATGAATTTATGAATGCAAATTGTGTTATTTTTCAATAATTAATTATAATAAATATTAAATCTAATTTTTTCAGTAAATAAAATTATAAAATATATATCACTAGTAATATATCTCAAAAAATCTTAAACCCTCAAAATATTTAATTTATTACTTATAAAAAATTAATTAACGAGATAAACAAAATGATTTTTATAGAGAAAAAATATGCCATGCAAGAACAATTCTTTTTGGGCACAATGTTAAATACAATTAGTTCTATGATTCATTTTTGACAAATTTTGGAGTGATGGTTAATTAAGTATGAATTGCTAAGCACGGAATGGGAAAAATATATAATTTTTGAGAAGAATATTAATTATTAATTGACCATAGATCATAAAAAATATAACAAGCGTGCAACATTGTAGATAATAAATTTATGAATACAATGTTGTTTTTGTGTAATAAGAATAATGCAATAAATATGACCAAATTATAGAGGGAAATCAGGGGTCTAACTGCAAATAAAACAATTAAAATATAAATACAGAACATGGCCTTAAGAGGAAATACTATGACCTCATAGTGTATTTTGCAAAATTTCCAGTGGAGCACGTGCCCCCTGGTGGATGGATCTTGATGGAATATGGCAAACGTAAAGGGCCTCTTCGCAATATACCCCCATGTGTACGTGCAGATCACGTGATGGGGGTGGTGCAGACGTTCCACCACGCACATGCTACGCACGTGAGCAGGGGTCTCGGGCTTCATGCCCCGTGGCTCGAGGCAGATATGGGGGAGCTCGACTGATCCAGTGGCAAAGAAGATGACACCCTTGTGTTAGTCGGCGAGGAGCAGGCGGAGCAGGCGACACTATTGCTTCTTAATGGTGGAAGCCAACCACAATGGAGCCTCCATTGGAAAGTGCGAGGGCCCCTGTCGTGGCTCGCGATGAAAGAGGGTAGTTCCTCACTTGTGGCGACGGCGTGGAGGTCGATGAAGGCGAGGTAGCACTATGTTCCTATAGGTGGAGCTTTGTAGTTGATGGTACAGGTGCTCGACGGAGGAGAAGCAGGTGGTGGCTCAATGGTTGTGATGGACGGAGCGGAAGTAGCGCAGTTGAGTGGCACATTTGCAACGAGGGAGAGATCCTTCGGATCTTGACAGATCGAATGGGGAGGAGCTCAGGCTATCACCATCAAACTCCTTCATGAGTTGGTGCTACCGACAGATACTCTTGAGGAGGGGCGGTGGCAGTCTTTTATTGGATGGGGGGCCTGGTTAGATCGAGAAGGTGGCGAGGGGATTCAAATTGGTGATTGATGATCAAAGATTGGGGATTTGGGGAGATGGCGGAGAAATTAGGGGGACGACGGCGGTCACTGATGGAAATTGGAGGACGATCAGTGATGGTTGCGATTCGATATGATGAGGGAGAGATTGGAAGTGGTGGCGGTGGCCCGATCTCGAAGGGGGTGAGACGAGGTGGTTGTCAGCCACGATTCACAACAGAGTGAAAGAGGAAGGGTGATGGTTGATTAGGGAGAAGGAAGAGGTGAAGTAGCCGTCCGATCGGCCGAGATCGGACGGGCATATAGGCACCACAAGTTGGCCAATTTTTATTTTTATTATTATTTTTATTATTACTTATTTTCTTAATAAATTAAATGAAATATATAAACCCGCAAATTGGGTGACATGTGGAAGCTCGAGGAGTTGTCACGTGTCTGCCCTAGAAATTTCAGAAACTCAAATACAAAGAAAAATTTTGAGTAAATAGAAAATGACCTTGGATTTGCTAGTCTCGATGAGATCTACAACTTTCATGAAGAAACCAAAACCAAAATTCATCATTTGCACAAAGTTAATTTTTTGGGGTACTCTAAATACATAGAAAACCGTGTTTTTTTTAGTTTTGTATTTTTTTGTTATTTTAAAGTAAGATAAAAATTCAACAAAATAATATAAAAACAAAGATAAATATGAATACATTAATCTAGTTTGTTTGGATTTTTATAATTGAGAAAACAAAGAAATGAAATAAAATAGGAAACCTTTTATACAGATTGTTAGTGAAGACTGGGACTCAGCTAGTTTCTTTGATTTCAAGCTCATTTTCGATTTGCATTTTTGCACATTTTAATAAATCTTTTGATAAAGAAAATAAATGAAAAAAGAAAAAAATGAGTTCATTATATTCATAAAATAATAGGTCAAAAATCACTAAAATACAAAATGTACAAAAGAGGCCCAAAACCCAACTTTCACATATGAACTCCGATTCTCTTTAACTTGGTTTTATTTTTGTAGGTATTTAAATGTAGATTAGTTCAAAAGTGAGTTGGATCAAATCAGACACTGTATGAGGAAGATATCAATGTTTTATTATGGAAATCCTAGAATTAGGTTTTGAGATTCTGGTCCACTTCTTTATGTTGGTTTTTTTTTGTATTTTTCAGTTATTCTTGTTAGTAATATGTACACAATGGAGGTGGTTTCAGGTCAATTGAGCTGAGATTTTTGGCTTCTTATTTTATACAATTATGAATGGTAAAATGCAATTATTATTTATACTTACAGCAATGTTAATTATGCAATATAAAGGAAGAATCGCCAATAAATTTTGGGGATTTGGGCTTAATTAGTCACTTTTAGAGTGATGAATATGAGATTCATCACTCCACTCAGTAGATTGATTATCCAATATTCGTCCAAATATTGGACATTGATGTGAATATGATTCAAATGCAATGAAAAGATTAAATGTTTTGTCTGACTAGATCCGACATCTCTGAGCGGTCTTCTAGATCTGGATATGAGATTAGATATCAATATCAAATAAATATTTGCCCTATCTTTATCTCCAAGTATCTGTGGAGAAAGCACATTATTCTTGAAAGCGTTCGAGAATAATTCTATTGTTGACAATATCTGGGCATTGGAAAATTAATGATTAAATATGATTTAATTATAATTAATATTGTGGATATGATTCACATTATTTAGACATATGTATATAGGCATCTAAGATAATTTAATTGGATTAAATTGTCAAGATATGATTAATATGCATAACACTATCCACAACACATGCATTTGTATTATGAATTTGATTGATAATATCATGGAGAGTTTATTTCTAAATGTCATTTACAATTTATTAAGCCAATGTGAATAAGATTCACATTATATAATGTAAATGTGATTTATATTTAGTATTGGATGGGTGAATATGATTTGTATTTATCTATGGTTTTATTGAAATTATCAAAAAATATTTTGGGATTATTTTGGTGAAAATGCAGGCAACAAAAGTTGTTGCAACATGTGGAAAAAAGGGTAAAATTTGATAATATCATAAATTAGCAAAGATTGGCCACTCCATTCAAATTAAGGACTGGATGACCACATCGAGGGAGACTCCATGGTGGCCTTCCACCCTAATTAGGAAGGAAGCTCTCCTCCTTACCTATTATTCCACATGATGTTGATTTAATTAGAACTAAATTTATTGAATAATTTTTTTAATTAAGCTTTTTCTTTTAAATTAATTAATTGATATTACAAATTATTGCAACAAATCTAGACCATATATGTTGATGTCAATTTGATTAACATTGTACAATTAATTGTAATGCAATTTACATTTTACATTGGGTGGTTGAATTTGATTCATAATTGTCAATGACATGATTGAAAATATCAAAAAATAATTTGGAATTATTTGGTGAATAATTATAAAACAAAAGTTTTTGCACATATGGAATATTTGATAATATATGAGATCTCACCAAAATGTAAGGAGATGACCTCCATACCATATATAGTGTGGACAACCACCAAGAGAATTTCTACATGGTGGTCGTCCACTTTATGTATGGTAGGAGGCTATACTCATTTACATATTATTCCATATAAATTGATTTAATAGAATTTAAAATTATTGAAATATTTGATTTCTTTTAAATTAATAAAGTTTTGTTGAAAATTTTGTGCAACAAAATCATGACCATTGATTTGAATTAGGAGTGCATCTCCACCATCCAATTTGTTATAAAAGAAAGGCTAAACCTAGCACTTTCTCCTAGAATTTCAAGAGCAACAAATCTCTCTCTCTCTCTTTCTCTTTATGTATGTGTGTTTTCATACATGCCCAAAGGTCTCTCTCTCTCTCTTTCAATATTGTCTTTGTCCGCTTTATTGCTTGTGAGAGCCTCACTATCATCACAACACCATTATGCTGCTGGACCGATTGATCATGGATATCTACCTTCTTCGGTTCATCTTGCTCATGAGGAAGGCTACCGATTTCGAGAGATAAATTCAGGAAACTCAACATTTGGATCATCAAGTCAGATTGCAAGATTTACATGTCTCATCCATGCACCCGCAAGCGTATCCTTCGTTGGATTGGATTTGAAATAGGATGTCTCCTTGTTTAAAGGCACGCGATCACAATCGTTTCAAGATGTATTCCTTTGACTCATTTGTGATCTTCGTGAATTGATTTGAGAAGTGTTCTCATATCATGTGGTTTCATCTGATTAAATTTTTTAAATTCAGCTACCTGTTGTAACTAGTATGACTAGTTGCCTAAGATCGTATCTTATCCAATCAACATGCTTTCGTGATGAGCTAATGCTTAAACCCTAGCCGTAACTCCTTCCTCTTATGGAGGGTGTATGTCTACCTTGAGATTGGAGAGAGATTTTATCTCTCCAATCTCCTTTTAGTGTAATCTTATTACATTAAATTCTTATTTATTGACTATCTGTCAACAAATCATCAAATATTTTGCAATTTTTTTGTGACAATTGCAAACAACCATTTATTAATTATGAATCATATTCAACCAAATATTAAATGTAAAACACATTTACATTTTATTGAACAATGTGAATCCATTTCACATATACCTATAAATTGTAAATCTCTATCTAATATTCTGAATCACATTCACAATATAAGTTATTACTTTGGATAGTGCTATCCACATTAATCTTATTTGTGATAATTAATTCTATATTTAATTATCCTGCATGCCTCTCTACAAATGTTCAAATAGTGTGCATCATATCTGCATTGTAAATGATAATTAAATTCTATTTAATAATCAATTTTCCATTGCTCGGATATCATCTAATGGAACTATTATTGAACTCTTTTAAGGATAGTGTGCCTTCTCTCCGATTACTTGGAGATAAGGACATGTCAATTGCATGTCCAGTGTATAGTGACTTGGATAGTGAGATCTAATCTCATATCCATATTTAGAAGACCTCTCAGAGATGTCAGATGAAATCGAACAGAATATTTGATCTTCTCATTACATATGAATCATATTCAGTCCAATGTCCACACTTGGACTAATATTGGATAACTAGTCTATTGAGTGGAATCACTAAAATCCAAACATGTTTTATCACTCCTTCGTAATGGAAACATCATGCTTATACAATCTATTAAGATTACATCACCCATGAGTATTCCTAATACATGTACATCATGTGTACTGAATGACTATTATTAAACCTGGAATTCTTATCTTATTTGAACTGTCTCCTTCAAGATTTTTTATCGTTAAGTTTCCCATTCAATCATTGGGAGTTGATATAATTTCCAAAAGCATATATCAAACCTTCAAATTCTATATCGTTTCTAAAACAAGACGACCAATGTTGGAATTTGATTTATTATAATATCTAATGAATGAGGTCATGTCTTCCTATTCTATAGTGAATCTATACAATCCCTTTGAGAGATTGGTTTACGATATGCCCTCATATGCACATCAACTTGCTGGTGTATAGACCCTGATTAGGTCATCAACCTAATGGTCTGCCTAGTGTACATACTTAGACATATAGTAGTACATCTATCTCCGATAAAATGATGTGCGCCTATATGTAACAACATACGACATAAGCGTTAGTTATCTCGATCTCGCAAAGACAACTCTTTGACTTAACTAATACAACACCTCCGAATCTCAATTCCTATGTAGAGGACCAACATCAAACGGTCGGTCGGATATCAACATTTGGAGCAAGGATTGCCATTTCCTTCTCAGGCTCAAGATCCCTTCTTGATAATCAATTTATAGTCTGGTTGAGTCCTCAATCTAACTGTTTAGATATTCGATCCCACATCAGCCTCTATGATCCAACCTTTGGATCAACAATTGTATTATATCAAGATGGCCACGATACATAACCCTATTTGTATGAAGGGACCCATTATGCAAACATGTTATTCTTCCATTCAGATTATGAAATGATATGCAATAACCTTTTTTACGTAATGGCTCGTGGTTGGTTCACATGACCAACAATTTCCCACTAGCCCAAAGAGCCATTAATGGGCTATTACTTAAACCCACACTCATATGCTAATCATAAGCTGTTTAGATAAATAGCTTGTTAGTTGAATAGTCATTGTCCTGACAGACTATGCCACATCCATTCACAGACTTGCATATCTCCTAGTAATAGTACTCTCATCCAATGTTAATGTTGCATCTTCTACAACAAATAAACAATCTTGTTGTACTATTCATAGTGCCTTGCACCATGCTAATTTTAGCCTTTAGCACAACAACTCAGAAATTATTATAATCAGAAAGGAATTTCTATTCTCCTGATCAGAATACGCTATTGAAGAAAGAAATATGAGGTTATAAAATAATTGATTATTTACAGTGTCGTTGCAACCCTAAAAATCCCTCAACAAAAAATATTTGTACTTTTATATACAGTTTAATCCAACAAACACGAAAAAGAATGTAAGCACAAGAACTACTATATTTACCTGTATAGTGTAAATGATTTAACTCAGGGAGGCTACAAAAAACTCGAGGGTTATTCAATTCAATGAAAAATCAATGAAAAGAAAAGGGGAATTCTATGAACACTATTCTTGGTTTTGCATTATTGATTTGTTTGTATTTTTATTTTTAATTTTATATTTTTTATTTGGTTTTCTAATTTTGTATTTTTTATAATTTTTAATTTTGTAAAAGGTTTTTTTATTTTTAAAAAAATGAAAATAAAAATGAATAAAATAATTTAATAAAAAAGAAAGAGGCAACTTTTTTGATTTCTACAAAGTGGTAAAAATACTTAAAAATTCAAGTAAAATTTTTTTCAGATTTTGACAATTTTTGTGATTTTTCCTGATTTTTTTATTTTTAAAGCCTTTAAATAAGTTAAAAATAGTGAAAATGACAAATAAAAATAAATGTGAATTTAAAATAGCAAATGAATAAAAAATGCATAAAATATGTAAAAACATGAATGTATTTTGATATTTTTTTTGTAATTTTCTACGATTTTTTGAATTTTTATTTTTTGGATGTTTTATGATGTTTTTGTTTTTTTAAGGGTAATAAAAATGAGAAATTGGTATATAAATTAAAAGATATGAAAAATAAATATGCAGAATTGTTTTTAGAACTTTTTAGAAGATTTTAATATTTTTATTGATTTTTAAAAGCAAAGAGGAAGTTTTTTTGTAGTTTTTGAATTTTACAAGATAATAAATTAATGAAAATGTGGAATGAAAATTGAAGATGAAAGAGATGCTTAACAGAGGGCTACCATAATTTTTGCGGATTATTTTGAAGATGTTTTGCTTATTTTTATTTGATTTTTAACTTGCAAAATAAATGTAGGTGCACAAGGGTATGGATGCAAATGTTTATATTTTGTGGACTAAATGATAACATAATTACAAAGTCATGGGATAAAGATGCAAATTTTCTAGAATAGAGCATGCAGGTGCACGTAAGCCCTACTGGACTGGACCAAATTGTGAAGAAAATAACTACAGGGTTTAATTAATAACAAATAACATTCAGGTCTTTATTCCAATTTCCACAAAATCATGTGTGAAGCAAGCCTTGCAGTTCAAATAGGACTAAAATACAAATAAAATAAATAATAGGGTATATAGTGCAAATATTTGATATATAAAATGTGGACACATGTCCATTAAATACTTATTTGCAAAGTAAATAAAGGTAGTGGTATTGGTGCAAAAGTACTGTTAATATATGTGGCGTTTTGGACGATTGATCTTCATTGGGGCTCTGATTGAACAGTGGATGTTGGCGTGTAAATGAATGGCTAGGATCCAATCTAGAAGTAATATCAATAGCGGACTTTCGGGTGTTTTTGAATGATAACGATTAATTATAGTACTTGTGCTATAGATCGTGTGGCTCTAAAGCTGGTTGGATGAACAAGAAAGAAGGTCGATGCTGATGAACTTCGATGGACTGGTGCTCTCTCGATCTCCACCCGAATCGACTCCCGAAGCTCTCGGTTCACTCGTGCATGCTTCCCATGCGATTGGTGGAGAAAATGGATCTCAATGATGCTTGGTATCAGACCTAGAGGTTGAAACATTCTGAAGCTCTAGGTGAACCTCCAGATCTTGCTTCTTTTCTCCTAAACACGCTCGTTGACTTGCAACATAAAGCTCATGCCAAAAGGAGGTCTCTGGCCAAGATTTTAGGTCAAAAACACGGTAGATGGTGAATGAATGAGGGCTCCGGTGAAGATGGTTGGAGATGGGAGTCATTCCTCAGATCTGGGATGATATGAAGGGGTTTAGATTGTGGGAGAGATGGAGAAGGTTGGGGTAAAGGTGTAGGCATGGTCCGAGTGGTTGGTAGGTGATAAGAACACCTTCGATCTTGCTGATCAAGGTGAAAAGATAGTGATCGAATTTAATCTATTACATAAATTAAAACACGAAATAAAAAATGGAAAATAAAAAACTAACTACCTATTGTTACCTATGGTGAAGAAATATGGTGAAATCACCTCCATCCGTTGCATAAGGCAGTGAGTCGGAACAAGACGGTTGAGGTCTCTGGCCTCGTATTGGATCAAAGCATTTAACAGTCTCCCGCACTCTTGGATGAAGGTGCAACATACTCCGACAAGCATTTTATTTTTAATTAAGCTTGTCCACTTTTTTGGAATTTTATGATTTTTTTTACTTTTTTATACAAAGGTGCAACATATATGTACGGAGTTTTTCATCTTGAGCCAATAGACTATCCCATTTTTGAAGCTTTATTTCAACCCACACCATTCTAACGTTAGACCTTGTCGCTACTGGAACGGGTTGGGGTGCAATGGTCACAAATGTATGACTTCCCGTGTTTCCTTTGGTTTGTGTCTCATGGTGGCAAATGCACCCCTCTACCACTTAAATTGAGGTGAGTAAAGTGTAAGTGTAGGTATGCAAGCTAGGTCATTATTAAAAAGAATCATGCATGTGCTCCGAAGTATTCTACTTAGGCAGTCAAGACGTCACTGAACTAAGTCTTGTGATTCCCAAAGGGCTCGTTTCGTTGCCAGAGTACACCGGGGTACCCTGGCATATCCTTGGCTCCAACCCTGCATTCCTGGGTTGGGATTTCATTTATTGACCCTACAATTTCTTTGGTATAATATTTTTTAACCATGTTCAAATAAACTTATTAACATAAAAAACATATTATAATCATTAAAAAAGTTAATATAACACATAATCAATGTCACATCATATCATAATTATCATTCCAACCCTCCCAACCCTCCAAATGGCTATTATTCATAAGAGGATACCCCAACCCGTCCCAACCCAGTCCAACCCAATACCCAAACAGGTCCAAAGAATTAAGTCTATATACCTGAAGAATCTTAATTGCATTTCCTATAAGGTTCTTCTGAAATTAAGTGGATTAAGGTCCAACCAAGATCCATTCTTCGACTTTATTCCTGACTAGTTTAAGTGTCCATACCATTCTGAAAAATGCACATGTAAGAAATATCTACAAAACTTTTTTTCCAAAGAAAAATAAAATAAAAGATAAATCTTTTTGAATAAGTTTTTTTCAAAGAATTTGTGCAGTTTTTTATAAGGAAAAAGGGGTAATAAAGTGGATGTATTTACAAGGAATATATACAAGTATACACAAAAGGATTATACAAATTTAATATAAGATTTTACAAAATGATTTTACGTACCAGTTTTATACAATAATTTTATATGGAACAAAGAATTTTATTTACAGGAGAATGTGATTAAGCTTTTTATACACGTGTGGATTTTACATATATATATATCCCATAATTTATATCCCATGTGACAAAATAATTTTACAAAAAAATTTACAAACCTTTTCAAAATAATATAAAAAAGGTTTTACAAATATTTTTCAAAATATTTTACATAGATTTTTCAAATGTTTTACAAATAGTTTTGCAAACTTTTTTACAAACACTTTTAGAAATCATTTTAAAACAATTTTACAGACAACTTTTGCAAACATCTTGCTTTCAAAAAGTTTAAAAACATTTTGTACAATATTCATAGTTTTGATATAGAAAATAATTTACAAACATTTTACAAGAAATACCTTTTTACAAAAAAAATTGCAAAGATATGTACAAATAAAGTTTTACAAAAATTTTAACAAACATTTTTAAAATCAAATTTACCAACACTTTTACAAAGGTTTTTTACAAAATATTTTACAAATAAGTTTTTTTGCAAACAATTTTACAAAAGATTTTTGCAAATCATTTACAAATCATTTTCAAAATGTTTTTTAATAGTAGCATCCATATTATTAATAAAAGTACGAATTATGGCTAAATTATATACAGAACACTCCCTATACTTAGCTTTATCTACAAAGAGCTACAAAGGAAGACATAACTTGTGCTAAGTATAAACAAATTTGAAGACTCCTATACAACAATAACTCAATGAATAAGTTAAAACAATATATATCGGAAATGCATCCTGTACTTAGGATCAAATAATCCTGAGAATAGATTGTACCATCTAGGAAAAATCGAGGGAAAGAATGAACAAACTCAATGACTTGAGTCACCCTCCCCTATACCTAGGGTAAAAGATCCCTAAGTATAGAAAAAGAAAAACAAGTTGAAGGACAAGCAAGAGAACCGAAGATATAAAATAAAAAACACGAAAGGGATAGAATGGACAACATCATTCCCCATATACTTAGGGTATAAGAATCCCAAAGTATAGGCAATAACATGAGTTATGAAATAGAATGAAAATGGAAAAAACTCAAATCATTCACCTTCCCTATACTTAGGATATAGTACATACGAAGTATAACATACACACAAGGAAAAGAGGTGAACGATAAAAACAGAAGAAGAAAGAATAAAACAAGATAAAACATGTATATATAAAGTAGACAGTGTTGAGGTTCCTCTCAACAAGCGCTAGAGTTTATGCCTCTTAGCTGGGCGCAAAGGCTAGGACAAAGAAGTATCGAGGTTGAGGACATCATCTATAATACGAATGCCATACTGTCGATGTCGTCTCAGTGTAAGAACAACAGTGATATCAAAAGTGTAAATGAGGACACTCAAATAAACAATAAGGTAGGTATTTGCTACTGGTTAAATGGAAGAGAAAATAAAATAGGGTACTTGTAGCGCAAATGAGATCATCGACTCAAGATCAGAATGGAGTGAACTAGCGAAACTGAAGAAATCTAATGTGGAGAAAGAAGGATCAGTCATGGAATCCTCCACATTAATCACCGTCTCAAAAAGGAATGGAAAGTCATGATTAGGAGACTCACGAGGAAAATCGATATGTGATGCACATATTGTAGAGAAATCATGTAAATCATCGAATATCTCAAAAATCGAGTCATCCTCGCAAGAGTCGTCGAAGAGAGATAATTCAAACTCAGAAGGAAAATCAAAATACTCGGTATCATGATCCGCCAGATCAGATGCATTCTTTGGAAATTAAATTGAGTATAAAGAACACACCACTCGCAGATAACCCTTGGGGAGTAGGAAATATCATGCTGACTCCAGGAAGAGAATGAATGATCAAACTCAAACAACGAATTTTCTCTCGAAGTCAGAGAAAAGCTGTCTAATGGATGAGAAAGTGTAGGCTAGTGGAAATGTAGGTCAAGATCAGAGAGTTCATTGTTCTACCAAAGAGAAGAGAGCTCAATTGTATCCAAAGGACTTATGAAGCTGAAAGAAGATACCTTCGGACTCCCATCTTGAAGAAGTACAAGAATCAGATAAGGGTGGAAGAGAGGGATACAAGAAATCAAAGTGCAAATATCAAAGGAAATAGAAGGTGACTGCTAATGTCCTAGAAAAAAAGAACGTAACAAACTCACATTAAAGACAAGCATACTCTAAGCGAATCCCAAGTTCACCTACTCAACTCGATGATGACCATTAAAGATTGGTCGTTAATCTTGTCAATTTTAGAGTTAGGTGATCAAAAAGATATATCGACAAACTCACAGGACATGTCTCTTGGGGTAGTTCATGTATAAGCCACCGGAACACACCAACTCAAACACGACTACTACTTCTAAAGTCAGAGGCAAGTGCCTGCAACAATAAAAGGAACCAAAAGTCAATCCATGCACTTAGGGCACAAGTCTAGGGCTTTGGGATCTAATCCTTATGTGTACATGCCTCACTCGGTCTAGAGAGTTCCAGTGTAAAATGAAGGGGTTGCTCTCCCCAAATCAAGGAATGAATTTGTTATGTTTGATTTTATCGTTAAGTGCTATTTACAATCTTGATTTTACAAATGTTATCATTTTTTTTGTATTTTTTTAAAATAAATCGAACTATCGAATTTTCCAATTTCCTTTTGATATTATGTGAGTGAAAACCGGGAATGAAGTCAGAAATGCTAATGCACGAGAAAATCAATGATGCGTGCATGAGATAGAGGATGCGTACCTTGTCACCAACACTCTGCATGCAGGGTGATCCACACATCAGACAAAAAATAAACTAACCTAAATGATGCACGAGTACCGCCCTAGTAGTAACTTCTATTAATGGGCAAGAACACGTTAATTTGATTAAGTCCAAGCTACGTTCTAGTCTACAGGTATAAAAATTCTTTTTAGGGGATTTGGACTTAATTAATTACCTAGCACAAGAAAGACAATAAAACCTACTTCTAAGGGCTTAAGCATACAAAGCTGTGAAAAACAAAGAAAAATAAAATCAATGAAACAAAATCTTTGAGGTCCCCAAGTGCACCGTTCACTTGGAAACAACCTAGCACACACAAGGTATATAGTGTCCTTTTAAAAAATAGAAAAATAGGCAATACCAAATAAATAATTACAAATTTTTACAAAAATAATAATGGAATATTAATACTAAATGAAATAAAATATTGTCTATGCAAAATGCTCCAAGTGACCGGTCTCCTCCAATTCTTCCTCTCCTACTCTTACACTCTCCTGCAACATGATGAAGAGGAAATAGAGACAAGCAAACAATGAGGCGGATATGAAAAAAAATGAGAAGAGAAAGTGAAAATAATCTCAAATGATTTCCTAAGTCCGAGCTTTAGGAGATTTCAATGTCTGACAAATCGGATCATGCAAACACTGTATAAGCTCCCTCATAGCACACGATGTTCAATATGAGTGCTCACACCTCAACAAGATGCAATCCATAATTTATATACACAAAAAATGTAGAGAAAATAAATGAAAGATTAATTGACAAACATATATACAATGAATAGGTGACAACAATATGCACATTGAAATAAATGACAGAAAAAAATAAAGAGAAAATAAGAGAAATAAAAACAAGTATATACAACAATACTATCAGGTCAAGAGAAAAACCTTACTACCTTCAGTGTGCCTCCCTATCAACGACGCCATTTTGTTGAACAAGAAACTTTGGGGTTTTAAAATAATGAATTATTTGCAGCATCATTACAACCCTAAAAATCTCTCAACAAAAAATAATTGTTTTTTATACTCAACTCAAGCTAACAGACAAGAAAAAGAATGTAAGCACAAGAACTATTAGTTCTCTTTGTTTACCTGTACAGGTACATGATCGAACTTAGCGAGGCAACAAAAATCACAAGGGTTATTCAATTCAATGAAAAATCAATGAAAAGAAAAGGGGAATTCTATGAACACTACTACTAATTTTTGTATTTTTGATTTTTTTTGTATTTTTTGGAATTTTGATTTTATATTTTAATTTCGTTTTATGATTTTTATATGATTTTTTAATTTTGAAAAAGTTTTTTGTTATTTTTTAAAATAATAAAAATAGAAATGAATAAAAGAAATAAATAAAAATAAATACATAACTTTTTGGATTTTTACAAAGTTACAAAAATAATAGAAAATGCAAATAAATTTATTTTTGGATTCGGAATTTTTTTAATGTTTTTATGATTTTCTAGAACTTTTTAAAATTTTTAGGGCTTTAAAATAATTTAAAGATAGGGAAATTGACAAATAGAAATAAATGTGAATGTTTTTAGATTTTTAAAATAGCAAATAAAATAAAAAATAGATAAAATATGAATACATAGAAGGATAATTTTCTGTATTTTCCAGAAAGAAATTTTATGATTTTTACATTTTCTATGAGTTTTTAAGATTTTTTTATGTTTTTGGACATTTTATGATTTTTTTGTTTCTATGAGGAATAAAAATGCAAAAATGGCACTTAAATTGAAGAAGATGAAAATAAATAAGTAAGCTATTTTTTAGAATTTTTAGAAGATTTTTATATTTTTATTGATTTTTAAAGCAAACATGGAGTTTTTATGAAATTTTGAATGTATAAAATAATAAAATCAATGACAATGTGAAATGAAAATGAAGATGAAAGAGATGCTTAATAGAGGGCTACATAATTTTTGGAGATTTTTTAAGATGTTTTACTATTTTTTATTTGATTTTTAACATGCAAAATAAATGCAGGTGCATAGGGGTATGGATGTAAATATTTATAGCTTGTAGACTAAATGATAACACAATTTAAAAGTAATGGGACAAAGATGCAAAATTTCCAGAAAAGTGTATGTAGGCGTACATGAGCCCCATTGTACTGCACCAAATTGTAAAAAAATAATTTCAGGGTCTAATTAATAACATATAACATTCGGTTCTTTATTGCAATTTCCATACAAATCACGTGCAAAGCAAGCCTTGTAGTTCAAATAGGAAAAGAATGTAAATAAAAGAAATTTTAGGGTAAATACTGCAAATGTTTAATATATAAAATGAAGACACATGCCCATACTAGACTTGTTTACAAAATAAATAAAGTCATGGCGTATGGTCGCTTAAGTACCCTTAATATAGATGGCTCTTTAGATGGTTGATCTTAATTGGGGCTCTAATCAAACGGTGGATGTTGACACGTGAATGATTGGCTCAAATCCAATCTGTAAGTAATATCAACAATGGACTTTCGAGGGTTTTTTAAATGACCACGATTGAATATGGTACATGCGCTCTCAATCTTGCGTCTATGAAGCTGGTTGGATGAACATGAAAGAAGGTCGATGCTGATGAAGTTCGATTAATTGGTGCTCTCACAATTTCTTCCAGAATCAGCTCCTGAAGCTCTCGGTTCACTCCTACATGCTTCATGTGTTGGTTGATGGAGAAAATGGATCTCGACGACGTTTGGTTTCAGACCTCAAGGTTCAAACATTCTAAAGATCTTGGTGAACCTCCAGGTCTCGCTTCTTTACTCCTAAACACGCTCTTTTACCTACAACATAATGTTTGTACTCGGAGGAGGTCTCAGACAAATATTTTAGGTCAAAAACATGGAAGATGGTGAATGAATGGGGGATCCGACAAAGGTGGTCGGAGATGGGAGAATTCCATAGATATGGGATGATAACTATGGGAGAGATAGAAAAGGTCCGGGCTAAGGTGTAGGCATGATCGAAGTGATTGGTAAGTGATCAGAACACCTCCGAATTAGTTGATCAGAGGGAATTGTTAGTGATCAGATTTAAGCTATTACATGAATTAAAATTCCAAATTACAAATGTGAAATCAAAAACTAACTACCTACTATTACCTATTTTGAAGAATTGGGGTGAAATTCTTGGATCTGCTGTGTAAGGTGAAGAGTCAGAACGCGACGGTGGAGGCCTCCGACCACGTAATGGATCTAGGTATTCAACAATCTCCGGCACTCCTGGATGAATTGATCAAATCCCTGTCACAACCATGGTTTCTTGGAACCACCATTGGGTTAAAAACTACGTGAAAAACTAATCAAAAGTGATGGGGGAGAGAATGTGGAATAGATATAGAAATGAAGTCCGACGTGGTTTGAAATCAGAAACATTCGTAGATTGAGGTGAAATTAGTGGACCCGAAGGGCTGGCGATGAAGAGGGTTAATTGGTCTAAAGTTTTGGAGAATGAATCAGGCTCGGTTAGTGAATGGGAATGTGGAGAAATTAGGAGAATGGGCGACTGTGAGCTAGTTGGTGGAATTTGCATGAAGAATGCGCAGTTTACCCGGGTCAACAAACCCTAACTAGCCAATGGGCGGGCCCGTGAGAAAACGACAAAATAGGCTAGACGACAAAAATGGAAGAAAATAAGAAATAAAATCTAAAATGAATTTAAAATAAAAAATAATATAAAGGAAAAATGTCAGTAATTTAATTAACTAATTTTTTGGCAATTTTTAATTAGTTAAACAAGGTAATAAGGGCTAAAATAGATACAAGGTGTTATTTATAGGTTTGCATACCTGTATATACAAGGCTTTGATTTTTAGTTAATTATATATACATAATGTAATAATTTTATAATTTATAATATTTTACAAGGATGTTAATGAAACTTTTGTTTGATTTTCAAGAATTAATTTAGAAGATGAAATAAATAAGTATATGAACAGTAAAAACATAGTGATATCTATACAATATTTACATGATTTTATTTGGGCTTATTTCAGCTTTTTGTAATTTTTATTTGTATTTTGTATAAGTCAAATACAATATTTACAATTAATTAAAAATACAATATTTACAGATATATACAAGAAAATAAATACATGTATAATGTACATAGCATACATAGATATTATATACAATAGTACCCCAATTAGCCACATTTCACATCTTAAATCCGATTATTTTGAAATCACCTCCATTTCTAATATTATTTAATTTAGAGTACATTAAATTGAGTTTGATGAAATTTGAGTTTTGGTGTAGAAGATATTGATCTTACAAGGAGAGTTTGATGAAATTTGAGTTTGGTGTAGAAGATATTGATCTTACAAGTTGTGTTTGTGGATTTTTGAGAGTGTTGTAATTTACACAATGTAAATGATTTTTCTTGCAATTATTTTTTATTTTTTACGAAATATTTTTATGCACAATTTTCAAGAAGAAATCAATTGTGTTTGAGTTAAATTTGTGTATGAATAAATTAACGAAAAGAATGTGTATTCTATACAGTAGTGTACAAGTGATGAACATATACAAGTGAAGGTTGATTTTCTGAAATTTCAGTATTTAGGCTTTATCTCCCCTACTTTTTTCCTTATCGATCAGTTCAAGTCTTGACCTTCTCTCATGGCCTAAGTCAATATGTATCTACTACATATTTACAGTCTTTATTTTATTTGTTTCTCCTTTATTTTCTTTATTTATTTTAAATTAAAATAGTAATAAATATACAATATTTACACAAGAATGTTAGTTGGTAAAAGAATGGACTTATTGATATCTACAGATATTTTATAATGGATTTTAAGATAAAATAAATCAATAAATATAATGAAATGCAAATTCATCATCCCCCTATGCTTTACCTTTGCTAGTCCCTTAGCAAACACTTATTTGAAGAATAAGTGACATAAAAGAAAAAGAATAAAGGAAAAATAAAGAACTCATAACAATATTGAGTATTAAACTTATCTTCATAAAATCAAAGTATTGAGCTTAGTTAGACCTCTGGATTATTAGTTTGGGCAGAACCTTAGATGGAAACATACTTGACCCTCAACAACCTCTAGAAACCACAACACTCTTGCTCAAGTCTCCTCAATAGATAGGTCGGAATAAATCAACGCATACACAAACCCTTATGACTATGAATCTTTCTTGTACAGTGTAAGTGATATGTAGTTCTCGGTGGCTGAAGCGATAAAAGCCAGTCTTCTCCAACATGGTGACCCTAATTCCCCAATCCAATAACACTTTCCTTGAGAAGCGAGGTATTCCCTTCTAAGTTCAAGTGCAACCGACTCAAGAAGAGGAGGTGGAGATAAGAATGGATGGTAACCAGTGTAGCTACCTATCCTAGGATGCCTGACTAGTGTAGCCAAGTCATCTAGCTGCAAGATCACAAGTATCTGACTTTGAAGCTCAAGCTTACTTATTTGCTATACACATATACACATACTCAGGTAGGAATTTTATTTTTAAATAGGCCTTTCCACTTTTTTTGGAGTTTTTTTAATTTTTTATACAAAGTTGCAACATGTACATAAGGTGTTTTTCCTCTTGAGCCAGTAGACTGTCCCTCTTTCGAAGCTTTATTGCAATCCACAACATTCTGTCGTTAGACCTCATCGCTACTGGATCGGGTTGGGGTACAATGGCCTTAAATGTGTGACTTACGATGTTTCCATTGGCATATGTCTCATGCCGGTAAAACCAAACACTATACCACTTCAACTGAGGTGAGCTAAGTATAACTGTAGGTGTGAAAGCTAGGTCAATATCAACAAGAATCATACGCGTGCTTTGAAGTATTCTACTTAGGAAATCGAGATGACTTTGAACTAAGTCTTGTGGTTCCCAATGAATTAAGTCTATAGACCTTAATAATTTCAATTCCGTTTCCTATAAGTTTCCTCTAAAATTAAGTGGATTAAGGTCCAACCAAGCTCCATTCTTCGGCTTTATTCCAGACTAGTTTAAGTACAAATACCATTCTAAAAAAGCACAGGCAAATGCAAGAATTATATACAATTTTTTTATTTTTTTTCAAAGAATTTTTGCAACTTTTTTAGAATTACAAAGTTTTAGTAAAGTTGATTTATTTACAATGAATATATACAACTATACACACAAGGATTATACAAATTTTATACAAGATTCTACAAAATGATTTTATACACAAGTTTAAATACAAGTTTTATAAAAGAATTGTATATGCAATAAAGAATTTTATTTACAGGAGGATAAGTGACTAAGGTTTTTATATACATGTGGATTTTACAAATATATATACAAACGATAATTTATAACCCACATGACAAAATAATCTTACAAAAAAACAATTACAAACCTTTTCAAAACATTCTACAAAAGGTTTTACAAACATTTTCAAAATATTTTATGAATACTTTTTCAAAAGTTTTACAAATGTTTTTGCAAAATATTTTACAATCACTTTTACAAATCAATTTTCAAATCATTTTACAAATAGGTTTTTGCATATATTTTACTTTCATAAATTTTACAAACATTTTATACAAAATACATAGTTTTCAGATATAAAATATTTACAAATATTTACAAAGAAAACATTTTTACAAATAATTTTCCAAATATTGTACAATAATTATTTTACGTAAATTTTTACAAACATTTTTACAAACAGTTTTGCAAAGAATTTTACAAAGGTTTTTATAAAATATTTTACAAATAAATTTGTTGCAAACAATTTTACAAAAGATTTTTTATAATCATTTTACAAATCATTTTTCAAAATTTCTTAATAGTAACAACCGTATTATTAATAAAAATACAAGTTATGCCTAAAGTATTTATACAATATATATGAGACCCCTTATACTTAGCTCGAACTATGTCTTTATAGTGACTAAAGAGCTACAAAGGAAGACATAACTCATACTAAGTATAGAAAAGTGAAAAGAATCCTATACAATGACTCAAAGAATAGGAGAAGAGAATATAAGTCAGTGATCCCCCCTATACATAGGATCAAATAATCCTAAGTATAGAAGATTGTAAAAATGGGGAAAAATCGAGGGAAAGAATGAACAAACTCAACAACTCGACTTGTCCTCCCCTATACTGAAGGATATGGGAAATCCTTAAGTGCATCAAGGAAGTGTAGTGATCGCATCATATGCCATCAGGAGCGACTAGCCGTACTAGTTTCTCGAGGCAGCAGAGTTTAAAAAAATTAAAAAGATGAAACTACATGACATGAGAACACTTCTCGGATCGTTTCATTTAAACCACCAATAAGTATTAAGGTTACCTCTTCAAGCATGGTTGTTATAGACTCTCTAAAGGAAGAGACCTCTGGTCTCATGTCTGATCCGATGGAGGAGATGCTTGCGAGTGCGTTGATGAAACACATGCTCCTTGCAATCCATGTTGATGATCCAAGCAGCAAATCTCCTGAGATATGATGTATTCTTCACAAGCCAAGCGCACCGAAGAAGAAGGACATCCATGAGTAGTCAGTCCGATAGCACAGCAGCGTTGTGATGATTACGACACTCCCTGAGTTTTATGGTGGACGTCCATTCTAAGGAG
Source organism: Ottelia alismoides (assembly GCA_037367405.1). Classification (NCBI taxonomy): domain Eukaryota; kingdom Viridiplantae; phylum Streptophyta; class Magnoliopsida; order Alismatales; family Hydrocharitaceae; genus Ottelia; species Ottelia alismoides. The sequence goes on from JAZKJV010004389.1 coordinate 1,040,751, forward strand.
GGAGAGAGGGGGATATAAAGAGAGAGAGATGGAGGGAGTTTAATTCCTCTTAAAATTATGTGTGTATTCTAAAAGTCAAGGGCTACCCTTCCTTTTATACTAGTTGGATGTATATAGATCTCAATCCATGTGCCTTCTTAGTCCAGCGGTTTAGATTAAGAGGTTACTAATCAAGGGCCACGATTAGTTGCTACGAGTTTGCAACAACTAATTTAGTTAAAATAAAGTAACTATATTCTTTATAAAGATACAAAATAATTCATTTTAATTTAAATTATAATAAATAGATAATCAGGGAGGCAACATCAACCTAAAAAGAGGGTCACCGTCCCCTCCCTTTGACATGGTCAAGGTGGACAACAACCTTGTTGGTGGTTTTGCCTTCCTTAATATATATTTATTATATAGGGTAAAATGCAACAACTATTATTGTTTTTATCTTCACAAAATTAATTCCAAATTAAATTTGGGTAAATAATATCAATCATGCCATTGATAAATATGAGTCATATTCATATATCCAACGTAATATGTAAATTAGATTTACAATTAATTTTTTATTATGTATCCCATTTAGAACAACATATAATTTGTAAATTCTATTTACAATTAAATCTCTCCACATTATTAGAAATCATATTTATAATAGCCATGATTATTGTGGATAATGATATCTGCGTTAATCATATCCTTGTTAATTAGATCATATTTAATAATATTGGATCTCTATTCTCATGTCCCCAAATAATGTGAGTCGCATTCACATTATTCACAACATTGATAATTAAATCAATTTAATTATCATAGATAACTCTCCTTATATGGCCAAATAATATGAATCAGATTCATATTATTCATGATAAATAAAACACATTTAATTATCCATTTCCCAATGCTCGTATAAACTATCAACAACGAAATTATTCTTGAACTCTTTCAAGAACAATGCGCTTTCTCTACGGTTACTTGGATATAAGGACATGGTGATTGTATGTTCCACGTACAGTGACTTGGATATTGAGATCATATCTCAAATCCATATCTTGTGGAACTTCCATAGATGTTTGATTAAATCAAAACGGTAAATCTAATAATTTTATTGTATCATAATCATGTCCAGATAACTGTCCAAAATTTGGACCAATATCAAATTACTTCTCTATTGAAAGGAGTCGTTAAAATCCAAACCCATTTCATTACTCCCTATGAATGGAAGCGTCATGGTTATACAATCATTTATGATCAAATCACACTCAAGTATTCCTAATACCCGTACATCCTGCATACTGTAAGACCTAAAACAAACTCAAAATTTTATATCTATTAGTTTGTCTCCTTCAAGGATTTATCATTAAGTTTCGCATTTGACTATTGGGAGTCGGTATCGATCATATACTTTCGAAAAGCATATATCATACCTAGACTTTCCAAAAGTCTATGTAAAACCTGTAAATTCAGTCAAGCTTCCAAAGCAAGATGATCGTGCATAGAATTTGATTCCCAATATTCCATGAGTGAGTTCATGTTTTCCGTTCCAATAAATAAACGTGTATGATCCCTTTGAGTGAGATCGTATTACTCACATGTCCTTTTATGAACATAAGCACGCCGATGTATAGACCTTGATTAGGACATCAACCTATCAGTCTACCAAATCTGCATTCTCAGACATATAATAACACATTTTTCTCCGGTCAGAGCATGCGTACCTATATCGTGGCAGCATACAACATAGATCTTTGGTTATCTTGATCTCGCTAGGTCAACTCTTTAACCTAACTTATCTAACACCTATGTGTCTCTGTTCTTATGCAGAGGAACTGCATCAAGAGGTCGGTTAGATATTCGCCAACAGAGAAAGGATTTCCATCTCATACTAAGGATGGAGATCATCCTTTAATAATCATTTGACGGTGCTTGATGAGTCCTCAATCTAACTCTATAGATATTCATCAAAGCACCAGCCTCTACGATTTGCCAATTGAATCAATAGCTGTATGATCCTCAAGATGGCCATGGTACGTAACCCTAATTGTACTATGGAACCTATTATTCAAATTAATTATTCTTCATTTCAGATCAGGGAATGATATTTGCAATAACATTTATTTCATAATGGCTCGTTGTGGGCTCACATGTCCAACATAGGGTAAAAGATCCCTAAGTATAAAAAAGAATATCAATAAGTTGAAGGTCAAGCTAGAAAACATATACAATAAAAGAAAATAAAAACACGAAAGAGACAAAATGAACAACATCACTCCCCCTATACTTAGGGTAAAGGATCCCTAAGTATAGGCAACAACAGGAGTCATAAACAGAACGAGAAATGGAAAAAACACAAATCATTTACCTCTCCTATACTTAGGATAGAGTACATCCTAAGTAAAGTAAACATACAAATGGAAAAGAAATAATAAAATGAAATAAGAAAGAATAAAACAAGACGAAATACGTATATACACAGTATACAATGTTGAGGTGCCTCTCAACAAGCGCTAGAGTTTACGACCCCTTCCTAGGCGCAATGGATAGGACAAAGAAGTATCTAGGTTCAGGATGGAATCTGTAATGCGAATGTTGTACTATCGTTGTCACCTCTGTGTGAGAACAACAACGATGTCAACAATGTAACTAAGGACTCCCAAATAAGAAATCAGGAGGGTGTTTGCTATCAGGTAAATGGATGTAAAAATAAAATCTGGCACCGGTAGCACAAATGTGGTCATCGTCTCAAGATCATAATAGAGTGAACTGGCAGAGCTGAAGAAATCAAATGTGAAGAAAGAAGGATCAATCATGGAATCATCCACATCAATCACCGTATCAAAAAGTTATGGATATTCAACATTAGGAGACTCACTAGGAAAATCGATATCCGATGCACATAATGTAGAGAAATCATGTAAATCATCAAATATCTCAAAATTGAGTCATCACAAGGGTCATCGAGGAGAGATAATTCATACTCAGAAGAAAATCAGAAGACTTGTTATCGTGATCTGACATATTAGATGCATTGTCAGGAAATGAAACCGAGTATAAATAACACACCACCTGCAGATAACCCTCGGAGAGGTGGGAAATATCATGTTGACCTGAGGAAGACAACGAAAGATCAAACTCAAACAACTGATTCTCTCTCGAAGTCAGAGAAAAGTTGTCCAATGTATCAGAATGTGTAGGCTCATAGAAATCTAGATCATGATCAAATAGTACGTTGTTCTGCCAAAGTGAAGAGAGCTCAATTGCATCCAAAGGACTTATGAAAGTCAAAAGAAGATACCTTCGAACTCCCATCATGATGAAGTACAAGAATCATAGAAGGGTAGGAGAGAGGGATAAAAGAAAACAAAGTGCAAACAACAAAGGAAATAGAAGGTGACTGCTAATGTCCTAGAAAAGAAGAATGTAGCCAACTCACACCAAAGACAAGCAAACTCTAAGCAAGCCCTAGGTTCTGCTACTCGACTCAGTGATGACCATTAAAGATCGATCGTTAATCTTGTCAATTTTAGAGTTAGGTGATCAAACAAATATATTAGCAAACTCACAGGTGAAGTCTCCTGGGGTAGTTCGTGTCTAAGCAGTGGAACACACCAACTCAAACACAACTACTTCTTCTAAAGTCAGAGACAAGTGCTTGCAGCAATAACTTGACCCAAAGTCTGTTCAAGCACTTAAGGCACAATTCCAGGGCTTCATGCTCTAGTCCTTAAGTGTGTGTGCCAAACTCAGTCTGGAGAGTTCCTTTGTACAATGTGGGGTTGCTCTCCCCAAATCAAGGAATGGACTTATTACGCTTGATTTTATGGTCATGTGGTATTGGCAGTCCTGATTTTGCAATAGAATTACTTTTTTTGGATTTTTTCAAATAAATTGAACTAACGAATTTTCGAATTTCCTTTTGATATTATGCGAGTAAAAATGGGTAAGGAAGTCAGAGAAGATGATGCACGAGAAAATCAATTATGCATGCATGAGATAGAGGATGCGTAGCTTGGCACAAACACTATACATGCAGAGTGATCCACGCATAAGGCAAAAAATAAACTAACCTAAATGATGCACGAGAACCATCCTTGAAATACCTTCTATTAACGGGCAATAACAATTTAATTTGACTAATTCCAAGCAATTCTCTACTCTATAGGAAAAAGAATTCTTGTTCAGGGGCTTTAGAACTAAATAACCACCTAACTCAAGCAAGATAATATAACCTACTTCTAAGGGCTGAAACACACAAAACTGCGAGAAAATAAAGAAAAAGAAAATCGATGATAATAAAACCAATGAGGTCCCCCAAGTGCACCGACACTTGCTGAAACATATCTCACACATACAAGGTATATAGTGGCCTTTTCGAGAATAGAAAATAAGGCATCGCCAAATAAATAATTATTTTTTTTTGCAAAAATAATATTGAAATAAAAATGCTAGATAAAACAAAAAATGTCTATGCAAAATTCTCCGAATGACTAGTCTACTCCAAATGTCCTCCTCCTCCTCTTACGCTCTCCTACAACTTGATGAAGAAACAAGTCACCTCCAATTCACTCGGGGTGCACTGACGCTCCTAAAAAAGCCACCCTTGTCGGTTCCTCGCAAGAAAGAGGAAACATAAGATAATATAAGAAACTCAATTATGAGCAAAAATAATATAGGAAGTATAGACCAGAAAACAATGAGGTGGATTTGAAACAAAATGAGAAGAGCAAGCAATTCCTAAGTCTGAGCTTTGTGTGCTTTTGGTGTCCGACAAACCAGCTCATGCAAGCACTATATAAGCTCCCTCACGGGACATCATATTCAATATGAGTGCTCACTCCTCAACAAGATGCACATCCACAATATATACACAAAAAATTGACAAAATAAATGAATGAAATAAATGGAAAAAATATATACACAAAATATGTGACAACAATATGAAGAATGAAATAAATGACATAAAAAAATAAAGTGAAAATAAGAGAAAGAAAAACAAGTATATACAACCAAGAATAGCATGTCAAGAGAAAAACCAAACTCCCTCGTCATGCCTCCCCAGCAAAGGTGCCATTTTGTTGAATAGGAAAATTCGAGGTTTTAAATTAATGTATTATTTAGTGTTGTTGCAACCCTAAAAATACCCTAACAAAAATTATTTGTATTTTTTATACATAACTCAAGCCAACAAACAAGAAAAATATTGTAAGAACAAGTATTATAAATGCCATTTATTTACTTGTATAGCATATAGCATCAAACTCAGGGAGGCTACAAAAATCCATTGGGTTATTCAATTCAATGAAAACAAAAGGGGAATTCTATGATCACTACTCTTGGTTTTTGTGTTTTTTTTATTTTTTGTATTTTTTGGAGTTACAATTTTATATTTTTTATTTGGTCTTTTTATTTTATATTTTTTTGTGATTTTTAATTTTGAAAAATATTTTTTTCTTAAAAAATGAAAAAAATGAATAAATAAAATAAATAAAAAAGAAAGAAAGAGGCAACTTTTTATATTTTAACAAAGTATTAAAAATACACAGATAATTTAAATAACATTATTTTTGGGATTTTTATACTTTTTAAATGTTTTTTGATTTTTTTTGAATTTTTGAAAATTTTATGTCTTTTAAATAAATAAAAAACAATTAAAATTACAAAAAAAATATGAATGTTTTTGCTTTTGTATGTTTTATGATTTTTTGAATTTTGTGAGGAATATAGATGCGAAAATGGTACACAATTTAAAAGATATGAAAAAGAGGGTAGACTTTTTTTTTGAATTTTTAGAATTTTTTATATTTTTTGATTTTCTTAAAAAGGAGTCTTTATGAAGTCCTTGAATTTTTTTAAAACAATAAAATTATTGAAAATGTAAAATGAAAATTGAAGATGAATGGGATGCTTAATAAAGAGCTACCATAATTTCTGTTGGTTTTTTAAGAAGTTTTGTTAACTTTTATTTGATTTTTAACATGCAAAATAAATGCTTGTGCACAAGTTATGGCTGAAAATATTTATCGTTTGTGGGCTTAATGGTAACACAATTGAAATTTTATGGACCAAAGATGCAAAAATTCCAGAAAAGTACATGCGGGTGCACGTGAGCCCAACTGGACTACACCAAATTGTAAATAAAATAATTTCAGGGTGCAATTAGTAACAAATAACATTTAGGACGTTATTGCAATTTCCATAGATATCACATGCGAAGTACGCCTTGTAGTTCAAATAGTACTAGAATGCGAAAAAAGATATACAAGGGTAAATAGTGTAAATGTTCAAAATATAAAACGCGGACACGTGTCCACATGTGACATTTGCAAAATAAATAAAGGTAGGGAATTCGAGCGAAAAAGTACCCTTAGTATACATGGCGCTTTGGCTGATTGATCTTCAATAGGGCTCTAATCGGATGGTGGATATTGACGTCTGAATGATAGGCTCGAATCCAAATTGAAAGTAAGATCAACAACAGACTTTCGGGTGTTTTGAACGACCTTGATTGAATATACAACTTGCACTCTCGATCATGCAGCTCTGAAGCTAGTTGAATCAACATGGAAGAAGGTCTATGCTGATGAAGTTCGGTCGACTGGTGCTCTCTTGATCTCTAGCCGAATCGACTTCTGAAGCTCTCGATTCGCTCGTGGATGATTCATGCGTCGACTGATGGAGAAAAATGGATCCCGAGGCTCGGTGTCAAACCTGGAGGTTGAAATGTTCTGAAGCTCCAAGTGAACCTCCAAGTCTTTCTTCTTTTCTCCTAAACACACTCTTTGTCCTGTAACGTAAAGCTCATGCTCAGAGGAGGTCTCCATCCATGATTTTTGGTCAAAAACACAGAAGATGGTGAATGAACGAAGGCTTCGATGAAGGTGGTCAGAGAATGGAGTCGTTCCACATATTTGGGATGACCTGAAGGAGGTTAAAATGTAGGAGAGATAGAGAAGGTCAGGACGAAGGTGTAGGCATGGTCAGAGTTATTGGTAGGTAATCGAAACACCTTCTACCTATCGTTACCTGCGATAAAGAATTAAAGCACGAAATTAAAATTACGAAATCGAAAACTAACTACCTATCGTTACCTACGATAAAGAATGGGATGAAATTGCCTCGATCCGCTGCATAAGTCAGAGAGTCAGAAAGCGACGGTGGAGGTCTCTGGCCACGTAATGGATCAAGGTATTCATTAGTCTCTCACACTCATGGATGAAGAAATTAAAGCCATGTCACTTCCTCGATTCCTTGGAACCTCCCTCAGGCAACAAACTGCATGAAAAACCAATCAAAATGTAATGGGGAGCGAATGGGGAATATATATAAAAGTAAAGTTCGGTGTGATTTGAAATTCGAAGTGTGTACGGATCAAGGCGAAATTAGTAAATATGAAGGGTTGCTGATGAAGAACGTCAATTGGGATAAAGTGTTGAGGAAGGAATCGAGGTCGGTTAGTGCATGGGGTGCGTAGAGAAATTAGTAGAAGGAGCGATGGTGAGCTGGTTGCAGAATTTGCGGGAAGAATGGGCAGTTGACCCAGGTCAACAAACTCGGGCCGTTCAATGGGAGCGTCGGGAAAACGACAAAATAAGCTAGAAGACAAGAATGGGAGAAAAACAATAAATAAATTGTAATAAAATTGAAAGTGAATTTAAAATAAAAAATTTTATAAAGGAAAAATGTTAGTAATTTAATTAACTTAGTTTTGGTATTTTTTAATTAATAAAATTTGGTATATTCATGGGTTAAAATAAATACAAAGTGTTATTTATATATATGCATACCAATATATATAAGACTTTGATTTTTAATTAATTATTTATACAAATATATACATAATGTAATAATTTAATAATTTACAATATTTTACAATGGTTTTAATGATTTTTTTATTTTTAAGAATTAATTTAGAAGGTTAAATAAATAGGTATATGTATAGTATATACATAGTGATACCTATACAATATTTACTTGATTTTATTTCTTATTTTTGTAATTTTTATTTGTATTTTATATAAGTCAAATACAATATTTACAATTAATTAAAAATATATTATTTACAAATATATACAAGAGATAAATGCATGAATAATGTACATAGTATACATAGGTATTATATACAATAGTACCCCAATTAGCCACATTTAAAACCTTAACTCTATTTTTTATGAAATCACCTCTATTTTAATATATACATAATGTTATAATTTATTAATTTACAATATTTTACAATGGTTTTAATGAATTTTTTATTTTTAAGAATTAATTTAGAAGGTTAAATAAATAGGTATATGTATAGTATATACATAGTGATACCTATACAATATTTACTTGATTTTATTTCTTATTTTTGTAATTTTTATTTGTATTTTACATAAGTCAAATACAATATTTAATTAATTAAAAATATATTATTTACAAATATATACAAGAAATAAATACATGAACAATGTACATAGGATACATAGGTATTATATACAATAGTACCCCAATTAGCCACATTTAAAACCATAACTCTATTTTTTATGAAATCACCTCTATTTTAAAGATTATTTAATTTGGAGTACAATGTACGTGAGTTTGATGAAATTTGAGTTTTGGTGGAGAAGAGATTGATATTATAAGTTGAGCTTTGTGTCTTTTTTAGAGTGTTGTAATTTATACAATGTACAACGATTTTTCTTACAATTATTTTTATAATTTACAAAACATTTTTATTCATAATTTTAAAGAAGAAATCAATTGTGATTGAGTTAAATTTATGTATGAATAAATTGAAGAAAAGAATGTGTATTATATATAGTAGTGTACACATATGAACACATAAAAGTGAAGGCTGATTTTATGAAAATTTTGTATTTAGGCCTTTTCTCTCCCTACTACATTCCTTGTCGATCAAGACAAGTCTTGACCTTCTCTCAGGGTCTGAGTCATACTTTATTTAATATATATATATACAGTCTTTGTTTTTATTATTTTTTTTCTTTCTTTATTTTATATAAAATAGTGATAAATATACAATATTTACATAAGAATGTTAGTTAGTAAAAGAATTGACTAATTGATATTTACAAGTGTTGTATAAGGGATTTTGAGCTAAAATAAATGAATAAAGATGATGAAATGCAGATTCATCATCCACATTCGGAGAGATCTTTATCTCATTAGACATACACATAGTCTTATGCCTTGTAAGTTATTTGTAGGTAAGAATTTCATATCACTATTTTTAAAGTCTTATGTTCTTAAAGATAAGAATTTGAGATTGCTATATGAAAAGTCTTGTCTCCTTTAGTATGTTTATTATTACTGCAATTAAGTGTTAATCTCTATAGTAGGATTGGTAACAACTTACCACTCCCACTGCATGTCAGACTTCTAGGTTTTGTATATATCTGACATATATCAAGCTTCATATAGTTGGTGCACAAAGGGAATGCAACTTTAACATTCACATCCTCAACACTTTGAAATCTTATTCCTTTATGTAGGTCAGTACCATATCTTAAGGCAATGATGCCTTCTTGGAATGTTTTAATGAATTCTTTCCAAAATGTACGCGTAGAGGGATTTTACATCGGTCTGCTAATACGACAGGTTCAACAATGGTTGTTGTGACAAGGTGTCTACAAACAACAACATCAACAACAAAGCCTTTTCCCACAATTAAGTAGGGTCGACTACATGGATTCTTCGCCTCCATTCAGATCTATCTTGGGTCAATCTCGGACTTATATCCAAATAAATAAGATCCCTTCGTATAGTCTCTTTCCAACACTTCTTGGGTCGTCCTCACCCTCTCTTAGCCGGCTCAACATCCCAACACTCGCATCTCTAAATCGGTGCATCAGTTGACCTTCTTTGCAAATGACCAAACCATCTTAAGCAGTTTTCTCACATCTTATCCTCGATCAGAGCTACACCAACTTTCTTTTGGATTGCATCATTCTGAATCCGATCTTTACGTGTATATCCACACATCCATCTTAGCATTTTCATTTCTGCTACAACCATTCTCTGCACATGTCTATGGTTCACAGGCCAACATTTAGAACCATAAAGCATAGCAGGTCTCACAGCTGCTTTGTAAAACTTTCCTTTAATTTTTAAAGGAATTTTCTTATCACAGAGAACAGCGGAGGCTCCTCTCCACTTTAGCCAGCCTGCATTTATTCTATTAGTAACATCTCCATCAATTTCCCCATCATGCTGCAAAATAGATCCCAGATATCTAAAAGAATCTCTTCTCTGAATGTTATCGTCACCAATCTTCACCATTGCTTCCATCAAAGGTGCTTTCCATATATTCCATCTTAGCCCTACTTATACGAAAACCTTTAGTCTCCAATGCATGTCTCCAAACCTTAAGCTTCTCATTTACTCCATCTCTAGTCTCGTCAATCAACACAATATCATCAGCAAATAACATACACCAAGGTAACTCATCTTGAATGTGACTTGTCAACTCGTCCATAATCAAAGTAAAAAGAAATGGACTCAAAGCTGAACCTTGATGTAAACCAATGTTGATATAAGAATAGTCAGTCTTCCCCGTCGGGGTCCTTACACAAGATAAAGCCCTATCATACATATCCTTTATGAGATTCATGTATAGGACATGTACTTGTCTCTTCTCTAAAACTCTCCACATAATCTCTCGTGGGACGAATCATAAGATTTCTCCAAATCAATAAAGATCATATGGAGATTCTTCCTTTTAGCTCTATAAATCTCCATTGTTCTACTCAGCAAATGGATGGCTTCAATAGTTGAGCGACCTGGCATGAATCCGAATTGGTTTTCTTTTACTTGGGAAACTTGCCTTAACCTTCTTTTGATCACACGTTCCCAAATTTTCATAGTGTGACTCATCATCTTGATACCTCTGTAATTTGAACAATTTTGAATGTCTCCTTTGTTCTTATAAAGAGGCACCACGATACTCCTCTTCCAATCTTCAGGCATTTTCTTGCTTCGCCAAATAACATTGAATAGATTTGTAAGCCAATTCAAACCATACTTCTACAAGGATGTCATCCGGTCCAACACCTTTCCCAGGTCTCATAACCTTCAAAGCCTCCTCTACTTCTTTTCTTTGTATTCGTCTATAGCATGCACGATTCAAGTAACTTTCACTTTTAGCTAGATAACCCAAAGTGATCTCTCTATTTCCTTCTCCAATGAAAAGTTTATGGAAGTACTGCTTCCATCTAGTCTCTATATCCTTCTGAGTAACATGCACGTGACCTTCCTCGTCCTTAATACATCTCACTTGAGAAAGGTATTGGTCTTTCTTTCTCTTGCTTTGCCCAACCTGAATATATCCTTCTGGCCCTCCTTAGAGTTGAGATTTTTATACAAAACCTTATAATCTTTTGACTTAGCTTCGCTTACAGCCTTCTTTGCTTCCTGCTTCGCTATTTTATAGTGTGTGACAGATTCCTCTGTTCTATCCTTAGACATAGCTTTTAAGCAAGCTCTTTTAATTTTTAGCTTCTCTTGCACCCCTTCACTCCACCACCAAGCCTCCTTTTGACCCGGAGCTCCTCCTTTTGACTCGCCTAGCATCTCTTTGGCTACCTTTCGGATACAAGATGCTACTGCCTCCCACATCTCGTTTGCACTACCGCTACAATTCCAAGATAAGTCTTCAAAACCTTCTCCTTGAAGCGTGATTGCTTTAGCGGAAGATTCCACCACCTAGTTCTAGTGATCTTAGGAACCTTCCTTTTCTTTACCAGCCCTTTTATTTGTAAATCCAAGACTAACAAGCGATGTTGGGTTGTCAAACTCTCTCCAGGGATTACTTTGCAATCTTTGCAACACAATCGATCTCTTCTCCTCAACGCAAAGTAATCTATCTGTGTTTTAGTTGAGCCACTCTTATAAGTAATTAAATGCTCCTCCCTCTTCTCGAAAAGAGTGTTTGCTATGAAAAGATCATATGCAGTTACAAAATCTAGAATGACTTTTCTCAGCCATGGCCGGTCCCAAGCCCGGGTAAATGAGGAGGGTTGCGCGTTAGGTAGCCGACAGCCAGCGCAGAAGAGATAAATTTGTAAATAGTGTTCTTAAATTTCTTCTAAGAATACTATTTATGAATTTATCTCGAAACCGTTCGGATCTTTTAAACATGGATTTAAGCAAACATAAAGATTTCGTTGGGGCGTTCCCTACTTGCGACGCGTTGCATCGCCCGAGTGCAATCAAAAATTGGCAAGGGCCGCTACATCGCAGCTTGGATGTAGTTCAAAATTTGCAAGGGTTCTCGCATGAGGGACGTATGAGGGTAAATAAACTAGTTCCGCTGCATCACCGCCCGGATGTAGTCCAAAATTTGCAAGGGTTCTCGCATAATGGACGCATGCGAGTAAAGAAGTTAGTCCAAAAGAGATTGCAAAGGAAGTTAAGGATTGGTAGTTGGAATATCAGTACTTTAACTGGAAAATTGATGGAGATAGTGGATACAATGGAAAGAAGGAAGATTCATATATTTTGTCTATAAGAGACTAAATGGGTTGGAGAGAAAGCAAGGGAGATCGAGAAGACATGCTTTAAACATTGGTGACAAGGTGTCTATGTAATTAAAAATAAACCCTTAATATGTAGACAAATAGTCAAAGTGTGTGAGTTAAAATTTAGTATAATTGTTTTAAAAAAAGTGCATAGGTATAAGTAGAGAAGAGTATCGAACATCGGGATCAAACGAGAATATATAATTATTATTAATTATCTCAAACTAATAATATTTTTTAGGTTTTTTTATTTTTCTTATTTGTTTTCATTATTAATTGTTTTTGCGGGTTTTCAATTATATGCACATTTTTATGGTTTTTAAATATTTCTTTTTTATAGAACTTTAGTTTTGCAATTTTTTTAATAATTAACTTTTAAATAAATAAGGTAAATAATAATGTAGATAATATATAAAACATAAAGACAATATATAATGAAAATATCATTTTGAATTTATAAATTGGTCAAATTAAGGAAATGAAATATTGTTGTATTTTTAGAAATTTTCAAATGTTTTTTTAAATTTTAAGGATATATATATTTTATAATCTTTAAAGTGATAAAAAGTTAAAAACAAGGAATAAGATAATTACTACAATTTCTTTAGGGATTCTAAAAATATATAAGTCCAAAATAAGCCTTGACTATTTTTAATATATATTATATTTAATATGGAAAATTTATAAATAGAAAGAATGTTTTTTGGATTTTTACAGAATTTGTGTTAATTTTTATAAGATTTTTAAGCCTTTAATGTTTTTTAATTTTAAATTTTAAATTTTATAATGATATTTCGATTTGTGATAAAATGCACTGAAATATATTTAATCTATTTTTTGGAAATTTTGGATGAATATTCTAATTTTTATGTATTTTAAAATGCTAAAAGGTGAAAATATGCATGTTTTTGTATTTTATAAAAAAAGAAAATATATTTAAATGTGAAATCAGATATACATATATATGATAAAATATGATCCTAGACACTTATGTATTTTTCCTATAATTTTTGGACAACTAGAATAAATTAAAAAAAACACAAAATAAAATAAATCAGCAACATAAGGACTTATTTGCAATTAATGGAAAGTTTCCATGCATTTCAAAACGAATAAAACCAATTCAAGACGAAAATATGCAATATATCCTATGAAACACATGCTACACACGCTCCTGGTAGGGACTAAAGTGCGAATAGATGAAAGTTTTCTTACATTTTATAACCAGTCCATAAACTATAAGAATGTACCCACAAAAATCCTAAAACTCACCTCACAAGGAGCAACGTGTGAGGTAACCTAGTGGGGACTTAAATTTAAATATTAAGTATGTTGGGGATCCAAGTGCAAATTATACAATAAATATAACACAACAAGTAAAAGTTTCGGTACTAAGTAAATAAAATAAAAAGAAGAGGGGACGTGACATAAAATACCCCCAACATATGTGCTCATAGACGGTGGATGTGCACCACTTAATGTGATAGGACTACTGGCATCACACAATGTTTCTCCTGGAATCAACAACCCAAATTAGATACGGGGTTGTGCCTTCATATGAGGGTGGTTGCTTCTCTGTAAGAACATGAAAGAACGGAGCCCTGTAGTACCTTCCTCTGACTATATCTCCATTCTCTGGCAATGGCTCTTGGTAGCATGTGGCTCAAAATTTATTCCTATAGGTCTTCGACAGCTGATGGCAATGCTAAATGGGATCTAGGCCACACTAATCAAGGTCTTGGGGTCCAGAAGGGTTCGGGCGCCTGGAGCTTGGTCTCGTAGACAAAAATCACCCCAAAAGGGGTCCTTGAAGCTCGGCTTTTGCATAAGAAGACTTACAGCTCGAGGGTGAAGATTCTTGACCTCCGACAAGGGACCGAATATGAAGGTCTGATGCCTCGATCTGTGCAAAGATCGAGGCGGTCTGATGGGTCGAGGTGATTTATAAGATGTAGGGGAATAAGATGAGGTGTAGTAGAGGTCAGACATAGGGTGCTTCTGATGAGGAATAGAGGCCGGATCCTAGTGCTCCAGTATATGATTTTTTTTTGGATTTTATGTGAAACAATATGAAAACTTTGGAAATAAAAAACAAGGTTACACTAGAAACAAAAATTTGAAGCTAATGGACTAAAATAACTAAGCTCACCTAGTAGGAACAACCTAGGAGATAAAACCAACATAGAAGCTCTAATGATTGGTTGAATCGACCTCCGATCTCCTTCTCCTTACCTCAAAACCTTGGGGATACCCTCCCGTCACTAAGGTGCACACCCCAACTATGATATCAAGGCGTCACTATGCTCAAAAGTGGGTTAGGATTCGCTGGAGGAGAATGGGAAGGTTATAAAGCGACATCAGTCACCTTGGACTTAGGATTTTTGCTAGAATTGATGAGTATGAACACGATAGGATGGTAGGCGTGAATCGTGATCCAATAATCAACAAGTTTCTTGAAGAAATCGAGGTAAGACAAGGTTTGGATCCAAGTGGAAAAAATGTGAGAAGGAGGCATTGGACTGGTTTGAAGCGTGGCTTTATTGGAGGAGGAATTTGACCAGGGGTCAAACATTACTAAGCACTGATTGGTCCACAACACCCGCTCACATAAAAAATAGAACTAAAAATAGAAATAATGCCTAAATAAAATAGAGAATGATTTTATTAATAAAAACTCAAAACATACAAAATATTTATTATTCATTGAAATATTTTTGGGTGATTTTTATTTACTTTTATCAACTCATTTATAGGTATTTATACATATATACCATGTATTTACAATTTTTTTAAATTTCCTATATAATACCCTATTTAAGTAATTTATTTATTTACAACATTATTTAACAAATATTTACATATATTTTATGGCATATTAGTGGTTTTATTTATATATACCGATAAATATGTATGTTTACAACATAGGTATACTATAAATGTATATTAGGGCTTATTATTTATTTTATTATTTTGGGTGCTTTTAACTTTATTTAAATTGTTTGTAGATGCTTCATAATATGCTCAATTATTTAAAAGTATAAAGAGACTAAAAATACAAATAGTAAAATACCAATGCTTTGTATACAGATGTATAAGTGCCATAATACCCCACAATTTTGCATTTTGGCTCCAATTTCAGTGAAACCACCTCCATTTTAAAGATAATTAAATTCGAAATACATTTCAAGTAAATTTGGTTCATTTTGAGTTCATATGGAGAAGATATTGATCAGGTAAATTATGTTTACGACTTTTTCAATTGAGTATACTATGTGACTTGTGCATGATTTACTTTTACCAATAATTTTACTAATTCCTATGTAATATTATGTACAAGTTTTGTGTTGAACACATATTTGTTTGGAGTGTGCATGATGAAGAATACAATAGTGCTAGTCTAAGATATTTAGAAAAAAAATTTGCACGTAGAAGAATTAAGGTTTTCTATATATTATTTCACCATATATCTCCCAACTTTAATATTGGTGGACCTAGTCAATGCTTGACTTGGTCTCGGGGATCAGGGTCGGTCAGTATCACATATACCTCATTATTTTCTGTTTTCTTTTATTATGTGTCTAAATACAAGTATTTACACTATATTTATATAGTAATGTTAGGACATTAATTCATGCAAGTTAATGGTATTTACATGAATATTAATATAGATTTAAAGCTAATATGAAAGAATAAAGGTGAATGCATGGTTATTCATCATGTACCCTTCATATGCCTATCCCAATGCCCTCTTTTCTTTGCTTCTGAACAACTTAAGAACTAAGATCTGAGAAGCATCCTTGAAATCTTTTATCTCAAGGGTATGGGAAAACCGGAATAACACTTATTATTATCCTTATATCATTACAAGTGATTAGGATTTTGTCTACGTTTAACATGATAAACAAATTGACACTCCCACTAAGCTTCATATGGTTCATCAAGATTCTGTCTGAAACCATAACCTTTATAATTTCATCAAATCTGATGCTCCAACTATGATAAGCTTATTTGAGTCCATATATGGAGTACTTTAGTTTACACATCTTACCTTCCTTAACTATGAAGCCTTAGGGCTGCTTCAAATGATTGTCTGTGTTGACATATTCATTAAGGAATGCAATCATGACGTCCATCTTCCAGGTGTCATAATCACAATGTATAGCTACAGATAGTAATATTCTGATGGGTATAAGCATGGTCACTGGAGAGCAAGTCTCACCTCAAGTGATGTCTTCTCTCTATGTACAAACTGTACTTTGAACGTTTCTACCTTGTCATTAGGTTCCCTCTTTCTCTTGAAGATCTATTTGCACCTAATGGGTTTGAAACTTATAGGTGGATCTTCGATGTTCCATACACAACACTTGTCCATGTAGTCTAAATTTAAACTTACTTCTAACATCCATCTCAACTAGTCATGATCTTCAGAAGCTTCATCACATGAAGTTCAATCATTGTCAAACATCTCTAACACATGGAGTCCATACCCTTTTGGTGGTCTTACAACCCTCAAACTGATTTGAAGTGGTATGCATGTTTTATTTTAATTATCTTTCTAGTTTTAGATTTTAGAAACCTCATTATCCTCCTAAGATTCGATGAGTGCCTTTACTCCATTCTTATATTGACTCATATGGAAGTTATCCTATAGGAATCATAACCTTAGACATGAAATCTTTGGGAATCTCATGGTCATAATATAAGTATCGTCTACCATCCTCTATAAACCTAATGAAGTAGCACTCTCTAGTGCTAAATTCCAGCTTACTTACATCGATGTATCTATCATGGACAAAGAAATCCTAAATCCTCAAGTGTCTAACACTAGGCTTGGTTCCAAACTATATATCATAAGGACTTTTGGGCTCATATTTTCTTGGAATCGTATTCATGATATATATTGCAGTCTCTACTGCATATACCTGAAAACTAAATGGTAATTATGCTAATAGTCATCACTGATCAAATCATGTCAAACATGATTTATTTGCATCTCCCAACAACTCCATTGAGATGAGGTGCATTGAGAGGAGTGAGATAGGAACAACATTCCTTTCTCTATAAAGGTATTCTCTTAATTTATGTGATAGGAAGTGGTATCTAGGTCAGATCAAATTCTTTTCATCTTGCTTCTATCTTCGGTTCTCAAGTAAATTAAGAAACCTTTGAATAATTCTAAGGTTTCTAATGTGTCAGGAAGAAATTCCATGCTATGAATAATCATCAATGGATATCACATATCAATAATGTGTATTATGGTACAAAGGGTCCACATACATCAAAATGTGTGAGGTCTTGAAAATCTCGCCATCTTGCACCATTCCCAAAGAAGGGTGCATTGAACATTTTACAATGAATACAATATTCACAACAATGTACACTTGAACTTTCATATAATCCAAAATTCTATCTCTTACTAGTCTATTATTGGACATGCGAGCCCATGATGAGCCATTATAAAATATATGTTATTGCACATCATTCTCTGATCTGAAATAAAGAATAATTAATTTACATAATAAGTCCCTTAGAACAATTAGGGTTATGTACCATGGTCATATTAATGATCATAAGACTTTTGATTCAAATGTTGAATCATAGATGATGGTGCTTGAGTGATATCTAAAGAATTAGATTGATGATTCATCCAGCACCGTCAAATGATTGATAAGAAGTTTGATAAGTTAGGTCAAAGAGATTGAGATAAACAAGACCTCTGTAGTATACTGTCATGATATAGACACACATCCTCTGACTGGAGATAGATGTGTTACTATATATCTGAATATCTACATTTGGCAGGCCGGTAGGTTGATGACCTAATAAAGATCTATACACTCGCGAGCTGGTGTGCATACAAGGGCATACGAGTAATACGATCTCTCATAGGGATCATACAAGTTTATTGCTGAGCTGGAGGAGATATGCTGACTCATTAGATATTGTGACCAATTTCATTGCATGGTCATCTTGTTTTGGAAGCATGACATAATTTGTAGGTATATATGATTATGAAAAATGATCGATACCAACTCCGAATGAACAAATGGAAAACTTAATGATAAAAACTTGAAGAAGACCGTTACAAATATGATCTAAAACTTCAGGTTTAATCTGATTCTTCTAGTATGCATGATGTATATGTATTAGGAATACTTGAGGGTGATGTGATCGTAAACAATTGTATAACCATGACACTTCCATTTCGAGGATGTGACAAATCTTTTTTTGGATTTTAGTGACTCCTCTCAATAGATCAGTAAACTAATCATAGTCCAAATGTTGGACATTGATCTGAATATGATACATATGTAATGAGAAGATTGGATTAACATTTTGATTTAATCAAACATCTATGAGAGGTTCCCGAGATCTGGATTTGAGATATGATCTCAATCCAAGTCATTATACATGGAATTTACGATCGCCATGCCTTTATCTCCTACTATGCGTGGAGTAAGCACATTGTTCTCGAAAGAGTTCAAGAATAATTCAATTGATAATATATCCGGGCATTGGGAAATAGACAATTAAATGTGATTTAATTATCACGAATTATATGAATATTATTCATATTATTTGGACACATATTGACATATAAATTAATTAAATATGATTTCTTTATCAAAGATATGATTAATAAGGATATCATTATCCATAATAATCATAAATATTATAAATCTGATTTATAACATGTTAGAGAGATTTAATTATAAATAGAATTTATGAATTAAATGTTGATGTGAATGGGATTCACATTAGATAATTAATTCTAAATATAATTTACATTTTATATTGTATGGTTGAATTTTATTCATAATTGTAAATGGTTTTGTTTGCATTTCTCATAAATAATTTGCAAAAATTATTTGAAAATATGTGGTTGACAATAGATTTCATGAATAATGATTTAATGTAATAATAATGCATTAGATGATAACTGGAGATAGAAAATCTCTTTCCAACTTGAGCTTTGGCATCACCTTGAGTAAAATGGGAAGGAGGCTACCTCCTTCCCCATTTTATAGGAGGAGGCTCTTTAGTCCTATTTTATTTATGACAATTAATTGATTTAATAAAAATTTAATTTGTTGAATAATATGTCAACTTATTTACTTCTTTTTTGAATTAATTTATTGCAAATTTATGCAACAAAATCTCAACCATTGATTTGAATTTGAAGTGTATCTCCACCATCCACCTAGAATTGTCTACTACACATATGCAAGTGTAATAAAATCTCTCTCTCTCTCGGTCTCTACAACACGTCCAAGTACCTTTCTCTCTCAATATTATGTTCGTCCACTTTATTTTAGTTGAGAACACCGCCACGTCGTGATGTTGTTGTGTTGTCTGATCAACTACTCGTGGATCTCTACCATCTTCGGTGCTCCTCGCTCATGAAGAAGCATCCATATTTTGTGAGATAAAATAAGGAGATTCCAACTTCAGGTCATCAATTTAGATTGTGGGAGCTTCATGTATCATCTACATGCCCACAAGTGCTTCTACATCGGATCAAACTTGAGACAGGAGAATCTCTTACTTTAGAAATTAGCGATCGCAAGCATACTCCAATAGGTAATCCTAATTACTTGTTTGTGATCTTGATGAAATTATTTGAGAATTTTTCTCGAATCATGTGGTTTCATCTATTTGACTTTTTTTAAATTTCATTGCCTATTGCAATTAGTATGGCTAGTTGCCCTAGATCGTACTCGATACGATCTATACGCTTCTGTGATGCGCGAAGGCATATGATCTAGCCTTCAAGCTGTATCGTACTTGATACGATCTATACGCTTCTGTGATGCACAAAGGCATATGATCTAGCCATCAAGCTGTATTAGAGCCTTGGTCAAAGATCTTGAATGTGATCCAAAAACCTAGGTGAACGAAGTATTGCATATCGGATGTCGTGGACTCATTGTTTTGCATTTGATGCATGTTTCAAATTATTTTTTTGTTAAAATGAAAAACCCATGATTATGCACTATTTGGATTCTTTTTTTATAATAAAATGTATTTATAATTTCTAAATATGTCCCCAAAATAGTCGCCAATTTTTGGCACCAAGCATAAATTAAAATTCAAAAATTTCCTGCATCAACATTATTTTCACATGTATTCACAGATCCATAACAAATTAATTTTTAATTGCTATTTTTCCATAATTAAACAAGAAAAATGCTTTAATTTATTATTGAATTAAACCAGCAAATTGTGTGATTTTATTTCGCGTGATTCTGACTCTGTTTGTCCTAGATATTCCATATTTAGTGGAAATGAGTCAGATGATGATTGAATCATCAAGATTACTTTCCTAATATGATTGTCATTCAATATAATTCAAGGAAGTTATGGATTTAACTTTACTTATTGAATCTTAATATTTATTTTGAATATATTTTATTAAAAATCAATCTCCATTGAATGATTGTTTCATGACAAAAATCCTAGTTTAACCTACAGTAGTTATAGGTAAACTTTTACATGCAAAACATGTGTGCTTGATATGATTATAAACTTAGGATCTCAAAGTTGTTTTTAATATGCTTAAGATTTCTAAGAGATACTATATAGTATAATGCTGGTCATCAAAGGAATGATCGATAAAAGTCTGTAGCATTTGGAGTGGAGGCGCTTCTTATTAGCATTGTCTGTCTGATCTGGCTTGATCAGTCTCGATGATAAGGTGACATGAGTAAATAAAATTTTACTCTAATTACTAAAATGTAAGAATAATATGTACCTATGAGAAATAATATTGTATGGTAATATCAAGAAAATCCTAATTGTTTGTTGGTTGATGAATAAGATTTATAATTGATTTAATGTGATTAAATTAATTAGTCCAAGTAAAAAAAACTATTTTAATAAATCTATTATTACATGGTAAGAATTAATAGTAACGAAGATGATTCATAATGATTTATTAAAATCTGAATGAAAAATGGAGGATTATATAAATGATTTCCATGGTCTCCCATCAAGGAAAAGGGTGAAGGATATGGTTTAATCCTCAAACACATCACGGAAGCGTGAGCGTCATATCGAATACGATGAAGAACGACTAGTCGAACTAGTTGTTCTATGTAGCGGAATTTAAAAAAATTTCATGCGATGAAATCACATGATCCAAGAACAATTCTCAGATCGTTTCATCTAGAACCACAACAAGTATAAAGGAATACCTCTTGAAGAGTGGTTGATCAAGTCTCTACAAAAAGAGACCTCCTGTCTCAAGTCCGATTGTCGGAGAAGAAGCTTGCGAGCGCGGGGATGAGTCGTGTGATCCTCACAATCCAACGAGTTGATCCAAGCACGGTGAACTCCTGATCTCATCGTACGAGATCGAATGTCTTCGCGTAGCACTCCAAGAAGACGGAGAACCGAAGAACGTCGAAGCGGCTTCGCAGCGTCGATGGCTTTCTCCTCTGGGGTTTGGTGGACGACCACCAAGGAGAGGAGAGGGTTGACGTGTAGTATGAGAAGAGAGAGAGATGTGCTTCAAAAGCATAACCTAGAGAGCATGGTAAGCCTCTCTATTTATAGGGTTTTGGGATCCATGGATCTCAATCCATGGACACATAAAATCAATGGATGAGATTGATCTATTTCTAATCCAATGGTCGAGATTGTTGTTGGTAAAAGTCAATAACTAATAATTTAATTTAGATCAAATATATTTGACAAATCAAATATAAATCAATCCTTAATTAAAGCAATCAAATAAGGGAGACTAACCAACATGGAGATTGCATTCTCATGCATCATGGTGGACGACCACCAATTTCCATATTGGTTATGGTGGTCGTCCACTTGATTGCAAGTGGGAGCAATCTCATGAGATTTCATGAGATTGCATATGTCCTTGGAAATCTCCATTATTTAATCCAACAACTTTTGTTGTGATTTATTCTTAAAAAATAATTCATAATTAATTTTGAGAATATTGCAATCTTACCATTGGAAATTTGTGAATCACATTCACAACCCAAAACAAAATATAATTTACATTTTCAATTAATCACACAATGTGTATCCAATACACATCAATAATCTATTAACAAATATAAAATATAATTAGCTCTCTCTAATACATTATAAATCACATTTATAATATATTAAAAATAAGTGGATATTGCTATCCAAATTATTCTTATCCACAATAATTCAATCACATTCAATTCTATTGGATAATTTCTACATACATCAGGATAATTATATCACATTTAATTATAATTCTCTTTATGCTTAGATACATTTCAACTATGGAATTATTCTTGAACCCTTTCAAGAATAATGCAATTTCTCCGCAGATACTTGGAGATAAGGATAGGGCGATTGTATTGTTCCACGTATAGTGACATGGATATTGAGATCACATCTCAAATCCAGATCTCATGGACCTCCCATAGATGCTTGATTAAATCAAGACCGTAAACATAATCTTCTAATTGCATCTGAATCTCATTCAGATCAATGTCCAATACTTGGACTAATATTAGGTCACATCTCTACAGTGAGGAGTCACTAAAATCCAAACCTGTTTCATCACTCCCTCGAAATGGAAGCGTCATGGTTATACAATCGTTTATGATCACTTCACCCTCAGGTATTCCCAACACCTGTACATCCTGCATACTGGAAGACCTATAATCATCCTGAAGATATAGATCACTTTTATACCGTCATCTTCAGGGTTTGATCACTAAGTTTCTCAATCTTTGTCTTTAGGATTTGGTACTGATCGTATGCTTTCACAAAGCATATATCTTACCTTCAAATTCATGTCATGCTTCTAAAGCATGATGACCATGCATGGAATTTGATCAGTCCCAATACCTCATGAGTGAGCTCATGTCTCCCGGTTCACAAGTGAACCTGTTTGATCCCATTGAGAGATCATCTTACTCATATGTCATTACATGCACACCAGCTCGCCGGTATATAGACCTTGGTTAGGTCATCATCCAATTGGTCTGCCAAATGTACATATCAGACATACAGTAACACATCTGTCTCTGGTCGGAGGATGTGTGCCTATGCTGTGACAGTATTCAACATAGGTCTTTGGTTATCTCAATCTTGTTAAGTCAACCCATTGACTCAACAAATCTGATACCTCCGAATCATTATTCTCATGCAGAGGACCTGCATCAAGAGGTCGATCACATATCAGCCTAATGAGAAAGGATTGCCATCTCCTACTCAGGCTGGAGATCACCACTTGACAATCATTTGATGATGCTTGATGAGTCCTCTATCTAACTCCATAGATATTCATCCAAGCATCAACCTCTATGATTCAATCAATGAATCAGCAACTGTATGATTATCAAGTTGGCCGTGGTACATAACCTTTATTGTACAGAGGGACCTTATAGTGCACTTATACATTTAATCTCAGAAAGGGAGTGAAAACAATCAATAACTTTTATTGGAAAATCTTTTATTACAATAACATTTATTGTAGGAATGGTTCACCTCGGGCTCACATTGCTAACAATCTCCCACTAGCCCTCAGATTCATTCAGGAACAATCCTTAAACCCATACTCATTACATGCTAGTCGGAAACCTTCTATATCAGAGGTTTGGTAAGAGGATCAGCAACGTTGTCGACAGAGGCCACCTTGGTGATGTTGATATCACCACGATTTTGAATCTCTCGAATGATGTGGTATTTCCTTTCCACGTGCTTGCTTTTTTGATGCCATCTGGGTTCCTTTGCCTGGGCAATGGCTCCCATGTTATCGCAGAGTAGCGGGATGGGAGTATTAGAGGAAACTACGCCAAGCTTCAGGATGAACTTGCACAACCACACCGCCTGCTTTGCAGCATCTGATGCGGCAATGTACTTGGCTTCTGTTGTTGAATCTGTTGTAGTGTCCTGCTTCTTCCTTCTCCAGCTCACAGCACCACCATTCAACATGAATACAAACCCTGATGTCGACTTTCGATCATCAATATCTGATTGGAAGTCAGAATATGTATATCCCAAGACTTGGAGATCACCATCTTCATAGACCAAGATATTTGAATATGTTCTTTACTGCATTCCAGTGCTGTTCTCCATAGCAGGATTGGTAAGGACTTGCCACTCCCACTGCATGGCAGATATCTGGCCTAGTACACATCATGGCATACATTAAGCTTCCTACAGCTAATGCATAAGGGCATCCAGCCATGGATTTCTTTTCCTCAACAGTTTGAGGAGCCATCTTATTAGACAGATGGATACCAGGTCTTAAGGGTAGAAATCCTTTCTTGGAACTATCCATACGGAATCGTTCAAGAATCTTCTTAATGTACCCATGTCGCGACAATCCCAATATCCTCTTTTCTCGATTTCTGAACAACTTCAGGCCTAAGATGTAAGAGGCTTCTCCAAGATTATTCATCTCAAAGGTATGGGATAGCCAAATCTTCACACTGGTTATCATCCCTGTATCATTCCCAATGATAAGGATGTCATCTACGTAAAGCACGATGAACACAATGGCGCTCTTACTAAGCTTCTTGTACACACAAGGTTCATCAGGATTCTACACAAAATCATAACTCTTTATGGTTTCGTCAAATCTGATGTTCCAGCTACAAGAAGCTTGTTTGAGCCCATAGATGGATTTCTTCAGCTTGCATACTTTGCCATCCTCAGTTATGAATCCCTGGGGTTGCTCCATATAGATATCCTCCTCGAGGTATCCATTGAGGAAAGCCATCTTGACGTCCATCTGTAAGATGTCGTAGTCAAGATATGAAGCTATAGCTAGCAGTGTCCTGATGGATTCAAGCATAGCCACCGGAGCGAATGTCTCATCGTAGTCAATGCCTTCTCTCTGTATGTAGCCCTTGGCTACGAGCCGTGCCTTGAAAGTCTCTACTTTCCCATCAGGTCCCCTCTTTCTCTTGAATATCCATTTACACCCAATGGGTTTTACCCCTTTAGGTGGATCCTCTAGTGTCCATACACCATTCTTATGCATGGAGTCAATATCTGACTTCATTGCTAGCATCCATCTATCCATGTCATTATTTGTGAGTGCGTTATCAAATGGAGTAGGATCATTGTCAGTCTCACTTGTCACATGGAATCCATACCTTTCAGGTGGTGCAACCACCCTCGAACTCCTTCGAAGAGGTATGGGTGTTTCATCTTTATTTATCTCTTCAGTTTCGGGCTCAGGAAGCTCAGAATCCTCAGGGGATTCAATGAGTTCCTTTACTTCATTTTGTCTTGACCTTTAAGAAAATCATTCTCCAGAAATTGCACATCTCTAGAAACAAAAACCTTTTGGGTCTCAGGGTCATAGAGTTGGTATCTAATACCATCTTTAACATACCCAGTGAAGTAACACTCACGAGAGTGAGATTCCATCTTACTTGCATCCACGTTCTTCGCATGGACCAAGCAACCCCAAAACCTCAAGTGATTAACACTAGGTTTGGTTCCATACCAGAGCTGATGAGGAGTCTTTGTACAGATTTGCTAGGAATCTTATTCAGGATATATATCGTAGTCTCTACTGCATACCCAGAAACTAAGTGTAAATGTGCTTCGCTCATCATTGAACGGACCATATCCATGATGGTCCTGTTGCGTCTTTCAGCAACACCATTAAGTTGGGGAGTTCCAGGAGGAGTGAGATTGGATACAATTCCATTCTCTTTAAGATATTCCTTGAATTCATCTGAGAGATACTCGCCACCTCGATCAGATCGAATCCGTTTAATCTTCCTATCGGTTTGGTTCTCAACCAAAGCCTTGGATTCTTTGAACTTTTCAAAGGTTTCAGATTTATGACATAAAAGGAAGACAAACCCGTATCGCGAATGGTCATTAATAAACGTTAAATAATATCAATATCCATTTCGAGTCGCGGTACTGAAGGGACCATATCCATCGGTATATATTAGGTCAATAATACCTTCACATCTTGTAACCATATTACAGAAAGGCATCCTAGTCATTTTACCTTGAATGCAATGCTTGCAGGTAGGCAAAGGTTGAACCTATAGAAAATCAAAGGTCGATCCTTTATCAATTTATTGATCTTGTCAACAGATAAATGACCAAGCCGTTGATGCCAAATCTCATTCGAAAGATTTCATCCATCCTGGATTTTTTAGGGCTTTTATTAGTGTCTGTAACATTCATAATACATTTATCAATGCACAATTCATAGAGTCCACCAGAAGTCAAAATCATCCGCAATATATTTATCATAACGATTTATGACTAATTTATTACATAATAGGAATGAATATCCACTTCTAACTAATTTAGATATAGATATCAAATTCCTTCTAACTTCGGGTACATAAAGACACTCTTTAAGTATTAGGACTCTACCACTAGATAATGATAGTCGATAGGTCCCGATGGCGACTGTTGTAACACTTGCATCAAATCCCATCTGGATGACTATCTCCCCTTCTTCCAGATTTCTAGTTTCCTGAAACAAATGCAACAAATTGCATACATGAATAGAAGCACCAGAATCAACAACCCAACTTCCTTCTCATCCAATGAGAAAACTAGTTTCAATGATGAAAGTAGATTTCATACTTGCTGGGGCTTTACCTTTGTCGACCGACTTCAGGTATTCCGAGCAATTAAGGCTCAAGTGCCCTGGCTTCTTGCAGTGGTGACAGACGTTCGTTTACTTCGACGCTATAAGAGTAGATGCAATGGAAGATGAGCCAACGCCTTGACCCTTCTTCTTTCTCTTTTGGGTTGGGCCCTTCTGAGAATCTTGCTTTCGTCCACCCTTTTTTCTGACCTATGCAACCATTGCACTGTCAGCGAGACCATCTTTCTTCATTACGTCTTCTGCAGACTTTGATGCAGTAAGAAGTCCAGCATTCATCAATTCTAACTTGTTCACGTGGAATGAAACCACAAAATTATTGAAAGACTTAGGCAAAGACAGCAGAATGAAATCAGCTTGCATATCTGCATCCATATTTGCCCCAAGAGTCTCCAGCTCAGATAAGTACCCAAACATTTTGAGTACGTGTTCTCGGACTGAAGTCCCTTCCTGCATCTTGCAGTGAACGAGTTATTTCATAATATTGTGATGTTGGGTGAGGGTAATGTCACCAAACATATCTTTCAGATTCTGCATTATTTCCTGGCATATGCTCATCTCCACATGTTGTTTCTGAAGAACATCGGAGAGAGAAACTAGGATATAACATCTACCCAAGACATGATCTTCATCATACTGATCATTGTATGCCTTTTCTTCCTTCGTTTTAGGGCTTTCATGCTTGTCTTCTGAGAGCACATAACTTATGCGCTCAGCCGAGAGAACAAGATCCAAATCACGGATCAAATCCGAGTAATTCGGTCCGATCAACTGGTTGACCTCCAGAAGCCTATTTAGTGGGTTCATGGACTTCATTTTCTGAAATTAAGAATGCACTATATTAGAACATATAATCATATATTCAAATTTATGATATTTGATCAAGGCATTTTAAATCAAATTATTCTTGCATTATCAACTTTGAAAGTTCATTCCCTTAATCACTTTCAAAAGCAAGAGATATACTTACGCTATATCTCTAGTAAGAACTGGGATCTCCTATTTATCTTTATCACATCCCAATAATATGAGAATCTGCGACTCCAATAAAGAGAAGCGGGTACACATTCCGCCTTGCGAGTCCAACTTGCATTTCCCAATTCGGTCTTTAACACCTGAGCCCACCACCCCTATGGTGATGTTGACCCGTCGTTAATTGAACCAACCGTCAACAGGAATAGTACTCGCTATGCGCAATCTAATATCACCCCAATAATATGAGGAACTAATATTGAGGTCACTACACAT
Source organism: Ottelia alismoides (assembly GCA_037367405.1). Lineage (NCBI taxonomy): Eukaryota > Viridiplantae > Streptophyta > Magnoliopsida > Alismatales > Hydrocharitaceae > Ottelia > Ottelia alismoides. Next base: position 1,069,101 of record JAZKJV010004389.1, read on the forward strand.
ACAGCCTTACTCTTTCGAGAAGCAAAGAGCCCGATCCAGATATGCTTGCATATAGGAGCTGTCACTTCGTACAGGTAATCCTTGGCGCAGATACCCTTCGCCTTGACAGGAGACCATGGATGTCACTTATGTGATCCTCCACCTCTTATTCAAATTTTAATCAATTATCATGAACCATATTCATATAATTAATTCTTCCAAGGGAAATAATGATTCTATTTATAATAGAGTGTTTCAATTGGACATAATTAATTCAATCATATTAAAATAATTATCAATCCAATTCAATCAACAAACTTGATTGTTTTTACTTGAATATACATATGGTATTATCGCAAAGTATGTATTAATTCGAATTTTAATAATAAGAAAAATACATGATGATCTCTCAAGCATCATTCATTCCCTACCCATTGTCATGGCCAGTACCGGTGGGAGTGGGATGGACCGCAACTGGTGCGACCCGCTACCCCAGCGATCCCCGACTAGACACTATATCTGCCTCGAAAAAAATAATACCGAGTCAATCATTTTGTACTTGAGATGATCATCGGTTATTCAACCGAAATTATAACATATAGTAATAATCAAAAACATTTTTGATTATATGGAAATTTGCTAGATAAATTCCCAATCCTATTCAAGAAACGAGTTTGATGATTGTGTTTCCAATTATGATCTAATTAAAATCTAATCAATTTATTGGTTGAGTCCAAGTCAATTAAGGAAATAATCATCATTAAATATTTCTCAAATATTTTCCATAATTATTTCATGAAATTAACAATTAATTTCACTAATTGACAATCACATGGTTCTTGATTAGAACTGTAATTTCAGCAGTGACCCCTACTTATGTAAATTAACATATCTCAATAAATTTAAATCCAAATTAGACAAAATCAATTTTCTAAGATTGCTAATTTGATTTAGGACAGAACCTAAGTGATATTTCACGCATTTAGAGGCAGATCAAAACAGTAATTAACTCATTAGTCATGTTAAGATTCGCAGTTCCCGCAACAGTAAATACATGTTCATTAAAACAACCATATCTCGAGCAAACGGAATCCAAATTACGTATACTCAGATCCTATGGTTTCCTTATTTAATGGAGAAAAAAATCCAAGTGATTAATTTGTGTTTAAACATTTTAAACAGGTCCGAAATTATTCACTAAACAGATGTGCGAAAATCAAATGCGACAAAACTTTCGCGACCTTAACGAACCCAAGTCGTCCAAGGTTTGCGGATCGTATCCAAAACCTTCGACCTAAGGTTCTGATGCCACTTGAAGAATATGGTTTAATCCTCAAGCGCATCATAGAAGCATGAGCGTCGTATCGAATACGACGAAGAACGACTAGTCGAACTAGTTGTTATAGGCAGCGGAATTTAAAAAAGTTTCATGCGATGAAACCACATGATCCAAGAACGATTCTCGGATCATTTCATCTAGATACACAAAAAGTATAAAGGAATACCTCTTGAAGCTTGGTTGATCAAGTCTCTATGAAAAGAGACCTCCTGTCTCAAGTCCGATCGTCGGAGAAGAAGCTTGCGAGTGCGGGGATGACTCGCGTGATCCTCGCAATCCAACGAGTTAATCCAAGCACGGTGAACTCCTGATCTCGTCGTATGAGATCGAATGTCTTCTTCGCGAGTGTAACATTCCAAGAAGATGGAGAATCGAAGAACATCGAAGCGGCTTCACGGTGGCGAGGGCGTCGACGGCTTTCTCCTCTAGGGTTTGATGGACGACCACCAAGGAGAGGGGGAGAGGGTTGACGTGTAGAATGAGAAGAGAGAGAGATGTGCTTCAAAAGCATAACCTAGAGAGCATGGTATGCCTCTCTATTTATAGGGTTTTGGGATCCATGGATCTCAATCCATGGACACATAAAATCAATGGATGAGATTGATCTATGTTTAATCCAATGGTCAAGATTGTTGTTGGTAAAAGCCAACAACTAATATTTTAATTTAGATCAAATATATTTGAAAAATCAAATATAAATCAATCCTAAATTAAACCAATCAAATAAGGGAGATTAACCAACATAGAGATTGCATTCTCATGCATCATGGTGGACAGCCACCAATTTCCATATTGGTTATGGTGGTTATCCACTTGATTGCAAGTGGGAGCAATCTCATGAGATTTCATGAGATTGCATATCTCCTTGGAAATCTCCATTATTTAATCCAACAACTTTTGTTGTGATTTATTCTTCAAAAATAATTCATAATTAATTTTGAGAATATTGCAATCTTGCCATCGGAAATTTGTGAATCATATTCACAACCCAAAACAAAATATAATTTACATTTTCAATTAATCACACAATGTGTATCCAATACACATCAATAATCAGTTAACAAATATAAATTATAATTAGCTCTCTCTAATATATTATAAATCACATTTATAATATATTATGAATAATTGGATATTGCAATCCACATCATTCTTATCCACAATAATAAAATAACATTTAAATATACGGGATAATTTCTACATACATCAAGATAATTAAATCACATATAATTATCATTCGCTTTATGCTTAGATACATTTCAACTATAGAATTATTCTTGATCCCTTTCAAGAATAGTGCAATTTCTCCGCAGATACTTGGAGATAAGGACATGACGATTGTATTGTTCCATGTATAGTGATTTGGATATTGAGATCACATCTCAAATCCATATCTCATGGACCTCCCATAGATGCTTGATTAAATCAAGACCGTAAACCTAATCTTCTCATTACATCTGAATCTCATTCAGATCAATGTCCAATCCTTGGACTAAGATTAGGTCACTTCTCTACTGAGAGGAGTCACTAAAATCCAAACCTATTTCATCACTCTCTCGGTATGGAAGCGTCATGGTTATACAATCGTTTATGATCACATCACCCTCATGTATTCCCAACACCTGTACATCCTGCATACTGGAAGACCTATGATCATCCTGAAGATATAGATCACTTTTATACTGTCATCTTTAGGGTTTGATCACTAAGTTTCTCAATCTTGTTCTTTGGGATTTGGTATAGATCTTATGCTTTCACAAAGCATATATCTTACCTTCAAATTCATGTCATGCTTCCAAAGCATGATGACCATGCATGGAATTTGATCAGTCCCAGTACCTCATGAGTGAGCTCATGTCTCCCGGTTCACAAGTGAACATGTATGATCCCTTTGAGAGATCGTATTACTCCTATGTCCTTACATGCACACCAGCTCGTTGATGTATAGACCTTGGTTAGGTCATCAACCTATTGGTATGCCAAATGTACATACTCATACATACAGTAACACATCTGTCCCTGGTCAGAGGATGTGTGCCTATGCTGTGACAGGATTCGACATAGGTCTTTAGTTATCTCGATCTCGTTAAGTCAACCCATTGACTCAACTAATCTGATACCTCCGAATCACTATTCCCATGCAGAGGACCTGCATCAATAGGTTGATCATATATCAGCCTAATGAGAAAGGATTGTCATCTCCTACTCAGGCTGGAGATCATCAATTGGCATTGATTTGATGGTGCTTGATGAGTCCTCTATCTAACTCCTTAGATATTTATCCAAGCATCAGCCTCTATGATTCAATCAATGAATCAACAACTGTATGATTATCAAGTTGGCCATGGTACATAACCCTTATTGTATAGAGGGACCTTATAGTGCATTCATACATTCAATCTCGGAAAGGGAGTGAAAAACAATCAATAACTTTTATTCATAAATCATTTATTACAATAACATTTATTGCAGGAATGGTTCGCCTCGGGCTCACATTGCTAACAAAGGGTTCCATCGCCATGGATTGTATATTGGAAACACATATCCAAAGTGATATCTCCTACATACAAGTGAACATGGATCGAGTTATTTGCTTTTCGAAAGAGTATGTTTGTAAGTGTAGTGACCCCAATATCAATTCTCATATTTTTGGGAGTAGTATTGGAATGCGCATCACGAATGTATTCCTATTGACGGTTGATTCAATTATCAACATGTCAACAACACCTTAGGGGTGGTGGGCCCATGTATTAAAGACTGAATTGGGAGATGCAAATTGGACTAGCAAGGTGGAACGAGTTCCCATTTCTTTTTATTCGAGTTGCAAGTTCTCATATAAATGGGATGTAATAAAGGTAAAAAGGAGATCCTATATCTTACTAGATATATAGAGGTAAGTGTATCTCTTGCTTCGAAAGTGAATAAGGGAATGGAGTTTCAGTGTTTATAAGGAAAGACAACTTCGTTATAAAAATCCTTAATCAATTTAAACTATATTTATGCAAATTATCTTATTTCAGATAAACTGTATTGTACCCACCGAAAACTATACTCAATCGTAACCAATAAAATATCGTGGATTGGATCCATGATAAAGATGTAGTACATGTAGTTGGACACATAATATATGTGGTTTTAATGTGCAAGTTTCCTCATAACAATGAAGAATGACAATTAAATAGACTAGGACAACATAGGTTTGTGTGTCTCTATATTCTTTATCTCTCATCAAATGTGCTTTGGTTGTATCTTATGAATATGCATTTCATCATCTTTATTCATTTATTTTAGCTTAAAATCTCTTATAAAACAAATTTAAATATAAATAAATATATTTTTTTACTAACTCTAATTCTTGTGTAAATATTGTATATATATCACCATTTTAACCTGTAATAAATAGATAAAGAAATAAAGTTAAAAAAAGAAAATCAATGAATGTATATATATAAAAAATACAGTCCGACTCTAACCTCGAGAGAAGGTCAATACGTGACCTGATCACCAAGGAATAAAGTAGAGGGAGATAAGGCCTTCATTATGAAAAATAAAGAAAATCAATCTCCACTTGCGCATATTCATCACTTGTATCACTGTATATAATGCATATTAGTCACTCTATTTTATTTATTACCAATTTCACGTCAAATAAAAATGTTCCCTTTTTGTAATTTTCACATAAAAATATGTTGAAAATAATTACAAGAAGAACCATCGCACAGTTTGTAAATAACAACACTGTGAGAAAGCCACAAAGGTCAACTTGTCAGCTCAATATCTTCTCCATAAAAAATTAAAATGAAGAAAACTCACTTTTATTGTACTTAGAATTAAACAATCTTTAAAATGAAAGTGGTCTCATAAATATTGGAGTAAAGATGTGAAATGTGGCCTTTGGGGATGCTATTGCATATTATACCTATGTATATTATTTGTGTATATGTACCTTCCTTGTATTTTTGTGTAAATTATATTTTTAAATATTTATATATTTTATATTTGACTTATGTAAAATACAAATAAAAATCACAAGATCCAAAAAAAATAAAATCATGCATAAATTGTATATATATCACTATGTATATTGTAAAATACCACTTTCTATTTAACTTAATAAATCAACTCATAAAAAATAAAATAAAAATATAATTAAATCCTCTTAAAATATTTTAAAATAATAAATTATTAAATTATATATATATATATTTGTAAAAATAATATATTAAAAATCATAATGTTGTACATATAGGTATATATAACTATAAATAAATGATTTATTTAGTTTTATAAATGTATATAACTTATTTAATACTTTAAAATTCGACATAAATGGGCTAATTTAATTACTAAAAATTTATTCTAAAAAATTCTTTATTTGAATTTATTTTTAAATTTATTTTTTATTTATTTGAATTTTAATCCTTTTTGTCATTTTACGTTTTGTTCTGTTGTACGTCGCGTTCCGATTGGTTGAACCCGGATTTGTTGACCCAGGTCAACTCCTCAACCAATGTCCCTGCCTGTGTTTTCTACTCATCAGACCTGTCTTCTCCATTTTTAACCACTCACTCTGGTCATTAACTCCTCCCGCCTTCTTCTCCAGTTTGTTAGACCTAACCATCGCCTCCAACGCCTGCTCATCAACTCCATATCTCTTGCCTTGGATTGCACAAATTTTGAATTTCAAAACGTAATGGACACTACTCCTATTTATAAATACATTTCCTCCCCATGTCAACATAAAGGATGCAATGTTTGGTGAGGGCAAAAAAGGATCTAAAGTCTAATGTCCAAGTCCCAGTATTATTACAAATAATAATAAATAATAAAACACTCTCTCATAAAAAATAACACAAAGCCTAAGCTAAGATCTATGCAAATGTTCTCCTTGCTATTCTTTCTTCCTCTCCTACTGGCGAGGGCAAGAAGGCCAGTCTCCACCATGCTTGGCTGCATCAACTCCCTAAGAAGTCGTCCTCGCATGGGGGCCCTCACATCAAAGACAACAGAGGTAAGTATTAATGCAGATAATCAAGTAATATGTACAAAGGAATAAGAGTTATGATATGTACAACTAAGAAAAAGATAGAAAAATATGTACATAAAAAAATAAAAGAAAAGGAAACAATGCACAAGTTAGGCTACAACATGTTTCTCCCCTACAATGGTGCCATTTGTTTTGCATATATCCGCGAGGGTCTAAAATATCCTCACTAAAAGAATAACGAAGAAAGACTATCAATGAGGCGATCGCTCATGAATTTTGCATTAAGACAACAAGTTCCCACAATATATAAATAATCAATGAATGGCAAAAATGTGAAGCACAATTTATTTACTCTACAAACAAAGGTGTAAAGTGCAGGCATGTAGAGGTCGAACCACTGAGAGCAAACTAGGTAGCCTAATGATTATTTCTAATAAAAAAATTTATGTACACAAGTGTCCTTTTAGTCCTTTTGTGTGGATATATGGTTTTTAAATTTTTATTTGATTTTTATAATCTTTATGTTATTTTATTTTTAAAAGTTAACTCCTTTTTAATATTATAGTAATACAAAATATTATATATATATATGAGTATATAAATGTATATAAGATAAGGTATATATGATATATATATATATATTAAGTAATAAATATATAAAAATCAGTACTATATTAGGAAATGTAGCCCATTATATATATTATATTATTTTTTATTTTTATAAGGTATTTATAATTAATAATTTATATTATATATAGTTATATAATAGAATAAGGCGTATTATAGTTATAATTGTAGCTAAAAATATTCTAAATTTGAAAAATAAAATGTTTTCTACTATTTTTGGGATTGTCAATTATTTTTGCTAATTTTTAAGCATTTTTAAAGTTCAAAATATAAAAAATCAGGGACTTGATAAATATGCCAGATTGTTTTGAGATTTAAAAATACTAAATAAAGTCAGAAATTTCCAAAAGTAATTTTCATATGTAATAGTATATATAAAAAAATTACTAAATAGAAACTAATATTTTTTTCAATTTTGAGGAATTTTTATACTTTTATAGGTATTTGGAGATTTTTTTATTTTTTAACATTTTCTTTTTCTATTTTTAGAGATTTCTTATCAGAAGTTATAAATTACTAAAATAGATGATTTTTTTATTTTTTCCAAAAAAGATTTCATATTTTTTTGGTTTTTTAGTCAAACATTGAGAAAGTGTGTTCTTTTTAATTTTTTTATAAATAGAAAAGTGCATAAAATGCAAAACTAATTATATAGTGTGAAAGAGCATGCATCCCAATAACTTGTCCTATTTTTTAATAATTTTTGGTGCATGTATGAAATTTACAAAAATTATACAAACATGCATAAAATATTATAAGCTGGAAAGGGCATTTTTGTAATTAAAATATAAGGCTGGGGTGTACATGTAATTTTTACACAAGTTTAGAATTGATATTTAAATTTTATGGACTAAATTAAAATTACAAAAAACTAATGGTGTACCCCTGTAATTTACCTAACACAAACATGGATCTAAATACAAGAAACCGTAAGGGGTTCCACATAAAATGATCGTATTTATTTACACTTTAAATTGTTTTTATAAGACTAAATATGAATAAATAAAAAATGAGGGTTAGATATGCATTACCCCATAGAAAGGCGTAGGGGGCTGACGGTTCTGATCTTCTTACTCTACATGCATCGACTACTCCTCGCACGATGACACTTCCGTCGCGAACGATTGAGATTGGATCCCCATATTGGATCGAACAGTCGTAATTATGCAAATCTGGTACTTGCTACTCATCTGGGCTTCTGGCCTTGATCAGATGGCTATGATAGATCCTGGAAAACATGGAAGAGTCCCATTCCTCCTAAACATGGGATCTATGCAGCTCGTGCCTCCGATCTTCGTTCTTGCTGAGAAGGCGCTCTAATGGTGGGGGTGGTCAGCACTGAGTGGTGGTCCTAGAATGGTCGAGATCCCATCGTTAGGTCTCTGGCATGTCTTGGAGCGTCGAGCTCTGACTTATCTGCGAATGGGGCTCAGATGCCCCCTTCCAGACCTACAAGTTCGATGGGAATCTTTGCAAGGAATGGGCGATCAAGCATGGGCATTTATTGCTAGGTTTCGAGGCGAGATGAGGGAAGGCAGAGGTGCTCTAGCAAAGGCAACGGGGGGAACACTGATTGACTAAATCTGGAGCAATTCAGGTGGCGTGATGAGTTGAGGAAGTGGGTAATGTGTTGAGGAATGATGTGAGGGTGTCGAGGGAATCAGATATGGTCAGAAATAGCATGGAACAAAGTCAGTGTCTGGAGCTCTAGCGATCAATTCGATTGGATTTTAAGCTACGCTACGGATCTAATACCTAAATAAAATGCAGAAACATGAAAGGTAAGACTAAATCTATCTAGAAATGGATAAAAAGTGTGCATCTCATACCTGGGAACCAGGGAGTGGAGGTCTCGTTGGAGCTCCTCCATGGACCACCTCCTCTCCTCCTAGCACCGCCTCAACTTCGGGGGATGCTCTCTCTGTCACCGGGAACACACACAAGCACATGCGAAGTGAGGGGATTTAGTACTTGAAGAGTTTCCAAATAACAAAAGAATGGAAATGAGTTGGTTTGAAGAAGATTGATGGGTGGATCTAAAGATCATACGTGAATCACAAAGATCGCACCTGTAATTTTTGTTCAAAGATCAAGGTGATTTGATCATTAGATCATTAGGGGAAATGGAGAAAATATGAGTGCTCGAGGTAGGTGTCAGAGTAGAGAAGACAAAGGGGGCAGTTGACTTCGGTAAGCAAACGATGTAATCCGGTTGGTCCACGTGGACCAACCTGATAAATGCAAGGCAAAAATGCCTTGTAAAATTAATAATAATTAGTAAATCAGTTTACTAATTTTAGGTTATAAAATTTAAAAAATTCTTCATTATTTTATTTATTATTTTATTCCTATTACTATTTTTTATTAGGTTATTTATAACAAGTTACTACTTACAAGTATAATTATATGTATATTGACCTATGTTTTGAATATTTTATTTTTATTTTGTATTTAGATTTTATTATTGTATATAAAGATTTTATATATATTTATAATTTATTTTACTGTACTCAAATATATTTTTATATATTTATTTTATTTTGATAAAAATCGAGGTATAAATTATATTAGTATATATATAGCATATTCATCTATGTATTTTTGTGTACTATTTCATTTTTCATGTATTTATATTAGTTTTTATTCTATTCTAAATATGTACCTATAATATAAATAATATTTATAAATATATAAAAATATATGGTAATGAAAAATATAAAGAATAAATAAAATGAATATTTTATTCAAGTTTGTAGTATAATAGGGGTCCAAAACCTAACTGTTGCATATTAAGTCCAAATTAAATGAAACCATCTTCTCTAAAAAGATAATAAAAAGTTACATGCAATTAAAGTGATTTTAATGCATTTTGAGTTCATTTGGAGAAGATATGGGTCTCGGAATTTTGGGTTTTGGAATTTTATTCAGAGCGTAGAATGTACAATGCATATAATTTTTGTGTAAAGTAAATTTTGTATTTTTCTATTTATTTTTATCTACAACTTTCATGTAGAAAGTTTATTTACTTGAGGTATAAGTAATAAATAATAAGATAGGTCCCAAAAATGCATTATTGAAGAATAAATAATTAGGGCTATTATTGTGTTTTTGGCCTTTATCCCCCCACCCTACTTTATTCCTTATAGTCCCAGTCATCATGATGCCTATGTATTGGGGATTACGGTAATAAAACACCTTGGGGAATGTATTTATTTTTCTTTATTTTTCTTTATTCTTTTATTTTTTCTTGAAGCACTTTATTTTATATAATATTTATATAATAAATAATGAATGTTAATTTAGGAAGAATAATGATATTTACATGCATTTAGCTAGGGAATGAACGCCAAAATGATATAATAAAGGTGATGAAATGGAGGTTCATCCCCCCCTAATACTGGTCTTTGCTAGTCCCAAGCCAACACCTATGCCTATACATGCAGAAAAGAAAAATAAATAAAAGAAATAGAAAAAACATGGATAGATTTTGACTTTTTAACTTGTCTTTATAAAATCAAAGTTTGGAGCTCAGTCCGACCTTCGAACATTAAATTTGGCCGTATCCTTGTATGGAAATCGGACTTGAAACACAACAGCCTCTGAAATCCACAAAACTGTATTAAAATCTCCTAAATAGATAGGTCAGAATAAGTCAACTCATACGCAAACCATTCTTACTATGAATCTATCTTGGACATTGTATTTGATATTTATATCTCCTAAGCTGAAGCAGTAAAAGTCAGTCTTCTCCAACACCATGACACCAATTCCCCAATCCAACAACTCTTTACTCGAGAGGCAGGGCATTCCCTTCTAAGTTCAAGTATAACCAGCTCAAGGAGAGGAGGTGGAGAAAAGAATGGATGGTAGCTAGTGTAGCTACTTATCCTAGGATGCTTGCCTAGTGTAGCCAAGTCATCCGGTTGCTGGCTCACATGAATATGACTTTGAAGATCAAGCTTGCTTATTGTCTATACAAATATGTACGCACTCCGGCAAGCATTTTATTTTCATTCAGTATTTTTTTAGTATTTTTATTGTTTTTTTAATACACTATATACAACAACATTTACATAAGGACCTTTTCCTCTTGAGCCAGTAGACTATCCCTCTTTTGAAGCAATATTGTAACCCACAACTTTTGTCGTAAGACCTCATGGCTAATGGATCGAAATGGGGCACAATGGCCACAATTATGTGGCTTCCAATGTTTCCACTGGCTTGTGTCTAATGTCGGCAAATCTTGCCCTCTACCATATCAACTGAGGTGAGAAAAGTGAAAGGTGTGTACGCTAGGTCATTATAAATAAGCGTCATGTGTGTGTTCCAAATATTCTACCTAGGCAGTCAAGACGACATTGAACTAAGTCTCGTGTTCTCCAAGAATTAAGTCTATCATACATGAAGTATCTCAATTCTAGTTCCTATGTGGTCCTTATGATTATGTAGATTTATCGTCAAACAAAGCTCCAATCTTCGTAATTTACTTAGACTTGTTTAATTATCAATATCAATCCAAAAAATGCAAATTGTATGTACAATGAAAAGAAAATATTTCTGTGATGTAATTTTCTAATTTTGATCTTTTTATTGATTTTTGAAAAAGATTTTCATATTTTTATGCAGATTTGGAAAAGATTTTGCAAATGTTGTTAGGATTTTTAATTTTGCAAATTTTTAGGGATTTTTCAAAACAAAAAGAGTTTTGGAAAATAATTATATATATATATATATATTTACACAGTAGTGCATCTTTTTTTACAAGAATTGGGACTTAAGAACTTTACATGTTACTTACCAATTTATTTATAAGGTTTGTAAAGGATTTCTATAGTTCTCAAAATTATTTGTAATGGGTTTTACAAACATTTTGAAAACTTTATTTTAAAAGAATAATTTGACAAAAAAAATTTACAAATGATTACAAAATTTGAAAATCATTTTGCAAATATTCTTCAAATAGCCTGTGTAAAATTTTCAAACTATTTTTGTAACCATTTTCAAAATCATTTACAAATAGATTTTCATAACATTTTTAGTCAAACAAATAAAAGAATTAAAAAAAACATTTCTACAAAGGTTGAAAATATTTTACAAATAGTTTTCAAAAGTTTTTTCAAATATTTTTTCTAACCATTTTTCAATCATTTTGCATAATATTTTTACATGATTCATTAATCAGTATATACAAGGAATTTCTAATCAATTTTATAGAAGTGTTTTATTCTCAATTAATTAATTGTATTTTAGCCATGCTTATTAAAAATACGATTGTACTAGTTATGACTAAAGTATATACAATGTATATATGACCTCATATACTTAGCTTGAGAAATGTCCTCATAGATTGAAGAGAAAAGAAACAACATAACTCATACTAAGTATAAAAGAGCCTATAATACAATGACCACAGAATAAAGAATCAATGAAGGAGAAGTCAACCATCCCAGCCTATACTTATGATGAAATATCCTAAGTATAGCAGGTTGTATATGCATGCAGGGAGGGTTGAGGGTGGGAATAAATAGATAAGAGACTCATCCCTTCTCCCCTTATACTTAGGGTGGAATAACCCTAAGTATAAACAGTAATATCAACAAGAGAAGAGACAGGTGAGGGATCAAATATTTAACAATGGGACCTACTCATGCCCCTTATATTTAGGATGAATCATATCCTAAGTATAGCGATGATTACTGAGAGGAATGAAAGAAAGAAGCAAAAGAAAAATAAACATAAGAAAATAATAGAAGAAAGGAAGAAATAAAGAAAAGAAGAAAGAGTTTTATAAGAGCATTATCAGAATATTTTGATGCCATTGTAGTTGTATAGGTTGCATCGTTGAAGATCACTTGAACTGAGTCAATAATGGCTAAGAAAGTGTCATGCTTAATGTATGACTTCAATAACTGACCATTGACAACAAACGATTGTGCATCAGATGACAACTATGATATCAAAATGCTTTCATTGTCATGAACTTAGTTTACTCTAAATGGTCCTATCCATTTACTCTTTAATTTCCCCAATAATATCTTCAACTTTGCATCGAACAACCACACTTTCTGCCCATTCTTGAAGGTCTTTTTCTGATGCGTCAGTCATGCCTGCATTTATCCATCTCCTTATCCATTAAGCCGTTATCATAAGCTAGTCTCAGAGTTCCAAGAACTTGTTCAAATCCACTTTTCTTTGTAGACCACCTTTGTTTGAGTCCAAGTTGCAAATGTTGATTGCCCATAATGATTTATGAATTAGCTCTATGGGCATGTGGCAATGCTTTCCATATATAAGATGATAAAGAAACATGCCCAAGGGAAACTTGTAAGCAGTTCTATATGCCCAAAGGACAGAGTACAAGAGTTGGGACCGATTCTTTCTATTCAGTTTCGTAAGCTTCTGTAGAATTGTCTTGATTTCTCTGTTTGATAGCTCTGCCAAGCCATTGGTTTAAGGATGATAAGGAGAAGTGACTCGATATTTGATGTCGTTTTCCTTCATTAATTTCTTGACCTCTTTATTTATGAAGTGACTGCCCTCGTCTGATATGAGAATCTTCGATATTCGAAATTGTGAAATGATATTCTCTCTCAGAAATTGACAAATTGTACGGCTATCAGCAGCTCAAGCGGGAATGGCTTCAACCCAGTGACTCACATAATTAATGACAAGAAGGATATGCTCAAAATCTGCGACTATTGGGAAAGAGTTCCATGAAATCGATCTCCCAGGCATCGAATACATCTGAAATCAAAATAAGTTTTAGGGCATCAAGTCTTTAGTTGTGAGGATTCCTCCCATTTTCTGAGAGTCAGTGCAACCTTTGATATACGCCGTTCAATCCTTGAATAGTATGGGACAGCATATGCCACACTACAAAACTTTCGCTTCCATTCTATCTACAGAGTGGTGTCCACCTTATTCGAGCGAGTGACAATGCTCGAGGACACTATGATGCTCCTTCTGAAGAATACATCGATGCCAAATACAATCTGCTCCTTCCTTGAATAAGAGTGGGTCTTCCCGTTGATAGAAATATATTGTGGACAAGATCGTGTCCATCTTGATCTTTGTCTAATCTTTTCGGACTACACCAGAAATGAGGTAGTTTATAAGTTAAACATACCAAGAGAGAGTCTCCACGATAAGAATCGACTCGTCAGGAAAGGTGTCTATGATGGGTGCATCACTAGTAGAGGTTCTTGATATTTAATTCTAGAGAGGTGATCTGCTACTACATTCTGAACTCCAGGCTTGTCCTTAAATTACAAATCAAATTCTTAGAGGATAAGGAACCATATGATAAATATGTGCTTCACATCCTTCTTCTGCTATAGGGCACCAGATAACAGAGTTGTCAGTGTAAATGGTGACTTTAGATCCAAGCAGATAGGATCTGAACTTCTCGAGGGAGAAAACCATAGCTAGCAACTCTTTCTCTTTAACAATGTAGTTCTGTCATGCTTCAGCTAATGTCTTGCTGTCGTGGTGAATGGCATAGGGCACATTATCTTTCTTTTGTCCTAATGCAACCCCAACTGCAAAATCTGATGCATTGGTCATGATCTCAAAAGTAGAGACCAATCCGGTAGATGTAGCAGTGGAGCTTGAGTGATTAGCTCCTTCAACTGATTGAAATATAGGAGAACCTGCTGATAAACATTAAACTCGGTCTCCTTGCATAACAATTCAGTTAGAGGTCAATCGATACATCTGAAATCCTTGATGAGTCATCTGTAGAAACCCACATTCCCAATGAATGACCTCACATGTCTGACATTTTAAAGTGGTTCAAGATTGGAAATCACATCCACCTTTGTTAGATCTACTTCCATGCCATGCTTGGAAACGACGTGGCCCTATAAAACCCCTTCAATGACTATAAAGTGGGTCTTTTTCCAAGACAGTACTAGATTGAATTCTAGCATTTCTGAAGTACTCTGTCTAGGTGCTCAAGGTAAGAATCAAAGCTGTCACCATAGACAGAGAAGTCATCCATGAACATGAGAAAATTTCCAACCATATCGACAAAGACTACAAACATGAATCTAATGAATGTGGCAGGTGCATTTTACAAACCAAAGGGCATTCTCCTGAAAGCATAGGTATTGAATGGTAAAGTTAAGGTAGTCTTCTCTTGGTCCTATAGGTGATTGCCACCAAGTTGTACCCAGAATACCCATCCAAAAAGCAGAACTCCTTGCTGGCCAATCTTTCCAGAACTTGATCAATAAAGGGCAATGGGAAGTGGTTCTTCTTTGTTGGAACATTGAGGTGGCGGTAATCGATACACAGATGCCAGGATGTCGGTACCTGAGTGGAAATATCCTATCCTCTTTCATTTATGACCATGGCGAGCAATGATTTCTTTGGAACAATATGCATGGGACTCACCCATTTGGAGTTGGAGATTGGATAAATGAAGACTGCATCACACCGTCTCATGATTTCCTTCATGATGACATCCCACAAATCAGGGTTCAATCTTCTCTGAAATTCTCATGACAGCTTGACATCATCTTCCAAATAGATGGTCTATCATGCCAACAAAGTCCCTTGTTATTTTTCTCTAGAACATCGATCAATCGAGATTCCTGATCCGGGGTTAGCCTGCTACTGATGATGACCAGATACATTTTGTTTGCACTCGCAAAGAAAGCATACTTGGGGCCTGCCGGAAGTGGTTTTAACTCTGGTTCTAGTCTATCATGCTTTTCACTCACTTTAGAAACAAAACTGATAGGTGGATGATTTTCCACGATTTTGTAGGTATTCCTCACATCGATTACTGGTGTCTCTATTGATAATGTGTCGAATAAATAATCAAAGAATTAATCATGTTCAGACTGGCATGAATCTTCTGTCTTAAAAAGGTCCATAAACAAGTAAGAATCTATCTCCTAGTTGACATCAAAGCATGTAAAGATTGTGCTTTCCAAGTCCTCTTGTGGAGAGAGGATTTCATGAACCCATTTGTCATTCAAAGAAAATCTGACATCCTTGATTTTTGCAATAAAGTCACAGTCTGCTTTAGATAATTCTTCTTGACCTTCACTAGACATGACCTTTGGTTCACTAACCATTTCTAATGTTAATGTTTTGCTTCTTGAGTAGAACATGATCTTCCTAGACCCATAGTCAACCATAGACTCTGTAATTCGCAAGAAAGGTAGTCTAAGAATAATCGAGGTTTAGAGTAAGGGTACAGGGGGGTCCACATCTAGGACCACAACATCAACAGGAAACTGCATGTCCTGCACCATTACGATAACGTCCTCCAACAAACCTTGGGGTCGCTTGATTGATCGATTAATGAACTGAAGGATCATACGTGTCGGCTTGAGCAGTTCTAGCGTAATTTTTGTGAGCAATGAGGTAGGAGTGAGGTTGATTGAAGAGCCACTATCAAGCAAAGTTCGCTTGAATACTTGGTCAAAAATCTCACATCTGATTAAGGGTTCTCCTTTGTCTGGCTTCTTATTTGGAAGATTGCCGATGGTTGCAAATGTAGCCATGATAAGGAAGTGTATCCCAACTAGTTGACGTTTGTTATTGTGGTTTGACCGATGCTTTTTCGTGCATGATTCTTTTAATCCCTTCTTCGCAGTAGGAACATATTCCATGACTTTTATCAAAGGTAATTCAACAGTCAAGTATATAAGAATCTCCACAACACCTGGATCAGATAATGCATTTTTTCATTTATGTAATTTTTTTTCAATTGCATCAGGAAAAGGAAGATGTATAAAACTAAAATCAAAAGTATTGTTCTTATTTACATAAGAATTCATGTCCACAACATTTTGTACAACCAGACTGCAAAAAGGTGTATAAGCTGGAGTTGGGGGTGGACATCGAAAAACTGCAGTCTCTGCTTCATAAGCTGGTGCTGGATAGGTTGTTTGAGCTTGCTCCTCCATGGCTGACAAGGCTTCCCTTCAACTGCAATAATCTTTTTTATCTTTTTCATTTTTCTTATTTTATAATTCCTTTTTATAGGGAATGTGGTGGCTGGTAGCTGGCGTGGCTCCTCCTCCTTCTTCCTCACCCGAACAAGTAGCCGGCACAGCTAATGCAGAAGATGATGATTAACTAGGTGAAGGTTTATTACTTCCTTTGATAGGGGCAGACAAAGGCAAGGCCCCATCACTCCTGACAGTATCAATATTAGAAAAAAATCACAATCATCTGACTCTATAGGCACAGACAGGACGTCACTTTCTTGCTGCTAATTTCGCTTAAAGTTTCTAGGACTGGCTTCGACCTGGGTCGGAACTGGAGTTTTGGTGGTTGTCTGGTCATCCAGCTTCTGAGTCATATCCGCTAATCCCTTAACTAACTAGGCCAGGCAATTGAGGCTCAGGTTCACAGGAACCATATCGGAAGGTTCAGCATGCTGACCAAGCTGTGGTCGATGGTGCAAAGCCTATGAGGGATGGTGCTAATATTGTTGCTGAGGTGGAGGAAGCTCATACTGTTGGTAGTGAGGAGGAGGATACTAATGCTGAGGCGCAACCGCGTACGAATGGTATGTCTTAAGCGAATGGTACTGCATCTGTGGGTACTGTTGGTTTTCTCTCCAATAATTTTGATAATGTGGAGACTGGTGGTATTGAGGTTGTTGGGATTGGGTAAATCACCCTCCTTGATGTTGAGAGAATAAACTAGAATTTACAGGTTGGCTCTACTGAGTTACGCCTGGATGGGCCACCTACGCATCATTAGACCAAACTCCATTCACATCTTGAAAGAGAGGCAGTGGAGAGAGAATGGATCATAAGAAGAAGAGAATTCTGTTTGGTACACCACCAACTACTACTGTTGTGGCGCCTAGTCAGGAGTTTACGTGTAATACACATGTTGTGCCACCGACTGTTGAGGACTAGGCTGAGGCTGATGCTGCATGAGCTAATCTTCTTTCTTCTCGGTCATAGTCTCAAACGGTTGAGTCGTCGACTGGCCACTAATGCTACTCACCAGCAACTCCAATTACTTGGTGATCTGATCCATTTTGACAAGATTTTGTGTTCTTTGTTCAATCACAACTGATTTATCGAGATCTTGTGATTGCTTCTCGATGATATCAACCTTAAAGAGATGGCCCCTAATGATGCTGAGGTTGGAGCTATCATCTCTCTTTGCCTCATGAGACGCTGCCATATGGAATGGCTTGTGGAGGATCTGAGACTGCTTCTGTTATGCTCGAGATGAAGAAAGGGAGGCATCTCCTTCGGCCATATCCTCAAATATCTTCCAAACAACATCTTCATCCTTGCTAAAATGTGACCCCCCATAGGATGAGTCAACTTGCCTCTGACTTTTCGTAGTCAAGACCCTGACGAAGTGTTAGACCAAGCTAATCTTCGGTATGTCATGGTGGGGGCATTTCTCCTGCAGATCTTCGAATCTATCCCATGCTTCATTAACAGACTTGTGGGTTAAACCGACTGAGAGGGTAGAACTTGTGAGAACAGACTCGTGGGTTGAGCCGACCGAATGGAACGAACTGGGAGAAGCTTCTAATACGGGCTCACATCTGGTTGAGCTGACCAATAGGGTAGAACTTGTAGAGGAATGCAAACTTGAGAACTTCCCAGATTGTTGATAATTGTCTCTAATCAAGCGGTAAATAGATTATCGAAGTAGAAACCAATAAAAAGAGGGACATTAATCAAACAAAACTAACAAACACCGAATAGGAATTTCTTTCACTATTTATTTTACGAGGTAAGTGTTCTTGTGTCGGACACACAGAGGCAGAAAATCACGCACGTGAAAATTCAAGTGAAAAAATATTTTTATGATATTTTTATCTTTCTTTATTTTTATTTTTCGAGGCAAGAAAATTCTTTTTAATTTTATTTTTTTTAATTTTTAAAATTTCATTTGATTTTCAAGGGAATATTTTTCGAACAAAATTTATCTACAATATAATAGGTGAAAAAAAGTATATAGGTGATACTATACAATAGATGAAAACCACAAGCAACGGGTTTGAGAAAGAGTAGAAAACAAAACAAAATAGATCAAGATTCGAGAAATAAAACTCGCAAAGAATCATAGGAAAATAATACGATGAAAGATTACATTCTCGTGTCTACAATGTTCACAATAGTCCAAAGTAGGAGTGTAAAAAAATACAAGTGAAAATATATGAAATTCTTTCAAATAGGTCCCTGGTCAGGGGCCTATTTGTAAGTAACTATATAGAGCCTTACACTTAGGCCCCTATTCAAGGACCTAAATGTAATAAAAGAATCTTTTGGAGGTGCACCTGAATTTCTTGGAACTCTGGGTTTAAGATGAAAATTTTCTTTTGCTTAGTAGCGAATAGATGACATTTAAAGGCTCAAGGTGATCTGGACCATTCGTGGTCGAACACATGGCAGCCACCTGCTGCTCGAGTACTTGAGGGCGCTCTTCCCTAATCTAGGTATGGGTGGCGGCGCTCTTCTTCTTCGATGCTGATACGGCTACGACTGGGCTCCTATACAGCCAGGAGGGAGTAGCTTCTCCCTCCGAGCTCGCCTACGGGTGGAGGAAACATAGTAGGTGGCAGCGATGCTGAATCGTCCAGCTAGGGTTGAAGCCCTTCCTGCAGTTCCTAAACTAATCGTTGCTCCTACTTAATGCAATCGATAAAGAAAGGCACTGCTCCGAACATGCAAATATTTTCCAGACCAAAAAGAGGATGCTCGATTCTTATGAGAATCAGCCAAAATAATAAAGAGACATTGCAGGACTAAAGGTGTTCTAGGCAGATGATATCCATATGCAAATTTGAATTGACTTTCAAAAATTTTGATCGTGGATCTGAAGTGTGGTACACAAAAGATGATTAAGCTACCTAATAATGTGATTACACTACCTAATTGGGGTTGAGGATCAAGAAATTAAGAGAAAAATTGAATGAGGTCACCTAGGGACTGGAGGTGTATGGCCTCCGATCGTTGCTCGACAATGTGTGTTCATCGGAGCTGCTTGTCACATTAGTGGCGATTCAAGGTGGATGGCACCTTGGAACTCTTCCCCCGATGATTAGCCTTCCTCGCGGGCCTCTCTACACATGATCTCACCATGGCGATCGATTGGGATGAGGCAGAGAAGAAAGGAGATCAGCCAAGTGTTTCTGGTTATGGAGAAGTTGGTTTGAACTAAAGCAGCTTAGGATGATTAAATAGGATGATATGTAGTGGTTCTAGTTAGATCTGATGATGGGCGTGTCTGAGGCTAGTTAGATATAGGAAATGGAGGGTTGGGATTGAAGTTTAGAAGAAGAATGATGATGGGAAAAAGGAGTGAAGATCACCTGGTGAAACAAGTTCCAGCCAACTTCTTCTAGGGGAAGAAGCACCGGGTGTTGACACATGTCAACAGTTGGTTGGCTAGAATTTGTAAAATAAATAATGATTATTAAATGGCATTATTTAACTTAGTATAAAACTAGATAATGTAAATATTTAAAAAAATTAATTTATTATATAATTTACTTTTTTAAATAATAATTATGTTATGAAATATAAATATTATATTATTATATGTGTATATAGAATAATTAATAAATAATATTTATTTTAATAATTTAAAAAATAAAATATTGATTTTATATAGAATTAATTATTAAGATAATAAATAAGTTGTATGTGAATTTTTAAATAATTTAATAAAATTTTAATATATATACCAATATATAGTTTACAATTCAAATTCATCTATAAATTAGAGTTTTTTTATTTATTTAAAATATTAAATATTGTTAAAAAATTCTAAAATATTTCATGGCTAAAATACAAGATCACGAAAATAATTAAAGATTATAACATCAAGAAAATTATAAATATGTTCTAAAAAGATAAATAGCATAGACACCCAGTTGTCAATATGTGCCAAAATTGACTTTTTGCAAACAGACTCTGATTTTAGTATAATCACCTTCATTATTTTGAGAATATCATTTTATGAACTTTAAATATGAATAGAGTAATGTTGGAGTTCGAATGCGAAAGACAAGATGTTCAGAAGTTAAGACAATTTAAAAGTTGGATTTCTTAGCATATATACAAGATAATATTTTTACCTTATTTTTATATTTTTCTATATAATTTTAGAAATAGGTAGGAAAAGACTTTGGTGAAAAATATACACAAATGATTTAATTAACAATCAATGAAGTTTTGGTAATTATTTGATAATTAGTAAATATTGTGTAGGGTGTACAAATAATATTTTTTGTGGATTTTTGATGATCGCGAAATCTACCTCTTTAATAGTCGATAATTGTAGTATAGGAGGCAGATTTCGGTCGTCAAAATACCACAAGCTTTGAATGTTGTGGAATATTTTACTTGGTAAGTTTACCAAGGTCGAACACAGGGAACAGTGATTTTTAGTTGCGCGGTCTTTAATCAAATTAAATAATCAAATTTAAGCTCGATTAATTTTTGCGTTGATGAAAATATACAATGCAACGATGAAAATGCTATGCAAAAATAAACAGAATTTATGCTCTGGATCTGTGATCTAGAATTCCAATCCAAACAATGATGATCAATTTCCTCTATAATAAATCACAGATCAGACGATATCAAAACCAGAAATATGTGTCAAATTAATTCATAATGCGAATAAGAGTGAATATATCTCGGAGAATTCATGCAATCAATTTTATCTCCAAAATTCTTCAAATTATATTCTTAAGAGATGTTTGCAGTCCACAAGTCAATATGTCTACTCAATCTCCTTCATTTAATCCCTGCATAAAATAAGTACTCAAATAATATCTTAACTCCAACGAATCCCTGCAAAATAAGTCATCAAATATTTCAAGGGAAATGTGGCACAAATATGTCAAAATAAGCCTACAAAAGCCAATAGATATCCTCAATAAATATTCTCATTAAATGACCTCAGATCTGTTCACAAGCTATGCTAAGTTGTAAAGCATGAAAAGAGCTTCGAAACGACATATTATATGCTAAAATCGGAGTCCGTATGACAAAGATATGATAAAATGAAACTCCATGGACTAAATCGTAAATAAAATAAAGTTTTTCTTTCAAAATGGTCCCTGGAAGGACTTATCTGCAATTTATTAAAGTCGCAGGGGCTCCTGTGCAATTTACCCCTGGCGGGGGCCTTCTTGCAATTTTTGAAAAGGCCAGGGGCTTCGGTGAAATTTTCCCACGCGCACGTGCGAAGCACGTGCGCCAGGAGGCTTGTATGCGGAGGCGGAGGCTCGGGGCCCCGAGCATGTGGTTCGGGTGACGAACCTGAGGCTTGGGTCGGACAGGAGGTTCAGACTCCGCGCCTGTGGTTCGGAGCACCCGAACCTCCAGCTTTGGAGGACGGTTTAGGGGCGGCACGTGGCGGGCCTGGAGCCGTTGGATCAAGGGGTTGAGCCCCTGATCCGACGGTGGCTGGGCGTGGTGATGGAGGGCGGGGCGGCCGAAGCGCGCCGCGTGACTCGCTGGCGCCATTGGGGTGGCGAAGGTGAGGCGGCGACCGGAGGAGATGAAGCCGCACCTCAGCCGACACACGGCGCGAGGCGCGGGCGGCGGAGGTCGTTGCGGGCGGCGGAGGCTCCGCGCGAGGCGGAGGTGGTGGCGATCGATGGAGGGCGGAGCGGGCGGCGGAGCCTTCGCGCGAAGCGGAGGTGCCGTGGGGGCGGCGAAGGCGAGGCGGCGTCTCCGCGCAAAGGCGGAGGCTCTGGAACGCGGTGGTGGCGCCGGCCAAAGTGGAGGCTCGGGCTGTGAGCGAGGTCTCGGCCGAGGTGCGGGATGACCTGCAACGTTAGCTCAAAAAACAGAGAAGGGGCTGGCTTTGGTGGGTTTGGTGGTGCACGGTCCAGGCCAAGGCGATGCCGGAGCTGACGTCGGAGAAGAAGAAGAAGAAGGAAAGGACACCTGGGGGGTACCTGGCGTGGCTCGAGTCGCGGGAGAGCGACGAGCTCGGCAGGTTGCTGCAACAGGACTTCTTGAAGTCCTGGATCTCACCAAGATCGTGGCCGCTGTCACCGGCGAGAGGGTGGATGGGTTGTGTGGCCGGCCGATGGAGCGTCTTTATAGATGGCTAGATAAGTAACGGCTAAGGGGGAAGAGTTATGGCCGATGGAGGAGGAGTGATGGTGGAGGACAACGACTGGAAGGCGAGGGAGTTACAGGGGAAGAAGGTGAACGGAGGAAGGGGAGGGGCAGGTCACGTGCTGGGCACGTGACCTGGGTGTGATCATGATAGAGTCGGGGTGCCACGTGGCACGCCCAGGGGCTGCCACGTGGCGCTCCAAAAAAATTTCAACTTTGGATAGGGAAAAGAGATAGAAGAAGACCTCGGATCAAAAAATTTCCTTCACAAAAGTTGTTCGTCTCGACGAGATCTATAACTTTTATGAAGGACTTGTGAGCAAATGAGGTCATCTGTGCGAAGTGGTCTTTTTGGTGGTTCTCCGTGTGTATAGAAAACCGCATTTTTGGAGTTTTGTAATTTTTTTGGTATTAGAGAGGATAAAAATTCTAGAAAAAATACGATAAAATAGAAGAAAATTATTTACACATTAATCTAATTTTTTTGGAATTTTAGAGGATTAGAAATTAGGAGAATAAAATAAAAGTAAGAAACGCTCAACTTTTGCACAGACCGACAACAGACACTTGGACTTGGTCAATTTCTTTGATCTCAGTTTTAATCTGGATTTGAACTTTTGCAATTCTTATTAAAACTTTCATCAAAGGACAAAATGAAAAAGAAATAAAATTAAAAGGGTTAATTATGTACATAAAAACTCAGGTCAAAAATAGCAAAAAGTTAAAATGCGCAAAAGAGGCCCAAAACCCAACTTTCACATATGAGCTCCGAATTTTATGAAATTGGTCTTGTTTTGAAGGTACTAGAAAATGGAGTACTTTAAAAGTGAGTAGACCAAAATCGAACACTGTATGTGGGAGATATGCTCATTTTAGTCCATCAGATGTGAAATTTGACTTTGGAATTATTCGACACTTATTGGGGTTAGTATTTTTTTTGTATTTTTTATTTAATAAGATTAGTAATATCTATACAATAGAGGTAGTTTGGGGTCAATCGAAGTTAGGATGAATTAATTAAAAATGCGAGAAGTTAGCGGCTTTTTGGGCTAATTTACACATGGGATTTTAAATGCAATTATGAATGATGAAATGCAGATATTAATCACACATGCATGATGGCTAATAATGCTCTATTAATGTTTAATTACAGGTGAATGATGGGGGACAGAGCCTAAATGACCAATTTTAGCATGATGAATACGAGATTCATCATACCCCTATACTTAGACCATGCTCGTCCCTGAGCATGAATGGATGACTTAGTTGATTACATCCCTGACCGTGCATGTGAATTTTCAAGGCTTAATTCAGAGAAGACCCTTAATTTGAGGGATCCTAAAATTCCGTGCTCAACCAAGCTTCAATCAAAAGGAACCCAACTTCTCTAATTTTCACTCTCTTTTTGTACATATAGTATAAGGATATGATTCTTAGTGTACTGCATTCATGAGAGTCAAGTCGAGACATCACCCAAAGTTCCAATCCAAGAGACTCTCCTCTAGACCTGATCCTCAATCCTAGGGAATAAGTCTATTCTTGCTTCAGTCAACCGTCTCATTAGTTTGTCAGACTTGAAAGTGTAGATGGACGGCCAGTTGATGGAGGGCATAGGATTGTGTCTGATTTTCTCTCCCTTTCATTGGAAAAAGGTGCCTCTCGAGTGCCTTATTACTCAACACAAGTATATTTTAATTTTTTTGATCAATGTGTCCGTCAAGAGAATTTGGAGTCGTCTGCACTTGTTTTTCTGGGAGTACACCGGGGTGTGTCTCTTTTGAGTATCTAAGATACCTTCGACACCCAGACTTGTATCGCTTACGATGCAGAGCCCTTTTATGGTGTCAGCCTGACTCCTTTGGTCCTAATTAGCGCTTGGTCGAAGTGGACACTTCAAAAATATTTGGGAGCGCTCGCCATTGGTGGAAGCTCATTTAGAATTTGACTTTGGATGATAGAGCTTTTCTTGATATTTCTTTTTCTTTTCTTTTGTTGGCTAGCTCCACTGCTTTTACCAAAAATTGGCACACACTGATCAACAATTTTCATTAAATTTCATCACACCCTGGCACTTAGGTCAATATCAAAAAGATAGCATATGAATCTTGTTCACATACTGGCTAGTGTTTTGCTGACACTCAGGTTTTCTGAAGCCTTCATTAACTTTATCCCATCCTCGAATATCATCAGATCGGGTCTAAACTCAAATCTCTAGTCCTAGTTCCTCAAGTGATATCTCAACTCATCTCATCAATCATGCAGTTGTGAAAGTGATTGTGTTGATCATATTCTTTTTTAATGTTAGAGATGAAGAGTGCAATATAGCGCTCAAATCTTTCAAACTAGGGAAGTGTGGATTATTAAGTTCTAAAAACCCTAATGACTAAGGCAGGCTAACTCAGAATCTCAAGATTTCAGAAATCAAGTGTCCTCAAAAATCCTCAAGCCTTGAGTGATAGTGAATGTGTCAGGAATATATCAACCAAGGAATGCATGAAATGCTTGATTAAATGCAAGACCATGAGTGATGATTTTTTTAAAAAAACAGGTAATATACACACTACTCGTACCCACCCCCGATGTTAGAAAAAAAACAAATAAAGTACGAGCTATAGATAAAGTAGATAAAATATATACAAACACACCCCCCTATACTTAGCTTGTGCTATGTCCTCATGGAACAAAGTGAAATGTTGACATAGCTCGTACTCAATATAGAAGGACTAAAAACAAAAGAAGAGTAGTAATGTATAAAAAATGGTAGCGGTCCCCCTATACTTAGGCTCAGGTCAGCGTAAGTATCATCGGATAATTACAGATGGGGAACCGGGAAGAATTTCGGATGTACAAGAGAGTGTAGGTTCCGGAGAGGTGTGCTATCTGGGTAGATCAAATTTTTCATCAAAACCAATGCCCTGAGTGAAGGAGATCTGTTCAACTTGCACTAATTGCTCATTGGATTCGACAAAATGTTTAAGCAGCTGATCGTTGACTATAGATGTTTGCGTGCTATCTGCGGTCTCTGAGATCTCAACACTCCCATTATTGTGTACCTCTCTTACAATGAAGGGTCTCGTCCATTTTGATTTCAATTTCCCTTGGAAAATTTTCAACTTCGCATTAAATAGCCAAACTTTCTGCCCTGGGACAAAGATCTTTGTTCGAATGTTCTTGTCATGCCATCTCTTTACTTTGTCTTTGTAGATGGTGTTGTTTTCATAAGCATGATTTCGAATTTCAGACAGTTCATTCAAATTCATTTCTCGATTCTTCTTTCCTTGGTGACAGTTCCAATTAATCTTTTTGATTGCCCATTCTGATTTATGCACGAGTTCTGCCGGCAAATGGCATGGTTTTCCATATACCATTCTAAACGAGGAGGTGCCCAATGGGGTCTTATAAGCCGTCCGGTAAGCCCACAGAACTTGGTCCAAGAGTTGGGACCAGTTCTTCCTGTCAGGGCGAACGAGCTTCTGTAAAATTCCTTTAACCTCCCTGTTTGACACCTCGGCCATGCCATTGGATTGTGGGTGGTAAGGAGTAGTGACACGGTGCTCAATGCCGTATTCCTTAGTCAACTTCTTCACCTCCCGGTTGATAAAGTGGCTTCCCCCATCAGATATTAAAACTTTTGGAATTCCAAACCTCGAAATAATATGATCTTTTAAAAACCTGCAAACAGTTTTGCTATCTGCAGCTCGAGTAGGGATAGCCTCCACCCATCTAGATAAATAATCTACCACGAGAAGAATATATTCAAATCCTTGACTATTGGGGAATGAGCCCATAAAGTCAATGCCCCATGCATCGAATACGTCACAGATGATCACTGGTTGCATAGGCATGGCATCTTTGGAACCAATGGTTCCTCCCATTTTCTGACAGATTGGGCACGACCTCACAAAATTGTAAGAATCTTTAAACAAGGTCGGCCAGTAAAATCCACATTGCAAGATCTTCTCAGCGGTCCTCTTCCCAGAGTGATGTCCTCCTGCCTCCAAGGTGTGTCATAGATTGAGGATACTTTGATATTCCTCTTGAGGAATACATCTTCTCCATATGCAATCCGGTCTTTCAAAGAAAAGGAAGGGATCTTCCCAATGATAGTGTCTTGCTTCAGATTTGAGTCGATCGATTTTGTTTCTGGGCCAACCTTGAGGAACTTCATTTGAGACAAGATAATTCACCGTGTCTGCATACCAAGGGAGTGAGTTAATAGCAGAAATTGACTCGTCTGGGAAGGTTTCACGGATGGATTCAGATTCCGGAATTTTGTTTTGTTCAATCCGTGATAAATGATCAGCCACGACATTCTTAACGCCAGGTTTGTCCTTAATCTCCAAATCAAATTCTTGAAGCAGTAGAATCCATCTCAGAAGTCGTGCTTTTGCATCCTTTTTGGTCATTAAATAGCGAATGGCAGAGTGATCTGTGTAAACTGTCACCTTAGATCCTAGGAGTATTGATCGAAATTTTTCCAAGACAAAAGCCACAGCAAGCATTTCTTTTTCGGTCACAGTGTAATTTTTCTGAGCAGGATCTAAAACTTTGCTTGCGTAGTGAATAACATACGGGATTCCATCTTTTCGTTGTCCTAATACAGCCCCTACAGCGAAATCAGATGTGTGTGTCATAATCTCGAAGGGAAGAGACCAGTCGGGAGCTTGTAGGATGGGTGTCTCAATGATTCTTTTCTTGAGTAATTGGAAGGCTTCTAGACACTTATGATCTACCAGGAATTCAGTGTCTTTCCCAAGAAGGTCTGTTAACGGTCGGGCAATTTTTGAAAAGTCTTTGATAAATCTCCTGTAAAATCCGACATGCCCTAGAAAAGACCGTACTTGTTTCACATTTGTAGGTGGCTCAAGCTTTTTGATCACATCAACTTTGGCAGGGTCAACCTCCATTCCCTTCTTGGAAATGACATGCCCTAGTACAATGCCCTCTTTTACCATGAAATGGTTTTTTTCCCAAGAGAGCACCAGATTCACTTCCCTGCACTTTTCGAGGACTCGATCCAGGTGCGCTAGACAATCATCGAATGAATCACCATGGACCGAGAAGTCATCCATGAAGACTTCCAGGAAATCCCCAACCATGTCGGCAAAAATTGCAATCATGCATCGTTGAAAGGTGCCGGGGGCATTGCAAAGACCAAAAGGCATTCGCTTGAATGCGTATGTGCCGAAGGGACATGTGAAAGTAGTCTTTTCCTGGTCCTCGGGGGCGATGGCTACCTGATTGTAGCCCGAGTACCCGTCTAAGAAACAAAAGTATTCTCTCCCTGCCAATCTCTCCAAGATTTGATCAATAAAAGGCAGCAGAAAGTGATCCTTCTTCGTTGTGGCATTCAGGCGCCTGTAATCCACACAGACACGCCACGACGTAGGTACCTGTGTCGTAATCTCTTCTCCCTCCTCATTGGTGATAATCTGGAGTCCTGACTTTTTCGGGACTACATGCAAAGGTGACACCCATTTGGAGTCGGAGATGGGGTATATGAACCCAGCTTTACACCATTTTTCGATCTCAGTCTTAACCACTTCCCGTAAGTTTGGATTCAATCTACGTTGGCATTCACGGGAGGGTTTAGCATTATCTTCCAAGTAAATATGGTGTGAGCACAGGGCTGGGTTAATCCCTGGAAGATCAGACAATCTCCAGCCTATAACCTTGCGGTTTTTCTCCAAAACATTAAGCAGGCAGATCTCCTGCTCTTCGGTCAGATGTGAGCTGATAATGACCGGAAATTGTCCTTTTTGTCCTGCAAGGAAGGCATACTTAAGTGTAGGGGGCAATGGTTTGAGTTCAGGTAAGTCAATGATGTTTCTCGAATCTAATTCTGTCTGTGATGTTTGTTTTTGTGATGTGGACGCTTGTAGTGTATCAATGTTGACCACCATCATGGTTGTATCAGGGATCGGATCGCTAATGATGGAATGAGGTGTGGCAATCGCCGCGTCCGATCTGTGTACCTTACTCAATAAGGAGAATGGACTGACAGGTCTAGAGTGGCCTCTGAGTCTCCAAGAGTATAGGTAGATGCATGGATGAGCTGGCAGACTAAGTCATCAACAATTTCCTCACCAGATGAGGTTGATTCTATCATAGCGGTTGGGTTTTGTCTCCAGGACCCAACTGTTGGTTCTGTAATTTCAGTCTCAGTTTCTGATTTTTCAGACTCGGTGCTCGACTCAGTGTCATGTCTTTGGAACCTAGTTTACTGCATTTTAAGTTCAACTTTTCCGAACTGGATTCTCCCGGATGTATAATCAAATATAGCTCCTGCGGTCCTAAGGAAGGGTCGCCCTAGTATCATCTGGGAATCTTTCCAATTTCTAGGGACATCCATGTCAAGAATTGTAAAATCCACTGGGTAGTTTTGTCCCTCTATGTTGATGACAATGTTTCGAATCTCGCCCCTAGGTCGCTTAGTTGAGGTGTCTGCGAATTGAAGTACAGCTGCAGATTGTTTAAGAGGACCTAGATTTAGATGCTCATATAGGGTTGTGGGAATGAGATTGATGGATGATCCATTGTCAAACAATGTTCTCGCAAACTTGATTTCCTTGATGTAGCTAGTGACAAAGTGAGCACCCATGTCTCTCTTCTTTCTTGGCAGCTCATTTTTTATAAGACGAGATGTGGCTACTGAGAGAATGTGTTTCTTTGTTCGGCTATGAGTTTGTTTGTTGGCCCTAGTTGGTGTGCATCTCACCTTCAGGTATTTTCGAAAAGCCGAGTCTCTTTCTATCATCTCGTCTAGGGACAGAGTGACCTTAATATTTTCCTTACATATGCGGGCCATCTCTTCATCATTTTTTTGGTTTTTTATGTTTTTCTTCTTCCCTGTCGTAAGAGCACGGGGGAAAGGAATAGATTTGTTGTGATCAACATCATCACTTTTATTGAATGAAAAAGTTCGTACAGGACTCTGACTCGGACTAAAAATAGAGAAAATTTGAGGTTAGAGGATGGTGTCTTGGTGGCATTTCTTTGTCTGACTCAGACTCAGACTCTCCATTATATCCGGGTGGTGTGGGTGGGACTTGTTCTTTCTCCTCCTGTCTTCCTTTGTCAATTCCCCCAGGGTTGTGTGAATTGGTGGACACTGGGGCTATGTCTTCGTGTTCCTTTGCTCGATCAGGCATGGTTACGGTCCTTCCGCTCCTAAGAGAGATATGATAAGAGTCATTATTTGAGGAGGGCTTAAGCTCAGGTATGGAATAGTCAGAGATTAATACCTGATTGTGTCCAAGGCTATTTGGGTTAGCCTGGACTTGAGCTGGAATCACGGTCTGGGGTGCTGTCACCTCATCTCTCCAACGAGAGAGTCGATTTATGTCGACTCTCATGTCATGAAGCTCATCCAGCACTCGCTGGAGTTCTGGAGAGATAGCAGAAGAGGAGGAGGACCCTAGGCCCTGCCTGGCCTGAGGTCGCTGATATTGCCCTTGTTGGCTTTGGCGTTGGTTCTGCTGTGGCTGAGGTTGCGGGTTCTGATCACCCGTGCGATATTGCTGCCTCTGCTGTAGTTGAGGCTGGTAGGTGGGCTGGGCTTGCGGTGGAGGAGGGTTTGGAGTAGAGTTTTGGCCTGAGATATTGACTGGTTCCAAATTGTACCAGACTCCATTAATCTCCATGACCTGTGGAGGTTCCTCAAAATCAGTCTGAGCGGAGGTTTCATCAGTTTGAGAGGACAAGACTTGGTCTCCACCCCAATGGCTATGTTGCCTTACCCCTTGACCTTGATTGTAGTGAATTTGGTGTATGGGTGCGGGGGGTGCAATCTTTGATACCCTGTCAGCCAATTCCTCCATTTGTTTAGGCAATTTGGCTAATTTCTCCATATCAGATGATTTATGGATCTCCTCCACCTTTTTATAAACCTGCTCAACCATAGTTAGCTTATCAGCTATTATTCCCATGTCAGCATTGTGATCGGTCGTCAGATTATTCACCATCTTTTTGGAGCCGGCTAAGTAAGCCCGGCTGGTGGTTTGTGCACGACTAGATTCAGCAAGTCTCTCAAACACCCTGTAGACTGTGTCCTCGTGGCGCCCCATGTAGCTTCCTCCGCAGGATGCACTAACCAACCCTTGAGTCTCAGGGTTCAGCCCGCTCACAAGACTTTGGACCAGCATCATTTTAGTTATCCCATGTCCTGGGCATTTCTTTACTAAGTCTGTGAATCTTTCCCAGGTTTCATGAAATGGTTCACTTGAGTGTTGGGTGAAACTCGTGAGCTTTATCCTCATTTTATTAATTCTACTAACTGGGTAGAATTTCTTTAAGAACAGAATCTTGAATGTGGCCCATGTCGTGACTATTTCCCCTAGATTTTTTAGCCAGTAAGACGCCTTATCAGTCAAGGCGAAGGGGACAGCTCTCAACCTTATGTAGTCCTGGCTAACTTTAGGGTGGCAGAGGTTAGCACAGACTAGCTCGAAGTCGCGGAGGAAGATATATGGTTCTTCATGGTTATTTCCTCCGAACTTTGGCAATAGTGCCAGGAAATGCGGTTTGTGTTCGAACGCATCCTCAGGGGGGACAGGTCTCAACCAATTATAATCTTCATCTAATTCTGGGAGATACGTGCCTTCCATAGCAGCCTCGCCTTGTTGTATTATTGCCAACTGCGTCCTAAGTAGTTCATTGGTTTGTTCAGCAGCGGTTATCCTAGCCAAGAGGGCATGTATGGGGTCATTGTTGTTCTCATCGTCACCCGGGTTCTTCTTTGGAGGCATTGTGATTCACCTTCAGGAAGGAAGAGTTAAGTGTTAAGTGCCGGAAATTAATGAGGTTTTTGATAAGGATAAGATATTCCTTAGCAAAGGAGTGAAAAGAACAAGACAAGGAGGATGGAGAGAATCTTTACGAGGAAGCAGACACAAAGCAAACACCAGCCAATTTTCAAGTTCACCACTCAACACAGATGAAGGCACGTCAGGGTTTGGCCGCTTATCTTTTCAGTTTTAATTTAATGACAAGACAATCTTGCAAATTAAGTGGAGCTGTTAGGTGCCGAAATATTTCATAAAGACTGTCCCGAGTTCATACAACTAGTTGCACCCACTTTCAGCCAGTATAGGTGTAAGTACGGACCGTATAATCGGCTACCCGTGTTACTTGAGGACGGTGCCTTCCGCTGTGTCCTCTAAACCACCTACTCTGCTAAGGGAAGTCGGACCGTAAACGGCTACCCGAGACCCTCACTGAAAAGTAGCTAATTGTTTTTAAAATCAGTAGTCTGAATGAAGTATTTCGGTTTTTGGCTCTACCCTAAGGTGTGCGATCTTGTCCTTAAACAAACAATGAGTGGGTTTCTCTCCACCAAACAAGAGTTAATTTTAGGTCAGTTTATTTGCAGTTACCTTGATTAGCAGTCCCAATTTTAGATTAAGGTGATCACTGTAGTTTATGTGAGCACAAAAATTCACGTCTAACGAGCAGTCCCAATTCCGTTAATTCCTAAGTTGTAAAACTCGAGGAGGGAGAATCGAAAAAGCCAATGCAAGCGTAAATCAATGATGCATGCTTAAGAGAAGGACTTACAGTAAATCCTCGCGTTCTTCATGCGGGATGCAAGACAAGGAATTTTAAATTTACACTAAATGATATGCACAAATGAAAAACGCCCTAAACAGTTAGTTCTATTAGCGGGAAGAATTGATTTAAAATTTGGCTAATGTTGAACGATCTATAGTGCGTTTAATTAGTGAAAAAGTGTGGCCTAGAGATTACGAGCACAATCAATAATAAACAAGCAAGTGTATATGTGCCTAAGTCCTACGCCACTTAAGTCGGGTCCCAACCACACAGAAGGGGTTGAAACAGACCCGACACACCACAGGAATGTTCAGTCTTAATTATTACAAGGGTTCAAAGAGAGGGACCCTAAGAATATTGCAAAAATTAAACCTATGCTAAGCTCTCTCTCACAAAATTAAAATTCGGTCTTCATAGCAGATCCTTGAATTAATATCGAAATCCAGTTCCCAGAAGTCTGCGAAGAGAGAATTTGCGGTTAGTAGCAGAAGTAAGAGAGAAATGCAAAATAAAATACAGAAGAAAAAAAATGGCACAAAAATTAATTTTCACAAAAAATCAATTACCAAAATGATTTAAAACCCTAGAAATTCGTTGTTCCCCAGCAACGGTGCCATTTGATGATCGCGAAATCTACCTCTTTAATAGTCGATAATTGTAGTATAGGAGGCAGATTTCGGTCGTCAAAATACCACAAGCTTTGAATGTTGTGGAATATTTTACTTGGTAAGTTTACCAAGGTCGAACACAGGGAACGGTGATTTTTAGTTGCGCGGTCTTGAATCAAATTAAATAATAAAATTTAAGCTCGATTAATTTTTGCGTTGATGAAAATATACAATGCAACGATGAAAATGCTATGCAAAAATAAACAGAATTTATGCTCAGGATCTGTGATCTAGAATTCCAATCCAAACAATGATGATCAATTTCCTCTATAATAAATCACAGATCAGATGATATCAAATCCAGAAATATGTGTCAAATTAATTCATAATGCGAATAAGAGTGAATAGATCTCGGAGAATTCCTGCAATCAATTTTATCTCCAAAATTCTTCAAATTATATTCTTAAGAGATGTTTGCAGTCCACAAGTCAATATGTCTACTCAATCTCCTTCATTTAATCCCTGCATAAAATAAGTCCTCAAATAATATCTTAACTCCAACAAATCCCTGCAAAATAAGTCATCAAATATTTCAAGGGAAATGTGGCACAAATATGTCAAAATAAGCCTGCAAAAGCCAATAGATATCCTCAATAAATATTCTCAAAAAATGACCTCAGATCTGTTCACAATCTATGCTAAGTTGTAGAGCATGAAAAGAGCTTCGAAACGACATATTATATGCTAAAATCGGAGTTCGTATGACAAAGATATGATAAAATGAAGCTCCGGGGACTAAATCGTAAATAAAATGAAGTTTTTCTTTCAAAATGATCCCTGGAAGGACTTATCTGCAATTTATTAAAGTTGCAGGGGCTCCTGTGCAATTTACCCCTGGCGGGGGCCTTCTTGCAATTTCTGAAAAGGCCAGGGGCTTCGGTGAAATTTTCCCACGCGCACGTGCGAAGCACGTGCGCCAGGAGGCTTGTATGCGGAGGCGGAGGCTCAGGGCCCCGAGCCTGTGGTTCGGGTGACGAACCTGAGGCTCGGGTCGGACAGGAGGTTCAGACTCCGCGCCTGTGGTTCGGAGCACCCGAACCTCCAGCTTTGGAGGACGGTTTAAGGGCGGCACGTGGCGGGCCTGGAGCCGTTGGATCAAGGGGTTGAGCCCCTGATCCGACGGTGGCTGGGCGTGGTGATGGAGGGCGGGGCGGCCGAAGCGCGCCGCGTGACTCGCTGGCGCCGCAGGGGTGGCGAAGGCGAGGCGGCGGCCGGAGGAGATGAAGCCGCACCTTGGCTGACACGCAGGCGACGGAGGTCGTTGCGGGCGGCGGAGGCTCCGCGCGAGGCGGAGGTGGTGGCGATCGGCGGAGGGCGGAGCGGGCGGCGGAGGTGCCGCGGGGGCGGCGAAGGCGAGGCGGCGCCTCCGCGCGAAGGCGGAGGCTCTGGAACGCGGTGGTGGCACCGACCAAAGTGGAGGCTCGGGCTGTGAGCGAGGTCTCGGCCGAGGTACGGGATGACCTGCAACGTTAGCTCAAAAAAACAGAGAAGGGGCTGGCTTTGGTGGGTTTGGTGGCGCGGGGTCCAGGCCAAGGCGAGGCCGGAGCTGACGTCAGAGAAGAAGAAGAAGAAGGAAAGGACACCTGGGGGGTACCTGGCGTGGCTCGAGTCACGGGAGAGCGACGAGCTCGGCATCTTGCTGCAACAGGACTTCTTGAAGTCCTGGATCTCACCAAGATCGTGGCCGCTGTCACCGGCGAGAGGGTGGATGGGTTGTGTGGCCGGCCGATGGAGCGTCTTTATAGATGGCTAGATAAGTAACGGCTAAGGGGGAAGAGTTATGGCCGATGGAGGAGGAGTGATGGTGGAGGACAACGGCTAGAAGGCGAGGACGTTACAGGGGAAGAAGGTGAACGGAGGAAGGGGAGGGGGCAGGTCACGTGCTGGGCACGTGACCTGGGTGTGATCATGATAGAGAGTCGGGGGCCACGTGGCACGCCCAGGGGCTGCCACGTGGCGCTCCAAAAAAATTTTAACTTTGGATAGGGAAAAGAGATAGAAGAAGACCTCGTATCAAAAAATTTTCTTTCACGAAAGTTGTTCGTCTCGATGAGATCTACAACTTTCATGAAGGACTTGTGAGCAAATGAGGTCATCTGTGCAAAGTGGTCTTTTTGGTGGTTCTCCGTGTGTATAGAAAACCGCATTTTTGGAGTTTTGTAATTTTTTTGGTATTAGAGAGAATAAAAATTCGAGAAAAAATACGATAAAATAGAAGAAAATTATTTACACATTAATCTAATTTTTTTTTGGAATTTTAGAGGATTAGAAATTAGGAGAATAAAATAAAAGTAAGAAACGCTCAACTTTTGCACAGACCGACAACAGACACTTGGACTTGGTCAATTTCTTTGATCTCAGTTTTAATCTGGATTTGAACTTTTGCAATTATTATTAAAACTTTCATCAAAGGACACAAATGAAAAAGAAATAAAATTAAAAGGGTTAATTATGTACATAAAAACTCAGGTCAAAAATAACAAAAAGTTAAAATGCCCAAAAGAGGCCCAAAACCCAACTTTCACATATGAGCTCCGAATTTTATGAAATTAGTCTTGTTTTGAAGGTATTTGAAAATGGAGTACTTTAAAAGTGAGTAGACAAAAATCAGATACTGTATGTGGGAGATATGCTCATTTTAGTCCATCAGATGTGAAATTTGACTTTGGAATTATTCGACACTTATTGGGGTTAGTAATGTTTTTGTATTTTTTATTTAATAAGATTAGTAATATATATACAATAGAGGTGGTTTGGGGTCAATCGAAGTTAGGATGAATTAACTAAAAATACGAGAAGTTAGCAGCTTTTTGGGCTAATTTACACATGGGATTTTAAATGCAATTATGAATGATGAAATGCAGATATTAATCACACATGCATGATGGCTAATAATGCTCTATTAATGTTTAATTACAGGTGAATGATGGGGGACAGAGCCTAAATGACCAATTTTAGCATGATGAATACGAGATTCATCAATTTCTTCCTTATCTCTCCCTACTTATTTGTTTGTCGATGAATCCATGTTGACTTGGTCTCGAGGGTTAGGTTATATAAATATATCTTGCAGCTATATTTATATTTTATTAGACATATTCTGCATATATACATATCTACTATCCTAATTATTTATGTTTTTTTCTTTTTATTCTTTTATCTATTTACATGTTTTTGATTCATAAAATGCATTTTTATTCTTGAGTGAAGTTTTGTTTATAAATGGAAGTTAATGGATATTCATATGTATTTCATAAGGGTTTTAAGACAAAATGCAGAAAGAATGTTGATGAATCATGGATTCATCAATCCCCTATACTTAAACTTTGCTAGTCCCTTAGCAAACACTTATTTGAAAAATAAGGAAAAAAAGGAAAGTTATAATGGATTTGTTTTCAAAACAAAGTCATGAGAACAGACAAAGGACAAAGCTTGGCCGGGCCTAAAACAAGTATTGTGCCAAAGCCTTAACTAGGATTGGGAATTTAATCTCAATAGTCCTCGAGTTCCACAAAATACTTATTTAGGTTCACCTCAACATCCAAGTCAGATCCACATATCCATATCGCTAACTCTATCAACCTTGAATTCAATTTATACGGCGTCTGAATTGTGTTAGCTCTTCTTGCTTAAAGAAGCGAAGAAACTACCCATCCCAATAATACACTCCCATTGCTTCCTCATACAGCTACCCTTTCCTCGAGGAGGGGGGTATTCCCTTCTATGGTCAGGTGTGTTGTGTCCACAATCGAATAGACAGAGAGAGAGAGTGTGTATAAGAATGAGAAGAGAACTGGAGTGTGACAAGTGTATTCACTTCTCCTTGCAAAACCCATCCAATGTAGCTAAGTCTCCACTAAGATGTGCATGCTTTTTGGAAGCTTGGACCATTGTGGTCATATTTTGTATTTGGTGGCCTCCGCTTGCATTGGTATTGTATTGTTTCTTGCACTGCATCAATCTTTTTATGCCTCGGTGGTTATAGAATCTTTTATTTTCGGCTATATTTTGAGGTCTTTGAAAAATTGTGCCAGCATATCCTTCCCTCATCAGAAGCATTATTTCAACCCTACAACTCCCGTCTTTAGACATCCGTGACACCAGACAAGGATAAAAATTCACCACTAAAATGAACTGCCCTTCGCAACCCCGGGCAAGTCGAGCTAAGTGCAAAGTGCATGTGTCCAAAATTAGTTCACTGATGAAGAGTTAAACGGATGGCACCAAGTGTTCTACTTACGTGAGTTTAAGTTGACTTCCCAAACATTGTCTCAGGGAACCCAAAGATTTAAGTCAAAGACCTACAGAGCCTAAATTCCAGTTCCTAACTAGGCTCCTTACCATGAAAGTTAAAGGCCATAATTAGGCTCCATCCTTTAGACTATTCCCAAAATTTAGGTCTAGAAATCAAACTTATTCGGAAAATTACTAATGCAAATGCAACAATGTTTTTGTGAAGTATATTTTCTGAATTTTGCTCATTTTCATGGATTTTGAAGTTTTGTTATTTTTGGGATTTTTAGGACTTTACATTTTTTATGAATTTCTCATTTTTCGTAAAAAAGTATTTGTACAAGAATTTTATAGGATAAATTACCCATATTTTATTTTGATTAAATACCTATTGAATTTTACAAAATCTATATACCAAAGATTTTACGAAGATTAAATGATTTTACACATATTTTAGTAAATAGTATTTTAAATCAGTATTATACAAATTGAATGCAGATTTTAAATACATATTTTAAATTAAAACTTTTAAATAAGAATGTGCACGTATTTTACTTATTTATATGGATTTTGTTTAAATAATAAATAAATGGATTTTAAATTAATGCTTATACACTTTTTATGGATTGTATAGATATAGAAAATACATAAAAGTACGAGTTATGGACGCAAATATATACAATATATACGCACCCTCTATACTTAGCTTGTGTTATGTCCTCATAACGTCAAAAGAGAAAATGGAGGACATAACTCATGCTAAGTAAAAGTTGGTCAAAAAGAATAAAAGAGTAGAAGTCATTCAACCCCCCATACGTACGATCTGACTGAGGAAAAAGAATATACGAACGAAGGAACAAAAGAAAGAAAGAATAACTGAATCAACGAAATTACTCGGTCCAACCTATACCTAGGATAAGGCATCCTAAGTATAGAAAAGAATGTGGCCAAAAATTAGGGACATGCGATTAGTGTAAAAGAAAGGAAAACAAAGGAAAAGAAAAAAGAACAAAATAAAACATGAGAATCAACAGCAATCGATCTCCCTGTACTTAGGATTTGGTATCCTAAGCATATAAGATGAGCAAAAAATGGGGATGATTGTGGACTACGTAGAATATACGGGTGGTGGTGTACTCTAGAAAACCAATAGGATCACAGGCCTCTGTACAAGATGAAATGAAGGGGAAGAGTAGTCTTGCATCCTATACAAAGTAGATCACCTCAACACGGATCAGATTAGTAGTAGTCTCCACGAAGTGCTCCAGCATCTGCCCATTCACAACGAATGCCTCTACACTAGGTGACACATATGATATAGCTATGCTTCCATTGTTGCGCACCATTCTGACTATATACGATCCTTCCTACTTGCTTTTTAATTTACCAGGAAAAATTCCCAATCATGCATTGAACAACCTGACTCTCTGACTAGGGACAAAAATCTTGTGTTGAGCGTGTCTATCATGCCATATCTTCACTTTCTCCTTGTAAATGAGGATGTTCTCGTATGCCTGATTTCAAATCTCTACTAGCTCATATAGATCCATCTTACTCTTGGTTCTTGCTTTTTGCATATCAAGTTAAATCTCTCTAATGGCCCATTCAGATTTGTGCATGATCTCTACGAGCGATTAACATGATTTCCCATAAACCAGTCTGAAAGGAGAAGTACCTAAGGGACTTTTATATGCAGTATGATATGCCCAAAGAACCTAGTCTTGAAGCTGTGACCAGTTCCTCCTATCTGATTGTACTAATTTATGCAGAATGGATTTACCTCCCTATTTGAAACTTCAGCGATGTCGTTCGTTCGTGGGTGGTAAGGAGAAGCTACTCTGTGATCAATGCCATTTATATTCACTAGCTTTTTCACCACCTTGTAATGAAGTGGCTACCCCCATCTGAAATAAGTATACATGGAATGCCAAATCATGAAATAATATGTTCCCTCAGGAACCTAGACATTATCTTGCTATCATCGGTTCGTGCGAGTATAGCCTTAACCCGTCCACTAACATAATCCAAAGCAAGAAGAATGTACTCAAAGCCGCTGCTCAAAGGGAACTATCACACAAAATCATGCCCCATGTGTCAAAGATCTCATAAATGATAACTGATCGCATTGGCATTGCATCTCTGGCACTGACTGCCCCTGTTGCTCTCAGACAATTGGAGCAACTCTACATGAATGTGCATGCATCTCTAGGAAGAGTCATCCACCAAAATCCGCTCTAGGGTACCTTCTGCGTTGTTCTCATTCCTCAATGATGTCTCCCTACCTCTAAAGAATGGCACCGAGTGAGGACACTATTGTATTCTACATGAGGAATACATCGTCTCTAGATACAATCCAATCTCGCATGAAAAAGAATCGGATCCTCCCAATGGTAGTATCGTGCCTCAGAAACTAGCCTAAACTCGGTCCTTCAGCCAGCCCTGTGGACTCTTTTGTGTCACAAGAAAGTTCACTATCTCTACATACCATGGAAGATCTGTAACTACAAATATACTATCTTCTGGAAATCTCTCTACAATCGCTAGCTTGTACTCATTTGAAGGTTGTTTTGTCTGTAATTGGGAGAGGTAATTAACTACCACATTTTTTACCCCATGGTTATTTATAATGTCCAAATCAAATTCTTGGAGTTAGAGAACCCATCTAAGAAGGTGTGCCATGGCAACTTTCTTCTCCATTAAATATATGATAATTGATTGATCTATATAGATTGTAATCATCGAACCAAGAAGATACGATCTAAATTTGTCCAATGTGATTACCACTGCCAACATCTCTTTCTCTATCACTATGTATTTGCGTCGAGTATTATCTATAGTCTGGATGTTTTATTAGATGGCAACAGGAAGTCCATTCCTCCTTTCTCCTAATACATCCCCAATCGCAAAATCCAAAGCATCTGTCATGATCCCGATGGGAAGAGACCAATCAAGTGGTTGTAGTATAGGAGCACTGATAATGATCACCTTTATTGTGAGGAAGACGATAAAACTAAAATCTGACTGGCGGTTAAAAATGAGAAATGTATCGGGGTAGAGAACCACTCAAAATAAAAATTTGATTTAATCAAACAAAAATCAATAAAAATATAAGAGAGAAAGAAAAATGAATAGAATAAAAGGAGCTCTCTTCTATTTTTACCTACATTAATTATTAATTAGGTAAAATTCTTTGGGTCAAACTCGACGAAGAAGAATAACTATACTCATATTTTTACGAAAATGAATATTTTTGTGGTTTTTAATTTCTTCTTGAAGAAAGGGAAAATATTGTTTTATAGGTTTTAATTTTCGAATTTTTTTATTTGATTTAAGTTTCCAATTTTTATTTTATTTTCAAAGGGATATTTTTCAAAAAAATTTATCTACAATATAGTATGTAAAAAATAGCTTATCTAGGTGATTCTATATAGTAGATAAAATGACTCAAGCTACAGGCTTGAGAGAGAGAGAGAGAAGACAAATAAAACAAAAACAAGTCGAAAATTGAGAAAGAAAACTCGTAAAGAAAACGTCGAAAAATAGATCAAAAAATGAAATGAAATATCACAATGATAGAACAATATGTCTAAATTATTTCAATGTAGTCCAATGTCGAAGAAATAATGTGTAAGAAAACACTACACAAAAAGATAAATGTTTTCTTCAAAATATATCCCTAGTGAGGGACCTATTTTTAAGAAAAACCATGGAATTCGCAAATAGGTCCCTACACGGGACCTATTTGCAATTCTGCAAAACTGCTGGAGCGCCCTTGAATACTGGTACTGTGAGGTCTTCTTTATAATTTTTCCTCCGTTTCACACGTATGGCTAGGATTAGATGTAACCATGCAATCATAATCATCCATTAGTTGCCACGTGCCACGTGTTTGTAATGTGTGTTCTTGGGGAGTTCTTCCTCAATCCTGGAGTGTGAGGAGGCGTTCTTCAATCTCCATCAATCCACGAGCGTTGTTGGAACTTGTTGTAGAGCCAATAGGAGTCGGAGGCATGACCAGAAGAGGGTGCCTCCCCCTTCGAGCTCCCTTGCTGCAGGATGAAGGTGGCAGAGTAGATTGATGGTCAGCTAGGTTTCCAAGCTAGTGCAGTTATATCTTATGTTCTTATGTCTTGGTTGAATGCAGCTCTAGATGTTAACTTGATGAGTATGGAAGCTCAAAAAGATTTACGAACTTGCAAATGAGATTATGGTGTTCGATTTCCCAATTAAATCAGTCCACATGTTAAGACCCAAAGAATGTTTGCAAGTTGTTGAATTATTTCCAAGAATGAAATATTCAGAGAAGAATTGAGTGAAATCGACGTGTGTTTTGATGTGGTTTAGAAATTGTGATCGAGGCAAGCTAAGTAAGTATTTCTATACTCAAATTAGGGCAT
This sequence comes from Ottelia alismoides, assembly GCA_037367405.1. Classification (NCBI taxonomy): domain Eukaryota; kingdom Viridiplantae; phylum Streptophyta; class Magnoliopsida; order Alismatales; family Hydrocharitaceae; genus Ottelia; species Ottelia alismoides. Next base: position 1,110,959 of record JAZKJV010004389.1, read on the forward strand.
AACGATCGAGGAATTTGAATTGGAAATGGAGGAAGTCACTTGGGAAATGGAGGTGTATGACCTCCGGTCTTGACTCGACGGTGAAATGTTCACCGGAGCTCTATGTGCATAGTGGCACGATTCAAGGCTAGGTGAAGCCCTGGAACTTCTTCCTAACGATCAAGCTTCCACACGAGTCGATCACAAGGCCCTATAATGGTCGAGAGTGGTGATGTACGGTGGAGGAATAGAGTCAACAATCAAGTTGTTCTAATTTTGGAGAGTTTTAGTTGCAACAGAGCAACTTTGGGTCAAATTGTAGGTGATTCGACATGAAGTTTTGATAGATCCTAGGGTTGGCATGAGTTAGGGATGTTAGGTGAGTCTGATGGAGGGTTTGTATCAGGTGAAATTGGTAATTTGGCGTGTGAAGAAATAGGAGAAGTAAGGTAGTAGAATAGAATACAGCCAAACAACATTCTTGAAGAAGATGAACCAGGTGCAGGCATGTGTCAACAACCGATTGGCCATATAGTAAAAATATATTAATAATTAGATAATAAATATGAAATAACATTATTTTCAAAAGGTATAATAAAAATGAAAAATAAAATAATTAAGGTACCTAAATTCTAAAATAAATTATTTTGATAAATAATTACTTAAGGAAATATAAATACTATATTAATGACTATGTATATAATATACTTATTAAATAGATGGTGTATTTTACATTTAATAAATTAATAAATGACATATTAAATTTATATTTTATTAGGTAATATAATAATAAATAGAGTGTATGTGATTTTTTCCAGATTTTAATAAAATAATTTAAATATATTAATAAATACATGTGTATCCTCTGCAGTTCAAATTCATTTATAAATAAGGGTATTTAATTTAAATATAATAAAAATATTCTGAAAAAATTTATGGTTAAAATACAAAATCAAGAAAGTAATTCAAAATTATAAAATCGATAAAACTTTAAATAATGTGTTCCGAAGAAAGTAAATAGCCCAGAAACCCAACTAGCATTAGGTCCCAAGACTGACTTTTTGCAAACGGAATTCAATTTTAGTGAAATTATCTTCATTAATTAGAGAATATTATTTTATGAATTTTGAGGGTGAGTAGAGTGAAATTGGAGTTCGTATAAGGTAGTTATGGTTTTCAGAAGTTGAGAAATTAATAATTTCAAAAGTCCGATTTCTTGGCATATATTCAAGATAATATTTTAACTTATTTTTATATTTTTCTATACATTTTTGGAATTAAATAGGAAGATAGATTGGTGGAAAAATGAATAAATTAATTAATTAAAAATCTTTGAAGTTTTGGTAAATATTGGATAAATAATAAATAATGTGTGGAGTGTATAATTAATTCTTTTTTTTATTTTTTCCTAATCCCCCCTACTTACATGTTTGTCTACCAATCCATGCTGACTTTGTATTGGGGGTTAGGTTATATAAATATACATTTCTACTACATTTATATCGTAAAAGTCATATTGTACATATATACATATTTACAATCAACCTTTTTTATTCTTTTATTTATTTACGTGTTTTAATGCATAAAATTGTATTTTTATTCATGAATGTTGTTTTGATAAAATGATGGAATTTAATGAATATTTACATGCATTTGTTAAAGGTTTTAAGAAAAAATGCAGAAAGAATGTTAATGAATCATGGATTTATCAACCCCCTATGCTTAAACTTTGTTACTCCCTTAGCAAACACTTATTTGAAAAATAAGTGAAAAAGAAAGAAAGTTACAATGAATTTGTTTTCCTAAACTAATTCATGAGAACAAACAAATGACAGAGCTTGGTCGGGACTAAAACAAGCATTTTGTCACAAGCATTTTGTCGGAGCCTTAAACTGTCCTCAAGTTCCACAAGTCCTTATTTAGTTTCATCTAAACCACCATCTCAGATCCACTTATCCATATCGCTAACTTTATCAATCCTTGAATTCAATTTGTACAGTGTGTGAATTATGATAGCTCTTGTAACTTAACGAAGTGAAGAAATCACCAATCCTAATAATACACTCCCCTTGGTTCCTCGTCTAGATACCCTTACCTCAAGGAGGGGGTATTCCCTTCTAAGGTTAGCCGTGTTGTGTCCACAATCAAGTAGAGAGAGAATAGAAGAATGAGAAGAGAACTGGAGTGTGATCAATGTAGTCATATCTCTATGTGAAGCCTTTCCAATGTAGCTAAGTCTCCACCAAGATGTGTAGGCTTTTTGGAAGCTTAGACAATTGTGGTCATATTTGGTATTTGGTGGCTTCTCTTTGGATTGGCTTTATAATGTTGCTTGCACTGCATCAATCTTTTTCTGCCTCGATGGTTATAGAATCTTTTATTTCCGTCCATGTTTTGAGGTCTTGGAAAAAATTGTACCAGCAAATCCTTTCCGCATTCAAAGCATTATTCAACCCCACACATCTTTAGATGTTTGCGCCACTAGACAAGGATGAAAATGCACCACTAAAATTAACTACCTTTCGCAACCCCATGCAAGTCGAGCTAAGTGCAAAGTGCATGTGTCCAAATTTGGTTCACTGATAAAGAGTTAAACGAATGGCACCAAGTGTTCTGCTTAGGCACGTTTAAGTTAGCTTCTCAACATGGTCTCATGGGACCCAAATATTTAAGTCAATTCCCCGAAGATTCTAAATTCCAATTCCTAACTAGGCTCCTTACAATGAAAGGTAATGGTCCTACTCAAGATCCATCCATTAAACTATTCCCAATCCTTAGTTCTAGAATTCAAACTTAATCTGAAAAATGCTAATTCAAATGCAGCTAAATATTTGTGAAGTATATTTTCTGAATTTTACTCATTTTTATAGATTTTAAAGATTTTGTAATATTTATGAATTTTAGGACTTTGTATTTTTTTGGATTTTTCAATTTATTTTAAACAAGCACATGTACAAGAATTCTACAAGATAAATTATCAATATTTTATTTGAATTGAATAACTAATGAATTTTACAATTTCTATTTACAAAGAATTTTACAAAGATTAAAATATTTTACACATATTTTGATAAAATAGATTTTAAATTAGAATTATACATATTAAATACATATTTCATATACATAATTTTAATTAAGAAATTCAAATAAGAATTTTACAAATATTGTACTTATTTACAAGGATTTTGTAAATAGTATATAAATAAACAAATTTTAAATTAACCCTTACCCACTTTTTATTTAATTTTATATATAGAAAATACATAAAAGTACGAGTTATGGACACAAGCATATATACAATATATACGCATCCCCTATACTTAGCTTGTGCTATGTCCTCATAGCATCTAAAGAGAAAAAGGAGGACATACCTCATGCTAAGTAAAAGTGGGTGAAAAATAATAAAAGAATAGAAGTCAGTTGACCTACCTATACCTACGATCATGTCATCGCACGTATAATGGAAGATAAAAATGTGGTGACTGAGGAAAATGAATATAAAAATGAAGGAACGAAAGAAAGAAAGAAAAATGAAATAATTGAAGTCACTCAGTCCACCTATACATAGGACAAGGCATCCTAAGTAAAGAAAAGAATGTGGCCAGAAATTAGGGACCAGTGATTAGTGTAAAAGAAAGGAAAACAAAAGAAAATGAAAAAGAACAAAATTGAAAACGCAAATCAACGGGCAATCAACCCCCCATACTCAGGATTAGGTATGCTAAACATATAAGACGAGTAAAAAATGGAGATGATTGTGGACTACGAAAAATATACAAGTGGTGGTGTACTCTAGAAAATCGGAAGGCTCACATGTCACTGTACATGATGAAATGAAGTGGAAGAGTAGTCATGCATCCTATGCAAATTAGATCACCTCAACATGAGCCAGATGATCAATAGTCTCCACGAAGTGCTTCAACCTTTGCCCATTCATTACGAATGGCTCTGCACCGGGTGACACATCTGATATAGCAGTACTTCCATTACCGTGCACCATTCAGACTATATAGTGTCCTTCCCACTTGTTTATTAATTTTCCAGGAAAAAATCTCAATCGTGCATTGAACAATCAAAATTTTTTACCAAGAACAAAGATTTGTTGTCGAATGTTCTATCATGCCATCTCTTGACTTTGTCCTTATATATGAGGTTGTTCTCCTATGTCTGATTTCAAATCTCTACTAGCTCATCCAGATCCCTCTTCCTCTTGGTTCCTACCTTATGCATATCTAATGAAATCTTTCATTTCCCATTTATATTTGTGCATGATTCTACGGGCAAATGGAATGACTTCCAATAAAACAGTCTGAAGGGTGAAGTGCCTAAGGGGTTTTATATGCTCTACGATATGCCCAAAGAACCCGATCTAGAAGCGGTGACCGGTTCTTCCTATCCGATCTTACTAATGTCTGAAGAGTGGATTTCACCTCCCTATTTGAAACTTCATCCATGCCGTTCGTCAGTGGGTGGTAAGGTGAAGCTACTTTGTAACCAATAACATAATTCTTCACTAGTTTTTTCACCTCCTTATTAATGAAGTGGCAACCCCCATCAGAAATAAGAATACATGGAATTCCAAACCATGAAATAATATGTTCTCTCTAGAACCTACACACTATCCTACTATCAGCGGTTCATGCAGGTATAGCCTCCACCCATCTGCTAACATAATCCACAATGAGATGAATGTACTCAAAGGCACTATTCAAAGGGAACAATTCCATATATTCTATGACCCATGTCTCAAAGATCCCACAGATGATAATAGGTTGCATAGGAGTTGTTGCATAGGAGTTGCATCTCTAGCACTGACTGTCCTTAGTGCTCTTTCACAATCCGAGCAACTCCTCACGAATGTGCATGCATCTTTTATAAGAGTCGACCACCATATCCGCTCTAAAGTACCTTCTCAGTTTCCTCTTCCCTGAATGATGTTCAGCTGCATCTAAGGAATGATACATAAGGACACTATTGTACTCCTCATGAGGAATACATCACATGTAGATACAATCCGATCCCTTACAAAAAAGAAGCGGATGCTCCCAATGGTAGTATCGTGCCTAGGAAACTAGCCAATCGACTCAGTCCTTCAGCCACCCCTGTGAACTCTTCTATGTAGCTAGAAAGTTCACTATATCTGCTTACCAACGAGGCTCTGTAACTGCAAAGATACTCTCATTTGGAAATCTCTGTACAATCTCTGGCATGTACTAATCTAAAGGTTGCTCTGTCTATTGTTGGGAGAGATGATCAACTACCACGTTCTTTACACCAGGTTTATCTTTAATGTCCATATTAAACTCCTAGAATAAGAGAATCCATCTAAGAAGGTGTGCATTGGCATACTTCTTCTCCATCAAATATCTAATAGATGAATGGTCTTTGTAAATTGTAATCTTCGAACCAAGAATATATGATTTGAATTTGTCTAATGCGAATACCATTGCCAACATCTCTTTCTCTGCCACCGTATAGATGTGTTGAGCACCATCTGTAGTTCGGCTAGCATAGTAGATGGCAACAGGAAGTCCATTCCACCTCTATCCTAATACAACTATGATCGCAAAATCTGAAGCCTCCGTCATGATGTCAAAGGGAAGAGACCAATGAGGTGGTTGTAGGACAGATACACTGATAGTTATCTCCTTCAATGTGAGGAAGGCACTAGGACATTTGTCATCTATTATGGACTCAATGTATTTGACTAATAATTTAGTTAACGGTTGGGTAATCTTAGGGAAATCCTAAATGAATCGTCCATGGAAACTGACGTGTCCTAGAAAAGACCGTAACAACTTGACGTTGGATGGTTGTTCAAGACTCTTGATGGAAGCCATCTTAGCAGGGTCAACCTCCATGCCTTTCCTGGAGATGACATGCCCCAACATGATCCCATTTGTAACCATAAAACAACTCTTTTCCCATGACAAAACGAGATCCACCTCATTATATTTATGAAGAACCTGGTCTAGGTATGCTAAACAATCGTCAAAGGACTCACCATAGATCGAAACATCAACCATAAAGACCTCTTGAAAATCACCAACCATATCTGCAATGATGGCAAGCATGCACCACTCGAATGTAGCAGGGGCATTGCTCAAACCAAAGGGCATCCATCTAAAACCATATGTGACAAAGGGACAAGTGAAATTGGTCTTCTTTTGATTTTCATGAGCAATGGTAACCTGGTTGTTTCCATAGTAACCATTAAGTAAACATAAGTACTACTTCACTACCAACCTCTCTATGACATGGTGTATAAAAGGAAAAGGGATGTGGTCCTTCTTCAACACAACGTTCAATTTCATGTAATACACCTGCCACGACATGGTTACTCTCTTTGGAATCTCTTCTCCACTCTCATTCTTGTCCATATGAATTCCCGACTTCTTTAGGACAACATGTAATGGGCTAACCCATTCAGAGTTGTAGATGGGATAAATAAATCCTATGTCAAACCATCTAGAAATATCTTTCTTGACAACATCTCGTAAAATTAGATTCGGTCTGCATTAAAACTTTCCCGAAGTTTTGCTGTCATGATCGAGACAGATATGGTGGGAGCACAAAGTAGGATTTATCCCATGGAGATCGGATGCATTCCACCCAATAGCCTTGCGGTTTCTTTCAAGAATCTCTATTAGACGAGATTATTGCTCTTTGGTCAAAGATGAGCTGATAATTATCAGAAAATGCGGACCCGCATGGAAAGCATATTTCATATTGAATGGCAATGTCTTCAGTTCTGATAAGGTAGCATCTGGCTCTGTGTATCCTCATATGTATGTGTGTTAGGATCTGTCATGGTTGTATATGTGTCTACAATATGGTTATCCACCATATCAATTTGCCTTAGAGTCAGACCATAGAAGATGTCTAAAACATCACCTGACTCGCTACTGTCCTCATCCTAAGAACGACTAGAGGAAAATAACTCAACTAAATGAAAACTAGTCTTTAGCTCATCTTAAGTAGAGTAATCATTTGAACTCTCAAAATCTGAAATGTCTACAATAAAATCATTAGGCGTCTTCTCCATCTGCTCATCATCATCCATGTTGAAATATATTGTACCTTCAGAAGATCTGACAAGTGCTGTCTCAGAACCATCCTCTGCCAGGATATCATGGGTCTCTACTTGATACCTCTCAAGGTTGTCAAGGAGAACCTCATACATGTAATCACAGGTGCCTGAGGAACTCAAGGCATCAGAACTAGATGTAGACGCATTGCTGGATGAGTGTGATTATCTCACCATCTTCATATGTAACTTCTCGCGCTTGGTGCGAAAAGATAACTTCCCTGTAACATAATCGAAGATGGTTTTTGTGGTCTCCAAGAAAGGCCTCCCAAGAATGATCGGGGCAAGGTGCAACTGTTTAGGGCAATCCATGTCCACAACAGTAAATTCCACTGTGATTTGCAGGCCCTGCATGGTCACGATAAGGTTCTTTAAAATGCCCTTAGGTATCTTTACAGATCCCTAAGGGCATTTTCATGTCTAGGGCAATCCATGTCCACGATAGTAAATATTATTTAATTTTAATCTTTTATCAAAACCATACTCATGAATAAAAATGCACTTTTTATGCATTGAAAACATGTAAATAAATAATAGAACAAAAATAATGAAAACAAAAAGAAGGTAGAATGTAAATATGTATATATGTACAAAATGACTCATAAAATATAAATATAGTGAAAGATATATTTTTAACCTAAGCACTGAGAGCAAGTCAACATTGACTGGTTGACAAAGAAATATGTAGGGGGGGGTAATGGATCAAAACAATAAAAAATTAATAATTACACACTCTATACATTCTTCATTATTTATCAAATAATTATGAAATCTGCATTGATTTTTAATTAATTCATATGAATATATTTTTCACCAAACTCTTTTCCAAATTATTTTTTCAAACGTATAGAAAAATATAAAAAAGTAAAAATAATATAATGTATATGTGCCAAGAAATCCAACTTTTATGTCAAATCCTCAACTTCCGAACATCATAACTTCCTCGTACAAACTCTAATTTCATATACTCATTATTAAAGTTCCTAAAATAAAATATCTAATTAAAGGAGGTGGTTTCACTAAAATCGGAGTCTGTTTGCAAAAAGTCAATTTTGGGACTTAGTGACAATTGGGTTTTTGAGCTATTTCATTTATCCAAAACACATTATTTGTAGTTTTAATGTTTTTATAATTTTTATTTATTTTCATGATCTTTTATTTCTACAATGATTTATTTCAAAAATTATTGACATTATTTATTATTTTAAATAAATCAAAAACCTTATTTTATAGAAAAAATTGAACAGTGTAACTTATACCCTTATTTATTTATACATCTCAATTAATTTATTAAAATCCACAAAAAATCACATTTATTCTATTTATTATTCCAATAATTATGAAAATATAAAAATAAGGTATTATTTAGTAATTTATTAAATTAAAAATCAAATACATATTTATCAAGTATTATTTATATCTATATACTAATATAATATTTGTAGTTCTTTAAATATTTATTATTTCTAAAAATTATTTATTCCATAATATATATATTAATTATTTAAATTTTTCATTTTTATTCCTAATCAAAATAACATCATTAGTTATTTAATACGTAATTATTAATGTATTTTTCCTATCTGGCCAACCAGGTGCTGACACACGTCTACACCATATTCATCTCCTCAAGAATAGTTCGTTGCAGATTGTTCTAACCATCCGATTTCAATGAATTTTACCTGATCCACTCTTCATCTAAAGCTAATCTAAACCCATGAATACCTAGACCTAACAAACAAGATCCAGGCTAGCCATTGATTTCTACCCAATTTCCTTTCGACCTTCCTATAAATTGACTAAAGTTGGCGCAAAACAACTATCTCTCCCGATACCAAAATAATCTGACCATCAACCTCTCTTCTCCACCAGATTCTGACCTCATCTCTAAAGCGAGGCACGTACACTTAAGGAATAGAGCCCAAATCCCTGGACGTGTACCCTAAGCACTTGGACTCACTCTTGGGTCCTATTAGTTGTTGTAAGCACTTGCCTCAGATGCTAGTAGAAGTAGTCTTGTTTAGGTCGGTATGTACCGTCGGTTTAAACACAAACTACCCAAGGAGACTACAACTGTGAGCTTGATAAAATAACAGTTTTGTCACTTAACATTCAAATTGAAAAGATAAAAGACCGAACTTTTACTCATCACTGTGTGAAGTTTGTGACCTTGAGGTTGCATTGTGTTTGTATGCGAGTTTTGCGTTGTACCGTATATTACACGCCTTCACACTCGTGTTTTTGACTTGACTTCATTCTCTTTCCTGTATATCCTTATAATATTGAAGATGACAACTCGATGGATTTTGTGCTCAGACTTCGTTAGCTTTCGATGATCTACCATCCTTCGTTTGTCTTCACAGACTCGGGATGACCCTCTTCCAGAGTTTATCCCATCTAAAGTCACGAGGAGAGTCAAAACTAGACTCCCTCACTTCCCAACGCTTCTGTTGAAGTAGACCCATGCCTCATGTTTTCATCTAATTCTTCTGCACATTATTCATTGAGTTCTTAAGAGACTTATTCCTTCCTAGAGTATTCAAAGATCATTGATAGAGGGAAGGGACTAGTTAAGGAATGAGTTGTCGAGGAGAGACCGACTGAGGAGAGACATGCATATGAGAGACCCAATCCAGTTTCAGATATTACTTGGGGGATCCTAGACATAGTATAACAAATGAGCCCACATATCAGAGATCAATGTAGAGTCCAGGATGAGTTGAGAGCTGATATCACTACATTGAGAGCAAGGGCCAAGGACCCACTACCGCCTAACATGGTTCCTGCTACATTGATAGATGAATAAGACCCAGGAGCCAAGACGTTACACCATTGGATTCAGTTATCACCGAATCAAAGGTCATACAAGATGAGATAGTCATTCATTTCTTTGCTTCCCAAGTACTATCAGAACACTCCAAAGGATATGTTTACCATTTTGCAGCAATTCGAGATGATTTGTGGTACTTCTAGTTACCCAGGAGTTACGTAGGAGGTGGTTCGCCTCAAGGCCTTTCCCTTCGCCTTAGCGGATAAGGCACTTTACTGGTTAAGTCATTTGGGGAGGGAGGTTTCTACATGGGATGATCTAAAGTCCACTTTCTTGCGTAAGTATTTTCCTCTAGGATTGACGAACATGATGAGGAGCCAGATCTCAAATTTTACATAGTTACCACATGAATCATTCCATGAGGCATGGGGTCGATTCAAGTATTAGACAGAGAGATGCCCAAATCATGAGATACCATTGAAGGTGCTTGTGCAGAATTACTTTGGAGGACTCTTATTAGATGTTCAAGGCTTAATGAGCACAAAATGTGGCAGCAACTATCTGAAAAGGGATGCCGAGTCATTTGGTCTATCTTTGAGGGGATGGTAGAGAATTCACGAGTTATTGATTCCACTCAAGCATTCTAGAAGGGCCCACAATCACTACGCCACAGAGAGCATAAGAAGGTAGCATATGTTTTAGAGTCTGAGTCACAGTCTAACATGGGATTCATTAGTGAGAAGCTGACATTAGTCAGAGGGATTCAAAAGTAAATTCATTATTTATAGTTGCTGCGAGAGTTGGAGAAACTCTCATTACTTCCTTAGTAGTTGAACAATCTGACAAAGAAGGTGACTGAGTTGTAACTTTAGTACCAGCAGTCTCGCAGTCCTTCTTCCACTTCTCAGCTTGTTCGGAGATCTTTACCCGCTCGTCCCACCCGTCAGATACAGTTTGTTCAGAGCGAACCGGTTCAACCTACTGAGACTCAGTAGATTGATTGGCATGAGGATCTATCCAATGCCGATTAGATCCATATCACTAGCACTGGAGATGTTGATGTTGATTCTCATGGAACTCTTGATATCAAAGACATATGGTACACTCTTATTCAGCCTTTACCGCACTTTACTCCCAAGAGCGTACACCAGCAGCATCAACAACAGTATAGTCATCCGCAGCATTGACGTCCACATTTTTAGCACCACCAGCACTACACGCAGTCACAGTCTCACTAGCATACATATCAGAGATCGCATTCTTTTTAGTATCCTGCTATACATTCACAGCCACATCATTACTAGCAACAACAGTCTTCCTTTACGCCACATAGATCTCCTAAGACTTATACACCACAATAGCACACTCTTAGGTAGAAGAGAGTGGATAGCTAGGGTCACCACATTCAGTCTGAAATGTCTTCATAGGCCTTGGAACTGAATTAGATCATGGTCATGTTGAGAATGCTCCAGACAACTCATAAAACAGAAATGGAGAGGGTTAACCATCGTCTGTATGAGTTAATTGCGACCAAGGCCACACTCCTAGCCTGGCATCATATGAACCCGAACAACAAGAGGAGGCACTCGGAACAGGTAGACCACTATAGGTACGATCACTTTTCCTAATTTTTTATCTAACTTCATTCGTCTCAAGAGAGGTAGATCACCATGGGCACTTTATCGAGAGGAGGAGAGGGCACATAATGAGGAGTGTAAACCAATCCATGATGATCGTATACATCTTGATGCCGAGGAGGATGACCACCATGATGATGAGGACCAACATGATATATAGCTTGATGATTAGAGAGAGGGAGCGATGCCCAGACAATATACATGGACATAGGCGAGTGATACAATGATACCACACCAGACCATGCAGACACTTCTGATGCATATTTTTCTTCCCCCATTTTATAGAGTTTTGTACATACTTCTGAGACTCTTGATGTACGTGCTGATTTAACATTAGATGAAAAAAAGAATTTTGTTGTTCCTGAAATTGTTCCTTTTCTCGATGCTTTATATGGAAAAGGAAAGAAAAAATAAAAAAATAATGTTGTCACTCTAGAAATTGGTCGTTTATTAAAAGATCAAAATTTTTTGAAGATTTTACTTCACGATGCCTTGGATCATTTTCCTACGCTCAAGAATAAACTGAGGAACAAATGCACAACATGTAGGAAAAAGAGATCACGAGTTGAGAAACATGTATTGACCATGTCAACGTCATGTGCTATTCAGAATAAGGTACCTAAGAAGAAGAGAGATTCCGGAGCTCACTATGTCACATGCCAGATTGCAGATGCCGCATTCCACTGTACTTTCTTAGATAATGGTTCCTCGATTAATTTGATCCCATCTTCTTTGCTTGATAAACTCAAGCTATGTCCCCTTTACAAATCATGAGTAATACTTCAGTTTGTTTATTGATCTGTGAAGAGACCTAGAGGCATGCTAAGGAACATTATTGTGACCATTCAGGGCTTGCAGTTTCCAGAGGACTTTATTGTCCCAGATATGACGAGCTCTACATAGTTGCATATGCTATGATCATTCTCGGGAGACCCTTCTGCAGACAGCAAGAGCACTCTTTGATTATGATGCTGGGAGAGTATCATTCCACATAGATAGTGGAGAGATACATATTGAGATGGACAGAGGATGTAGCAGTCCCAGATCAGTATTGTTATTTACTTAAGAGGATACTAGTCTTACAGAGGATTAGTAACACATAGATGAGACATAGTCTCTTGATCTTAAGAGCATTTATTTTGATACCCACGATATCCCACTTGAGGATGGGGTAGATCACATGGTACCTAGTTCTTCAGATGATTGTTCACATACAGATACCGAGTTCACTTCAGATTCAGATGAGCAATCACTTTCAGTAGACATCTCAGTGTCGCAGATTGAGAGTACCCATATTCCAGCACGAGAGTTAATTGATTATATTTCACAGATCATTTGGTCTATTCATAGTAGAATATCGGATGGTGTAATGGTTACACATATAGACACCATACAGAGCATCTAGAGACACGTATTTCAGTAGAGAGATCTATGCCACATACAGAGTTTACTTACGTAGGCAGCTCTACTTGTTCAGCCAGTGTTTGGTATGCACATGTACAGCAGATGATTCAATACAACCCAGGTTGAGGTGATCTACTTTGTACATGATGTTTGATACTCTTCCACTTCATTTCATCATGTATAGAGACTTGTGAGCCTTTCGGTTTTCTAGAGTACATCGCATGGATATTCTTTGTAGTCCATAATTGTTTCCATTTTTGCTCCTCTTATAAGCTTACAATACCATATCCTAAGGATAGGGGGAACTGATTGTCCGTAGATTTTCATCTTTAGATTTTTGCTCTTTTTACTTTTCTTTTATTTTCCTTTCTTTTACAATAATCAATGGTCCCTAATGTTGGCCACATTCTTTTCTATACTTAGGATGCCTTATCCTAAGTATAGGGTGGACCGAGTGATTTCGTTGATTTCATTTTTATTTCTTTCTTTTGTTCCTTCATTTGTATATTCCTTTTCCTCAGTCACCTCATTTTTGTCTTCCACTATACTTACAAATATCAGATCGTAAGTATAGGGTGGTGGACTGACTTCTATTCTTTTATTCTTTTTCACTCACTTTTTCTTAACATGAGTTATGTCCTCCTTTTTCTCTTTTAACGCTATGAGGACAAAGCACAAGATACGGATAGGAGGGTATGTATGTATTTTATATATATTTGGGTCCATAACTCGTGCTTTTAAGTATTTTCTGTATCTATAAAATCCTTAAAAAGTGGGTAAGGGTTAATTAAAATTCCATTTATTTATTATTTATAAAATCATTGTAAATAAGTAAAATATGTCTAAAATTCTTAATCTAAAATATGTATTTAAAATATGTATAATTTGTATAATACCTATTTAAAATACTATCTATTAAAATATATGTGAAATTCATTTAATCCTTGTAAAATCCTTTGTATATAAAATCTTTAAAATACATTAATTTTTTAATCCAAATAAAATATGGGTAATTTATCTTGTAAAATTCTTGTACATAGACTTGTTCAAAAAATTAAAAAAATTGAAAAATCCATAAAAAATACAAAGTCCTAATATTCATAAAATTTGCAAAATCCTTAAAATCCACAAGAATGAGTAAGATTCAGAAAATACATTTCAAAAAACATGTTTGCATTTGTATTAGCATTTTTTGGAGTAAGTTTGATTTCTAGAACAAAAGATTGGGAATAATATAAAGGAAGGTGCTTGATTATGGCCTTTAACTTTAATTGTAAGGAGCCTAGATAGGAACTGTAATTCAGACTCTGCAGGTCTTTGACTTAAATCTTTGGGTTCCACGAGACCATATTTGGGAAGTCAATTCATACATGCCTAAGTAGAACACTTGGTGCCATCCGTTTAAGTCTTCATCAGTGAACCAAATTTGGACACATGCACTTTGCACTTAGCTCGACTTGCATGGCGTTGCGAAGGGAAGTCAATTTAGTGGTTCATTTTCATCTTTGTCTAGTAGCACATACATCTAAAGACATGAGAGATTGGGTTGAAATAATGCTTCAAATGAGGGAAGGATTTGCTAGCACAATTTTTCCAAGACCCTAAAAAATGGATGAAATGAAAAGATGCAATATCTGTCGAGGCATAAAAAGATTGATGTAGTGCAAGAAACATTACAAAGCCAATTCAAAGAACAAGCCACCAAATAAAATATGACCACAATGGTCCAAACTTCCACCAAAAACCCTGCACATCTTAGTGGAGACTTAGCTACATTGGCTGGGCTTCACAAGGAGATGTGTCTACACCGGTCACACTCTAGTTCTCTTCTCATTGTTCTACTTTCTCTCTCTATTGGATTGTGGACACTTCATGACCTGACCATAGAAGGGAATACCCTCCTCCTCGAGGAAAGAGTAGCTAGATGAGGGCTTAGTGGGAGTGTAATATTGGGATGGGCGGTTTCTTTGCTTCTTTAAGCAGGAAGAGCTAACACAATTCACACACAGTATAGATTGAATTCAAGGATTGATAGAGTCAGTGATATGGATAAGTTGATCTGAGCTGGTTGTTTAGGTGAACCTAAATAATGATATGTTGAACATGAGGACCGTTGAGATTAAATTCCTAATCCAAGTTAAGGCTCCTACAAAATGCTTGTTTTAGGCCCGGCCAAGCTGTATACTTTGTTTGTTCTCATGAATTATTTTGGGAAAACAAATTCATTCTAAATTTCTTTCCTTTTCCCTTATTTTTTCAAATAGGTCTTTGATAAGAGACTAGCAAAGTTTAAGTATAGGGGGTTGATGAATCCGTGATTCATTAACATTTTGTCTGCATTTTTTCTTAAAACCGTTAAAAAATACATGTAAATATTCATTAATTTACATCTTTTATCAAAATCACAGTCATGAATAAAAATGCACTTCTATACATACAAAACATTTAAATAAATAAATAAAAATAAAGAAAAAAAAAGAAGACAGATTGTAAATTTGTATATGTGTACAATATGATTCATAAAATATAAATATAGCTGAAAGATTTATTTATAACCTAACTCCTGAGACCAAGTCAGCATGGATTGGTCGACGGACAAATATGTAGGGGGAGATAAGTAAATGAAACAATAAAAAAATAATAATTACACACTCTATACATTCTTCATTATTTATCAAATAATTACCAAATCTTTATTGATTTTAATTAATTCATACGAACATAATTTTCACAAAACTATTTTCCTAATAAATTCTAAAAATGTATAGAAAAAATATAAGAACGAGTTAAAAATACTATCGTGTATATATGCCATAAATCCAACTCTTAAATTGTCAAATGCTCAAGTTTAAAACATCATAACTTCCTCATACGAACTCTAATTTCACTCTACTCATCCTTAAAGTTCATAAAATAATATTCTCTAATTAATGGAGGTGATTTCACTAAAATCAGAGTTCATTTGCAAAAAGTCGGTTTTAGGACTTTTGGCTATTGGGTTTCTGGCCATTTATTTTATCTAGAAAATATTATTTATATTTTTATTGAAATTATAATTTTATTTATTTTAATGATCTTGTATTTGAAATTTTATTTATTTTAGAATTTTCTGACATTATTTATTATTTTGAATAAATAAAAAACCCTATTTTATAAATAATTTTGAACTATGTAACATATACCCTTATTTATTTATACATTTAAATTAATTATTAAAATCCACAATAACTCACATTTATTTTATTTATTATTCAAATAATTAATAAATAATAAAAACAAGGTATTATTTATTAAGTTATTAAATTAAAATCAAATAGATATTTATGAAGTATTATTTTTACCTTATTTATTAATATAATATTTTTATTTAAATATTTGTTATTTATAAATACTAATTCTTCCATAGATTAAATAAATTAATTGTTTATATTTTTCATTTTTATTCTTCGTCAAAATAACATCATTTGTTATTTAATATGTAATTATGAATGTATTTTTCCCATCTGGCCAACCAGATGCTGACACGTGTCAACACCTGGTCTGTCTTCCTCAAGAACAGTTCATTGCAGACTATTCTAACATGCTGATTTCACTATATTTTACCCGCTTTACTCTTAGTCCTAAAGCCAATCTAAACCCTCAAATACCTAGACCTAACAACCAAGATACACGCCAACCAATGATTTCTACCCAATTCCCTTTCGACCTTCCTAAAAATCGACTCACATTTGGCGTAAGCCAACTAATTTTCCCTATACAAGAATAATCTGGCCATCACCCTCTCTTCTCCACCAAATTATGACCTAATTCCAACCGTGACAGGGCCATAGGCCACTCCGCGTAGGATACTGACTAATGGAGGAATGTTCTAAGGTCTACTCCGGCCTTGAATTGCCACAGTAAAGGCATGATCTCCAGCGAAATACCTACCATCGAGCAAAGATTCGAGGGTCATAAACGCTCATATTGCCAGGTATCCACATCATCCCCCTCGCATTTCCTTTATCATTGTGCTACTATTAATCATATAATCATGTAATTAATAAGTCATAATCACCGATTGCGATCAACACTTAAAACAATATCTTAATCTCCCCTTGAATCATCCAGTTTTTGCGCCTGAAATCCCCTTCCTTATAAACGATATTGAACCTGTGATTATTTCTTGGTTGATTCCGTACAAATCAAGCATCTTTAATTCTATTGCAGGTAGATAATCGTCTTCCGGAGCCACCATTTGTTGTTTCATAATCTAGAGTCGATGTGTATTCTTTAATTGATTAGCTAGCAGCTGTGACACTTGTTCCCTATAAAACCAGAACCCTAGCCGTTGTCCAAGCCACTGACTCTCCTCGCAATTTTCCTCTCCAATTTCATCACACAGTGGGAGCACTCGAGAGGGTGAGGAGCGCCCTCTCAGGCCCCGCCTCCGACTAGTTAACCGCGAAGGAGCTCGACCCAACATATTGCCACCGCATGACCTTCATTTTTGGGAAGAATGACCAAGAATAAACATTTATAGGTTTGTTGACACGTGGTCAGATCCTACGACCAAGTCACGCGAGAGTTTCTAATCTCAGTAGTTCAAGCCAACTAGTGGAGAAATTGCACATTAGACCCAACGGAGTTCCAGAATTTCAGCTGCACTCTAGAGTTTCCAGATATTACATCTAGGCCCCATGTAGGGACCTAAATGTTATAAAATTTGTTTTCTCTCCATTTCATTCCCTACTAGGGACCAAACTGCAAACTATTTTCTTTTTTTTTTAAATTTTACCCCTGAACTGTGTAGACTATTTGGACACTTGTTTGATATTATTTTTCCTTGATTTTTCTAGGGTATTTACACAACTACCCTAGCGAGGTTTTATTACATTTCTTGAGTTTTTCATTGTATTTTTGATTTGATTTTATTTTTCAACTTTGCGATTGTATTTTTTTTGTTTGAGTTACCTTTTCGAGCCCGTTGCTCGAACAACTTTTATATACTATATAGTATCACATGTCTACTATATTTTTCACCTACTATATTGTAGATAAATTTGTTTTGATAAATATCACTTTGAAAAGTAAAAAAATAGGAAAATATAAAATAAATAAAATAAAATTATCAAAACCAAAAACTAATAAAAAATGATTATCCCGATTTTATCACTTCCTTCGAGAAGAAATAAAAATCACAAAAGTACCTTTCTTCTCAAAATCTCTAGTATCGCTATTCTACATCCTTGTGTTCGACCTAGGGGAACTTACCTGGCTAAATAAATAGTTTAAATAAAATAGGAGAGAAATCTATTAATTATCTCTCTCTCTTCTATTTTATTGAATTTTGTTTGATAAATAGAGTCTCTCTTTGAGGTTTTCTACATCGACATCATCATTTAAATACAAGTCAGATCCGCGTTATAAGGACCTAACTCAAGCTTGTCGAGAAAACTAGATGGTAACAAATTGATCAAGGAACCGTTATCAAATAGAATGCGATCAAATGCTACATGGGAAATCTCGCATTACATAATGTTCTCTATAATCTTTCTTCTCCTTGGGTAATATGTTTCGTGCAAGATGTAGCCTTGGTCAAACATATTTCTCTATATGTGATCTCTTCTTTATGTGTGTGATACATCTATTCTTCAACTATTGCTTGAACATAGGGAAGTGATCAAAGGCATCATGGGGCGAAATCTTGAAAAAAGATGTGATCTTTCAATAACCTTTCTTTCTCAGGAGTGACAACATTCTTTATGACATATTCTTTCCTTTTCCATATAATCATCAAGAATAGGAACAATCTCATGAATAAAAAACTATAATTTTTTTCACATCATAAAAAGAATCAGTGTGTACATCGAGAGTCTCAGAAGTATGAACAAAACTCTAAAACTGGGGAAGAAAAATCTGCATCGGAGGCATCTGCATAGTCTGGCATGGTATCATCGGCTGACTCTCCTATGTCCATGTATACTATCTCTACATCGCTCCCCTGAACATCATCATGTTGGACATCATGTTGGTGCGCATCATCATGTGGCTCTCCTCCTCAGCATCAGAATGTGTATCATCATGATCATCATAAATGAGCTATCGCTCTTCATCATGTGCCCTCTCCTCTCGATTAGGTGCTCATGGTGATCTACCGCTCCTGAAATGAATGAAGTTTAATAAAAATTCAAGAAAGGAGATTGTACCAGTGGTTGTGTCTACCAGATCCGAATGCCTCCTCTTGTTGTTTAGATTCATATGAGGCTGGGCTGGGAGAGTGGTCTTGGGTTCAACTAATTCATCGAGGCTATGGTTAACGAGCTCCATCTTTATCCTATGTGTTGTTTGGAGCGTGCTCAGCATATCCATGATCTGTTTCAGTGCCAGGGCCAGTGAAGACATCTCAGACTCAGTGTGGTGTCCCTGTCTATCTACTCTCTCCTGCCTAGGAGTGTGCTACAGTGGTGTGTAAGGTTGAGGAGTTCTATGTAAAGTAAAAGAAGAGTGTTGCTATTGCTGGTACTGATAAGGTTGTGAATGTCTAGCATGATACTGATGTGAATGTGGTCTCTTATATGCATGTTGGTTAGACTGTTGCTGCATGTATGGCTGACGGTGCTGGAAATGTAGCGTCCAAGATGCGGATGACTATATTGTTGATGTCGTTATTGCTAGTGGTGTACGCTCTGAGGAATTAAGTGTTGTGAAGGTTGAACATGAGAAAACCATATCCCGTTGATCTCAAGAGTAGAGTGAGAATCAACATCAACATCTTTATGGCTAGTGATCTGACTCGGGTTGGCATTGGATGGATCCTCAAGCTAATCACTATGTGGAGGCTCAAGGTTCTATACATGCTTGCTTTGAGTATACTGAATCTGAAGGGTGGGAGGAGCAGATAAAGATCGCTTTACAAGCTGAGAAGTAGAAGAAAGAGTGTGGGACTGCTGGTACTAAAACTATAACTCGGTCACCTTCTTCGTCAAATCACTCAAATACCAAGGAAGTGCTGAGAGTTTCTCCAACTCTCGCATCGGCTGTAGCTCATGGACTTGCTTCTGAATCACATCGAATAATTTCAGCTTCTCGCTAATGAACCCTATGTTAGATAGTGGATCAGACTCTAAAACATGTGCTTCCTTCTGATGCTTTCGTGATGCAGTGGCTGTGGGCCTTTCTAGAATCCCCGAGTTGAATCGACGACATGTGAATTCTCCTCCATCATCTCAAAGAAGGACAAAACTGACTCAACATCCCTATTCAGATAAATATCACCACACGCGACGCTCACTAGGCCCTGTGCATCCGACCAGAGTCTTCCAAAGTAATTTTGTACAAGCACATCAATAGTATCTCGTGATGAGGGCATCTCTCTTTCAAATCCTTGAATCTATCCCATGCCTCATGGAATGACTCATGTGGTAAGTGTGTAAAATTGGATATTTGATTCCTTATCATGTTCGTCTGTCCCAGAGAAAATTTTTTACGCAGGTGATGATTACAATATACACAGAGATAATATGATCAAATTATGTGATATACAACCTTAATGCTTGATCTATAAACTCCAAATTCACATAATCTATATTCCTTACAGACATCAGTAAAAATATCCATAATTGCACACAATCAATTAAAATCTATGCATAATTCAACTAATCATGATTTTTGTAACCGAGTAAAATGTTTTCAAAGATTACATATTTTATGAATCCATGATTTCTTATCATTCTTATTAAGTCACCTGAATATAACTTAAACTAATTATATACATGAACCAAACAAAATATATGGAAGTGTATTGGGTACATATAGCATTGAATATAACACATTAATTTGACTCTACAAAGTCTCACTTTTTATTGGGAAGAAAAGGGGAGGGAGAATAGTATAAATTTCCCACTCATTATTACATGGAATAGCCTCCCACGTACTACCCATTATCTTCCCCATGCATGGAGCCCCATCTCCACCCCTTCCCCATGCATATTCATTTAAATCTTGTCTTTATGTGCATGGGGAGTCCCCATTCATAGCCGCACAAAGCAAGCATAAATGGGGGTCATCACGTACTCACTCCCCCTCATTCTTTCCATGCGTACTACCCTCCCCCTCCCATTTTCATAACGCTCTCTCTCTCCCCCCCATTTTCTCATTCTCATGCACGCACAGGCCCTCGCGCACTCGACTTCTCCTCCCTCACAGTTTTGGCCATTCACGCATACTCCCTCTCTCGTTCTTTTTATCTCATGCATACCCTCTCCTCTCTCTGTTTTTCTTATGCAGATGACGCTTGATATGTAGCAGCCACCGCGAGAACGTCCGGCCACTGTCTTCCCTTTCACGTGCAAACCTCGACCTCGTCTCCTCCTCAACGCAGTAGGCTGCCACCTCCTGTACCTCGCGCGCCCACCTCCGCGCACCGGCGTCATCCTCGTGCGTATACGCCGCTGTGTGCAGCCCCTTCTCCTCGGTGCTCAGCTCCAGATGCCCACGGCTGTGCGCGGCTTCCAACAGCCACCAACGCCCCCTCTCACGCGTCCTTCTCCTCCTTGCACGCGTCTTCGGCTACAGTCGTCCACCTCCAGCTTGTTGCAGATACTGCTGCCACTGTTCAGCTGCAGAATAGCGCAGCCACCTCCCGCACACTGGCGTGCATCCCCAGCAACCATTCTCCAAGAAGCATCCAGCCATCGGCACCTCCATTGTGTCGCAGTCTACAACCATACAACCACTGCAACCAGCGGATTTCACCATCGACAGCCAACTCGCTCACGCCACTGGATGCACGTCCAGTTCCCATCCACCGTCATTCTTCCTCCAGGTCATCCGCTTCCTGTGCGTGGACATCATCTTTCCAGGCCCTCCTTCAGTGGGCAAAGTGCACCCGTGCATGAGAATCACCTTACCCCCCTCTCTCTCTCTCTCTTTATTTGCTTATCTTTATTCAAATCTCATTTGCTTTTAAACCCTTGAACTCTCTTTTATTTTAAGTTATTTCAAGTATATCTTTTTGTTTCAACATTGATTAGTTGCAAACATTAGATTATGTCTTTAATGTTCTCTCTAATTGCATCTACATTTTTTACATGTCATTACATGTGCTGAAACATCATTTTAAAACACTAGGAAGCATCTCTGTTATGTTTAGATAAGTTCGATCAAGTTTGACACCCTCTAAATTAAATCATCATCATATCTCATTTCATCGGACTTAGATTGGAATCAAGTTTTAAATGTCGAATTAATATCGCAAATTTGTTTAGTCTCTGTGGATTCGAACCTCTACTTGCCGCGTACATTTTTTATATACTTTGATCGTGCTCGTAGTTGTAATATTATTTGTTTGATTGCGGTTTTGTGTGGGACAACAACGATGTGGTAAAACAACCTTTTAAACCACATAAAATCGTGTCAACATTTTGGCGCCGTTGCCGGGGACTAGGCAACATTTGCATTTTTTTCTTCTTCTTTCTAACTTAATTTCAAGTTTCTAATCCGTGCATTTTTTTGTTTTCCAGGTACTTAGGCTTCAAAAAGAAAAAATTTTACTTGTCTTTTCATGCATTTTGTTTTAGCGAACTTGTAATTTGTTAAAAAAAAAATTGTAATCTTAATTTCCCCCTCCCTTCTCGGAAAAGCTCTCCATCAGCAGGACAAAATATTACGGATTAGCGCCAGAAGTGCAAGCATTGTGAGTCCATCTTTCTCTTAGGCATCTTAGGCTTTTAAAAATTTCCTGCATTTGTTTGCGCTCCGAACTTAAACCGAAAAAATTTAAAAAACACTTCTTCTTTGCATCATATCCGTGGTCTTCTCCCTCTGATAATCTAATTCAAATACCACCAAATTGTGTGCTGATCATTTAAAAAGATAAGCTTGAAAGGCCACCGCAGTGGCCCGAGCAGAAAGCGGACAAATTCTGAATGCTTGTTTGATGCACGTGTATGACAAAAAAAATCACGAGCACATAGAACCCTAGGATAGAAACAAAAATCCCTGGTGCTACGTGGGATTGCAGAGAGAAATCGTAATTCCTCGACGCGTTGGGCACAGGTTCTCGTGGGAAGAAGCAGATCCTCGATCTGAGTACCGCACCCTGGATCCCCCAGCCGGATTAGGACATCGATTTCTCACAATCTTCCACACCCACCTCATCCTTTAAGGACTCTAATTTCTCTGAAAACTTTTGTTGAATCACTAAATTAAAATCGAAAAGATAACCGCTTCCGCGGCAATTTTTGTGTGAGTTGGTGAAACAACAAATTGCTTGGTGTTTGTGCTGTGTATGCTAGGTCGTAGGTCTCTGAAAAATCCAGTGCAACAACCATTAGAGTACGACCCGATTTATAGAAAAAAATCCAACCCATCTCCTTCAACTGACCTTGGAAACATGGGAGAAGAAAGGCCAAATCCTATGGATCTCATCCTGCATCAATTGCAACTGCTGAGAGAAGAAAATGCCACAATTCGCCATACCATAGCACCTCTCATCCGACCGCCACCCATTAGTACACATTACAACCCGGCTGCAGAAGACTTAGTTCATTGGGTCCAAATCCCGCCTGAGGTAGGAGACTTTGAGATAAAGCCTGCATCACTCTCCTTGATCCCAAAATACTATGGAAATGACTCTGAAGATCCCTTCCTCCACATCCAAGACTTCCGATCTGCTTGTGACACCATGAGTATCCCTGAGGTAGAAAAAGAATACATCTACATGAAAGCCTTCACTCACTCACTCAAGGACAAAGCACTCCAATGGCTTAGAAATTATGGAACTCCACTCACATCCTGGGATGTCTTAAGGGAAGCTTTTATCAAGAAATACTTTCCCATAGGAAAAACCAACGCTCTGAGACAAGCTATTTCATCTTTCACCCAGAAAAACAGAGAACCCATCCACGAAGCCTGGGAGCGTTTTAAGGAATTACAAAGGAAATAACCTCATCATGCAATCCCCAAATGGAAATTGGTTTAGATATTTTATGAGGGCTTAGATACATCATTTAAGAGAGTGATTGATGGCTCATGTGATGGAAACTACATCAGCCGTGACGAACATTTCGTTTGGAATTTATTTGAAAATATGGCTGACAATTCGGTGAACAGTTCCTCAATAGAACAATACAGTGGAAATACGAGGGCAGTCAATATCATTGATCACGAGAGATCTAGCAATGACAATCCTGATAGATGGGAAACCCTCTCAAAACAAATGAACCTCATGACTCAAGCCTTAGAAAAATTGGCCTTGAATAAACCCACCAGTCATGAAGTTGACCACACCACATTCACCGATAATCAAGACATGAATCCTGAGACTGTGAACTGGGTGCAAAGAAATCAAGGAGGATATTCAAATAACCACAACACATGGAGAGAGCAACCAAATTCCGGGTGGAATGGACAGAACAATTATCATTTTCAAAATCACACCCAACCCAGACAACCGATAGCACCGCCCGTGACTCAACCCTCCACCACTGCGGTAAATTTCGACGCCTTGGCTCAGGCAATAC
Source organism: Ottelia alismoides (assembly GCA_037367405.1). Taxonomy (NCBI): domain Eukaryota; kingdom Viridiplantae; phylum Streptophyta; class Magnoliopsida; order Alismatales; family Hydrocharitaceae; genus Ottelia; species Ottelia alismoides. Next base: position 1,135,340 of record JAZKJV010004389.1, read on the forward strand.
AACAACTAGCTATAGCTCAACAACAGGCCACTGAAGCCCAACAAAAAGCCAACTCTGAGAATGCTTGTCAATTCGCTGAGATCAGATCGTACATCCCAGCCTTATCACCTCAACCGCTGCCCAATCCAAACACCAATAAGGCTAGCTCATCTGGAGTACTTCAAACTTCTCCACCTGTCGGATCTTTCACCTCACCACCTGGTTTTCAAAACCAGAGTCAAGGATTTTTTACACCTTCTAGGACAAACCAAGGGAACCCACAACAAGCTCCTAGAAATCAAGTCAATTTCAAAACCCCACCCCATCCAAACCAATCTGCTAATGCTGTCACTTTGAGAAATGGGAAAACCACTTCTGCCTACACCAGACCACTAGCCTCTGAGGATCAAATTGAGGATGAGTTTGATGATAGAGAGAAATCAACTGAAACAACCATGCTCCCTCCTTCCTCCCCAACCATAACCATCCCCTTTCCCGGAGCTCTTCATCGAAGAAAATCGCGATCATCCACCATTGATCCAGAGTTAGAAAAACTATTCTCGGACATCGTCATTGAAATCCCGCTCTTGAAAGCCCTCGAACAAGTTCCAGCCTTCTCCCGATTTTTGAAGGACAAATGCACACCAAAACGAACATCCAAAGGAAAAAGTAAAAAGGACAATGAACATATTGAGAGACATGTGCTCCCTCAAGCAACAACCAATGCCATCTCCCAATTCTTACCCACCAAAAAGAAAGACCCAGGAGCTCCTCTAGTTAGATGCACAATTGGCAAATTGACCTTTGATCACACACTGCTGGATAATGGCGCTTCTATCAATCTTCTTCCGTCTGCTATTCTGGAGCAATTTGACCTAGGAAAACTGAAACCCGTCTCAATGACTTTACAAATGGCTGATCGATCTGTGAAAAGACCAAAAGGACTTCTTGAGGATGTGATAGTTGATGTTCAAGGTCATAAATTCCCGGTTGATTTTGTTGTGATGGATATGGATCAAGCAAATATATTGAGTGAGACACCAATCATACTAGGACGGCCATTTTTGGCCACTGCTAAAGCTCATTTTGATTATGAGGTTGGAAGAGTTGAATTTAAAATCAATGGCCAAGTCATTCCTGTTGATCTTGTCACCCCTACTTTCACTGAATCTGAGACCGAAGAATGTGGTTGGATAGAAAGATGTGCTGTTCTCAACATTCAAAAAGACTTTGCCCCCATCCATCTCACCAAGGATCCTTTAGAGGTTAGTCTAAACACCTCTAGATCCACTTACAAAAACACTTTCCATGAAATTGCCACCTACAATCTGAATCTTGCACTAGAAGCTCCACCAAGCCCTCTCACCGGACAAGAAATTGAGGAGCTTGATAATGCCTGGGACACATTAGACTCTGAACTCTCATTAACCTCAACCATGATCATGCCCATGATGGAACCACCATTTGAGACTATTTCTGTAATAGGCTCAGGAAACATTACAACTCTGAATCCATCGACAACCACTGTTGAATTAAAACCACTACCCAAAGATCTGAAGTATGCTTTCTTGGATGATGCCCACACTCTACCAGTCATTATCAATGCCAACCTAAATCATATGCAAGAGAGCCAACTAATGGAGGTGTTGAAAAAGAATTCTCAGGCTATTGGTTGGAAAATAACTGATTTGAAAGGAATAAGCCCGACATTCTGTACACACCACATATATTTGGAGAATGACAGTAAATCCTCTCGAGAAATGCAAAGGCGGTTGAATCCTAATCTACGAGAGGTTGTGAAGAATGAAATATACAAGTGGTCAAGTGCCGGCATCATTTATCCGATAGCCGATAGTCCTTGGATTAGTCCCCTCCAGGTTGTCCCCAAGAAAGCTGGATTAACAATTGTGAAAAATGAGAAAGGCGAGGACATACCTACAGAGTAGCCACATCTTGGAGAGTATGTGTAGATTATAGGAAACTCAATAAGGCTACTCGAAAAGATCATTTCCCATTACCATTCATTGACCAAATCATTGAGAAGCTAGCCGGAAAAGAATTTTTCTGCTTTTTAGATGGATATTCCGGCTACAACCAAGTTGCCATAGCACCGGAAGATCAAGACAAAACCACATTCACTTGTCCTTTTGGGACTTATGCATTCCGACGAATGCCTTTCGGATTATGCAATGCCCCTGCCACTTTTCAAAGATGTATGATGGGTATCTTTGCTGACATGGTTGGTGATTTTATGGAGATATTTATGGACGATTTTTCAATTTTTGGAGACTCTTTTGAGGAGACACTCGGATTTTTGGACAAAGTCTTACAAAAATGTATTGAGGTGAACCTGATCTTATCTTGGGAGAAATCACATTTCATGGTGAAACAAGGAATTGTGTTGGAACATATCGTATCGAAGAAAGGGATAGAAGTGGATCCATCGAAAATTGAGACCATCACTCACTTAGGTCCACCCATGAATATAAAGGGTGTTCGATCCTTCCTAGGTCACGTCGGTTTTTACCGATGATTTATCAAGGATTTCTCAAAAATCTCCCGCCCTCTCACCAAACTACTGGAAAAAGATCAAGACTTCACGTTTACTGAGGATGCTTTTGAATCTTTCAAAACCCTGAAGAAAATCATCACTGAAGCACCCATCCTACAACCCCCAGATTGGAACTATGAATTTGAGATCATGTGCGATGCATCTGATTATGCTGTGGGGGCAGTATTGGGTCAAAGGAAAGATGGGAAACCTTATGCCATTCACTATGCCAGTAAAACTCTGGATGATGCTCAGAAGAACTACACTGTGACTGAGAAAGAACTTTTAGCTGTGGTATTTTCTTTAGAGAAATTTCGATCTTACATCCTAGGATCCCACATCATCATCTACACAGACCACTCTGCTCTGAAATATCTCTTCACAAAAACCGATGCTAAGCCTAGACTCATTAGGTGGGTATTACTGCTCCAAGAATTCGATTTAGAGATTCGAGATAAAGTCGGAGCAAAGAATGTCATGGCGGATCATCTTTCAAGACTCCCTTCCTCAAACACAGACACAATCCCCATCTCTGACACTTTTCCAGACGAAAGTATCATGTCTGTTTCTCAACTCCCTTGGTATGCCGACATCGTCAATTACATCGTCACTTCCACATTTCCTGATGATTGGCCAAAACATAAGAAAGACAAAACCAAAGCCCAAGCCAGATACTATCACTGGGAAGATCCTTTGCTCTTCAAAGAGGGTACTGATTTAATATGGAGACGATGCATCCCCGAATCTGAAGTCAACGATGTCCTAACTCACTGCCACACTTCTGGGTGTGGAGGACACCACTCAGGGAAGCGCACAGCCGCTAAAGTCTTACAATGCGGTTTCTACTGGCCCACACTCTTTAAAGATGCCCATCATTTTGCTCAATCTTGTCCTGCCTGTCAGACCAATGGGACAATAACCCGTCGTAACATGATGCCCCTCCAACCCGTGCATATAGTCGAGATCTTTGATACTTGGGGAATAGACTTCATGGGACCTTTCACCACATCACATGGTTACCAACACATTCTTCTCGCTGTTGATTACGTCTCTCGCTGGGTAGAAGCCATTCCCACTCGTGCTGCTGATAGCACAACTGTTCTCAAGTTCTTAAACGACCTATTCTCTCGATTTGGATTGCCAAAGGTGGTCATTAGTGATGGAGGCACCCACTTTCTGAATGCTTCAGTTAAGAATTTACTCAAGAAAAATGGAGTCGAACACCGTGTCTCAACTGCGTATCACCCACAGACTAATGGAATGGCCGAGCTGTCAAACAGAGAAATCAAGACCATCCTCCAGAAAATTGTTCGCTCTGATCGTAAAGACTGGTCCCAACACTTACCCGCTGCTCTCTGGGCCTACCGCACCGCTTTCCGCACTCCCTTAGGTATGAGCCCATTTCGGTTAGTCTATGGAAAGCCGTGTCTCCTACCTGTAGAGGTCCACCACAAATCACTCTGGGCAATCAAGAAATGTCATCTGGATTATGATGAGGCTGGGAAGAAACGATTGTTGGACTTATCTGAACTTGAAGAATTGAGATCACAAGCCTATGATAACAACCTGCTATACAAAGAGAAAATCAAGTTGTAGCACGATGCCAACATTTCGAGGAAAACATTCAAGGAAAATCAAAAAGTATGGCTATTTGATGCAAAACTGAAGTTATTTCCAGGAAAACTGAGATCAAAATGGAAAGGACCATACATTGTAACTCAAGTATTCGATAATGGCTCGATAGAAATTTCTGACCCAAACACTAAAGCCACTTTCAGAGTCAATGGTCAAAGACTAAAACCCATTGTTGAACCATCTGGTCCTATGCATGTTTGCACAACATACCTTCTGCAGGAAAAATGAACCACTGCATCGCCTAGCTGAGGCGTTAAATCATGCACTCTGGTGAGCCTCCCCTCACAGGTATCTTTTTACTGCTCGCATGTTTATTTTCACTGCATTGCATTAGATAAGTATGGGGGTACCCCTCTGCATTACATTCCAAAAACAAAAAAAAATAAAAATAAAAAAAAAATAAAATATACATTTCACATCCCTTTTGATCCTCCTATTGCACATTATCTTCACCATGAGGACATGGTTTCTGTTAAGTATGGGGGGGTGTCTGCATAGTTTTTCAAAATTGCATACTCTTTCAAAAAAAAGAAAAAAAGAAAAAAACTCTCTTTTGCAAAAATTCCCCTAAAAATATTTTCAAAAGCAAGAAAACCACCAAAAATACATCCTTCCTAGTTTTATCCTATTTTGAGAAATCAGATTTTCACTACATAAATCATAGACTGAGGTTGAGTTGACCCTAATCCACTAAACTTCATCAGAATTTCACTAGGCATGAGTTCTTAAACTTTCTTCAGGTTCATTTGGACTTTATTCTCTCAGTTCCACTAACTCTACTGGTGAATGAACTTCTGTATCTAACTAGATCACCTGAGCAACTAGTAGCACTCTTAAACTCTTCAGTGGATATTAAACAACTGCACATTGTACTTAGCTTGAGTGAGTTAAGTTTACGAGATACAATTACAATCTAGTTGAGGTGAGGAGTTGTCCTCTTGGTTGTGCCAATGCCTGAACCTTATTTATAGTCAGTGAAGGAACCTGACTCAGGAGCAACATGATCTCTCTAGTCCAAGTGTGTCAGCAATTAAGCCAGTATCGTGCCTCCAAAGACAATATTAAGCTGATACTACCTCTTGATGCCAAAACCCAAGACAAAAATACCACAAAAAGGCATATCACAATACAAATGCCAAAAACCACCAATCATGCAATGATGTGCAAAGCAAAAGCAAGGAAAGAAGATCACCAAATAACCCTTCTCCACCAAAAAGCTGTGGTAGCAGCCCAATGATGCTACCTAATTTTTTAAAAGAGGCCCAAAGAGGCCCAGGGTTATGCTCTGCAAAAGGAAAAGAATGAGAGCAACGGACCAAAGCGGTCTACGGAAAACCCCGAAATTAAGTCCCATTCTCCAATAAGCTATGACCTATTTTCTATGCTGACATACTTGGGTGAAAGGAGATTATGCCTGAATCTAGGTGAGGACTGAGGCTATTTGTATAGGGAATCATTCGGTACCTTGATAGATTGTGTTGTTAGCTCGTTCTCTTGACTCACGAAAGCTAACATTATCACTAACACTGTTTATATCCACTCAATGTCAAAGAGAATACCTGTTTCTTAGGGATGAGCTGACCTGATCGACCTTCTGAAACCATGTTTGATTTTGTTGGAACTGAGAGGCTGTTGAAACTACAAAACTCGAGTCAAGTTGACTATTCGAATAAATCATTAATCCATGGGTCAATTCTACTTAAGTTTGTGTGTCCGTGTGGTTAGGATCTGAAAACTCAAGACTTTGTGGGTATGTCTGCTGCAAACCCTCTCCCAATCTATCTTGGCTATTTTCCTTCATTATTTCTTATCATATTCTTGCTCGGGACTAGCAAGACTTAAGTATGGGGGTGTGATGATTACAATATACACAGAGATAATATGATCAAATTATGTGATATACAACCTTTATGCTTGATCTATAAACTCCAAATTCACATAATCTATATTCCTTACAGACATCAGTAAAAATATCCATAATTGCACACAATCAATTAAAATCTATGCATAATTCAACTAATCATGATTTTTGTAACCGAGTAAAATGTTTTCAAAGATTACATATTTTATGAATCCATTATTTCTTATCATTCTTATTAAGTCACCTGAATATAACTTAAACTAATTATATACATGAACCAAACAAAATATATGGAAGTGTATTGGGTACATATAGCATTGAATATAACACATTAATTTGACTCTACAAAGTCTCACTTTTTATTGGGAAGAAAAGGGGAGGGAGAATAGTATAAATTTCCCACTCTTTATTACATGGAATAGCCTCCCACGTACTACCCATTACCTTCCCCATGCATGGAGCCCCATCTCCACCCCTTCCCCATGCATATTCATTTAAATCTTGTCTTTATGTGCATGGGGAGTCCCCATTCATAGCCGCACAAAGCAAGCATAAATGGGGGTCATCACATACTCACTCCCCCCCATTCTTTCCATGCGTACTACCCTCCCCCTCCCATTTTCATAACGCTCTCTCTCTCCCCCCCATTTTCTCATTCTCATGCACGCACAGGCCCTCGCGCACTCGACTTCTCCTCCCTCACAGTTTTGGCCATTCACGCATACTCCCTCTCTCGTTCTTTTTATCTCATGCATACCCTCTCCTCTCTCTGTTTTTCTTATGCAGATGACGCTTGATATGTAGCAGCCACCGCGAGAACGTCCGGCCACTGTCTTCCCTTTCACGTGCAAACCTCGACCTCGTCTCCTCCTCAACGCAGTAGGCTGCCACCTACTGTACCTCGCGCGCCCACCTCCGCGTACCGGCGTCATCCTCGTGCGTATACGCCGCTGTGTGCAGCCCCTTCTCCTCGGTGCTCAGCTCCAGACGCCCACGGCTGTGCGCGGCTTCCAACAGCCACCAACGCCCCCTCTCACGCGTCCTTCTCCTCCTTGCACGCGTCTTCGGCTACAGCCGTCCACCTCCAGCTTGCTGCAGATACTGCCGCCACTGTTCAGCTGCAGAACAGCGCAGCCACCTCCCGCACACTGGCGTGCGTCCCCAGCAACCATTCTCCAAGAAGCATCCAGCCATCGGCACCTCCATCGTGTCGCAGTCTACAACCATACAACCATTGCAACCAGCGGATTTCACCATCGACAGCCAACTCGCTCACGCCACTGGATGCACGTCCAGTTCCCATCCACCGTCATTCTTCCTCCAGGTCATCCGCTTCCTGTGCGTGGACATCATCTTTCCAGGCCCTCCTTCAGTGGGCAAAGTGCACCCGTGCATGAGAATCACCTTACCCCCCTCTCTCTCTCTTTATTTGCTTATCTTTATTCAAATCTCATTTGCTTTTAAACCCTTGAACTCTCTTTTATTTTAAGTTATTTCAAGTATATCTTTTTGTTTCAACATTGATTAGTTGCAAACATTAGATTATGTCTTTAATGTTCTCTCTAATTGCATCTACATTTTTTACATGTCATTACATGTGCTGAAACATCATTTTAAAACACTAGAAGCATCTCTGTTATGTTTAGATAAGTTCGAACAAGTTTGACACCCTCTAAAGAAAATCATCATCATATCTCATTTCATCGGACTTAGATTGGAATCAAGTTTTAAATGTCGAATTAATATCGCAAATTTGTTTAGTCTCTGTGGATTCGAACCTCTACTTGCCGCGTACATTTTTTATATACTTTGATCGTGCTCGTAGTTGTAATATTATTTGTTTGATTGCGGTTTTGTGTGGGACAACAAGATGTGGTAAAACAACTTTTTAAACCACATAAAATCGTGTCAACAGCAGGAATATGGATTTCATATCATCCAATGTGGAAATCTCCCTCTCAAAATGACTCGACTAGTAGATCACCTTATATGCCACGGTGGAAGGGAAACGACTGGAGGTGTATAGCCTCTTATGTACCTCCTGTATAACAAGTCATACTACAAATCATCTCAAACTGTTGTAAACAGGTAAACGACTCCTCTGACGTTTGCCATATTACTTGGGAAACTAATAACTGAATGACGGTCTCAGTATGTATGGCCCTTGATTTGATGGTAACCGAATCCAATGGTGTAACATCCTAGCTCCGTATCATACTCATCTTATAAAGTAGAGGGAACCACGACAACTGGTAGTGGGTTCCCGACTCCTTCTTTCAACATAGAGATCTCAACGCTAAGCTCATCCTGGACTCTATACTGATCTCTTATCTGTATGTTCATCTACTCTAAGGTATTTAGAATGCCATCAATGATATTTGAAGCTGGAATAGGTATCCCATATATATGACTCTCATCAATCGGTCTCTCCTCAACAACTCTAACCTCAACTGGTCCCTTCCCTCTAGCCATGATCCTCGAATCCTCTAGGAAGGAAAAAATTCTCATAGGAAATCTGTGAAAACCATGTAGGAGAAATAGATGAAAAGTTGAGGCATGGGTCTGCCTCAACTAAAGGACTGGGATGCAAGGGAGTATGGGTCTAACTCACCTCATAACTTGGTGGGAGCAACTCAGGAAGTGGGTCATCCTGAGTCTGTGAAGACACATGACGTATAGTGGAACGTCGAAAGCTAACGGAGTCTGAGCGTAAAATCCGTCAAATCATCATATTTGATGTCAAAAGGACGTACAGGAGATAATACGATGTCAAATCAAGAACACAAGTGTCAAGATGTATAAGATGTGGAATAACTCACACCTCACATATAAACATAATGCAAACCCCAAATTCACCAACTACACATGATGGAGATTGTAAGAGTTCTATCTTTTTTATTTTGAATATTATTTTGGTGATCAATCAGTTGTATTAATAAAAATCATAGAGGGTGTTGCCCTGCCACCCAATGTATGTTCTCACAATCCCCTACAAAGTGGTACTATCTACCTAAGTTGCCGAGTTATATCAAGCCCAAATTGAACTGTGAGGATTAGTACACTAAAATGACTTTCTATGGTCGAAGGCAAGTGCTAACAGTTGCAACCATGCACCGAAAAGTGATGCACATGCACTTAAGGCACAAGTAAAGGGATTTTTCGCTCTAATCCTTAGGGATGCATCCTCACCCACTCTACCCGGAGCTATACCTGAATACAATGAGAGGTTTGCTCTCTCAATACAAATTTAGTCCATGTATTTTTTTCCAAGTTTTTGAAAGAGATAAATTTTTTAACACTTTTAACATTTTTTTGGATATTTTCAAAAATATATAACAAGATGTTAGTTCTTTTTAATTTTTAAAAATATGTCTCATGGAGGGAGAATCATGGAATACAACGGAAAATAATGATGCATGCAGAGATAGAAATCATTCCTGATGCCATCAGTCTACATGCTAGGTGATCCACACAGAAATTGTAAACCTAGACAAATGCATGAATAAGCCATAAAAACCGAATCATAAATTAGCAGCTCTAGCGTAAGAACAAATTAATTTTTAAAAATCGATTATTTACACCTAAGTGCATATTAGGATAGAGAGATTTATATTATTCGTCTAATTAATCATGCATACAAACGTAGGCTCCACGAGAATGTGTGAAAGAAAAAAATTCGGTAGAAAACCAAAACCTCAGTGAGGTCCCCCAAGTGTACCTGCACATGGATAAATAGACCTCAAAACAGTCCAAAGTCTGATCTACAAGTCGGGATTTCCTTAGTGGACTACGTCTACAAAAGTCAAAACGGACAAGTTCCCCTTCCACTCTCACAAAAATAGAAAAATGGGCAAGTGCCCTCTCTCACCAAAGAAAACAAAAAAAACTGAAAATAAATGTTGCATCTGCTTTCTCTCTCTACCGCTCCAATAGGCATGTATAGAAAAAGCCAATATATGCGCTCCTAGTTGAGTAAGTTTTCTAAAAATCTGGTTTTCCCTGCATTCCCCGTAAAAATGGTCAACAACCACAACCAAAAATTGATTCGACGATGAATTATAAATCCAAAAGAATGCAAAGGAAAAACTATGAAAGTTGTAAAAAGAAAACCAAGAAAACTCAAAAAAACCAAGGAAAATAAAAGGAAATAAAAGTCACAAAAATACGATAAAAAACGAAGTATAACAAACGCATACCCGACAATGGTGCCATTTTGATAAACATAAAAATCTGACTTGCGGTTAAAAATGAGAAATGTGTCGGTGTAGAGAACTGCTTAAAATCAAAATTTGATTTAATCAAACAAAAAATCATAAAAAATAGAATAAAGAGAAAAAATGAATATAATGAAAGGGGCTCTCTTTTATTTTTATCTACGCTAATTGTTAAGTGTCCCTAGGTCGAAATCATGGATGTAGAATAACTATACTCAGATTTTTGAGAAAAAGAATATTTTTGTTATTTTTAATTTCATCTCTAAGAGAGGGAAAATTTTATTATTTGTTTTACCTTTCGATATTTTTATATGATTTTTAATTTTCCAATTTTTATATAGTCTACGAAGGGATATTTTTCAAAAAATTATCTACAATGAAATATGTGAAAAACATTGTATCGAGGTGATTCTATATGGTAGATAAAATGACTAGAGCAACATGTTTGAGAAGTTGAAGAAAAACACAACAAAACTGGTCGTAAATCGAGAAAGAAAACTCACAAAGAAAATGTATGAAAATAGATCAAAAATGAAAAGAAATATCACGATGATATAATAATATGTCCATAATATCTCAATTTAGTCCAATGCCAAAGAAATAATGTGTAATAAAATAATCCACAAAAGGATAATGGTTTTCTTTCAAATAGGTCCCTAGTCAGGGACCTATTTTCAAGAAAAACTCTCGAATATGCAAATAGGTCCCTATGCGGGCTATTTGCGATTCTGCAAAATTTATGGATCATGCTTGAATACTTCATACTATGGGGGCTTCTTTATAAAATTTCCATCATTTTGTGTGAGTAGTTAGGATAGATCTGGTCGTGCGATCTCAACAGTCCATTGATTGACCCATGTATCCTTGTAGCGCGTGTTATTTGGGAGTTCTTCCCTAATCCTGGAATGGTACAGTGGTGTTCTTCGATCTTCGACGATCCACGAGCGTTGTTGGAAATTGTTGCATGGACAGGAGGAGTCAGAGTGAAGGACAAAATGGAGAGCCTCCCCCTTCAGGCTCCCTTGCTGCGGGATATAGGCGGTGGAGCAGATCGACGGTCGGCTAGGGTTCCAAGCTGGTGCAGGTATAACTTTTGCTTTTATGTCTTGGTTGAATGCAGCTCCAAATGTTAACTTGATGAAGATGTCATCTCAAAAAGATCTTGCGAACGTTCAAATGAGGTTATGGTGCGTGATTTCCAAATAAAACTGATCCAAATGTTAGGACTCAAAGAATGTTTTTAAGTTATTGAATGGTTTCAGGAATGGAATATTCAGGGATAAATTGAGTAAAATCATGGTCAAATTAAGAAAAGGTTTTTATGTGTTTTAGAAATTGAGATTAGCCGTACATGATTAGATACTATAATTAGGGCATAAGGATTAAGGAATTTGAATCAGAAATGGAGGATGTTGATGACTCATGAATCGAGATTAGCTAAGATTGAAAAATAATCACAAGTCATTGTTCTCAACCAATCAATTCGGTCAATCAAGAAAAAATTAATATCACATAAATAAGACAATAAAACGCACAAAATGAAATGTTAACGGTCTCCACTATTTATTTAACTTGGTTTTGCGACCAGGATCGAACACTAGGAGCACGAGCGAAGCCTACAAAGTAGTCCTATTCATATAAAGACAAGCTGATTTTTATTTATTTTATTTTGCAATTATTATTTATTTTCAAAATAAGAAAACAAGAGAATGAAATAAAGACAAGCAAGCTTCAACAATTTTTATTAAGACTAAAAATGATAAAAATCTAAAATAAAAATATTTTAATGTTTTTCAAATATTTAGATGTTTTTGGTGAATTTATGGGATTTTTCTAATTTTTAAATGATTTTATACAAATCAAACAAATACGAAAATGGAAAATAGTCTACAACCTGGACCAAAAGGCAAATTTAAAATACTAAAAATGCCTTAATGTCCTGGTTGTGATTTTTATGAAAATAAAAATATCTAACTATAGAAACTGAAATTCTATTTTTTTATTTTTTAGAAATTTTAATGATTTTTATAGGTTTTTTAGAGTTTTTAATTTTTTAGGATTTTTATAAGGTATAATACAACAAAAATGGTACAGGAATTAAAACACACAAAAATAAGCACACATTAATTTTTTTGTAATTTTTAAAACCATTATTTGAATTTTTATTTATTTTATAAAATAGATAGTGCAATTTTTAGGTGTTCTTTATTTTTAGAAAATATTAAATAAAATTAAATTAATTAACAAAAAATACCATAAATATTACGTGTTAGCAGGAGCTAATTGTAATTTTTATGCAAATTTTGGAGATAATTAGGTATTTATTTGAATAAAAACAACATACATAGCAAGAAAGGACCTAAATGCAATTCTACAAAAGTTTCTAGGGAAAAAGATAACACATATAAAAATCTCATGGGTAAAGTTGCAAATTATCCAGTATTTTCACACACATGTTCAAAAACGCAAGCACAAGGGTATATTTACAATTATCAGAAAAGTCCCATTAAAAACAAAACATTCATAAAGTTCAAGAACATATAGGCAAATAACCCACAAAATCACGTGAACAAGCACGTGTCTCAGATCCAGGAGGACTAAAATGCAAATAATGAAAACAAAAGTTCCAAACTGCAAAATAATTGTACTACAACTTTATTTTCTGGACTAACTAGGAAAGCCTAAAAGTACGGGGTAAATATGCAATTTACCTTGTAGTACATGATCCACGCTGGCGACTTTGACGGTCCCGATCGTCCTCTATAAAGATCTGATGGTGGAGGGGATGTTAGGGACATGTGGCAGCGATTCTCTGCGAAAGTGCAGATCTGTCAGCTCTGAAAAGGGCGAGGACGTGCAGTGCAGATCTGACGCCTGCGCTGATCGACCATTAAGAACGAAGCATGGGCGTACGGCCATGATCAGATCTGGAATGCGCAGCCCCTCATAAACGGCAGAGAAGATAGTTGGAAGAACTCATCAGGGATAAGCTTCAACAGAGGAGAGATCAAGATCCACTACTCCGATGAAGGATCAGAGGATTCTTGCATCATCGTGAAGATGGTCTGCATCTAGTGGGAGGCTCTGATGGAGGAGCCAACGATCAGATGTGCTGGATAAGGGCATCCACCTCGAGCTACTCCGTCAGGTAGCTGGACCTCAAATAGAAACTCCTATCATGCTGGTATACCTTCAATGGATATAAGGACTCGAGGCGAAGCTCCCATCCGGGTTATTGAAGTTGGAAGTGAAATAAGCGAAGGTGGATGGGATTCTATCTCTAGAGAGGGCGACAGAGGGGGATCTTAGCCTTAATCTTGACCAGAGCGTCGAGTCCAAGGGTGATTCGACTACGACGTGAGATGGAGCAGTCATCGATGGGTCGATCAATAAGGAAGTGAGGATGAGATGGGGCTCCGACCAGGGTGGTCGAAGCAGGTGAACTGCAGTAGAGTCAAACGGGAAGATTCGATGGAACAGGGAATTGAAGTCGAAATAAGGGTAACCTGAAGGTTAGAAGGTGTTCCTAAACTTCACGTGAAGGTGGTCGTCGGGATAATGTCCTCAACTACAATGCGGTGGACAGGGAGGCTGCTCGCGACGGATCTCCGGCCACGAAGGGTGAACTACGTGCTCTCTCCACCAAACTCCAATCCAAGGACGCTCTCCGCTAGTTGTCACTCAACAACAGGTGTCTAGAGGTGGAAGAAGGAGTGAGGCATGAGCTGCAATAGCAGGAGGCAAAATCAAAGCTTTTATAGCAAATTGGAGGGTCCATAAAGATCGACATGGCATGCGAAACCCTAGAGAGAATTCGATCAACTGAAGAACCCGCAAGAATGTCGGATATGCAAGGAATCTTGGGTCTGGATATAAAGGCAAGAGGAGCTTGGAATCAGGTGAGAAAAATCGTAGAAGATGCTTTGGCGATGCAGAATCGACCTGACCCGAGCTTGGGGGGCGTTGACTGGGGTCAACATACCCTCCAGGACCAATAAGAAAATTCGCTATTCCAAAATATTTACAAAATCAATGAAAAATAGTAAATGAAGTCAAAATAAAAAGTGTATAAAATAAAAAATGTTTATTAATTGTTAAACTATTTTTTTGTGGTTTTTAAATATTTTTATGAAAAAGAATTATTGTATATACAGTATATAGTATTAATAATATATCTATGTATTTTGTACAATAATTTTTATTTTATGATTTTTACTTAAACACCCAAATTTTGTAGTTTATTTATTTTTCCCATAATATTAGGAGCATAAAACCATTTTTATTTTATTTTTATGATCTATTTACAGGAATAGCATAAATGGGGAATGTGACCTATATACATGTAACTTATACAAGTGAGAGACGATTTTTATTTTATTTTATTTTATTTTTCTGATTTTTATTTTATTTTTATTTTCTTTTTAGGAATATATACAAGGAGATAAAAAGAGTATTTTATTTTTGTTTTATACAAAATAAATATTTATATACACAGGCAATATGTACAACATATAGTAGGCCTTATCTCTCTCTACTTACTTTATTTTGGCGATCAGGTCAAGGCTTGGCCTTCTCTTGGGGTTCGGGTCATTCTGTATTTATTCTAAATACCTCATCACTTTTTCTTTTCCTTTATTCTTTTTATTTTTGCACAAATACTTGCTAATTATACAATGTTAAAACAAGCATGTTGAATGCTTGCTTATTGTATTTACACATATTTACATAATGCTTTGACAAGATAAATTGCTAAAATAAAAGAATATAGAGTTAGAATCAGGGATTCATCACTCCCCTATACTTTACCTTTGCTAGTCCATTAGCAAACACTTATTTGAAAAAGAAGTGAAAAAGATAAGAAAGGAAAAAGAAGGATAATTGAGATTGATTATTAAAATTGTCTTCATTAAATTGAAGTACGGAGCTCATTCAGACCTTTGGATTATTAGTTTGTCAGAACCTTATTGAGATCTAGGTTTAAGATTTAACAACCTCCAAGTTCCACCCATCTATGGTCAAGACTCCTCACCAATCCGGATCAGAACAAGTCTACATACACAAACTCTAATGACCATGTATCTTTCCTTGTACGGTGTAAGAGATATGTAGCTCTCCTCCTCAGAAATGACAAGGCAACAACCTCCCTCAGCAAGATAACTCTAATTCCCTAGTCTGGCAGCTCTTTCCTCGAGGAGCGAGGTATTCCCTTCTAAGTTCAAGTTCACTGACTCAAGAAGAGGGGGAAAGAAGAGAATGGACCATGGCCAGTGTAGCCATGTATCCCTGGGAGCCCAACTAGTGTAGCTAAGTCTCATGCTGCAAGCTTCATGAGATGAGAAGGTGTTTGTTTATTTGGTTGTATACATTCCGGCATGCATTTTATTTTTCTATCAGGCCTGTCACTTTTTTGGAGTTTTTCTTTCTTTAGAACATTTTTTTAATGTGCATATGTAAAACATATCTACATGGTGTAGCATATATACATAAGGACTTTTTCTTCTTGAGCCAGTAGACTATCCATCTTTTGAAGCATTATTGCAACCCACAACTCCTGTCGTCAGACCTCAACACCGCTAGATCAAGTTGAGGCGCACTTCCATCCCTAAAGGAAGATGAGAGGTTCCGCCTAGAAGTACTACCCTCGTATGCTACCCCAAGCCATGGAAAACAACCTTCTCACCACCTCATCCATCTCAAGCTGAGTGTACAGTGCTGGTCGAAGTAAAGCCATTGTCTGTGAGAGTCATGCATGTGTTGTTAAATGTTCTACTAAGGCTGATCAAGATGACATGTGAACATAGCCTAGTGGACTCAAAGAATTAAGTCCCTAATGGACATGAAAAGTCTTAACCCCAAATCCTATAAGCTACCTCTGAGAATTAGTGGATTAAGGTCTTAACCAAACTCAATTTTCCAATTTAATTCTAGACTAGTTTAAATGTCAACTATGACTCACAAGAATATACAAATATATACAAAAATCTTTTTATGTCATTTTTCAAAATTTGAAAACGTGCAAATTTTTTTAAAATGTTTGAATATATGCAGTGTTTTGCAAATTACTTACAAACATTTACATAAGGGTTTTGCAAATTCTTTTTTCAAACATTTTACAAAAAATTTGTACTATATATATAATTTTGATACAAAAATATTTACACAAATAAAACATTTTTACAAACCTTTGTACAACTTTTTTTTATAAATAGCTAGCATGTGCAAGAAAAGAATTTTATGTACAAGAAAATTTTATTTTTGTTGTGATTTTTACTAAGTTGATTTTAGCCATTTTATTTATTAACACACACACACACACCCAAAGTATGAGTTATGGCTAAAGTGTATATACAATATATATGAATCACCCCTATACTTAGCTCGAACGATGTCCTCAGAGTAATCAAAGAGCGATGAAGAAGACATAACTCATGCCTAATATAGGGAAGTGAAAAGAAGGGCTATATTACAATGACAAATAAACGAATGAAATGAATAGACATCGGTGATTCCCCCTATACTTAGGATCAAGTAATCCTAAGTATAGAAGACTGTACACAAAGGGAAATTTGAGTGATAGAATGTACCAGGTTTACCTCCCCTATACTTAGGGTAAAATATCCCTAAGTATATGTAACAAATCAGAGGTAAAAAGAATCAAAAGCTAAATAAAAAATCTGACACCCTCCATACTTAGGGTAAAGTACACCCTAAGTATAGCTTAATCATAAGATGCAAATGGGGTGTGAGACAAAAGAATGTGTGATAGAAAACATCTAGATCTATATAAGGGTGGAGAACAATGATAATCAGGCTTGAGATGCAAATGATGTGAGTTAAAGACCACATCTCATGCAAAATGAATTGAGGCGACGTCAACAATCATCAGATCATGATCTAGATATGGCTTGAGGCGCTAACCGTTAACGCAAAAGGTGGGCTCAGATGACATCGCAGATATGTTGATACTTCCATTGTTATGCACCTTTCGGACTAGGTATGGTCACTTTCACTTACTCTGCAACTTCCCTAGAAATAATCTAAGCCTGGCATCAAACAACCATACTCTCTGATCTGGCTCAAACTGCTTACGGATGATATGAGAATCAAGCCATATCTTTACTCGCACCTTATATTGTAAGCTGCTTGAAAAGGATGTATCTCTAAGCTCCTCCAGGGCTGCCAATTCTGCCTTCCTTTGATCACCTATACTCTCTGGATCCAATAATATCTCAGTGACAGCCCATAGTGACTTATTATTAATCTCAATAGATAAATGGCATGGCTTTCTATAAACGAGATGAAAGGGAGAAGTACATAAAGGTGTCTTGAAGGAAGTATGATACACCCGCAAAACTGAGTACAAAAGCTGTGACAAATCTTTTGAATTTGGGTGGACTACCTGCTGCAATATCGTCTTGATCTCCCTGTTCAATACTTCAGCAATACCATTAGATCTGAAGATGATATACAGTGGCAACTCGATTATCTATGCTAAACTCGTTAGCAATTGCCTTTACCATGTCGTTGATAAAATGAGACCCCCCGTCAAATATCAATACTCTAGGCACCCTAAACCGTGAAATGATATTCTTCCTCAAAAATATACAAGCAGTCTTAGCATCTACGATTCAGGTGGGAATGGCCTCAACCCAATGAATCACATAGTCAACATCCAACAGAATGTACTCAAATCCTTGACTCTTAGGGAATGGACCCATGAAATCAATGCCCCATGCATCAAAAACCTCACAGAAGTGAATGGGTTGCATCGGCATCATATCATGTTGTCCATAAGTGCCCATCCTCTGACAGTTAGTACACCTCTTCACGTTTTCATCATAATATTTGAAGAGGGTAGGCCACCATAGACTGGATTGGAGCAATTTCTGTGTTGTTCTCCTCCCAAAATGATGTCCTCCTACCTCAAGCTTGTGGCAGTATGTTAGGACGTTGTGGTGCTCCTCCTGAGGAATGCACCGACGCCAGACGCTATCCCCTCCTTCACGATAAAGGATGGGATCCTCCCAGTGGTACAACTTAGCCTTCACAAGGAAGGTCTCAAGGCACTGCATGGTCCAACCTTATGGGACTTTCTTAGCAACAAGATAGTTCACAATATCGGCGTACAATGGGAGCGAGGTGATAGCAAGGATCGCCTCATCTGGGAAGGTCTCAGTAATAGGGTCAATCATCTCGGACTCCTCATGGTTTTCCAAATGGGATAGATGATCCACCACCACATTCTTGACTCCAGGCTTATCCTCATTCTCTATATCAAACTCCTAGAGTAGAAGGATCCATCTAGTCAATCTTGCTTTGGCATCCTTCTTTTCTATGATGTACCTGATGGCAATGTGATCAGTATAAATGGTCACTTTGGATCCTAGAATATATGATATGAATTTATCCAAGGCAAAGACTAGGGCTAACAACTCTTTCTCCACGACTATGTAGTTTCGCTGAGTAACATCCAATGTACGACTAGTATAGTAAATGGCAAAAGGTAAATCATCCCTCCTTTGTCCTACCACAACCGATATGGAAAAGTCAGAGGCATCCGTCATGATATCGAATGGAAGTGACCAATCAGGCAGCTGAAGGACAGGAGCCTCAACAACTAGGTTCTTGAGAGTCTCAAACGATGAAAGACACTTATCATCTACCATGAACACGGTGTCCTTTTTCAATAGATCAGTTAGCGGTCGGGAAATCCTGTTGAAGTCTTGAATAAAATGTCGGTAGAAACTGACATGCCCGAGAAAGGACTGCATCTGCCACAAACCATTTGCTATACACTATACTATTAAGACTCTGGATGAAGCACATTGAAATTATACTGTTACAGAGAAGGAGATGTTAGCAGTTGTGTTTGGGTTAGAGAAGTTCAGATCTTACCTCATCGGTTCACATGTTATTGTATTCACGGATCACACTGCTATACGACACTTGATGGGAAAAGAGGATGCCAAACCACGCCTTATCAGATGGATCCTTCTTCTCCAGGAATTTGATTTACAGATTCAAGATAAACCTGGAGTGAAAAATGTTGTGGCAGTTCATCTTTCCCATATCACGGATGCAAAGACCTCTGAGCAGAACATGATCCCTATTTCTGAAACCTTTCCATATGAGGCCATATTGCTATGGACTCACTCCCATGGTATGTTGCTATTGTGACCTGTTTTGTCTCCAAGAAAGTTCCTCAAGATTGGCCGAAGTACAAGGTAGACAGTTTTCTGTCATAGATTCATTATTACTAGTGGGAGGATCCGTACCTATTTTTCCAGTGTGCATATTGTATCTGGAGAAGGTGCACTCCTCAGGAGGAATGCACCAGTGTACTTGAGCACTGTCACAAACTAGAATCTGGTGGGCATCATTCGGGGAAACGCATGACATCAAAGGTTTTACAGAGTGGCCTATGGTGGCCCACATTATTTAAGGATGCTACATAATATGTTCGAGGTTACACTGACTGTCAGAAAATGGGAGGAACCATTGGTTCCAAAGATACCATGCCCCTAATATACATACATATTTCTAATGATTTTTATGCTTGGAGCATAGACATCATGGTTCCATTTCCTATCAGTTAGGGATTTCAGTATATCCTGCTCGACGTGGATTTTGTTAGTCGATCAGTGGAGACTATCCCTACCCGAGCCGTAAATAGTCGTATAATGTGTTCCTTTCTCAAGGGTCACATTATTACGCAGTTCGAGATTCCCAAAATACTGATTTCAGATGGGGAAGTCATTTCAAAAATAGATAAGTAAAGAAGCTTGTGAAGGAGTAAGCGATTGAGCACAAAGTTGTGTCTCCTTACCACCCTCAGAATAATGGCTTGGCAGAAATTTCAAATAGGGAGATCAAGATGATATTCCAAAAACTTGTACGTCCAGATAGGAAGAATTGGTACCAGAAGCTTAATTCGATTCTATGGGCTTATCGGATGGCGTACAAGTCTCCTTTGGGTATGTCTCTCTATAGATTGGTGTATGGAAAGCCTTGCCACCTTCTAGTGGAATTAATTCACAAATCTTTATGGGCACTCTGTGTATGTAATCTTGATTATGAGAAGGAGAGAAAGAATATGAAGTTGAATTTGAATAGATTATTGGAATTCCGAGTCTTTTCATATGATATCTCACTCATGTATAAGGAGAAAGTCAAGCACTGCATGATAAACACATTCCAATGAATACTTTCTCTCCTGATGAGAAAGTTTGGTTATATGATGTTGTTTCCAGAAAAATTGAAAATCAAATGGTCAGGATCGTTCATCATGAGAGCTGTGCGTGACAATGAGATCATTGTCATATCTGGGTTGTCATTTGACGCACAATTATTTGTTGTGAATTGACAGTTGCTGAAGCCATATCTAGATCATGGTAAAATCTTGTCCGTCGTTGATTCTGTATATGTGGTATCAGACGATGATCTTTTGATTCCATCTTTTGTGTCTAATACATGAGCTGGCAACCTTTTGTATATCCTTTCATTCCATTCTTTCTTCTTCTGTTTTATCATTCAACCCTTTTTCGTGAGTGTGTGTATGCTAGACTTAGGTTGTGCTTTATCACAAGTATAGCGAGTGAATGATTTGTGTTGTTCATATTCATATTGTTCATCACTCTTGTTGTTGTCTATACTAAGGGATACTCTTCCGTATGTATAGGGGGTGATGTTGTTCATATCATCTTCTTGTGTTTTTTTCATTGAGTCCGTACATTCTCTTCATTGCTTTCCCCTTTTTGTAAAGTCTTCTATACATAGGATTACTTGATCCTAAGTATAGGGGGGATCACCGATTCTTTTATTTTCATCTTCTCTTTGAGTTGTTGTAGCATAGGAGTCCTTTTACTTTTCTATAATTAGCACACGTTATGTCTTCCATTGCCACTCTCTGACCACTATGAGGACATAGTTCGAGCTAAGTATGGGGGGTATCGTTTATACTGTATATATACTTTAGACATAACTTGTACTTTTAAAAATGATTATTTTTTGAAATATGTATATAAATTCGTAAAATCCATATGTGTATATAGACTTTGATTACCTTTTATTAAAAAGACAAAAGCAAAAAAACCAAAAAAATAAAAAAAATAAAAAGCCCAAAAAACAATCCTTGTATATACTTGTGTATATTTTACTAACCCATTTTCCTTTTTGAAAAATAAAACCCTAAAAAAACTACAAAACCAAAAATCTATAAAAAGTTGCATAAAAAAGAAACTCTTTTCACATGTGCATCAATTTTTTCTTTCTTTTCCAAAAACGCATAAAAAAGTTCAAAATTAGAAAATTATTTCAAAAAAAGAAAAAGAACAAGAAAAAAAGAAAAAATTTCTTTCTTTTCTTTGCATTGTGCATATTTCTTACATTTGCATGTGCATTTTTCAGTATAGTATTGACATTTAAACTATGTCTGGAGTAAAATTGACGAATGGAGCTTAGTTGGTTCTTAATCCACTCAATTTCAGATGAACCTTATAAGAACTTGAGTTAAGACTTTTCAGGTCCTAGTGACTTAACTCTTTGAGTACATATGACTATGTTCACATGTCATCTTGATTAGTCTAAATAGAATATTTAACAACACACACATGATTATTTCAGACCGTGGCTAATCTTGGACAAGCACTCTACACGTAGCTCTTCATGGAGGAGGTAGTGAGGAGGCTGAATCTTTTGGCTTGGAGTAGCATATGAGGGTTGTACTTCTAAGAGGAACCTCTCTTCTTCCTCTAGGGAGGATGTTCACTCAACCTAATCTAGTAGCATTGAGGTCTAAAGACTGGATGTTGTGAGGTTGCAATAATGCTTCAAAAGAGGGATAGTCTACTCGCTCAAGAGGATAAACTCCTTATGTACATGCTGCACCTTGTATATATTTTCACAGAAAAAGAGAAGAATTGCAGAATCTCCAAAAGCGGACAGGCCTGATTGAAAAGTAAAATGCTTGCCAGAGTGTATATGCAAGGATAATAATAATAATAATAAGAGCTTCAAAGTCAAAATTTTGTAAGCTTGCAGCTAGTTGACTTGGCTACACTGGTCATGCATCAAAGGATAGCTAGCTACACTGGTTACCGTCTATTATGTTCTCCATCTCCTCTTCATGAGTTGGTTGTACTTGATCTAGGAAGGGAATATCCTCGCTCCTCGTGGAAAGAGTTGCCAGACTGGGGGACTAGAGTTACCTTGTTGAGGGATGTTATTTCTTTGCTACTTTCAAGATGGGCAAGGGACGTTATTTCTTTGCTACTTTCAAGATGGGGAGCTATATTTCAGTTACACCGTACAAGTAAAGCTTCATAGTCATAAGAATTTGTGTATGTAGACTTCTTCTGATCTGACTATTTAGGAGACCTGAATAAGAGTCTTGTGGAACTTAGAGACGATTAGGTTTTAAATCCATTTCCCATTAAGGTTCGGCCACACTAATAATCTAAAGGTCTGACAGAGCTCCATACTACAATTTTATGAAGATAAGTTTAATACTCAATATTGTTCTAATTTCTTTATTTTTCCTTTCTTTTTCTTTTTTTATTCACCTATTCCTTCAAATAAGTGTTTGCTAAGGGACTAAAAAAGGTGAAGCATAGGTGGATGATGAATCTGCATTTCATCATCTTTATTCATTTATTTTAGCTTAAAATCCTTAATAAAACACTTGTATATAATACTAACTCCATATTGTACAGTTATTACTATTTTAACCTAAAATAAATAAATAAAGGGAAAAAAAGAGAGGATCGTATATATGTAATAGATACATTCTGACGCGAACCCTGAGAGAAGATCAAGACTTGGCCTAATCGACCAGGAATAAAGTTGGGGGAGATAGGTTCCTTAATTAGAAAATCTAAAAATAATGTGGTGTGTATATCTGTATACTTAACCTATTTTATTTGTACATAAATTGACCTCAAATTAAATAATTTTCAAAACAAAAGCTGTTAATAAAAATGTTTCCTAAATAATAAAAATGTTTGTAAAATAAAATCATGTATAAAATAAAAGTAACCACATCCGAAAAAATCCATAAAATGATAATAGAAAGATCAATTCTAGCTCCATATGAACTCAAATTGAACCGAACTCACTTATATTGATTTCTAAATTAAATTATCTATAATATGGTTGTGGTTTCATAATTTTTAAAGTTATGGTTTGAAAGTCAGTTTTCTGGGTGGTTTATGTAATTTTACCATTTAGTTATAAATATTTTTTTTAAATATTTTTGATAATTATTTAAATTTAAAAAATTAAAATATATAAAAATATAAAAAATAAAACAAAAAAACTTATGTGCTTATTTAGCAATGTATATAATGTACCTTATGTATATAGTATATGTATATGGTTGACATTCTTAAGTAACCACCATAAAAAATAAAAAAAATTAACATTTATTATTCAATTTACTAAAGTGAAGAAAATGCAAAAATTTAATTTTAATACTAATTTATTTTTATCTTTTTCTCATTTCAAATTCTTTCTTATCTTTTTATCTCCATTCAATTTTTAATTTCGAATTCAAATTCAATTAATCCTCTATTGAATTGGCTCCTCCTCCGTCATTCTCACTTGATCAATATTTGGTGAGAGGAGCCTATTCTCCAAGAGTTATCTTGTCGCAGAAGGGTACCTAGCCTCGGAGTCGTCCGGTGACAGCGAGTCAGCCTTCGTCGAGGCGATTACGGTCTTTTCCGCTCCTAAGTGAGTTGTTGTGGGGGAAGAGATTGTGGCTCGACAAAATTTTTGGAGTTGGTGGGAGAGATTGATCTTCATGAGGTCAATGCAGTCGAATGTCTGTTCATTTAGAGGAATGCTAGATCAAGGTCTCACATTAATATGTTTTTGATGTCCGTGGAGGCTCTGGTGGCTTTCCCATTGGTAGGGGCTCAGGCGCTGCCTTGTATGCACTCATATCATACGTCATTGATGTGGTCTTTAGGGAGGAGGTACGACCTCAATCTTTCTTCAAAGTCGAGCAGGCGTGGCTTTTGGAGGAGGGTTTTTGGGAATCAATGGAGAAATTTTGGGAAGATCGCAAGCCGACGGGGTTGACGACTTGTAAGTTGGCAAGCAAGATGTCGTTTCTTAGGAAGCACTTGATGGATTTCAATAGAGCCAATAGGGCTCTACGCCATTGTAGGAGGGTTAGGAATCAAGAGGTGGTATGCAGATTGGACAAGTTGGAGGATGAGAGGATTCTGACGATAGAGGAGTTGAGGGAGAGGTGCAACCATTTGGAGGAGATCATGTGGGAGGATAAGAAGGAAGAGGTGACCTGGAGGCAAAGGTCCAAGTAATGGTGGTTGAGGGAAGGAGATGTGAATTCCATATTCTTCCATACCATGACAAGTAGGAGAAGAATCAGAAATTTTATCCACTCGATCTCAGTTGGTGGAGTTATGGTGGAAGGTGATCGGGAGGTGGGAGAGGCATTGCGGTCTCACTTCCAGTCCTTCGACAGGCGGCAGGCTTGGTCGGGCAAAGGTTGTGACGAATCCATGATTCATTTACATTCTATCTGCATTTTATCTTAAAACCCTTAACAAATACATGTAAATATCCATTAATTTCTACTTTTTAACAAAACCCTATTCATGAATAAGAATGCACTTTTATGCATTAAAATCATGTAATTAAATAAAATAATAAAAATAAAGAAAATAAAAAGAAGGCAAAGTGTAGATATGTATATATGTACAATATGACTTGTAAAAATAAATATAGTGAGAGATAAGTTTATAACCTAATCCCAAAGACCATGTAAGCATGGTTTGGTCGACAAATAAATAAGTAGGGGGAGATAAGAAGAAATAAATAAAAACAATTAATATCACATTTTACACACTCTTCATTAATTATCCAATAAATACCAAAATTTCAAAGATTTTTAATTAATTCATATGAATATATTTTTCATCAAACTATTTTCCTAATTATTTCTAAATATGTATAAAAAACTAAAAAAATAAGTTAAAAATATTATCTTGTATATATGCTAAGAAATCCAACTTGCAATTCTAAAAATCCCAACTTCCGAACAACATAATTGTCTCGTACAAAATCCAATTTCACTCTACTAACATTTAAAGTTCATAAAATAATATTATCTAATTAAAGAAGGTGATTTCACTAAAATCAGAGTCCATTTGAAACAAGTCGGTTCAGGGACCTAACCACAACTAGGTTTCTGGGCTCTTTATTTTATCTAGAACACACTATTTGTTATTTTAATGATTTTATAATTTCTAATTATTTTGTTGATCTTGTATTTTAACCTTAATTTATTACATAACTCTTGGAGCTTATTTATTATTTTAAATAAATCAAAAACCCTAATTAATAGGTATAAATGAACTATATACCTTATATGCCTATTTATTAATATTCCTAAATTAATTTATTAAAATATACAAAAATTTGTAAAAAACTGTATTTATTAACCTAATAATTAATAAAATATAAAAATAATAATTTTTAATTTATCCAATTAAAAATTCAAAGCTTCTGTATTAAGTATTATTTATACTTATTTACTAATATAATATTTCTATTTTGTAAAGTATTTACTACTTATTAAAACTAATTATACCGAAATTTAGAAGATTTAATTATTTACATTTTTGTTTTTTATATTTATTTGAAATACCATTATTTACTATTTATTCCTTATTTATTTGAAATACTTATTTATCAAACATGCCAACAAGGTGTTGACACGTGTCAACACCGGGTGCCTTCTTCTTCAAGAAGATCGGCTGGTAATTCTGCTCTAACCTCCCACCTTCTCTAATATCTACCCACCACCTCATCGCCTCTACGTCCAATCCTAACCCTCCATTGTCTACCTCCAACAATCACCTATCACACCTTCCCTTGATTCCCAGCTAACTCCTTCCGATCATCCTCTAAAACCACCTCCACGTCGGCCTCTCCAACTAACTCTCATGAACCTACAAACTCCAGTAGCCGTCAGCCTCACTTCTCCACCTTACTCCACCATACTTCGGCTGTGACAGAGCTGGGTAGAGCCACCATATGGAAGAGGGACGCACGGAGGAGTCCAAGGCTTCATCTCCGCTTTGCACCGTCGCAACCGCGACGTTCATCTTCAGGAAACCGACCCGTCGAGCAACGACCAATAGGATCCTATATCCAGCTACTCCCAGGTACTCCTTCATCTTTTGCACTTTTAATTTCGATATTTGTGTCTCAGTTAGCGTTCATAATTACATAATTAGGATATTCAAACATCCATCTTAGATGCCCCCTATTAATCCCTTTTGCAAACTCGATTCAACTCGCTCCAACTTAATTCCATATCTCCTCATTTTATCTTAGTTTTTGGAAATAACTTGTATCTTACAAATAAATAATAATTTTGGTCGATTCAAGTGCAAATCGAGCATTTAAAATTCATTTGCAGGTCTCTATTCTATCAGAAGCATGAATACATCATCTGGAGCTCAAATTCTTCGAAGAAATATCAGACCAAGAATATTATCTTTTAGTTGTAATATATTGTTGATCTGTCGTCTTCTTTGACGTTACGCCACCGTTATCTGCCACCTCAGTGCTCATTCACCCGTAGGGGAGCTCGAAGGGAGAAGGAGTCTCCATCCTGGCCCCGTAGGAGGCCAAGGAATGCTGCTGGTAGACTGGAAGAATTCAGAGAAGGAGCCACTTTTGTCATGCACATGAAGGATTGAAGAAGATCTCAAGAACTCCAGGATGCACAAGTTCATGACACCTATCCAAATTAGACGGCCTAGATCACATGCCTACTTCTAATCTCCGTTGTAGAATGCAAAGCCGTGCAAATTTTGCAACTTTAACCCAGACGAAGATCCAGACCTTCAAACAGCTACAGAATTTCCATAAATTACATTTAGGTCCCCATGTAGGGACCTAAATGTAATACTTTTAGTTTTCTTTGCAATTTCATCCCTGCCAGGGACCTAAATGTAACATAACAAAAACTTTCTTTTTGTACTTATACCCATGTACTGTAGGGATAATTAGGACCTTGATTTTGCTGTATTTTCCCTCTATTTTTATTGGGTAGTTACAAAACTACCCTAGTGACATTTCTCGTAATTTTTCGTTAATTTTCATTGCGTATTTTTCTTGAATTGAAATTTGTAAGTTTGTGTTATTTTTGAGCGTTTTCTTAAGTTTGTTGTAAAATCAAGAAGAGAGTGAAATTCTCGAGATTCTTTCATTCATCGAAAACCGCAATACTGTTATTCTTCCTCCTTGAGTTCGACCCAAGGGAACTTACGTGGATAAAAATTAGTTTAAATGGATTAAAATAGGAGAGGAACCTCTTTGTTTATTTTCCATGTATCTATCTCTATCGTATTTTAATTCTGAATTGTTTATCAACGCGGCTTCTACCTTCGCGGTTTTTCCTACAACCGATATCTTCATTGATTAATTAATCGCTGGCAGAAGTGACATTATCAAAATGACTATTGCCAGGGAGGCATTAGCTTTATCTTAGTTTTTGACATAATTTCAAGATTTTTTAATCTTCTTGAATTCACGGTTTTCTTATCTTCTTTTCAAATTTTATCTGATTTTATTTTATGAATTTTATTGATTTTTTTAGTTTTTATGGTTTTTAATTTCTTTGAGATTTTTTTATTTTTGTTTGCTTTTATTTTTATGGATTTTTGTGTTGTTTTTCTGACAAATTTTGTAGGGCTTGTAGGATTAGTCGGCTTCTTCGGAAGCCGAGATAGTTGAAAGTGAAGAGACCGATCCCTTCTCTCACGGGTTGGTTGCAGAGGGCAGAATTAGTCAGAATTTGTTTTTATTTGTAAAATTTTTGTAATAAAAAATGTATGGACACTTGTCCATTTTGTGTTTTGTATAAGGGGCCCCGTAAGGGCATCCCGACTTGTACCTCCCTCCCTCTTTCTCAGGGTCTGCATCACCGAGTGCCATGCATTCAGGGGAACAGGGCACCCACTGCGGTTTTCTCACATCGTCAGTTTTCCACGGCTTTTTACGCGGCTAGGTGCTTGTTTAGGAGTTTTTCAATTTTCTTTCTCTCTTCTTGCCCCTTCGTAGTTAGTTTTAGGACTTGCGACCTAGATGCATATTTATCTAAGTTAAATAAAAAAAATAAAAAAACCGGTATACATGCATGAAAGAAAATAAAAAAAAGATAATCAAAAATAAAATTTGGATTGCTTAATTACTTGACTTAAAATAATAAACATAAAGATCATTTGATTTGGGAGAGCAACCCCCACACATGGATTGTAGGTACACTTTCAGATATTGTGAGCGAGGGACGGCACTTAAGGTTAGAACCAAAGTCCGAGTTTCTCTCAGAATACTACTTAGTCCATACACCTAGTCCTTGTTCTTCAGTGGGTACTCTTGGGTAGCCGGCAACGGTCCGAGTTTACTTGGAAGAGTGGAAGGTTTATAGGACATCGCATTAGCAGGGTTTTCAAGTAACACGAGTAGCCAAAATAGTCCGGACTTACTCCCATACTGGCTGAGAATAAGTGGCTTTCTATAAGTAATCGGGACAGTGTTTCGGGGAAATTTTGGGCACCTATCAGCTTGCGATAATCTGTGATAATATATGTCTGCTAACATAATACTAAAATCGATAAGATAAAAGATCGATCTTTTACGTTTATCACCGGTTTGTGTTGTGAATCCATGGTTGTTTTGTGTTGGCTTGTAAGGCGTGCGTTACCGCATCTTATACGCCTTTACTTCCGATCTCTTGACTTGACATCGTCTTCTCCCAACTATCATTTTGACATCAAAGATGATGACTCGATGACTTTCTCGCTCAGACTCTGTGAGCTCTCGACAATCCATAGTTCGACATACGTCTT
This sequence comes from Ottelia alismoides, assembly GCA_037367405.1. Lineage (NCBI taxonomy): Eukaryota > Viridiplantae > Streptophyta > Magnoliopsida > Alismatales > Hydrocharitaceae > Ottelia > Ottelia alismoides. Next base: position 1,164,467 of record JAZKJV010004389.1, read on the forward strand.
CACAGACTCGGGATGACCCTTTCCCGAGTCAGTCCCATCTAATCTCGAGGAGAGCCAGACCCAGACTCTGTCTCCTCCCATCCCATATTTTGACGCAGACCCCCACCTTAAATCATCATATACTTCTTCTGCTCAATTTTCACTAAGCTCTTATGAGTCATTTTCCTTCCCATAAGTTTCAAAGGATATGGCTCGTGGGAAGGGACCAGTCGAGGGCAGAAAAAAAGAGGACCAACAGACTAGAGAGAAACACACTGATGGAAGACCAGATCCAGCTGCAGAAATCACAACATGGATTCTAGAAAACCTACAGTAGATGAATCTACAGATCCAAGATCGGTTTGGAGTATAGAACGTGCTGCGACCCGAGATTACTGCACTGAGAGCAAGAGTCAGGAACCCACCACCGTCTTTTATGGTTTCCGCGACACTAAGAGATGAGTATGACCCTAGTACAAGGATGCTACATCATTGGATTCGGTTACCACTTAATCAAGGGCAATATGAGTTACACCCGTCCTTTATATCATTGCTTCGGAAGTTTTACGGGAATGTCACAGAGGAGTTGTTTACCTTTCTGCAATAGTTTGAGATGATTTATGGTACAACTAATTATCCAGGTGTTAAGGAGGAGGCCATTCACCTCAAAGCCTTCCCTTTCGCCTTAGTAGATAAGGCGCTTTACTGGCTCAATCTTTTGGGGAGGGAGATCTCAACGTGGGCCAACCTAAAGTCCACGTTCCTGCGTAAATTCTTTCCTCTGGGATAGACAGACAAGATGATGAGTTAGATCTCCAATTTTACACAGCTGCCAAACGAATAATTCCACAAGGCATTGGAGCGATTCGAAGACCTTACCAAGAGATGCCCTCATCATGAGATACTGTTGAAGGTGCTAGTTCAAAATTACTTCAGAGGACTCCATTCGGATGTCTAGATCCTCGTGAGCGCTACATGTGGCGACAATTATCTGAATCGGGATGATGAGTCTGTCTGGTCCATTTTTGAGGGGATGGTAGAGAACTCGAGAGTTGTCGACTCTACTAGGGCATTCCAGAAGGCCTCGCAGCCACCACATCACCAAGATCATCATAAGGTGGAAAATATTTCAGATTCTGAATCAAATACCAAAATGGGATACATTAGCAAGAAATTAGCGTTGGTAGATGTGATTCAGAAGCAAGTTCAGGACTTGCAGTCGCTGCGAGAGTTGGAGAAACTCTCATCACATCCACAGCAACTGAGTGATCTGATGAAGAAGGTGACGGACCTGCAGCTTCAGTATAAGTAGTGCCATGCTTCTTCAACTTCTCAACATGTTCAGAGATCATTACCCACCCCTCCCACCCGAGAGATCCACTTTGTACAGAACAAGCCGGGTCAGCTTACGTAGACTCCGCCGATTGATTGGCATGAGGACTTGTCTTATGCCAACCCAAGCAAGATCACCAGCCATAGAGACACTGATGTTTACCCTCAAGCCAACCTTGAGATCGATGGGATATGGTATGCTCCAATTCAGTCGTCATCACAGTTTACTCCTCAAAGCGTACACCGCCTGCAACAACCACATCACCACAACCATCTGCAGCACGGACATCTGCAATTTCAGCACCGACAGAATTTCACGCAGCAGCAGTCTCACCAGAATTTTTATCAGAGACCACATTCTTCTCACCAGCTGCTTTGCATTTATAGCCCCATTATTACCAACAGTAGCAGTCTTCATGCAGACCCCAACAATCTCCTTAGTCGTATGCTCCGCAACATCATAAGCCAAGGCATGAGAGAGTAGAGAGTCTTGTTATTATTAGGGTAGTTATGAGATAAAAATGGAGGGGTAAGATCGAGCGAAGAAGTAAGAGTGTGAGTAGGAAAATTCGGTAAAGAGAAGGCGTTGGAACAGAGTTCCAACGACCAAAGTCTTGAGGAAGAAGAACCAGGTGCTGACACGTGTCAAAACCTGGTTGGCCAGATGTTACAAATAAAATATAAATTAAGTAATAAATAGTAAATAATGTTATTTTAAATAGGTATAAAAATGAAAAGTATAGATACTTAAATTATCTTAATTATGGAAAAATTACTTTTTATAAATAATAAATATTGTACGAAATATCAATATTATATTAGTAAATAGGTATAAATAATAGTTAATAAATAGGCTTCTGAATTTTTAATTCAATAAATAAATATTTATATATTAATTTTATATTTTTGTAATTATTAGAATAATAAATAAGGCATTTATGAAGTTTTGTGAAATTTAATAAGTTAGTTTAGACATATTAATAAATACTGGTATAAGTAGTGTAGTTCAATTTCATCTATAAATTAGGGTTTTGGATTTTATTAGAAATAATAAAAAAGCTCCAAAAATTCTGAAAAAATCATAGTGAAAATACAATATCATAAAATAATTAAAAATTATAAAATTAATAAAACTTTAAATAGTGTCTGCTAAATAAAATAAATAGCCCAGAAACCCTGTTATCATTAGGTCCCAAAACTGACTTTTTCCAAACGGACTCCAATTTAACGAACCTCCATTAATTAGATAATATTATTTTATGAACTTTAAAGGTGAGTATAGTGAAATTGGAGTTCGTATGAGAAAGTTATGATATTCGGAAGTTGAGAATTTGGCAATTTAAAAGTTGGATTTCTTGACATATATACAAGATAATATTTTTAACTTATTTTTATATTTTTATATACATTTTTAAAAAAAATTAGAAAAAGAGTTTGGTGAAAAATATATACATATGAATTAACTAAAAATCAATGAAGATTTGATATTTATTAATAAATAACCAAGAGTGTGTGGAGTGTATCTTTAATTATTTTTATGATTTTCTTTCCTTATCTCCCCCCTACTTGTTTGTTTGTCAACCAATCCATGCTGACTTGGTCTCAAGGGTTAAGTTATAAATATATCTTACAGCTATATTTATATTTTCTGAGTCATATTGTACATATATACATATTTACAATCTACCTTCTTTTCATTATTTTTATTCTTTTATTTATTTACATGTTTTTGACGCATAAAAGTGCATTTTTATTCATGAATGGGGTTTTGGTAAAAGGTGGAAATTAATGAATATTTACATGTATTTGTTAAGGGTTTTAAGACAAAATGCGATAGAAATGTTAATAAATCATGGATTCATCAACCCCATGTACTTAAACTTTGCTAGTGCCTTAGTAAACACTTATTTGAAAAGCAAGTGAAAAAGAAAGAAAGTAAGAATGAATTTGTCTTCCTAAACCAATTCATGAGAATAGACAAAGGACAGAGCTCGATCGGCCCTGAAACAAGCATTTTATCGGAACCTTAACTAGGATTAGGATTTTATCCTCAACAGTCCTCAAGTTCCACAAATCCTTATTTAAGTTCACCTCATCAGCTAGTTCAGACTCACTTATTCTTATCACAAACTCTATCAACCTTGAAGTCAATTTGTACAGTGTGTGAATTGATTTAGCTCTTCTTGCTTAAAGAAGCAAAGAAATTGTCCATCCCAGCTATACACTTCCATTGATTCCTCATCCAGCTACTCTTTCCTCGGGGAGGGAGGTATTCCCTTCTGAGGTCAGTTCGTGCTATGTCCACAATTGAATATAGAGAGAAAGTAGAAGAATGAGAAAAGAACTGGAGTGCGACCAGTGTAGACGCATCTTCTTGTGAATCTCAGCCGGTGTAGCTATGTCTCCACTAAGATATGCATGCATTTTTGTGGAAACTTGGACCATTGTGGTCGTATTTGTATTTGGTGGCTTCTTGTTTGATTTGGCTTTGTAATTTGCTTGCACTGCATTCATCTTTTTGTGCCTCGACGGATATACCATCTTTTGTTCCGTCCCTTTTTTGAGGTCTTAGAAAAATTGTGTCAGCAGATCCTTCCCTCATCCGAAGTGACTATCGCAACCCCAATCTCTCCCGTCTTTAGAAGTCAATGATGCAAAGACAAGGATCGAAACGCACTACCAAGATGTGTTGCCCTTCGCAGCCCCATGCAAGTCGAGCTAAGTGCAAAGTGCATGTGTCCAAGATTGGTTCACTGGTGCAGAGTTGTACGGATAACACCAAGTGTTCTACTTAAGCACATATGAATTGATTTCCCAAATATGGTCTTATGGAACCAAAAGATTTAAGTCAAAGATCTGAAGAGTCTAAATTCCAGATCCTAACTAGGCTCCTTACAATGAAAGTTAAAGGCCATAATCAAGCTCCATCCTTCAGACTATTCTCAATCCTTAGTTCTAGAAATCAAACTTATTCTGAAAAATGTGAATGCAAATGCAGTAATGTTTTGTGAAGTATATTTTCTGAATTTTACTCATTTTTATGGATTTGAAGGCTTTTGTAATTTTTATGAATTTTACGATTGTATTTTTTATGGATTTTCTGAATTTTATAAACAAGTATTTATACAAGAATTTTACAAGATCTATTTTATTTGAATTGAATATCTAATGTATTTTACAAATTTTATATAGAGAGAATTTTACAAGGATTAAATGATTTTTACACAAATTTTAATAAATAGGATTTTAAATAAGTATTATACATATTAAATACATATTTTAAATTAATTCTTTTAAATACAAATTTTAGACATATTTTACTTTTTTACAAGGATTTTATTAGTAAATACAAATATAAATAGATGGATTTTTAAATTAACCCTCACCCACTTTTTATGGATTTTATAAATATAGAAAATACATAAAAGTATGAGTTATGGACAAAAGTATATATACAATATACACGCACCTCCTATACTTAGCTTGTGCTATGTCCTCATAGCGTCAAAAGAGAAAAAGGAGGACATAACTCGTGCTAAGTAAAATTGGGTGAAAAAGAATAAAAGAATAAAAGTCGATCGACCCTCCTATACATACGATCAAGTCATCGTAAATATAATGGAAGAGGAAAAATGAGGTGACTGAGGAAAAAGAATATACAATGAAGGAATAAGAGAAATAGAGAAAACGAGATAAACGAAATCACTCGGTCCCCCCTATACTTAGGATAAGGCATCTTGAGTATAGAAAAGAATGTGGCCAAAAATTAGAGACAAGTGATTTGTAAAAAAGAAAGGATATACAAAATAAAAAGAACAAAATCGAAAATGCTAACCATCAGGCAATCAATCCCCCTATACTTAGGATCTGGTATCCTAAGCATAAAAGACGAGCAAAAAATGGAGACGATTGTGGTCTACGAAGAATGTACAAGTGTTGTGTACTCCAAAAATAGAATGGCTCAAAAGTTTGAGCACAGGATGAGATAAAGTGGAAGAGTACTAATGAGTCCTGTACAAAGTATATCACTTCAACACAGGCCAGATGATCAGTAGTCTCCACGAAGTGCTTCAGCATCTGCCCATTCAACAGGAACAACTCTGCACCAGGTGACACATCTGATATAGCTATACTTCCATTGTCATGCACCGTTCTGGCTATGTAAGGTCCTTCCCACTTGCTCTTCAGTTTGCCAGGAAAAATTCTCAATCGTGCATTGAACAACCATACTTTCTGCCCAGGAAAAAAGATCTTGTGCCGAATATGTCTATCATGCCATTTCTTCACTTTGGCCTTATAAGTGAGGGTGTTCTCGTATGCCTGATTTCGAATCCCTACTAGCTCATTCAAATCCATCTTCCTCTTGGCTTGTGCTTTCTGCATATCAAGTGTAATTTCTCGGATAGCCCAATCAGATTTGTGCATGATATCTACATGCAAATGGCATGGCTTCCCATAAACCAGTCTGAGGGGTGAAGTACCTATGGGAGTTTTATACGTAGTAGATATGTCCAAAGATCCAGGTCTAGAAGTTGTGACTAGTTCTTCCTATCTGATCGTACTAATTTCTGAAGAATGAATTTCACCTCCCTATTTGAAACTTCCGCCATGCCAGTCATATGTGGGTAGTAAGGAGAAGCTACTATGTGATCATTGCCATAGTTCTACACTAGCTTTTTTACCTCCTTATTAATGAAATGACTACCCCCATCTGAAATAAGAATACGTGGAATACCGAACCGTGAAATAATATGTTCCCTTAGGAACTTGCACACTATTCTACTATCTGTGGTTCGCGCTGGTATAGCCTCCACCCATCTACTAACATAATCCACGGCTAGAAGAATTTACTCAAAGCCACTGCTGGCAGGGAACGGTCCCATAAAATCTATACCCCATGCGTCAAAGATCTCGCAAATAATAACAGGTCGCATAGGCATCTCATCTCTAGCACTGATTGTCCCTACCGCTCTCTGACAATCCTGGAAACTCTTCACGAATGTACAAGCATCTCTAGTAAGAGTCGGCCACCAAAATCCACTCTGAAGTACCTTCTGCACTTCCTCTTTCCTGAATGATGCCCCCCTTCCTCTAAGGAATGACACAGAGTGAGGACACTATTGTATTCCTCCTGAGGAATACAACTCTTGTGAACACAATCTGATCCCTCACGAAAAAGAATCGGATCCTCCCAATGGTAGTATCATGCCTCGGAAACTAGTCGGTCGACTCGGTCCTTCGGCCAACCCAGTGGACTTTTCTGTCTAACCAAAAAGTTCACTATGTCTGCATTCCATGGAAGCTCGAAAACTGCAAAGATATTCTCGTATGGAAATCTCTCTATAATTTCTATCGTGTACTCATCTGAAGGTTGCTCTATATATTATCGGGAGAGTTCATGAGCTACCACATTCTTTACCCCAGGTATGTCTCTAGTATCCAAATCAAACTCCTGAAGTAAGAGAATCCATCTAAGAAGGCATGCCTTGGCATCCTTCTTCTCCATCAAAAATCCGATAGTTGAATGATCAATGTAAACTGTGATCTTGGAGCCAAGAAGATAAGATCTAAATTTGTCCAATGCGAAGACCACTGCCAACATCTCCTTTTCTGTCACTGTGTATTTACGCTGAGCAACATCTAAAGTACATCTGGCATAGTGGATAGCAACAGGAAGTCCATTTCTCCTCTATACTAATACAGCCCCGACCGTAAAATATGAAGCATCCGTCATGATCTCAAAGGAAGAGACCAATCGGGTGGCTGTAGGACAGGAGCACTAATAATCATCTCTTTTAATGTGAGGAAGGCATGAAGACATTTGTCATCTAACAAAAACCCGATGTCTTTGCCTAATAATTCAGTTAAAGTCCGTGCAATCATGGAAAAATCCTGAGTGAATCGTCTGTAAAAGCCAACATGCCCCAGAAAAGATCGTAACTGCTTAATGTTGGATGGTGGTTCGAGACACTTGATTACATCCACCTTGGCCGGGTCAACCTCCATGCCTCAGTTGGAGATGACATGCCCCTACACGATCCCATGTGTAACCATAAAATGGCTCTTTTCCCATGACAAATGAGATCTACCTCACAACATTTCTGAAGAACCTTGTATAGGTATGCTAAATAATCGTCAAAGGACTCATCATAGATTGAAAAATCATACATAAAGACCTCTTGAAAATCACCAACCATGTCTGCAAAAATAGCAAGCATACACCTCTGGAAAGTAGCAGGGGCATTGCATAATCGAAAAGGCATCCATCTAAAAGCATACGTGCTAAAGGGACATGTGAAGGTGGTCTTCTCTTGGTCTTCAGGAGCAATAGTGACCTGGTTGTATCTGGAGTAACCGTCAAGGAAACATAAGTATTCCTTCCCTGCCAACCTCTCTATGACCTGGTCTATAAAAGGCAAAGGGAAGTGATCCTTCTTCGTTGCGGCGTTCAACTTCCTGTAATCAACGCACACCCACCACGACGTGGTTACTCTCTTCGGAATCTCCTCTCCACTCTCATTCTTAATCATTTGAATTCCCGACTTCTTCGGGTCAACATGTAATGGGCTGACACATTCAGAGTAGGAGATGGGATAGATAAACCCATCGTCTTACCATTTTGTAATTTCTTTCTTGACAACATCTCGTAAAAATAGATTTAGCCTGCGCTGAAATTCTCTGGAAGGTTTGCTGTCATGATCGAGATATATTTGATGAGAACACAAAGCAGGATTTATCCCTCGGAGATCGGATACAGTCCACCCAATAGCCTTGCAGTTTCTTTCCAGAATCTTCATCAGACGAGATTCTTGCTCTTCGGTCAAATATGCGCTAATAATGATCGGAAACTGTCAATGTGGACCCTCAAGGAAAGCATATTTCATGTTTGGTGGCATTGTCTTCAGCTCTGGTAAGGTAGAATCTGGATCTGTTGTAACCTCATCTGTACTTGTAATGGGATCTATATCGGTGGTAGATGTGTCTGCAATATGGTGATTCACCATCTCAGTATGCTCCAGAGTCGGACTACTAGAGATGTCTAAAACATCATCCGACTCGTTACTATGCTCATCTTCAGAAATATAAAGTACCATAATAAGAACTGCCAACTGTAGCCTTGGACCCATCCACTGCTAAGAAATTCTGGGTCTCTACTCGATTCCTCTCAAGGTCGTCAAGGAGAACTTCATCCATGTAATCACAGGTGGCTAAAGAACTCAAGATATCTGAACTGCTTGTAGATGTGGTACTGGTTGTGTGTGATTGTCTCGCTATCTCTATATGTACTTTCTCACCCTCGGTGTGACAGGATACCTTCCCTGTATCATAATCGAAGAGAGCCTTCGCGGTCTCTAAGAAAGGCCTCCCAAGAATGATCAAGGTAAGGTACAACTGTGTAGGGCAGTCCATGTCCAGGACAATAAAGTCCACTGGGAACTGCAAGCCCTACACGGTCAGGATAACGTTCCTCAATATGCCCCTAGGTCTCTTTACAGATCTATCAGCAAACTGAAGGATCGCGTATGATATGTAAAGAGGTCCTAACTCGATCTTGTTGAGTAAACAAGATGGTATCAAATTGATCGAGGAACTATTAACTAATAGAGTGCGATCGAATGTTGCATGGGCAATCTCGCATCTGATGTAATGTGCTCCTAAATCCTTCTCCTTCTTAGGTAATGTGTTCTGTATGGCACAGGATGTGGCCTTGGTCAAAACATGCTTTTCAGTACGTGATCTCTTTTCCTTATGCATGGTACATCGATTCTTCAACAGATTCTTGAGCGTAGGAAAGTGATCCAAGGCGTCATGAAGTGGGTTCTTTAAAAAAAATGTGATCTTTCAATAATCGCTCGGTCTCTGGAGTGACAACATTCTTTTTGGTGTTTTTCTTTCCTTTTCCAAATAAGGCATCGAGAAAAGGAACAATATTAGGAATGACAAAATCAAACTTTTTATTCATATCAAAATTTGAATCAGCGTGTACATCGAGAGTTTCAGAATTATGTACAAAACTCTCTAAAATAGGGGAAGAAAAATTTGTATCAGGAGTATCTACATGGTCTGACATGATATCATCGTCTGACTCGTCGGTGTCCATGTCAACTATTTCTGCATCGCTCCCTTCTCTCTGATCATAAGGGTGGTCCTCATCATCGTGATGGCCCTCCTCCTCAGCATCACAATGTGTCTGATTATGGATTGGTTCCCGCTCCTCATCATGTGCCCTATCCTCTACTCTATCAGGTGCTTGTGGTGATCTACCGCTCTTGAGATGAATGAAGTTAGATAAAAACTCAGGAAAAGAGGTCGTACCTATAGTGATGTCTACCTGATCTGAATGCCTCCTCTTGTTATTCAGGTTCATTTGAGGTTGAGCTGGGAGAGTGGTCTTAGGCGCTGTTAACTCATCCAAACGACGGTTAACCTGCTGCATCTCTGTCCCATCTGCAGTCTGGAGTGTTCTCAACATATCCATGATCTAATTCAGTGCCAGGGCCTGTGAAGACATCTCAGACTCTATGTGGTGACCCTGGCTTTCTATTCTCTCCTGCCTTGGAATGTGCTGTTGTGAAGTGTAAGGCTGAGGAGATCTCTGAGGTGTAAAGGAAGATTGGTGATGCTGCTGGTAATGATGTGTCTGTGAATGATTAGCATGATACTGAAAAGAATATGGTCTCTGATATGCGTGCTAGTGAGACTGTTGCTGCGTGTATGGCTGTCGGTGCTGAAAATGTGGACGTCCATTCTGCGGATGACTATTCTGCTGCTGGGGCTGATGATGTACACTTGGTTGCTGAATCAGAGTGTACCATATTCCGTTGATCTCAAGAGTGGCTTAAGCCTCAACATCTATGTCCGTTGAACTGGTAATCTGATCGGGATTGGCATGAGACTGGTCCTCATGCCAAACAATCTGCGGAGTCTCTGGCTCGCTCTGAAAGAAATGGATCTGTCGGGTGGGCGGAGCGGGTAAAGTCCTCCGTGCAGGTTGTGAAGTCGAAGAAGCTTGAGCCTGTTGATACTGAAGTTGCAGTTCTGTTACCTTCTTCGTAAGATCAGTCAGCTGTTGAGGCTGAGATGAGAGTTTCTCCAACTCTCGCAACGGCTGTAAGTCCTGAACTTGCTTCTGAATAACATCTACTAACGTTAACTTTTCGTTGATAAAACCCATGTTGGTATTAGATTCAGAATCTGAATTATTTGCCACCTTTTGATGCTCTTGGTGATGTGGTGGCTGAGGGACCTTCTGGAATGCTTGAGTAGAGTCAACGACTCTCGACTTTTATGCCATCTCTTCGAAGATGGATCAGATAGACTCAGCATCCTTATTCAGATAACTGCCGCCACATACGATGCTCACTAGCCCCTGAATATCCGGCAGGAGTCCTCCGAAATAATTATGCACAAGCACCTTTATCGGTATCTAATGACGAGGATATCTCTCCGTAAGATCCTTGAATCGATCCCATGCCTCATGGAAAGATTCATTCAGTAGTTGTGTGAAGTTGGAGATCTGACACGTCATCATGTTCGTCCTTTCCAGAGGAAAATATTTACGTCGAAATGTAGACTTTAGATTGTCCCATGTAGAAATTTCCCACCCTAGGTGACTCAACCAGTAAAGTGCCTTATCTGCTAAGGCGAATGGAAAGGCTTTGAGGTGAAAAGCCTCCTGCGTAACTCCTGGATAACTCGTCGTACCACAAATCATCTCGAACTGTTGTAGAAAGGTAAACGGCTCCTCTGTAGCATTCCCATAGCACTTGGGAAGCAAAGAGATGAAGGACAGTCTCAGCTCGTATGGCTTACCGCTGAATCCAATGGTGTAGCGTCCTAGCTCTCGGGCCTTACTCATCTCGTAAAGTAGCGAAAACGACTGCAGGTGGCAATGGTTTCCCATCTCCTGCTCTCAGTGCGGCTATCACAGCTCGCAACTCATTCTGATTTCTGGTTGTTCTCATATCTGGAGATTCATCTACTGTAGTGTGTCGAGAATCCCAGTTGTAATATCTGCGGCTGGATCCGATCTTCCATCAACATGGTGCTCCTCAGCTGGCCTCTCCTCTGTTGGTCCTTTTCCATGAGCCATGTGCTTCAAATCTTCTATGAAGGAAAACTTCTCGTAAGAACTCATCGAAAAATCAGCTTGAGAAAGTGATGATAGATTGAGCCAAGGGTCTTCCTTAAAAGACGACCTAGGAGGTGAGGGAGTCTGGGTTTGACTCTCCTTGAGATCAGATGGAACCAACTCGGGAAGACGGTCATCCTGAGTTTGTGAAAATGTATGACGGACGGTGAAAGATCGAGGGCTCACGGAGTCTGAGCAAAATAGTCGTCGAGTCGTCATCTTTGATGTCAAGAGATTAATCGAGAGAGCATGTTTATCGAATCAAAAGAGATAGGAGATGCGTATAAGATGCGATAACTCACGCCCCACAAGCAAACACAAAGCAAACCCCGTATTCACCAACATAACTCGATGATGACCGTATGAGTTTGGTCATTTATCTTGTCGGTTTTAGGGTTGTTTTAGCATGCAAGTATATTTACCGACTATCACGAGATGATAGGTGCCTGGAATTTCCCCGCAATACTGTCTCAAGTCTTTACAGAAAACCACTTGTTCTCAGCCAGTATGTGGGTAAGTACGGACCATTTCCAGCTACCCGTGTTACTTGAGGATGGAGCCTTACGTAGTGTCCTCTAAACCCCCAACTCTGCTAAGTAAACTCAGACCTTTTCCGGCTACCCGAGCATACCCACTGAAAAACAGTGATTAGGTGTATAGACAAAGTAGTATTTTGAAAGAATTACGGACTTTTGTTGTATCCTTAAGTGTCATCTCTCACTCGCAAAAAACTGGAAAAGTACATGCAGTTGAAATGTGGTGATTACTCTACCAGATCAATTGATCCTTACGTTTATTTTATGGTCAGATATTTAAGTAGTCCCGATTTTATTTTTTGTTTTATATATTTTTTGGATCTTTTTCAGACAAGCGTCTAACGAATGTTTTTATTTTTTTATAAATCCTAAAATCATGCTCCTAGGTTGCGAGTCCTAAAACAATCTACGAAGGCACAATCAGATAGGGAAAAAATGATAACACCTAAGCATGCACCTAACCTCGTGAAAAATCGCGGAAAATCGGTAAAGCGAAAAAAACCGCGGTGGGTGCCCTGATCCCCCGAATGCACGACATTCGGTGAATCAGACCCCAAGAAAAAGGGAGGGGAGGTACAAGTCGGGATGCCCTTATGGGGCCCCTTTCTATGTAAATACAAAAACACGGCCAAGCGCCTTTTTTACAAAGTAAAATAAAATTATAACAAAAACCCTAAGTAATCCTGTCCTCAGTAACCGAAAAACTCTGTCTCTGCACTTTCAACTACTCCGGCTTCCGAGGAAGGCGGTTGAACCTGCAGGCCCTGCAAAGATCATTTAGAGAAAGAAGAAACACACGAAAAAATCGTAAAAAAAATAAAGAAACAAGGAAGATGTAGAATCCAAAGAGAAAGCCGTAAATCAAAAAAACAATAGAAAATTGTTAAAGAAGTCAAGATTTGTAAAATCAAGAATAACAAGAATTTTCATAAAGTCGAGTCAAAAAACGATGTCAAAGTAACGTCTCCCTAGCAATGGTGCCATTGATAACGCGTTTCCAACCTACGGTTAAAAAGTGTTTGTCGTCGATGTAGAGAAAACCGTAGAGAGGGATCCGCATTGATCAAACAAAAATCGATAAAATAGGAGAGAACGAAAGTGAATTGAATAAAGTGGCTTCTCTGCTATTTTATCTTACACTATTTATTTTACCAGATAAGTGCGCCTGGGTCAAACTCAAGGAGACAGAATATTAAAACCACGGTTTTGAGGCAAGAAAGAAATTCCAAAAAAATCATCTTTATTCTAGATTTTACAAAGAAAGAAATTAAAAGAAATGCATCTCAAAACTAACTCAAGATTATCAAAATCAAAATGACATAACGAAGTGACGTAAAATCTTGGAAAAATACTAGAAAAGTGTCTTGGGTAGTTATCAGGCTACCTTAAAAAATCATGGAAAAATATGAAAGAATCAAGGTTCAAACAATGCTTACAAGCCATGGGCATAACTGTAGAAAAAAGTTTAATATTTTCTTACAAAAAGGTCCCAGAAAAGGACTGAAATGTACAGAAAACTAAAATTATTAAATTTAGGTCCCCGTGCGGGGAGCTAAATGTAATTCTGGAATCTTCTGGGGCACAACTGAAAATCTGGAAGTCGGCTGGGTTTATAATGCAAATTCTCCAACGTTTCGCAGTTGGCGGTCAGGATTAGAAGGTCATGTGTGATATGGACCGTCCTTTGATGCCACGTGTCGCAAGCCTGTAGACCTGGGCTGTTCTTGTGGCCTTGCGCGCAACTGACGATGATGTTTCTTCTCTTATTTCTTCCTGGCGATAGATGCATTGCTTTGGCCTCCGGCGGGGCCAGCGGGGTGACGCTTCACCCCTCGAGCTCGCCCACGGTGGAGCTGCTCCAAAGGTGGCGGATGACAATAGATAACCGACGATGAAGATGACGGTTCAGTTATCCTGGTAGTTGATAATGATGTCGCACCTTCTTTGATTGGGAATTGTAATGAGTTTGGAAGCTCCAAATGTTCAGGTTTCACTCCCGATTTAAGATAGACTTACAAAAAAATCTAGGTGCTCGATTCGAACGAAAATCGACCAACAATTATAATATTTGCAAATTCATATATGATGTTTCTAGTATTAGTGAAGAAAGTCGTGAAAAAAGGTGAAATAATGAGATGCAAATTTGGATTGATTCGATCTGGTTTGAATGGTTGAATTTAATGGGTGTCTAAGTATGATGATTAAGTGACCTAATTACTCAGCTACATATGCTAAACACGGCACAAACTTCGAGAAAGAGAATTTCAGAAAGTGGATGAACAGATCTGGGGATCGTGGGGCGGCGCTTGGGTACTGTCACCACCGGATATGGTCGAAACGAGGCGAGAAAGAATGAGGGTCGGCCACTGGAACTGGGGGGTTCTGGGTAGTTAGAGAGTTAGTTGTGATGAGGTAAATTGAGAGGGTTTTATAGGTGAAATGAGAGGAGGTTAGGTGATGATCAAGGGTAGGCATATATTAGGGTAGTTAGGATATTAAAATGGAGGGGTAAGATCGAGTGAAGAGGATAGAGTGCGAGCAGGAAATTTCGGTAAAGAGAAGGCATTCGAACAGAGTTCCAACGACCTGAGTCTTGAGGAAGAAGAACCACGTGCTGACACATGTCAGCACCTGGTTGGGCAGATGTTATAAATACAATATAAATTAAGTAATAAATAGTAAATAATGATATTTTAAATAGGTATAAAAACAAAAAATATAGATACTTAAATTATATAAATTATAGTATCATTACTTTTTTTATAAATAATAAATATTATATGAATTATAAATATTATATTAATAAATAGGTATAAATAATACTTAATAAATAGGCTTCTGAAATCTTAATTCAATAAATATATATTTATATATTATTTTTATATTTTCTTAATTATCAGAATAATAAATAAGGCCTTTGTGAATTTTTATGAATTTAAATAAGTTAGTTTAAATATATTAATAAATACTGGTATAAGTTATGTAGTTCAATTTCATCTATATATTAGGCTTTTGGATTTTATTAAAATAATAAATAAGCTCCAAAAAGTATGAAATAAATCATAGTGAAAATACAAGATCACGAAAATTATTAAGAATTATAAAATTAAGAAAACTTTAAATAGTGTATGTTAAATAAAATAAATAGCTCAGAAACCTTGTGGTCATTAGGTCCCAAAACCGTCTTTTTGCAAACAGACTCCGATTTTAATGAAATCACCTCCATTAATTATATAATATTATTTTATGAACTTTAAAGGAGTAGAGTGAAATTGGAGTTCGTATGAGAAAGTTGTGATGTTCAGAAGTTGAGAATTTGATAATTTAAAAGTTGGATTTCTTGGCATAAATACAAAATAATATTTTTAACTTATTTTTATATTTTTATATACATATTTAGAAATAATTAGGAAAAGAGTTTGGTGAAAAATATGTACAAATGAATCAATTAAAAATCACTGAATATTTGATATTTATTAATAAATTATGAAGAGTGTGTGGAGTTTATCTTTAATTATTTTTATGATTTCCTTCCCTTATCTCCCGTTACTTGTTTGTTTGTCGACCAATCCATGATGACATGGTCTCGGGGGTTAAGTTATAAATATATCCTACAGTTATATTTATATTTTCTTAGTCATATTGTACATATATACATATTTACAATCTGCCTTCTTTTCTTTATTTTTATTCTTTTATTTATTTACATGTTTTTGATTCATAAAAGTGCATTTTTATTCATGAATGGTGTTTTGATAAATGGTGGAAATTAATGAATATTTACAAGTATTTGTTAAAGGTTTTAAGACAAAATACGATAGAAATGTTAATGAATCATGGATTCATCACCCAATAAGATCATGAGGGAAGAATGAAGTCAGTTGGGCTTGTTGTCTTAGCCAGTCATGTGTCTCAAAAGTCATTTGATCTTTAAATGGTTGATGAGTTTCTGTGAGAAATCGGGAATAAGATGCTTCAATCCAGGATGACAGTTGATCATGTGTAGATAAGGGTAGGGGACGTGGCAAATATAAAGAAGTGGATAATTAAGTTAGACAATCAGAAGAATATGAATTGGAATTGATCGAGTGGCTTGGATTCATTCATGGGTCAAAGTCTCCGGCAAATGTTTAAGGATTCTTCGCAGAAGAGGGTTTAGATGATTTGGGTTTAACTAAGACAAATTCATTTTCATCGTACAGATCTCATGGGTACTCGGACCAATGTCCTGTCATTTTCAAAGGAGGTTGATGTGCTGAAAGAATGGATTGTGGTTTAGAATGTATGAGTGCACTAAGTAGTACTTTTAAAGAAATACAAACTTTGGCTCTATCCTTAAGTGTCGTCTCTCACTCGCAAAAAAACGGAAAAGTACCTGCAGTTGAAATCGGGGATTGCTCTCTCAAATCAATTGATCCTTACGTTTATTTTATGGTCAGATACTTAAGCAGACCTGATTTTATTTTTGATTTTATACCATTTTTGGATCTTTTTCAGACAAGCGTCTAACGAATGTCTTTATTTTTTTATATATCCTAAAAACATGCACCTAGGTTGCGAGTTCTAAAACTATCTACAAAGGCGCAATCAGATAGGGAAAAAAATCAAAACACCTAGGCATGCACCTAGCCTCGTGAAAAACCGTGGAAAACCAGCGATGCAAGAAAAAACACGGTGGGTGCCCTGATCCCCCGAATGCACGACACTCGGTGAATCAGACCCTGAGAAAAAGGGAGGGGAGGTATAAGTCGAGATGCCCTTATGGGGCCCCTTTCTACAAAAATATAAAAACACGGGCAAGTACCCTTTTTTACAAAGTAAATTAAAATTACAACAAAAACCCTAACTAATCCTGTCCTCAACAATCGAAAAACTTGGTCTCTACACTTTCAACTACATCAGCTTCTGAGGAAGCCAGCTGAACCTGCAGACCCTGCAATGATCAGTTAGAGAAAAAAGAAACACATAAACAAATCGTAAAAAAAATTCAAAGAAACACAAGAGACGTATAAGCCGGAGAGAAAGCTGTAAATCAAAAAAAATAATAGAAAATAGCGAAAGAAATCAAGATTTGTAAAATAAATAATAACAAGAATTTTCATAAAGTCGAGTCAAAACCGATGTCGAAATAACGCCTCTGCGACAACGGTGCCATTGATAACGCGTTTCCGACCTGCGGTTAAATTGTGTTTGTCGTCGGTGTAGAGAAACTCGTAGAGAAGGATCTGAATTGATCAAACAAAATTCGAAAAAATTGGAGAGAGAGAGATAGAGAGAGAAAGTGAATTGGATAAAGCAGCTTCTCTCCTATTTTATCTTACACTGTTTATTTTACCAGATAAGTATGCCTTGGTCAAACTCAAGGAGGTCGAATATTAAAACTGTGGTTTTTGAGGCAAGAAAGAAATTCTAGAAAAATCCTCTTTATTCTTGATTTTACAAAGAAAGAAATTAATAGAAATGCGGCTCAAAACCAACTCAAGATTATGAAAATCAAAACAACATAACAAAGCGACGTAAAATCTTGGAAAAATAGTAGAAAAGTGACTTGGGTAGTTATCAATCTACCCTAAAAAAATGCGAAAAAATATGGAAGAATCGATGTCCAAACAACCCCTACAAGCCATGGGCATAACTACAGAAAAAGTTTAATATTTTCTTACAAAAAGGACCCTGAAAGGGACTGAAATGGAGAGAAAACTAAAATTATTACATTTAGGTCCATGTGCTGGGACCTAAATGTAATTCTGAAAACTTCTAGGGCGTGGCCAAAAATCTGGAAGTCGGTTGGGTTTATGATGCAAATTCTCCACCATTTCGCAGTTGACGGTCATGATTAGAAGGTCATGTGCGATCTAGACAGTCCTTGGATGCCACGTGTCGCAAGCCTGTAGACCTGCGTTGTTCTTTCTGTTATTCCGGCCTTGCGCGCAGCTGACGACGGGGCTTCTTCTCCGATTTCTTCCCGACGATAGACGCATTGCTTTGGCCTCCGGCGGGGCCAGATGGGTGACGCCTTCACCCCTCGAGCTCGCCCGTGGTGGAGCTACTCCAAAGGTGGCAGAAGACAATAGATAACCTGCGATGAAGATGACAATTCAGTTATCCTGGCAGTTGATAATGATGTTGCACCTTCTTCGATTGGGATTTGCAATGAGTTTGGAAGCTCCAAATGTTCCGGTTTCGCTCCAAATTTAAGGTAGACCTGCAAAGGAAATCTAGGTGCTCGATTCGTACGAGAATCGACCAACAATTATAATATTTCCAAATTCAAATATGATATTTCCAGTATTAGTGAAGAAAGTTGTGAAAAAGGTAAAAGAATGAGACGTGAATTTGGATTGATTCGATCTGGTTTGAATGGTTGAATTTGATAAGCGTCTAAGAATGATGATTAAGTGACCTAATTACTCAATTATCTACGCTAAACACGGTACAAACTTTGAGAAAGAGAATTTCAGAAAGTGGATGAACAGGTCTGGGGAATAGAGGTGTATTACCTCTGGTGGTTGCTCGACGGTCGATCCTTGCTGGAGCTGGACGCGGCGCGATGTGGCGATGCAAGGCCAAGCTCGCCTTGGAACATCTCCGCCGACGTTCCTCTTCCATGTGGGGCGCTGCTTGGGTGTTGTCACCATCGGATATGGTTGGAACGAGGCAAGGAAGAATGAGGGTTGGCCACTGGAACTGGGGGGTTCTGGGTAGTAGGAGAGTTAGTTGCGATGAGGCAAATTTAGAGGGTTTTATAGGTGAAATGAGAGGAGGTTAGGTGATGATCAAGGGTAGGCATGTATTAGGGTAGTTAGGAGATAAAAATGGAGGGTAAGATCGAGTAAAGGGGTTAGAGTGTGAGCGGGAAAATTCGGTAAAGATAAGGCATTCGAAAAGATTTCCAATGACCTGAGTCTTGAAGATGAAGAACCAGGTGCTAACACGTGTCAGCACCTGGTTGGCCAGATGTTATAAATACAATATAAATTAAGTAATAAGTAGTAGATAATGTTATTTTAAATAGGTATAAACACAAACAATATAGATACCGAAATTATCTAAATTATGGTATAATTACTTTTTATGAATAATAAATATTGTACGAAATATAAATAGTATATTAATAAATAGGTATAAATAATACTTAATAAATAGGCTTCTGAATTTTTAATTCAATTAATAAATATTTATATTTAATTTTATATTTTCTTAATTATTAGAATAATAAATAAGGCCTTTACGAATTTTTGTGAATTTTAATAAGTTAGTTTAGATATATTAATAAATACTCGTAAAAGTTATGTAGTTCAATTTCATCTATAAATTAGGGTTTTGGATTTCATTAAAATAATAAATAAGCTCCAAAAATTCTGAAATAAATAATATTGAAAATACAATATCATAAAAAAATTAAAAATCATAAAATTCATAAAACTTTAAATATTGTGTGCTAAATAAAATAAATAGCCCAGAAACCTCGTTGTCATTAGGTCCCAAAATCGACTTTTTGCAAACGGACTCCGATTTTAGAGAAATCACCTCCATTAATTAGATAATATTATTTTATGAACTTTAAAGGTGAGTAGAGTGAAATTGGAGTTCATATGAGAAAGATTTGATGTTCAGAAGTTGAGAATTTGATAATTTAAAAGTTGGATTTTTTGAGCATATGTACAAAATAATATTTTTATCTTATTTTTATATTTTTATATGCATTTTTAGAAATATTTTGGAAAAGAGTTTAGTGAAAATATATACATATGAATTAATTAAAAATCAATGAAGATTTGATATTTATTAATAAATATTGAAGAGTGTGTGGAGTGTATCTTTAATTATTATTATGATTTTCTTTCCTTATCTCCCCCTACTTGTTTGTTTGTCGACCTATCCATGCTAACTTGGTCTAGGGAGTTAAGTTATAAATATATCTTAAAACTATATTTATATTTTCTGAGTCATATTGTACATATATACATATTTACAATCTGCCTTCTTTTCTTTTTTTATTTTTATTCTTTTATTTATTTGCATTTTTTATGCATAAAAATGTTTTTTTATTCATGAATGGGGTTTTGATAAAAGGTGGAAATTAATGAATATTTACTTGTATTTGTTAAGGGTTTTAAAACAAAATGAGATAGAAATGTTTATGAATCATGGATTCATCACCCAACAAGATCATGAGGGAAGAATGAAGTCAGTTGGGCTTGGTGTCTTAGCCAGTCATGTGTCTCAAAAGTGGTTTGATATTTAAATGGTTAATGAGTTTCGGTGAGAAATCAGGAATAAGATGGTTCAATCCAGGATGATAGTTGATCATGTGTAGATAACGGCGGGGGACGCGACAAATATAAAGAAGTGGAAAATTCAGTTAGACGATCAGTAGAAAATGAATTGGAATTGATCGAGTGGGTTGGATTCATTCAAGGGTCAAAGTCTCCCGCAAATGTTTGTGGATTCTTGACAGAAGAGGGTTTAGATGATTTGGGTTTAACCGAGATAAATTCATTTTCATAGTATAGATCTCATCGGTACTAGGACCAATGTCCGGTCAGTTTCCAAGGACGTTAATGTGGTGAAAGAATGGATTGTGGTTTAGAATGGATTGAGTACTTTATATTTCAGTACTTTATATTTCAGTATGTTGATGATGATAAGCTGACGGAAATTGGAGGACGATCTGTGATGGTTGCGATTCGATATGATGAGGGAGAGATTGGAAGTAGTGGTGGTGGCCCAATCTGGAAGGGGGTGAGATGAGGTGGCTGTCGGCCGCGAGTCATAGCAGAGTGAAAGAGGAAGGGTGATGGTTGATCGAGGGAGAAGGAAGAGGTGAAGTAGCCGTCCGATCGACCGAGATCGGATGGGAAGATGGGCACCACATGTTGGGCGATTTTTATTTTAATTTTTATTATTACTTGTTTTCTAAACAAAATAAATGAAATATATAAACCCAAAAATTGGGTGACATGTGGCAACTCGAGGAGCTGTCACGTGTCAGCCCCAGAAAATTCAGAAACTCAAATACAAAGAAAATTTTTGAGTAAATAGAAAACGACCTCAGATTTGCTTGTATCAATGAGATCTACAACTTTCATGAAGAGACCAAAATCAAAATCCATCATTTATACAAAGTTAATTTTTGGGGGTACTCTATATTAGAAAACCTTAATTTTTTGAGTTTTGTAATTTTTTAATTTTTATGTAAGATAAAAATCCAAAAAATAAGATAAAATCAAATATAATATTAACACATTAATATATTTTTTTATAAATTAAGAAAATGCAGAAATAAAATAAAATACGAAACCTTTTATATAGAATGTTAGTGAAGACTGGGACTCGGTTAGTTTCTTTGATTTCAAGCTCATTTTGGATTTGGATTTTTGCACATTTTAATAAATCTTTTGACAAAGAAGGTAAATGAAAAAGAAAAAAATTGAGTTATTTATATTCATAAAATAATAGGTCAAAAACCGCTAAAATACAAAATGTACAAAAGAAGCCCAAAACCTAACTTTCACATATGAACTCCGATTCTCTTGAACTTGGTCTTATTTTGTAGGTATTTGAATGTACATTAGGTCAAAAGTGAGTAGGATCAAATAAGACACTGAATGCGGATGATACCAATGTTTTATTATGGAAATCCTAGAATTAGGTTTTGAGTTTCTTGTCCAATTGTTTACATTGGTGATTTTTTGTATTTTCAGTTATTCTTGTTAGTAATATGCACACAATGGAGGTGGTTTTAGGTCAATTGGGATGAGATTTTTGGCTTCTTATTTTATACAATTATGAATGATAAAATACAATTATTATTTCTACTTAGGAATGTTAATTATGCAATATAAATAAAGAAATGCCAATGAATTTTGGGGATTTGAGCATAAGTAATCACTTTTAGAGTGATGACTATGAGATTCATCACTCCACTCAGTAGATTGATTATCCAATATTAGTCCAAATGTTGGACATTGATGTGAATATGATTCAAATGCAATGGGAAGATTAGATATTTTGTCTGACTTGATCCGATATCTCTGAGCGGTCTTCTAGATATGGATATGAGATTAGATCTCAATATCCAATATATAGCCGCCCAATCTTTATCTCCAAGTATCCGCAGAGAAAGTACATTAATCTTGAAAGCGCTCGAGAATAATTCTATTGTTGACAATATATGGGCATTGGAAAGTTAATGATTAAATATGATATAATTATCATTAATATTGTGGAAATGATTCACATTATTTAGACACATGCATATAGGCATCTAAGATAATTAAATTGGATTTATTTGTCAAAGATATGATTAATGTGTATAACACTATCCACAACACATGCATTTGTATTGTAAATTTGATTCATAATATCATAGTGAGTTTAATTCTAAATATCATTTACAATTTATTAAGCCAATGTGAATAAGATTCACATTATATAATTAAATGTAAATGTGATTTACATTTACTATTGGATGGGTGAATATGATTTGTATTTATCTACAGTATGATTGAATTTATCAAAAAATATTTTGGAATTATTTAGGTGAAAATGAAAGGAACAAAGTTTTTTGCAACATGTGGAAAAATAGGGTGAAATTTGAGAATATCGTAAATTAGCAAAGATTGGTCACTCCATTCCTATTAAGGACTAGATGACCACATGGAGGGAGACTCCATGGTGGCCTTCCACCCAAATTAGGAAGGAGGCTCTGCTCCTTACTTATTATTCCACATTAAGTTGATTTAATTAGAACTAAATTTATTGGATAATTTGTATAATTAAGTTTTTTCCTTTTAAATTAATTAATTGATATTGCAAATTATTGCAACAAATCTAGACCATATATGTTGATGTCAATTGGATTCACATTGTACAATTAATTATAATGCAATTTACATTTTACATTGGGCGGTTGAATTTGATTCATAATTGTCAATGACATGATTGAAAATATCAAAAAATAATTTGGAATTATTTTGGTGAATAATTATACAACAAAAGTTGTTGCACATATGGAATATTTTATAATATATGAGATCTCACCAAAATGTAAGGTGATGTCCTCCATACCATATATAGTGTGGATGACCACCAAGAGAATCTCTATATGGTGGTCGTCCACTCTATGTATGGTAGGAGGCTACACTCTTTTACATATTATTCCATATAAATTGATTTATTTGATTTTAAAATTATTGAATATTACTCAGTATATTTGATTTCTTTTAAATTAATTGAGTATTGTTGAAAATTTTATGCAACAAAATCATGACCATTGATTTGAATTAGGAGTGCATCTCCATCATCCAATTTGTTATAAAGGAAAGGCTAAACCTAGCTCTTTCTCCTAGAATTTCAAGAGCAACGAATCTCTCTCTCTCTTTGTGTATGTGTGTTTTCATACATGCCCAAAGGTCTCTCTCTCTCTCAATATTATCCACGTCCCTTTCTTTCCTGTAAGAGCCTCACTATCATCACAACACCATTATGTTGCTGGATCGATTGATCATGGATATCTACAATCTTCGGTTCATCTTGCTCATGAGGAATGCTACCGATTTCATGAGACAAATTCAGGAGAATCAACATTTGGATCATCAAGTCAGATTGCAATATTTACATGTCTCATCCATGCACACACAAGTGTATCCTTCGTTGGATTGGATTTCAGACAAGATGTCTCCTTGTTTAAAGACATGCAATCAAAATCGTTTCAAGAGGTATTCCTTTGACTCATTTGTGATCTTCATGAATTTATTTCAGAAGTGTTCTCATATCATGTGGTTTCATCTGATTAAAATTTTTAATTCCTCTACCTGTTGTAACTAGTATGACTAGTTGCCTTAGGTCATATTTTATCCAGTCAACATGCTTTCGTGATGAGCTAAGGCCTAAACCCTAGCCTTCACTCCTTCCTCTTTTGGAGGGTGTATATCCACCTTGAGATTGGAGAGAGATTTTCTCTCTCCAATCTCCTTTTAGTGTAATCCTGTTACAATAATTTCTTATTTATCAACTATCTGTCAACAAATCATCAAATAATTTGCATTTTTTGACAATTGCAAACAAACCATTGATTAATTATGAGTCATATTCGACCATCCAATATTAAATGTAAATCACATTTATATTTAATTGTACAATGTGAATCCATTTCACATTTACCTATAAATTCTAAATCTTATTTACATTAAATCTCTATATAATATTCTGAATCACATTTTATTATTACTTTGGATAGTGCTATCCATATTAATCTTATTTATGATAATTAATTCCATATTTAATTATCCTGCATGCCTCTCTACAAATGTCCAAATAAGGTGCATCATATCCACATTGTAAATGATAATTAAATCCTATTTGATAATCAATTTTCTAAGGCTTGGATATCATCTAATGGAACTATTCTTGAACTCTTTAATGGATAGTGTGCCTTCTCTCCGTTTACTTGGAGATAAGGACATGTCAATTGCATGTTCCGTGTATAGTGACTAGGATAGTGAGATCTAATCTCATATCTATATCTAGAAGACCTCTCAGAGATGTGACATGAAATCAGACAGAATATTCAATCTTCTCATTGCATATGAATCACATTCAGTCCAATGTCCAACATTTCGACTGAGATTGGATAACTAGTCTACTGAGTGGAATCACTAAAATCCAAATATGTTTCATCACTCCTTCGTAATGGAAACATCATGCTTATACAATCGATTAAGATTAAATCACGCACGAGTATTCCTAATACCATTACATCATGTATACTGGATGACTATTATTAAACCTGAAATTCTTATCTTATTTGAACTATCTCCTTCAAGATTTTTTATCGTTAAGTTTCCCATTCAATCATTTGTAGTTGGTATGATTTCCAAAAGCATATATCATGCCTTCATTCTATCTCGTTTCTAAAACAAGACGACAAATATTCGAATTTGATTTATCATAATATCTCATGAGTGAGGCCATGTCTTCATATTCTATAGTGAATCTGTACAATCCCTTTGAGAGATCAGATTACTCATATGCCCTAATATGCACACCAGCTTGCTGGTGTGTAGACCCTAATTAGGTCATCAACCTAATGGTATGCCTAGTGTACATACTTAGACATATAGTAGTACGTCTGTCTCCGATCAAATGATGTGCGCATATATGTAACAACATATGACATAGGCATTAGTTCTCTCGATCTCGTAAAGACAACTCTTTGACTTAACTAATACAACACCTCTGAATCTCAATTCCTATGTAGAGGACCTACATCAAAAGGTCGGTCGGATGTCAACATTTGGAGCAACGATTTTCATTTCCTTCTCAGGCTCGAGATCCCTTCTTGATAATCAGTTGATAGTGTGTTTGAGTCCTCAATCTAACTCTTTAGATATTCAACCCTACATCAGTCTCTATGATCCAACCTTTGGATCAAAAATTGTATTATATCAAGATGGCCATGGTACATAACCCTATTTGTATGAAGGGATCCACTATGCAAACATGTTATTCTTCCATTCAGATTATGAAATGACATGCAATAATCTTCATTGCGTAATGGCTCGCGGTGGGTTCACATGACCAACAATCTCCCACTAGCCCAAAGAGCCATTAATAGGCTATTACTAAAACCCACACTCATATGCTAATCTTAAGCTATTAAGATAAATAGATTGTCAGTTGAATAGTCATTGTCCTGAGAGACTATGCCACATCCATTCACAGACTTGCATATCTCTTAGTAATAGTACTCGCATCCAATGTGAATGTTGCATCCTCTGCAACCAATAAATAATCTTGTTGTAGTATTCATAGTCCTTGCATCTTGCTAATTTTAGCCTTTAGCACAACAACTCAGTAATTATTATAATCAGAAATGAATTTCTATTCTCCTTATCAGAATACCTTTTTGAAGAAAGAAATTTGAGGTTTTAAAATAATGGATTATTTACAGTATCGTTACAACCCTAAAAATCCCTCAACAAAAATTATTTATAATTTTATATATAATTCAATCCTACAAACATGAAAAAGAATGTAAGCATATGAACTATTAGATTTACCTATGTAGTGTACATGATTTAACTTAGGGAGGCTACAAAAAACTTGAGGGTTATTCGATTCAATGAAAATTAATGAAAAGAAAAGCGGAATTCTATGAAAACTACTCTTGGTTTTGTATTATTGATTTGTTTGTATTTTTTGAATTATAATTTTATATTTTTTATTTGGTTTTCTAATTTTGTATTTTTTATTATTTTTTAAATTTTGTAAAAGTTTTTTTCAAAAAAATGAAAATAAAATGAATAAAAGAAATCAATAAAAAAGAAAGAAGCAACCTTTCGGATTTCTATAAAGTGGTAAAATACAGGAAAAATCCGACCAAATTATTTTTTAATTTGACATTTTTTGTGATTTTTCCTGATATTTTTAATTTTTAAGGCTTTTAAATAAATTTAAAAAATAGAGAAAATGACAAATGGAAATAAATGTGAATTTAAAATGGCAAATGAAATAAAAATGGATAAAATATGTAAAAAACAAGAAGGTATTTTATTATTTTTTTTGTAAATTTGTACGATTTTTTTAAATTTTTAATTTTTGGAAGTTTTATGATTTTTTAAGGGGAATAAAAATGAGAAAATGGTACATAATTTAAAAGAGATGAAAATAAATATGCAGAACTGTTTTTAGAATTTTTTAGACGATTTTAGTATTTTTATTATTTTTTAAATACAAAGAGTGAGTTTTTTGAAGTTTTTGAATTTAAAAAATAATAAATTAATGAAAATGTGGTATGAATATTAAAGATGAAAGAGATGCTTATCAGTGGGCTACCATAATTTTTATTTGAAGATGTCTTGCTTATTTTTTTTATTTTTAACTTGTAAAATAAATGTAGGTGCACAGGGGTATGGATGAAAATGTTTATTATTTGTGGACTAAATGATAACACAATTACAATTGCATGGGAAAAAAATGAAAATTTTCTAGAAAAGTGCATGCAGGAGCACGTGAGCCCCACAGGACTGGACCAAATTGTAAAGAAAATAATTTGAGGGTTTAATTAATAACAAACACCATTCAGGTCTTTATTGCAATTTCCACAAAATCATGTACAAAGCGAGCCTTATTGTTCAAAAAGGTCTAGATTATAAATAAAATAAATACTAGGGTATATAGTGCAAATATTCGATATATAAAATGCAGACACGTGTCCATTAAAGACTTATTTGCAAAATAAATAAAGGTAGGGGGTATTGGTGCAAAAGTACCCTTAATATATATGGCATTTTGGACGATTGATTTTCGTTGGGGCTCTGATTGCACTGTGGATTTTGACATGTGAATGACTAGCTAGGATCCAATCTAGAAGTAATATCAATAGCGGACTTTCAAGTGTTTTTGAATGATCGTTATTAATTACAGTACTTGTGTTATAGATCGTGCGGCTCTGAAGCTGGTTGGATGAACAAGAAAGAAGGTCGATGCTGATGAATTTCGATGGACTGGTGCTCTCTCGATCTCCACCCAAATCGACTCTTGAAGCTCTCGGTTCACTCCTGCATGCTTCCGATGTCGACTAGTGGAGAAAATGGATCTCAATGATGCTCGGTATCATACCTAGAGGTTGAAAGGTTCTGAAGCACTAGGTGAACCTCTAGATCTCGCTTCTTTTCTCCTAAACATGCTCGTTGACTTGCAAGATAAAGCTCATGCCCAGAGGAGGTCTCTGGCCAAATTTTAAGTCAAAAACACCGAAGATGGTGAATGAATGAGGGCTCCAGTGAAGATGGTCAGAGATGGGAGTCATTCCTCGGATATGGGATGATATGAAGGGGTTCAGATTGTAGGAGAGATGGAGAAGGTTGGGGCAAAAGTGTAGACGTGGTCGGAGTGGTTGATAGGTGATTAGAACACCTTCGATCTTGCTGATCGGAGTGAAAAGATAGTGATCAAATTTAATCTATTACATAAATTAAAACACGAAATTAAAAATGCAAAATAAAAAACTACCTACCTATTGTTACCTACGGTGAAGAATCATGGTGAAATCACCTCCATCTGTTGCATAAGGCAGTGAGTCAGATCGCGACGGTTGAGGTCTCTGTCCTCATATTGGATCAATGTATTCAATAGTCTCCCGCACTCTTGGATGAAGGTGCAACATACTCCGACAAGAATTTTATTTTTAATTAGGCTTGTCCACTTTTTTGGAATTTTTATGATTTTTTTTACTTTTTTATACAAAGGCACAACATGTATGTATAGAGTTTTTCCTGTTGAGCCAATAGACTATCCCTCTTTTGAAACTTTATTGCAACCCACAACATTCTATCGTTAGACCTCGTCGCTACTGGAACGGGTTTGGGTGAAATGGTCACAAATGTATGACTTCTGGTGTTTCCATTGGTTTGTTTCTCATGCCGGCAAATGCAACCTCTACCACTTCAATTGATGTGAGCAAAGTGTAAGTGTAGGTATGCAAGCTAGGTCATTATTAACAAGAATCATGCATGTGCTCCGAAGTATTCTACTTAGACATTCAAGACGACACTGAACTAAGTCTTGTGGTTCCCAAAAGAATTAAGTCTATAGACCTCAAAAATATTAATTCCATTTCCTATAAGGTTCCTCTGAAATTAAGTGGATTAAGGTCCAACCAAGATTCATTCTTCGACTTTATTACAGACTAGTTTAAGTGTCACTACCATTCTGAAAAATGCACATGCAAATGTAAGAAACATACAAAACTTTTTTTCCAAAGAAAAATAAAATAAAAGATAAATCTTTTTGAATAAGTTTTTTTCAAAGAATTTGTGCAGTTTTTTAGAAGGAAAAAGGGATTATAAAGTAGATGTATATACAAGGAATATATACAAGTATACACATAAGGATTACACAAATTTAATATAAGATTTTCCAAAATGATTTTATGTACAAATTTTAGATACAAGTTTTATAAAATAATTTATATACAATAAAGAATTTTATTTATAGGAGGAAGTGATTAAGTTTTTTATACACACATGGATTTTACAAATATATTTATATATATATCCCAAAATTTATATCCCATGTGACAAAATAATTTTTCAAAAAAAATTACAAACCTTTTCGAGACATTATAAAAAAGGTTTTACAAATATTTTTCAGAACATCTTACAAAGATTTTTCAAAAGTTTTTCAAATTTTTTTGCAAACTATTTTACAGACACTTTTACAAATCATTTTAAAATAATTTTACAAATAGCTTTTTGCAAACATTTTGTTTTCAAAAAGTTTAAAAATATTTTGTACTATATACATAGTTTTGATGCAGAAAATAACTTACAAACATTTTACAAGGAAAACATTTTTACAAAAAAATAGCAAAGATATATACAAATAAAGTTATACAAAAATCAAACATTTTTACAAACAATTTTACCAACAATTTAACAAAGGTTTTTACAAATATTTTACAAATATGTTTTTTGCAAACAATTTTACAAAAGATTTTTGCAAATCATTTTACTAATCATTTTCAAAATGTTTTTTAATAATAGAGTCTATATTATTAATAAAATATGAATTTTGGTTAAAGTATATATAAAACACCCACTATACTTAGCTTAAACTACAAAGAGCTACAAAGGAAGACATAACTTGTGCTAAGTATAGACACATTTGAAGAGTCCTATACAACAATGACTAAATAAATAAGTGAAAACAATATAAGTCGGTGATGCATCCTGTACTTAGGATCAAAAAATCCTAAGAATAGAGGACTATATAATCTCGGAAAAATCAAGGGAAAGAATGAACAAACTCAACGACTTGAGTTGCCCACCCCTATACCTAGGGTAAAAGATCCCTAAGTATAGAAAAGTAATATCAACAAGTTGAAGGACAAGTGAGAGAACTGAAGAAATAAAATAAAAACACGAAAGGGATATAATGGACAACATCACTCCCCATATACTTAGCGTATAAGAATCCCAAAGTATAGGCAACAACATGAGTTATGAAATAGAATGAAAAAGGGAAAAACTCAAATCATTCACCTCCCCTATACTTAGAGTATAATACATAAAAAGTATAACACACACACATAAGGAAAAGAGGTGAACGATAAAAACAAAAGAAGAAAAAATAAAACAAGACAAAACGCATATATATAAATTAGACAGTGTTGAGATGTCTCTCAACAAGCGCTAGAGTTTATGCCTCCTAGCTGGACGCAAAGGCTAGGACAAAGAAGTATCGAGGTTGAGGACAACATCTATAATGCGAATGTCATACTGTCGATGTTGTCTCTGTGTGAGAACAACAACGATGTCAACAGTGTAAATGAGGACACTAAAATAAGCAATAAGGTAGGTGTTTTCTATCGGGTAAATGGAAGAGAAAATAAAATTGGGTACTTGTAGCACAAATGAGATCATCGACTCAAGATCGGGCGGAGTGAACCGGCAGAACTGAAGAAATCAAACATGGAGAAAGAAGGATCAGTCGTGGAATCCTCCAAATTAATCACCGTCTCAAAAAGGATGGAAAGTCAAGATTAGGAGCTCACAAGGAAAATCGATATACGATGCACATATTGTAGAGAAATCATGTCATCGAATATCTCAAAAACCGAGTCATCCTTGCAAGAGTCGTTGAGGAGAAATAATTCAGACACAGAAGGAAAATCAAAATAATTCTATCATGATCCGATAGATCAGATGCATTCCTAGGAAATTAAATTGAGTATAAAGAACACACTACTCGCAGACAACCCTCGAGGAGTAGGAAGTATCATGCAGACTTGAGGAAGAGAATGAATGATCAAACTCAAACAACAAATTTTCTCTCGAAGTCTGAGAAAAGCTCTCCAAGGGATCAGAAAGTGTAGACTAGTAGAAATGTAAGTCAAGATCAGAGAGTTCATTGTTCTTCCAAAGAGAAGAGAGCCCAACTGTATCCAAAGGACTGATGAAAGCTGAAAGAAGAGACCTTCGGACTCCTATCTTGAAGAAATATAAGAATCAGATAAGGGTGGGAGAGAGGGATACAAGAAAACAAAGTGCAAACATCAATGGAAATAGAAGGTGACTGCTAATGTCCTAGAAAAGAAGAACGTAACAAACTCACACCAAGGACAAGCAAACTCTAAGCGAACCACTGGTTCACCTACTCAACTCGATGATTAACATTAATTTGGCAGTTAATCTTGTCAATTTTAGAGTTAGGTGATCAAAAAGATATATTGGCAAACTCACAGGACAAGTCTCTTGGGGTAGTTCATGTCTAAGCCACCGGAATACACCAACTCAAACACGACTACTACTTCTAAAGTCAGAGGCAAGTGCTTGCAACAATAATAGAATCCAAAAGTCAGTCCATGCACTTAGGGCATAAGTCAAGGGCTTTGGGCTCTAATCCTTAAGTGTACATGCCTCACTCGGTCTGGAGAGTTCCTGTGTACAATGAGGGGGTTGCTCTCCCCAAATCAAGGAATGAATTTGTTACGCTTGATTTTATTGTTAAGTGGTATTTGCAATCCTGATTTTGCAAATGTTATCAATTTTTATATTTTTTCAAATAAATCGAACTATTTAATTTTCCAAATTCCTATTGATATTATGTGAGTGAAAACAGGGAATGAAGTAAGAAATGCTGATGCACGAGAAAATCAATGATGCATGCATGAGATAGAGGATGCGTACCTTGTCGCCAACACTTTGAATGCAGGGAGATCCACACATCAGACAAACATAAAACTAACCTAAATGATGCACGAGTACCACCCCAACAGTAGTTTCTATTAACGGGTAAGAACATCTTAATTTGATTAAGTCCAAGCTACGCTCTACTCTATAGGTACAAAAATTCTTTTTAGGGGCTTCAGACTTAATTAATTACCTGGCTCAAGAAAGACAATAAAACCTACTTCTAAGGGCTCAAGCACACAAAATTGTGAGAAAACAAAGAAAAAGAAAATCAATGAGAAATAAAATCCGTGAGGTCCCCCAAGTACACCGTTCACTTGGAAACAAACCTCGCACACACAAGGTATATAGTGGCCTTTTAAAAATAGAAAAAGAGGCAATACCAAATAAATAGTTGCAAATTTTTACAAAAATAATAATGGATTGAAAATACTAAATAAAACTAAAAATTGTCTATGCAAAATGTTCCAAGTGACTAGTCTCCTCTAATTCTTCCTCTCCTACTCTTACGCTCTCCTGCACCTTGATGAAGAGGAAATAGAGACAAGAAAACAATGAGGTGGATGTGAATAAAATTGAGAAGAGAAAGTGAAAATGATCTCAAATGAATTCCTAAGTCCGGGCTTGAGGAGCTTTCAATGTGTGACAAATGGGATCCTGCATGCGCTGTATAAGCTCCCTCATGGCACAGGACGTTCAATATCAATGCTCACTCCTCAACAAAATGCAAATCTATAATATATATATACACAAAAAATTTAGACAAAATAAATGAATGATTAATTTTCAAACATATATACAAAGAATAGGTGACAACAATATGCACAATGATTAAATGACAGAAAAAATAAAGAAAAATAAGAGAAAAAACAAGTATGTACAATAATAACATCAGGTCAAGAGAAAAACCTAACTACCTTCACTGTGCCTCCCAGTCAACGACGCCATTTTGTTGAACATGAAACTTTGGGGTTTCAAAATAATGAATTATTTGTAGCATTGTCGCAACCCTAAAAATCTCTCAACCAAAAAATAATTGTTTTTTTTATACTCAACTCAAGACAACAAACAAGAAAAAGAATGTAGGCACAAGAACTATTAGCGCTCTTCGTTTACCTGTACAGGTACATGATTGAACTTAGGAAGCTACATAAATCACAAGGGTTATTCAATTCAATGAAAAAACAATGAAAAGAAAAGGGGAATTCTATGAACACTACTACTGATTTTTGTATATTTTTATCTTATTTTAATTTTTTTGGAATTTTGATTTTATATTGTTTTTAGTGGTTTTATGATTTTATATGACTTTTATTTAAATTTTTTTTATTTTTAAAAATAATAAAAAATAAATAAAAGAAATAAATAAAAAATAAGTACATAACTTATTGGATTTTTACAAAGTGGTAAAAGTAATAGAAAATTGAAATAAAATTATTTTTGGATTCATACATTTTTAAATGTTTTTATGATTTTCTAGAATTTTTAAAAATTTTAGAGCTTTAAAATAATTCAAAGATTGAGAAAATGATAAATAGCAATAAATGCGAATGTTTTTTAATTTTTAAAATAGCAAATAAAATAAAAAATGGATAAAATATGAACACATAGAAAGAATTTTTTGTATTTTCCATAAAGGAATTATACGATTTTTTTTCATTTTCTATGAATTTTTAAGAAATTTTTACGTTTTTGGACGCTTTAAGATTTTTTGGTTTCTACGAGGAATAAAAACGTGAAAATGACACTTAAATTAGAGGAGATGAAAATAAATAAGTTAGTTAATTTTTTTGAATTTTTGAGATGATTTTTTATATTTTTTTATTTTTAAAAGAAAAACGGAAGTTTTTATGAATTTTTGAATGTTTAAAATAATAAAATAAATGTGAAATGAAAATTAAAGATGAAAAAGATGCTTAATAGAGGGGAGGGCTACATAATTTTTGCGAATTTTTTGAAGATGTTTTCCTATTTTTTATTTGATTTTTAACATGCAAAATAAATGTTGGTGCATAGGGGTATGGATGCAAATATTTATAGCTTGTAGACTAAATTATAACACAACTAAAAAGTTATGGGATAAAGATGCAAAATTCCAGAAAAGTGTATGCAGGTGCACATTAGCCCCATTGGACTAGACCAAATTGTAAAAAAAATTATTTCAGGGTCTACTTAATAACATATAACGTTCAGTTCTTTATTGCAATTTCCATACTAATCACTTGTGAAGCAAGCCTTGTAGTTCAAATAGGACTACAATGTATATAAAAGAAATTCTAGGGTAAATAGTGCAAATGTTTGATATATAAAATGATGACATATGCCCATACAAGACTTATTTACAAAATAAATAAAGTCATGGGTTATGGGCGCTTAAGAAACCTTAATATACATGGCACTTTAGACGGTTGAGCTTAATTGGGGATCTAATCAGATGGTGGATGTTGACATGTGAATGATTGGATCAGATCCAATCTGTAAGTAATATCAACAATGGACTTTCGAGGGTTTTTAAATGACCGCGATTGAATATGGTACTTTCGCTCTCGATCGTGTGGCTATGAAGCTTGTTGGATGAACATGAAAGAAGGTCAATGCTGATGAGGTTTGATTGATTGGTGCTCTCTCGATCTCCACTAGAATCAGCTCCTGAAGCTCTCGGTTCACTCCTGCATGATTCCTGTGTTTACTGATGGAGAAAATGGATCTCGACGATGCTTGGTTTCAAACCTGGAGGTTCAAACATTCTAAAGATCATGGTGAACCTACAGGTCTCGCTTCTTTGCTCGTAAACACGCTCTTTCACCTACAACATAATGCTCGTGATCGGAGGAGGTCTCCAACAAAGATTTTAGGTCAAAAACATGGAAGATGGTGAATGAATGGGGGATCCGACAAAGGTGGGCAGGGATGGGAGAATTCCTTAGATCTGGGATGACATGAAATGGGTTAGACTATGGGAGAGATGGAGAAGGTCGAGGCTAAGGTGTAGGCGTGATTGGAGTGATTGGTAGGTGATCAGAACACGTCCAAACTGGTTGATCGGAGGGAATTGCTAGTGATCAGATTTAAGCTTAGATAATTTAAAATGCTAAATTATAAGTATGAAATAAAAAACTAACTACCTACTGTTACCTATGTTAAAGAATTGGGGTGAAATTCTTTGATTCGCTGTGTAAGGCGAAGAGTCAGAACATGATGCCAGAGGCCTCCGACCACGTAATGGATCAAGGTATTCAACAGTCTCCCGCACTCCTGGATGAATGGATCAAATCACTGTCACGACCTTGATTTCTTGGAACCACCATTGTGTGAAAAACTACGTGAAAAACTGATCAAAAGTGATGGGGGAGAGAATGTGGAATAGATATAGAAATAAAGTCCGACGTTATTTGAAATCCGAAACATGTTTAGATTGAGGTGAAATTAGTGGATCCGAAGGGCTGGCAATGAAGTGGGTTAATTGGTGTAAAGTTTTGGAGAAGGAATCGGGCCCGGTTTCTGAATGGGAATGTGGAGAAATTAGGAGAATGAGCAACTATGAGTTGGTTGGCGGAATTTACAAGAAGAATGGGCAGTTTACCCAGGTCAACAAACACTGGCAAGCCAATGGGCGGACGTGTAAGAAAACAACAAAATATGCTAGATGACAAAAATGGAAGAAAATAAGAAATAAATTGAAATAAATTCTAAATAAATTTATAATAAAAAGTAATATAAAGGAAAAATGTTAGTAATTTAATTAACTATTTTTTTGGCAATTTTTAATTAGTTAAATAGGGTATATATAAGGGCTAAAATAAATACAAGGTGTTATTAATAGGTTTGCATACCTATATATACAAGGCTTTAATTTTTAATTAATTATATATAACATAATGTAATAATTTGATAATTTATGATATTTTACAAGGATTTTAATGAATCTTTTGTTTGATTTTCAAGAATTAATTTAGAAGGTTAAATAAATAAGTATATGAACAGTATATACACAGTGAAATCTATATAATATTTACATGATTTTTTTAGTTTATTTCTACTTTTTGTAATTTTTATTTGTTTTTTGTATAAGTGAAATACGATATTTAAAATTAATTAAAAACACAATATTTACAGATATATACAAGAAAATAAATACATGTATAATGTACATAGCATATATAGATATTATATACAATAGTACCCCAATTAGCCACATTTTATATCTTAACCTGATTTTTTTAAATCACCTCCATTTTAAATATTATTTAATTTGGAGCATATTAAAGTGAGTTTGATGAAATTTGACTTTTGGTGTAGAAGATATTGATCTTATAAGTTGTTCTTTGTGGCTATTTGAGAGTGTTGTAATTTACACAATGTAAATGATTTTTCTTGCTATTATTTTTATTTTTTTACAAAAGCTCATTATGCACAATTTTCAAGAAGAAATCAATTGTATTTGAGTTAAATTTGTGTATGAATAAATTAACGAAAAGAATGTGTATTATATATTGTAGTGTACAAGTGATAAACATATACAAGTGAAGGTTGATTTTTTGAAATTTCGGTATTTAGGCCTTATCTCCCCCTACTTTTTTCCTTATCAATCAGGTCAAGTCTTGACCTTCTCTCATGGCCTAAGTCAGTATGTGTCTACTACATATATATATAGTCTTTATTTTCTTTATTTCTCCTTTATTTTATTTATTTATTTTAAGTTAAAATAGTGACAAATATAAAATATTTACACAAGATAGTTGGTAAAAGAATGGATTTATTGATATTTACAGATATTTTATAAGGGATTTTAAGTTAAAATAAATGAATAAATATGATGAAATGCATATTCATCATCCCCTTGTGCTTTACCTTTGCTAGTCTCTTAGCAAATACTTATTTGAAGAATAAGTAACTTAAAAGAATATGAATAAAGGAAAAATAAAGAACTCATAACAATATTGAGTATTAAACTTATCTTCATATAATCAAAGTACAAAGCATGGTCAGACCTTTGGGTTATTAGTTTGGACAGAACCTTAGTTGGAAACGTACTTGACCCTCAACAGCCTCTAAAAACCACACCACTCCTAGACAGGTCGAAATAAATCAACTCATACGCAAACCCTTATGATTGTGAATCTTTCTTGTACAGTGTAATTGATATGTAGCTATCGGCGGCTGAAGCGATAAAAGCCAGTCTTCTCCAACATGGTGACCCTTATTACCCAATCCAATAACTCTTTCCTTGAGAAGCGCGGTATTCCCTTCTAAGTTTAAGTGCAACCGACTCAAGAAGAGGAGGTGGAGATAAGAATTGACGGTAACCAATGTAGCTACCTATCCGTGGATGACTGACTAGTGTAGCCAAGTCAACTAGCTGCTGGCTCACAAGCATCTGACTTTGAAGCTTAAGCTTACTTATTTTTTATACAAATATAAACATACTCAGGCAAGCATTTTATTTTTAATCAGGCATGTCCACTTTTTTGGAGTTTTTTTATTTTTGATTTTTTATTGTTTATACAAAGTTGCAACATGTATATACGGTGTTTTTGCTCTTGAGCCAGTAGACTGTCCCTCTTTCAAAGCTTTATTACAGCATTATGTCATTAGACCTCATCGCTACTGGATCGGGTTGGGGTACAATGGCCATAAATGTGTGACTTACGATGTTTCCATTGGCTTATGTCTCATGTCGGTAAATCAAGCCCTCGACCACTTCAACTGAGGTGAGCTAAGTGTAATCGTAGGTGTGAAAGCTAGGTCAATATCAACAAGAATCATACGCGTGCTCAGAAGTATTCTACCTAGGCAATAGGGATGACTCTGAACTAAGTCTTGTGGTTCCCAATGAATTAAGTCTATAGACCAAAAGAATCTCAATTCCATTTCCTATAAGTTTCCTCTAAAATTAAGTGTATTAAGGTCCAACCAAGCTCCATTCTTCGACTTTATTCCAGACAAGTTTAAGTATAAACACCATTCTAAAAAATGCACAACAAATGCAAGAAATATATACAAAACCTTTTTTGATTTTTTCCAAAGAATTTTTGCAATTTTTTTAGAATGACAAACGGTTAGTAAAGTTGATGTATTTACAATGAATATATACAAGTATACACACAAGGATTACATAAATTTTATACAAGATTTTATAAAATGATTTTATACAAGTTTTAATATAAGTTTTATAAAAGAAGTTTATATGCAATAAAGAATTTTATTTACAGGAGGATAAGTGATTAAGGTTTTTATATACATGTGGATTTTACAAATATATATATATATATATATATTCATACAATAATTTATAACCCACATGACAAAATAATCTTACAAAAAAATTACAAACCTTTTAAAACATTTTACAAAAGGTTTTACAAACATTTTCAAAATATTTTACGAATACTTTTTCAAAAGTTTTACAAATGTTTTTGCAACCACTTTTACAAATTATTTTACAAATATGTTTCTGCAAATATTTTGCTTTCAAAAATTTTACAAAAAATTTGTACAAAATACATAGTTTTTCGATAGAAAATAATTTACAAATATACAAAGAAAACATTTTACAAATATTTTCCAAATGTTGTACAAAAATGGTTTTACAAAAAATTTTACAAATGTTTTTACAAATAGTTTTGCAAAGAATTTTACAAAGGTTTTTACAAAATATTTTACAAATAAATTTGTTACAAACTATTTTACAAAAGATTTTTTCTAATCATTTTATAAATTATTTTTTAAAATTTTTTAATATTAACAACAATATTATTAATAAAAAACAAGTTATGTCTAAAGTATATATGCAATATATATGACACCCCCTATACTTAGCTTGAACTATGTCTTCATAGTGACCAAAGAGCTACAAAGGAAGACATAACTCATACTAAGTATAGACAAGTGAAAAGAATCCTATACAATGACTCAAAGAATAGATGAGTAGAATATAAGTCAGTGATCCCCCTATACATAGGATCAAATAATCCTAAGTATAGAAGATCAAAAAAATGGGGAAAATCGAGGGAAAGAATGAACAAACTCAACAACTCGACTTGTCCTTCCATATACTGAAGGATATGGGAAATTCCTTAAGTGCATCAAGGAAGTGTGGTGATCGCATCATATGCCATCTGGAGCGACTAGTCGTACTAGTTTCTCGAGGGAGCGGTGTCTAAAAAAGTTAAAACGATGAAACCACATGACCTGAGAACACTTCTCAGATTGTTTCATTTAAACCACCAATAAGTATTAAGGTTACCTCTTGAAGCGTGGTTACGATCAAGTCTCTAAAGGAAGAGACTTCTGGTCTCATGTCCGATCTGATGGAGGAGACGCTTGCGAGTGTGTTGATGAAACATATGCTCCTTGCAATCCATGTTGATGATCCAAGTAGCAAATCTCCTGATCTCGTCTCTCGAGATCTGATGTCTTCTTCACAAGCCAAGCACACTGAAGTAGTCAATCTGACAGCACAACAACATTGCGATGACTACGACACTCCCTGGGGTTTTCGGTGGACGTCCACTATAAGGAGGGAGAGAGGGGGAATGTAAAGAGAGAGAGAGATGGGGGGATTTAATTCCTCTTGGAATTATGTGTGTATTCTAAAAGGCAAGGGCTACCCTTCCTTTTATACTAGTTGGATGTATATGGATCTAAATCCATGTGCCTTCTTAATCCAACTGTTTAAATTAATAGGTTACTAATCAAGGGCCGTGATTTGTTGCTATGAGTTTGCAACAACTAATTTAGTTAAAATAAATTAATTATATTATTTATAAAGATACAAAATAATTCATTTAAATTTCAATTATAATAAATAGAAAATTAGGGAGGCAACACCAACGTAAAAAGAGGGTCACCGCACCCCCCCCCCCTTTGACATGGTTAAGGTGGACAACCACCTTGTTGGTGGTTTTACCTTCCTTAATATATATTTATTATATAGAATAAAATGCAACAACTATTATTGCATTTATCTTCACAAAACAAATCCAAATTAAATTTGCCAAAATATCAATCATGCCATTGATAAACATGAATCATATTCATAAATCCAACATAATATGTAAATTAGATTTACAATTAATTGTTTATTATGAATCCCATTTTGAACATCATATAATTTGTAAATTCTATTTACAATTAAATCTCTCCATCGTATTATAAATCATATTTGTAATATCCATGATTATTGTAGATAATGATATCCACGTTAATCATATCCTTTATAATTAGATAATATTTAATAATTTTGGATCTCTATTCTCATGTGCCCAAATAATGTGAGTCACTTTCACATTATTCACAGCTTTGATAATTAAATCAATTTATTTAACATAGATAACTCTCCTTGTATGGCCAAATAATATGAATCAAATTCGTATTATTCATGATAATTAAAACACATTTAATTATCCTTTT
This sequence comes from Ottelia alismoides, assembly GCA_037367405.1. Lineage (NCBI taxonomy): Eukaryota > Viridiplantae > Streptophyta > Magnoliopsida > Alismatales > Hydrocharitaceae > Ottelia > Ottelia alismoides. The sequence goes on from JAZKJV010004389.1 coordinate 1,204,558, forward strand.
CCCAATGCTCGAATACACTATCAACAATGAAACTATTCTTGAACTCTTTCAACAACAATGCACTTTCTCCACGGATACTTAGATATAAGGGCATGGCGATTGCATGTTCCATGTATAGTGACTTGGATATTGAGATCATATCTCAAATCTATATCTTATGGAACTCCCATAGATGTTTGATTAAATAAAAGTTGTAAATCTAATCTTTTCATTGTATCATAATAATATCCAGATCATTGTCCAAAATTTGGACCAAGATCAAATTACTTCTCTATTGAGAGGAGTCATTAAAATCCAAAACCGTTTTCGTTACTCCCTAGGAATGGAAGCATCATGGTTATACAATCGTTTAAGATCACATCGCCCTCAAGTATTCCTAATACCCATACGTCATGCATACTGTAAGATATAGATCAAACTCGAAGTTTTAGATCTATTAGTTTGTCTCCTTCAAGGTTTTATCATTAAGTTTCTCATTTGACTATTGGGAGTTGGTATCGATCATATACTTTTGAAAATCATATATCATACCTAGAATTTCCAAAGGTATATGTAAAACCTGTAAATTCAGTCAAGCTTCCAAAGCGAGATGATCGTGCACAGAATTTGATTTCCAATATCTCATGAGTGAGCTCATGTTTTTCGGTCCAATAAATAAACATGTATGATCCCTTTGAGTGAGATCGTATTACTCACATGCCCTTCTATGCACATAAGCACGCCAGTGTATAGACCTTGATTAGGACATCAGCCTATCGGTCTGCCAAATCTGCATTCTCAGACATATAGTAACACATTTGTCTTTGGTCTGAGCATGCGTACCTATATCGTGGTAGCATAAGCCATAGATATTTGGTTATCTTGATCTTGTTAGGTCAACTCTTTAACCTAACTTATCTAATACCTACGTATCTCTATTCTTATGCAGAGGACCTGCATCAATAGGTCGGTTAGATATTCGCCAAAAGAGAAAGGATTTCCATCTCATACTTAGGCTGGAGATCATCTTTTAATAATCATTTGACGGTGCTTTATGAGTCCTCAATCTAACTCTTTAGATATTCATCAAAGCACCAGCCTCTATGATTCGACAATTGAATCAACAGCTGTATGATCCTCAAGATGGCATTGTACGTAACCCTAATTGTACTTTGGAACCTATTATGCAAATTCATTATTCTTCATTTCGTATCAGGGAATGATATTTGCAACAACATTTATTTCATAATGGCTCTTGTGGGCTTACATGTCCAACATAGGGTAAAAGACCCCTAAGTCTAGAAAAAGAATATAAATAAGTAGAAGGGCAAGCGAGAGAATAGATGAAATAAAAGAAAATAAAAACACGAAAGACACAAAATGAACAACATCACTCCCCCTATACTTAAGGTAAAGGATCCCTAAGTATAGGCAACAACAGGAGTAATGAACATAATGAGAAATGGAAAAAACTCAAATCATTCACCTCTCCTATACTTAGGATAGAGTACATCCTAAGTAAAGCAAACATACACATAGAAAAGAAACGATAACAACAGAAGAAGAAAGAATAAAACACGACGAAACACGTATATACACAGTTTACAATGTTGAGGTGCCTCTCAACAAGTGCTAGAGTTTACGAACCCTTCCTAGGCACAAAGGATTAAACAAAGAAGTATTGAGGTTCAGGATGGAATCTGTAATGTCAATGTCGTACTGTCGTTGTCGCCTCAGTGTGAGAACAACAACGATGTCAACAATGTAACTGAGGACTCCCAAATAAGAAATCATGCAGGTTTTTACTATTAGGTAAATGGATGTGAAAATAAAATCAGGCACCAGTAGCACAAATGAGGTCATCGTCTCAACATCATAATAGAGTGAACTAGCAGAGCCGAAGAAATTAAACGTGAAGAAAGAAGGATCAATCATGGAATCATCCACATCAATCACCGTATAAAAAAGGTATGGAAATTCAAGATTAGGAGACTCTCTAGGAAAATCGATATCCGATGCACATAATGTAGAGAAATAATGTAAATCATCAAATATCTCAAAATCGAGTCATCACAAGGGTCATCGAGGAGAGATAATTCATACTTAGAAGAAAATCAAAAGACTCGTTATCGTGATCTGACATATTGGATGCATTCTCAGGAAATGAAACCGAGTATAAAGAACACAACACATGCATATAACCCTCGGGGAGGTGGGAAATATCATGCTAACTTGAGGAAGACAATGAATGATCAAACTCAAACAAATGATTCTCTCTCAAAGTCAGAGAAAAGTTGTCCAATGTATCAGAAAGTGTAAGCTCGTAGAAATCTAGATCAAGATCAAATAGTACGTTGTTCTGCTAAAGTGAAGAGAACTCAATTGCATCCAAAGGACTTGTGAAAGTCAAAATAAGAGACCTTCAAACTCCCATCATGAAGAAGTACAAGAATCATAGAAGGGTAGGAGGGAGGGATAAAAGAAAACAAAGTGCAAACAACAAAGGAAATAGAAGGTGACTGCTAATGTCTTAGAAAAGGAGAATGTAGCCAACTCACACCAAAGACAAGCAAACTCTAAGCAAGCCCCAGGTTCTCCTACTCGACCATTAAAGATTGATCGTTAATCTTGTCAATTTTAGAGTTAGGTGATCAAACAAATATATTAGCAAACTCACAAGTGAAGTCTCCTTGGGTAGTTCGTGTCTAAGCAGTGGAACACACCAACTCAAACACGACTACTTCTTCTAAAGTCAAAGACAAGTGCTTGCAGCAATAACTTGACCCAAAGTCTATCCAAGCACTTAGGGCACAATTCCAGGGCTTCGTGCTCTTGTCCTTAAGTGTGTGTTCCTCACTCGGTCTTGAGAGTTCCTTTGTACAATGTTGGGGTTGCTCTCCCCAAATCAAGGAATGGACTTGTTGCGTTTGATTTTATGGTCATGTGGTATTGGCAGTCCTGATTTTACAAATGGTATCACTTTTTTTGGATTTTTTCAAATAAATTGAACTAATGAATTTGGCAATTTCCTTTTGATAATGCAAGTAAAAAATGGGGAAGCAAGTTGGAGAAGATGATGCACGTGAAAATCAATGATGCATGCATGAGATAGAGGATGCGTACCTTGTCACAAACACTCTACATGCAGAGTGATCCACACATAAGGTAGAAAATAAACGCAACTTGATTCACACATAAGGTAGAAAATAAACTCTCTATGCAAATTCTCCGAATGACTAGTCTACTCCAAATCTCCTCCTCCTCCTCTTATGCTCTCCTGCAACTTGATGAAGAAACAAGTCACCTCCACTTCACTCGGGGTGCATTGACGCTCCTAAAAAAGCCACCCTAACTCGTCGGTTCCTCGCAAGAATAAGGAAACATAAGATAATATAAGAAACTAATGTTGGACATGCGAGCCCACGGCGAGCCATTATGCAATAAATGTTATTGCAATTCACTCCTTAATCTGAAATAAAGAGTACATGATTTGCATAATTGGTCCCTTAGTACAATTAGGGTTATGTACCATGGCCATCTTAATGATCATACAGCTGTTGATTCATTTATTGAATCATAGAGGCTGGTGCTTAGATGAATATCTAATGAGTTAGATTGAGGACTCATCAAGCACCATCAAATGATTATTAAGAGATGATCTCCAGTCTGAGTAGGAGATGGCAATCCTTTCTCATTTAGGTTGATATCTGACCGACCACTTGATGCAGGTCCTCTGCATAGGAATAGAGATTCGGAGGTGTCAGATGAGTTAGGTCAAAGAGTTGACTTAACGAGATCGAGATAACCTAAGTCCTATATCATAAGCTGTCATGATATAGGCACACATCCTCTGACCGGAGACAGATGTGTTACTATATGTCTGAGTATGTACATTTGGCAGACCAATAGGTTGATGACCTAATCAAGGTCTATACACTGGCGCGCTGGTATGCATATAAGGGCATATGAGTAATACGATCTCTCAAAGGGATCATACAGGTTCAGTTACTGAACCGGAAGACATGAGCTCACTCATGAGATATTGGGAAGAACCAAACTCCATGCGCATGGTCGTCTCACTTTGGAAGCTTGACTGAATTTGTAGGTTTGATATATACTTTTGGAAAGTATAAGATCGAGACCTAGGTATGATATATGCTTTTGGAAAGTATATGATCGATACCGACTCCCAATGATCGAATGAGAAACTTACTGATAAAACCCCGAAGTAGACAGTATAAAGTTGATCTAATACTTCGGGTTTATTCTGAGTCTTCCAGTATGCAGGATGTACAGGTATTGGGAATGCCTGAGGCTAATGTGATCATAAACGGTTGTATAACCATGACGCTTCCATTCCTAGGGAGTGATGAAACGGGTCTGGATTTTAGTGACTCCTCTCAGTAGAGAAGTAATCTTATATTAGTCCAAATGTTGGACATTGATCTGAATGTGATTCAGATTCAATGAGAAGATTAGATTTACGGTCTTGATTTAATCAAGCATCTATGGGAGGCCCGAGATCTGGATTTGAGATGTGATCTCAATGTCCATGTCACTATACGTGGAACAATACAATCGCCCTGTCCTTATCTCCAAGTATTCGCGGAGAAAGCGCATTATCCTTGAAAGAGTTCATGGATAATTCTATTGTTGATATATGTATCCGAGCATTGAGAAAATGGATAATTAAATGTGATTTAATTATCATCAATAATATGAATTTGATTCGTATTATAAGGAGAGTTATCTTAGATAATTAAATGTGATTTGATTATCAAAGATGTAAATAATGTGAATGTGATTCATATTATTTGAGCACATGAGAATAAGTTATCCAATATAATTAAATGTGATTTAATTATTATGGATAGGAATAATGTGGATAGTAATATCCAATTATTCATAATATATTATAAATGTGATTTATAATGTATTAGAGAGAGCTAATTATAATTTATATGTGTTGATTAATTATTATGTGTATTGGATATACATTGTGTAATTAATTGACAATGTAAATTATATGTTGTTTTGGGTTGTGAATATGATTCACAATTTTTTCCATGGCAAGATTGCAATATTCTCAAATATAATTGTGAATTATTTTTGAAGAATAAAATCCCAACAAATAGTTGTTGGAAATAAGTAGACAGAAAATCAAGGAGATGTGCAATCTCATGGAATCCATGAGATTGCACTCCCCATTAGGAATAGAAGGGGCGGCACCCAATTCCCTTGGGGAATTGGTGGCCGTCCCCTCTTCTTTATGGGGAAAGATCTCTTATTTGTATTCTCTCTCCTTATTTGATTGATTTAATTTGGTATTAATATATATTTGATTTATCAAATATATTTAATCAAAATTAAATCACAAGTTGTTGGTTTTTACCAACAACAATCTTGACCATTGGATTGACATAAATCAATCTCATCCATTGATTTTATATGTCACATGGATTGAGATCCATGGATCCCAAAACCCTATAAATAGAGAGGCATACCATGCTCTCTATTTTACACACAATGCTTGAGAAGCATCTCTCTCTCTCTTTTTCTCTCTAGAAGTCAGCCCTCTCTCTCCCTCTCATGGCCATCCACCATGGATGCCATGGAGAGAGTCTCCATCGCCGCGGCATCGTCGTTATGCTGCCCGTTCTTCTGCTCGTGGATCTCCATCTCCTTCGGTGTGCCTCGCTCGTGAAGAAGATGTCGGATCTCGTGTGTCAAGATTAGGAGATCCGCCGCTTGGATCATCAACATGGATTGTGAGAAGCAAGCGGTTCATCCCCGCGCTCGCAAGCGTCTCCTCCGTCTGATCGGACATGAGACAGGAGGTCTCTTCGTTTAGAGACTCGATCGCAACCACGCTTCAAGAGGTAATCCTATTACTTGTTTGTGGTCTAGACGAAATGATCCGAGAAGTGTTCTTGGATCATGTGGTTTCGTCGTAAGAATTTTTTTTAAATTCTGCTGCATCAAGCAACTAGTGCGACTAGTCGCTCCTCGTCGTATTCGATACGACGCTCACGCTTCCGTGATGCGCTTGAGGATCTAATCATATCCTTCAACTCAATTATGAGCAAAAATAATATGAAAATAATATAGGAAATATAGACCAGAAAACAATGAGGTGGATATGAAACAAATTGAGAAGATCAAGCAATTCTTAAGTCTGAGCTTTGTGTGCTTTCGGTGTACGACAAATCAGATCTTGCAAGCGCTATATAAGCTCCATCATAGGATACAGTACTCAATATGAGTGCTCACTCCACAACAAGATGCACATCCATAATATATACGCAAAAAATACTGCCAAAATAAATGAATGAAATAAATGGAAAAAATATATACACAGAATATGTGACAACAATATGAAGAATGAAATAAATAACAGAAAAAATAAAGAGAAAAATAAGAGAAAGAAAAACAAGTATATACAACCAAGAATAGCATGTCAAGAGAAAAACCTAACTCCCTCGTCGTGCCTCACCGACAATGGCGCTATTTTGTTGAAAATGGAAATTCAAGGTTTTAAATTAATGTATTATTTGCAGTGTCGTTGCAACCCTAAAGCTCCCCTAACAAAATTTATTTGTATTTTTGTACACAACTCATGCCAATAAACAAGAAAAATAATGTAAGCACAAGTACTATGAATGCTATTTACTTACCTGTATAGCATACAGGATCGAACTCAAGGAGGCCACAAAAATCCTGAGGGTTATTCAATTCAACGAAAACAAAAGGGAAATTCTATGAACACTACTCTTGGTTTTTGTGTTTTTTATTTTTTTTTGTATTTTTTGGAGTTACAATTTTTTGTTTTTATTTGGTTTTCTTATTTTATATTTTTTATTATTATTATTTTTAAAAAAATAAAAAAAAACAATAAATAAAATCAATAAAAAAGAAAGAAAGAGGCAACTTTTTAGATTTTAACAAAGTGCTAAAAATACACAGAAAATTTAAATAACATTATTTTTGGGATTCTGATACTTTTTAAAAGATTTTTGATTTTTGCAGATATTTTCAATATTTTATAATTTTTAAATAAATCAAAAAAAATAAAATGATAAATAAAAATAAATGTGAATGTTTTTAGATTTTTAAAATAGCAAATGAAATAAAAATTTGATTATACACCCATAGAAAGATAAATTTTTGTAATTTTCATAATGGTATTTTATGATTATTTAGATTTCTATGAATTTTTATCATTTTTTATGCTTTTGAATGTTTTATGATTTTTTTGATTTTTATGAGGAATATAGATGCGGAAATGGTACAAAATTTAATAGAGATGAAAAAAGCCATACTTTTTTGAATTTTTAGAAATTTTTATATATTTTTTAAAAAAACAGGGAGTCATTACAAAGTCCTTGAATTTTTAAAAACAATAAAATTAATGAAAATGCAAAATGAAAATTGAAGATGAATGAGATGCTTAATAGTAAGCTACAATAATTTCTGTTGATTTTTTAAGATGTTTTGTTAATTTTTATTTGATTTTTAACATGCAAAATAAATGCATGTGCACAAGTTATGGATGAAAATATTTATCGTTTGTGGGATAAATGATAACACAATAAAAATTTTATGGACCAAAGATGCAAAAATTCCAGAAAAGTACGTGCGGGCGTACGTGAGTGACGAGTCCTAGAATGCCCTCGATTAAAATGCATGGATTATCGTACTAAATTATGAATGTGTCGTGGAGGCAGGCAATCGAAATTGGTCAAGAAAATAACCACAAGAATATTCAATCAATTCTTATAAATGCGGTTTTATGTTTATTTTACTCGGACAAGTCCCATGGTCGACGAACACAAGGAGGCGAAGGAACAACTTAGAATTTTGTCTATCAAAGTTTGTGCACGATTTTTGAGGTGGTTTTTTTATCTTTTTCAATGCAATTTGGGATGCAGAATGCTAATTTGTCCTATTTTACGGATATAAAATCTTTTTTTCCATACATGTTTTGAGGTCTTAAAAAAATTGTGCCCAACCGTCCATCCCTTTTCCGATGCTTTATTTCAACTGTACTCCGGTCTTTAGATTTCCACGCTACCGGAAATGAAACTCGCATAGTCTTCCAACACCCCGTCTGAGTTGAGCTAAGTGCATAGTGAGAGAGTACAAATTAATTCCCTATTACAGTGTCGTACCTAGAATGAAGAGACCAGGTTAGACACTAAGAGTCAAACGCTACACATTGTCATGTGGAACTCGAAAAATTAAGTCACAGACCTGAAGCTTCTAAAATCCTATTTCTCAGTGAAATTCCTTTTAAAATTAGGTGGATTAAGGTCATGTCCAGACCACTCTTGATTTTTGCTAATAACTCGGTTCAGAACCCAACGGCTTTTCACATATGCAAATGAATGAAATACTGGATGAAGTGTAGGTGTATGAAATGCAGACACTTTTTTTCTGTGTTTTTTATGCAAGGGATTTTTTTGAAAGGTTTTTTTTGCAAAAATGAATAAGAAGCATTTTTTTCAAAAAAATGATTGCACAATCAGTGATAGTAGCAAAACTTTTTTTTGGTTTTGTTTGTTTTTTATTTCTTTCTTTTCAATTTAGTTACCCACCCTGTAAATACATATAGACTTACGCTAAATTACGAGATATGGGTAAAATATATGCACAATATATATACCGACCCCCTATACTTAGCGAGTGGTGTGTCCTCAGAGCACAAGAAGCGCAAAAAAGACATAGCTCGGGCTAAGCGTAAGAGAGTGAAAAAGAAAAGGATAGATACATTGGTCCATCCCCCCATACTTAGGCTGTGAACAGTCTAAGTATAGAAGAAGAGAAAAAAATGAAGTGATCAGGATATGAATGAGGAGAGTATATACAAATGAGCATCGGTTCCCCCTATACTTAGGCTCTAGTCAGCCTAAGTAAGGAAGAAGGGTGGAAATGAGGCAATCATGAGACGGAGTTTGATGAGGGAAATAGTATATATAGATGGCATCGGTCCTCCTATACATAGGCCTTGGACTAAGTAAAGGAAGAAGACGTATAAGGAGACCGATGGGGTCGTGAGGGAGGGTAAGCTGACGAGTTTTCAATGTGCTAGCTCTGCATGAAGTAGATGACCTCAACTCGACTTGTATGCTCTTTGGATGATTCTATATATGGCTTCAGCAATTGCCCATTCACTGAGAAAGGTTGTGCATCATCTTTGAGTTCGGCAATATCCACACTTCTATTGGTATGCATATCGATGACAATGTAAGAACCCGTCCATTATGATTTGAGTTTCCCGTGACAAATCTTCAACCGAGTATTGGACAACCACACTTTCTGCCCAGGGACAAAGGTTTTATGTCATGCCATCTCTTGACCTTGTCCTTATAGATCACACTGTTGTCATATGCCCGGTTTCGGATTTCAATTAGCTCATTCAGATTTAAGTCTTGGCATAATTTCCCAAGGTGACAACTCCAATTCAGCTTTTTGATCACCCATTCTGATTTGTGAATTAGCTCTGCGGGTAAATGGCATGGCTTGCCATAGATCATCCTAAAAGGTGAATTACTAAGCGGAATATTGTAGGCTGTCCTATAGGCCCACAGAACCTGATCCAACAGTTTAGACCAATTCTTCCTATCTGGATGAACCAACTTCTGAAGAATACCCTTCACCTCTCTATTAGAAACGTCTGTCATGCCATTAGATTGTGGGTGATATGGGTTGGCTATTCTATGCTCAAATTTATATTCCTTAGCTAATGATCTCATTTCCTTATTCACAAAGTGGCTACCCCCATCCGAAATCAATACTTTTGGTACCCCGAACCTTGCAATGATATTATCCTTGATAAACTTATTTTGCTATCTACAGTTCGGGTTGGAAAAGCATCTACCCATCTCGATAAATAATCAATCGCTAACAAGATGTACTCAAATCCATGGTTATTGGGAAAAGGACCCATAAAATCAATCCCCCATGCATCGAAAACATCACATAAAATCATTGGTTGCATGGGTATTTCATCTATATAACCAACAGTCCCTCCCATTCATTGGCAAGGAATACATCTTCTCCAGATGCAATCTGGTCCTTCATAGAAAAGGAAAGGATCATCCCAATGGTATTTTCTTGAATACAACTTCAATCGATCAATCATTCTCTTGGGCAAACCCAAGGGAACTTTCTTGGAGACAAGATAGTTTACTATGTTAGAGTACAATGTGACTAAGTCAGTAACGTAAACTGACTCGTCTGGAAAAGTCTCTTTAGTTGGTCCAGTGTCAGAATAATCATTTTGCTCAATTTGGGAAAGGTGATCAGTAACAATATTCTTTATTCCAGATTTATCCTTAATCTCCAAATTAAATTCTTGGATTAAATGGATCCATCTCAAAAGGCATGCCTTGGCATCCTTTTTCTCCATTAGATATCTAATTGTCGTGTGATTAGTAAAAATCGTCACCTTGGAGACCAATATGTATGATCTGAATTTTTCTAGGGCCCAAACTACCGCGAGCTTTTCCTTTTCAATCACCGTATTATTTCTCTGTCCACGATCCAAAACTTTGCTCATGTAATGAAATACATAAGGTATCCCATCTTGTCTTTGTCCAAGCACAGCCCCGACAACAAACTCCGATGCATCAGTCATGATCTCAAAGGGAAGAGACCAGTCAAGAAGTTGTAATATCAGTGATACACATATTTTGTTTTTTAGGAGCTCGAAGGCCTCTAGAGACTAGAAATTTACAATAAACTCGATGTCTTTTCCTAATAGCTCAATCAGTGGGCGGGCGGTCATTGAAAAATTAGGAATAAACCTTAAGTAGAATCCAACATGCCCTAAGAAGGATCTCACTGACTTAACATTGGTTGGTGGCTCAAGTTTCTTGATCACATCCACCTTGGCAGGGTCGACCTCCATTCCCTTTTTAGAGATGATGTGCCCCAACACGATACCCTCTGTCACCATAAAGTGACTTTTCTCCCAGGGGAGTACCAAATTAACCTCCCTACATCTCTTGAGGACTCGATCCAAGTACATTAAACATGTATCGAATGAATCACCATGAACCGAGAAGCCATCCATGAATACTTCCAGGAAATCACCAACCATTTCGGCAAATATGGTAATCATGCACCGCTGAAATGTGCCTGGAAATTACAAAGCCTGAATGGCATGCTCTTGAATGTGTACGTACCGAAAGGACATGTAAATGTGGTCTTTTCCTGATCCTCGGGAGTGATAGCTACTTGATTGTAGCTAGAGTACCCATCATGAAAACAGAAGAATGCTTTCCCTGCAAGTCTCACAAAGATTTGATCAATAAATAGCAGTGGAAAGTAATTATTCTTGGTTGCATCATTCAGGCACCTGTAATCGACACATACGTGCCATGATGTGGGTACTCGGGTCGCGATCTCTACCCCCTCCTCATTGGTGACCATCTAGATTCCCGACTTCTTCAGGACAACATGAAGGGGGGCAACCTACATGGAGTCAGAAATGGGGTATATAAACCCTATTTTAGACTATTTCTCTATCTCTTTCTTAGCTACTTCTCGGAGATTGAATTTTAGTCTTCTCTAAAATTCAAGGGAAGGTCTTGCATTATCATTAACATAAATTTGGTGCGAGCAGAGAGCGAGATTAATTCCTAAGAGTTCTGACACAGTCCAACCAATGGCTTTTCGATTCCGCTCAAGAACTTCAAGCAATCTAGATTCCTGATCTTTGGTTAATGATTAGCTAATGATCACAGAAAATTTCTCATTAAGTCCCGTAAGAAATGCATACATGAGTGTAGGAGGAAATGGTTTCAGCTGTGGCAAGTCTGAATCATCAATTAGGTCTGGTTGGATGGCTTTCGAGTCTGTCTCTATGTTGGTTGGCGGTGAATCACTCTGTGACGTGCTTGCTACCAATTCGGACGAAAGGTGAGTCGGATCGTAAAATTAGTGCGGTAATTCGGCCAAAGCCGTGTCTGACTCGTCATCGACATTTCTTGATTGTCCTGAAGAAGACGGGACTGACAAATCCGAAAGGATTTCTATGTCATCAAGGGTATAGGTATCTGTGTATTTAGATAGGTTTGGCAACATCTCGTGAACTGCATTGTGCACTATTTCCTCTTCTGATGAGGGGCTTTCACTTTGAATTTCCAGAAGTTGATCCCAAGGCCCAGTAGTGCTAACGAAATTGCACACTGACATCTCTGAGTATTCGGCGGTAGATTCAGAGTCTGGCCTTTGCCACTTTGTTTGCTTCATCTCAAAGTCCACTTCTCCGCCTAGAGAGCAGAATGTCATCATTCATGTACCATAATCGAATACTGTTTAGCGGTCCACAAGAAAGGTCTTCCAAGAATGGTTTGGGATTCTTTCCAATGGTTCGGGGTCTCCATATCAAGGACAGTGAAGTCCACTTTGTATTCTGTACCCTCGATCAAGAAAACTACATTCTTTACTTCTCCCTTAGGTCTCTTAGTAGATTTATCAGCAAATTGGAGCAAAGATAATGATTTTCTGAGAGGCCCTAAATCCAGTTTGTAGTATATGGCTAAGGGGAGAAGATTGATCGAAGAACCATTATCGAGTAGTGTGTGTGCGAACGCAATGCTGCCAATGCGACTCTCCACAAAATGAGCACCCAGATCACTTTTTTTTCTTTGTAAATGCTGGTTTTTGATATATTTGGTAGTTGCCACTATCAAGATACGAGTCTCCACAAATTGACTTGGATTCTTCGTATGAGTCCTGGTGGAGTGCATTTCACGTTCAAGTATTTTTGAAATGATGGATTGTTAGACACATATTGATCAAATGGTACTTTGACTGTGATATTTTCCTGATAGAATCATTCCATTTCTAGGTTATCTTGAATGTTGTTTTCCTTTCTTAAGAGCATTAGGAAAAGGAATGGAAGCATTTGAGATAGGGGGTAGAGAACCAGAGCCATAAATAAGAGCATCTTTATTAGAAATGGAGTTCTTATTACAATCATTGTTCCTCTGATAATAATAAAAATCATGTTGGTGAAAAGGTGACAAAGGTATTTTTGCAGCAACTGAGGGTGCAACGTCCTCTGTAGACACCATAGATGCTTTTCCTTTCTCGCATGCTAGGATCTTCACTGTTGCTGAATTCAGTTGTCCTTCTTCTTCATTTTCGGAAGTATCCTCAAGTTGATCTTCCGAGTCTTCTCGATCCAATTCCCGTGCCTGGTCATGTACGTCTACGGTCCTTTCGCTCCTAAGCGACATAGCATTGATATTGCCAAAAGAAAGGATCACATGTTCTGATATGGGAAATCTGAATAGTAAACCTGGCCATTTTGTTGAGAAGATTGACATTTGTTCAAGCTATTAGGGTTAGCTTGAACTTGGGTGGGAATAGTTGTATCAAGGGCTATCTGTTCATCTCTCCAAAGGGACAAGTGATCAACATCAACCCGTAGATCTTGTAGTTCATTTCGAAAGTTGTGAATATCCTCGAACGTCTGTTTCTAGATAGCTACGAGTTCTTCTTAATAGATAGATGGTTGAGATGGTTGTTTTGAGGTGTGACCATGTGGAGCTTGGTATTGAGGTGGTTTTGCTGAGGCTGGTTCTGGCAGTTGTATGGCTAATGTTGCTGCTTATGATGCTAGAATGATGCAGTATTTAGAGTGTATTACGGAGCTGGTGGAAATGAGACATTATAGAAAGTGGTGGGACATTGGTAAGGCTAACGATCCCCCATATTACTCTGTTGGGTAGTGTATTGAATGTACCAGATGCAATGTACTTCGAACGTCGGAGGCAGTGCTTCTCCAACAATCTCGGCTGGTGAGGGTAACTGCTGGGAAGGTTGGGCATAGGATTGGTCCTGAACCCATGGTTGTTGTTTTCCTGATCTTGGCTGCTCCTTGATGTCATTTATACGATTGATTGGGACCTTGGATGCAGCGGATATCCCTATCTTGGATACCTTCTCGGTCAGCTCCTCCATTTGCTTCGGAAACTGGGATATCCTGTTGTCGATATCGTTCATCCTCTTATGAATATGATCCACAACTACCAACTTATCAGCGATGATGCTTATGTTTGGAGTCAAATCCTCTGCTATCTCTGCAACAGTTTGCTTTCCCCCTTTAGACTGATGTGTGTTCAGGGAATCGATGTATGCCCTACTGGCAATATGTGAGAGGCTTGTCTCAGCCATTTGTTCTATTACTTTCTAGACGGTTTCATCCCCTCATGATGTGTAATTGCCACCACAAGCAGCAGTCACTAACCCCAGTGTCTCGTACCTGAGGCCAGAATAGAGTGGCTGGACTAGGATGTTTTCATCCAAATCATGGCATGGGCACTTTTATAGTAGATCTTTAAATCTATCCCAAGCATCACATAGTGGTTCATTGGGCATCTGAGAAAAACTGGTGATGCGTGTCCTCTTCTGATTGGTCCGAGTTTAAGGGTAGAATTTTTTTAAGAACAAGTTCTTGAACCTATCAAATGTGGTCACAGTCACTCCAAAATTCTTCACCCAGTAGTCTGCCTTTCCTTTTAAGGTGAAAGGAAGTGCAATGAGACGAATGTAATCTTAGCTAACTTAGAGATGGCTCATATTAGAGCATACTAGATCCAAATCTCGTAAGAATTCACATGGTTCTTAAGCAGCATTACCATGAAATTGTGGCAATTGGCTCAAGACATGTGACTTCAGTTCAAAGGGTAATTCTGGTTCGAGAGGATGCAGATAATTTCTCACTCAGTACTGGCCAAGGTTGTATGCTGCTTCAATTGGATGTTCTCCCCCAACATTCAACGGCTCTATTTGTTCTCTAAGTAAAAGTTGTTGCTGCTCAAATGTAGCTAGTCTCGCAAAAATCCCATGCATTGGATCTTCATTAGGTTCATCTTCATGATCTTTCTTAGGAGGCATCTTGGGATGCATCTTTTGTGAGTTCTCCTCTTCTTCTTCACCTTCAGAATATAACGGATTTGAGTTAATAGAGTGGAAAGAATTTGAATAAGAATCATTGAGGTAGGAGTTTTCCTCGATGTGTTTTGGAGAGAGAGAGAAACAGTGTGGGTTTGACCTCCTTCCAGAAAGAAGAAGGAATTGTAGGAATAGGGTTCATGGGAAAGGTGTCTCCGAGCCCAAGGTGGTACAAAGAAAGAGTGTCTCCGAACCTTTGATATTGGTAAGTTTGTGGCAGAAGAGGAGGGTTCGCGGAGTCCGAATGAAAATCACCACAATCTTCCATTATCGATTTCAAGAGAGTAACAAGAGGTTTACGATTCATGATCTAGGCACAAGTGTACGGTATTCAATGATTATCTTGTATCTATGAACAAATCAAACAAAATACAGAGCCTTGTTTCACTAACTCACTCTGTGAAGGTCGTGAGGGTTCATCCACTTATCTTGTCAATTTTAATTGGTGATAATTCAAATCTTGTAAAACATTTTAATGAGCTATTAGGTGCATGTATTTCCCTACCAACTGGCTCAAATTCTTACGACTAGTTGCACCTACTTTCAGCCAGTATGGGTGTAATTACGGATCGTCTATCGGCTACCCGTAGATCCTCACTGAGAAGTAGCTAATCGTTTTTGGTAGAATCAATAGTCAATATGAAAATCTTGGCTTGGCTCTATCTTAGTGTGCATCTCTCTCCTCACTGCAAGATAAAAGAATACTATGTCAGGGGTTGCTCTCCCGTAATAATTCTTGATTTTATGGGTTATTTAAAGTCGGCTATATTTAGCAGTCCCAATTTTAATTAGGGAATCACTGAAGAGTTAAGTGAGCACAAATACACATGTACCGTATAGTCCCAATTTCCTTTAAAATTATGTGACAAAATAGGAGGGAGAAATTAGGGAAAGCCGATGCACGCGAAAAACTATGATGTATGCTCAGTTAGAAGACTTACAGTGATTCCTTGCTTCTCCATGTGGGATGCAATACAAGAATCGAAAGATTATTCTAAATAAATGCAAGCCGATGAAAAACCGCACCAAGCAGAAAGTTCTATTAGCTGGGAAGCATTGAGTTGAATTTAACTAAGTTGAATGATCTACTGTGCGTCTCAATTAAAGTGAAGTGTGGCCCTAGGTCCTACGAGCACAATCAAGAATTTAAATGCTCTAAGAGCCTTATGTGTAGGTATATCCTAAGCGCCACTCAAGTCGGGCCCCACCATCACCGAAGAGTGAAACAGGCCACACACACCACAGAAAAAAAGTACAAGGTCTTCTTATACACGCGAGAGTCCAAACGAACACCGCTAAAAATGAGCAACTAATTACAGATTTTAAAAATGCAGAAAAATAAATCCTAGACTCTATGCTCTCTCACAACTTGACTGGATCTTAAATTAATTGCGGCTTTTCAGAAGTTGGTGAAGATGCATCGGTTCTTGAAAAAACGCTACACGTATGTCGGGTACCTCACAAGAAAAAATAAGAGAGAGAGAGAGTAAGAAAGTGACTCAAAAATAAAAATACCACAAGAAAATAGAATACAAATAAGTGTAGAAAGAAAATGAAATTTAGACAGTGAAAAATTTAGAGTTCAAACTACCCGATTGCGAAAGACCGAAAAAAAATTTTTAGACAAAAAACTATGGTGTTCACCTCCCCAGCAATGGCACCATCTGACGAGTCATGGAATGCCCTTGGTTAAAATATGTGGATTATCATGCTAAATTATGAATGTGTCATTTCGTTGTAGGTGGGCAATCGAAATCGGTCAAGAAAATAACCACAAGAATATTTAATCAATTTTTATCAATGCGGTTTTATGTTTATTTTACTTGAGCAAGTCCCAAGGTCGAACACAAGGAGGCAAAGGAAAAAGTTAGAATTCTGTCTGTCAAAGTTCGTGCATTGTTTTCAAGGCAGTTTTTTTGTATTTTTTAATGTAATTTGGGATGCAAAAGGCAAATTTGGCCTATTTTAAGGACTAGAAAATGAATATCAATCAAATGATGTTCGAAAAATATGAAACTTGGCCAATATAATAATAATGATGAAATGAGTGCATTTTAATTTTTTTGGAATTTTTAAATGCAAGGTTAATTTTTTATGAATTTTTGAATGCAAATGATGCGAATTTTGATATTTAGTTATAATAAATATTAAACCTATTTATTTTGAAGAGACAAAATTATCCAAGATCTATCAATAGGTGATCGATCTTAGAAAAATCCTAAACTTCAAAAATATGTGATTCAATACCTATTAAAAATTAAAGACCCAAATATGCAAAATGATTTTTAGAGGATAAACTATTGCATGCAAATGCATTTATTTTTGGGCACAATGTAAAAGACAACTAAATCTACAATCTATGATTTTTTGGCAATTTTTAGAGTAATGGTTAATTACTTATGAATACTCACACACATAATGGGTAAAATGTGCAATTTTCTACAAAATAATTAATTAATAATTAACCATTGATCACAAAAATGTCAAGCATATTCTATAATGTAGAGAATTAATTGACGGTCATCATGCTATTTTTTGAATTGTAAAATAATGCAATGTAGAGGTCTAAAACTGAGGGGGAATACATGGATGTTTTTGCAATAACAACAAAATAAGATAATGTAAGAAAGGACTTGAAAGTAATAACAAAAATATTGTGGGGGTTTGTTGCAAAATCTCCAAGTGGTAACGTGCCAGTACGTGACCCTTGGTCGGCGGGGTCTAGATGGCGAATAGGCGATAGTTATGGGCGGCTTCAGCAAATTTTCCACTAGGTCACGTGCGAGACACGTGACCTGTGAACTTTGATATATATTATGAAGAACTGAAGGGGCTTTCTCGTAATTTCCACAGGGAGGATGCGCCTCATGTGATCCCTCCCACAGGTGCTCCTCACGTGGGAGGGCCTCAAGCCCACTGCTCGGCGATCGCGGCTCGCAGGGATGAGCTCCGTCCTATGGATGGCCTCGGTGAAGTCGGTGGTGGAGGCGAAGCTTCTGAAGGAGTGGCGGATGGGCTTCTGCGACGACCATTCTACCGCAACAGTAGGAGGTGGGGAGCACAGCCGGAGGACGTCAGTTAAGGACGTGGTCGTTGGTGATGGTCGAAGGTCAACACAGACGTCGTAGATGGAGGCCTGCAGAGTGTCGATAAAGCTCTGGAGGTGCTCGTTGGCTGCTGGCTACGGCAAATCGAAGGCTTGGAGGTTGGCAGAGGAGCCCGATGTTGTTGATGAAGCTCTGGAGATGCACGTGCGTCGTTGGAGTTCGTGGCATAGAAGTAGAGGTGACAACGTGAGTTGATAAAGACGGCGATGTTTCGATGGTGCCGGAAACTAACCGAGTCCAAGTATTCACTAAATGTCTGTTTAAAAATTGTCTTTTTTGTCTTTTATTTTATTCCTTCTTTTCCTTAATGATTAAAAATCCAAAAAAATACATTAATGTGTAAATCTTTATCTTTGATTTTATCATATTTTTTCGGATTTTTATCTGATTTTAAAATAACAAAAAAAATTATAAAACCCAAAAATCAAGGTATTCTATGTACATGGGATGCCTCTAAATATCACTCTGCTCAAATGATCGATTTTGTTGTACATAAAAAAATAGGTCAAAAATCGATAAAATACAAAATGTACAAAAGAGGCCAAAAACCCAAGTTTCACGTATGAGTTCCGATTCACTTGAACTTGGTCTTTTTTTTTGAAGTTAATTGAATGTACATTAATTCAAAAGTGAGTAGGATCAAATCGGACACTGGATGGGGAAGATATTGAGGTTTTAGTCTGAAAATCCTAGATCTAGGGTTTTGGTTTTTATTCACTTATTTGGGTTAGTGGTTTTTTATCTTTTTTATTTATTCTTGTTAGTGATATGTACACAGTGGAGGTGATTTTGGGTCAATTGGAGTTAGCATGAATGAGTTAAAAATCGGGGAATTTAGGCTATTTACAGGTCAATTCTGGCTGGGATTTTTGGCTTCTTATTTTGTGCGAAAGTAAGCGATAAAATGCAATTCTTATCAAAACATGCATGAATGCTAGTTATGCAGGATAAATGAAGAAATGCCAATGATATTGAGGGATTTGAGCTTAATTAATCAGTTTTTAAATGATGAAACTGAGATTCATCAGTGACCCCAGCTGGACTACACCAAATTGTAGATAAAATAGTTTCAGGGTGCAATTAGTAATAAATAACATTTAGGCCTTTATTGCAATTTCCATAGAAATTACATCCGAAGCACGCTTTGTAGTTCAAATAGTACTAGAAAGCTAAAAAAAGATATACTAAGATACATAGTATAAATGTTCAAAATATAAAACACGAACATGTGTCCATACGTGACATTTGCAAAATAAATAAAGGCAGGGAATCCGAGTACAAAAGTACCCTTAGTATACGTGGCGCTTTGGATGGTTGATCTTCAATGGGGCTCTAATAGGATGGTGGATGTTGACGTGTGAATGACTGGCTCGAATCCAAATTGGAAGTAAGATCAACGACAGACTTTCAGGGGTTTTGAACGACCTCGATTGAATCTAGAACTTGCGCTCTCGATCGTGCGGCTCTGAAGATGGTTAATTCAACACGAAAGAAGGTCTATGCTGATGAAGTTCGGTCGGCTGCTGCTCTCTTGATCTCCACACGAATCGACTTTTGAAGCTCTCGGTTTGCTCATGGATGATTCCTACGTCGACTGATGGAAAAAAATGGATCTTGAGGCTCGATGTCAGGCGTGGAGGTTGAAATGTTCTGAAGCTCCAGGTGAACCTCCAGGTCATGCTTCATTTCTCCAAAACATGCTCTTTGTCCTGTAACGTAAAGCTCGTGCTCGGAGGAGGTCTCCGGCCATGATTTTAGGTCAAAAACAGGGAATATGGTGAATGAATGGGGACTTCGATGTAGGTGGTCCGAGATTGGAGTCGTTCCTCATATTTGGGATGATCTGAAGGGGGTTAAAATGTGGGAGAAATTGAGATGATCAGGACGAAGGTGTAGTAATGGTCGGAGTTATTGGTAGGTAATCGAAACACCTTCTATCTAGATGATTGAGGGAAATGACAAAGATCAGATTTAAGTTATTACAGAAATTAAAACACGAAATTAAAATTATGAAATAAAAAACTAACTACCTATTGTTACCTACAGTGAAGAATTGGGATGAAATTGCCTCGATCCACTGCGTAAGGCAGAGAGTCAGAACGCGGCGGTGGAGGTCTCCAGCCACGTAATGGATCAATGTATTCAATCGTCTCACACACTCATGGATGAAGAAATTAAATCCCGGTACTTCCTTGATTCCTTGGAATAACCCTCAGGCAACAAACTGCATGAAAAACTGATCAAAATGTAATGGGGAACGAATGTGGAATAGATAGAGAATTAAAGTTTGATGTGGTTTGAAATTCGAAACATGCACATATCAAGGTGAAATTAGTGAATCTGAAGGGTTGCTGATGAAGAGCGTTAATTGGGCTAAAGTTTTGTGGAAGGAATTGAGGTCGGTTAGTGAATGAGGTGCATAGAGAAATTAGTAGAACGAGCGATGGTGAGCTGGTTGCAGAATTCGCGAGAAGAATGGGCAGTTGACCCAGGTCAACAAACTCGGGCCGTCCAATGGGAGTGTGCGGGAAAACGATAAAATAAGCTGGATGACAAGAATGGTAGAAAAATAATAAATAAATCATAATAAAATTGAAAATGAATTTAAAATAAAAAATTATATAAAGGGAAAATGCTAGTAATTTAATTAACTCATTTTCAGTAATTTTTAATTAATTAAATTAGGTATATACAAGGGTTAATATATATACAAGGTATTATTTATATGTATGCATACCTACATATATATATATAAAAGACTTTGATTTTTAATTAATTATTTATACAAATATATACATAATGTTATAATTTAATAATTTACAATATTTTACAATGGTTTTAATGAAATTTTTGTTTGATTTTTAAGAAATAATTTAGACAGTTAAATAAATAGGTATATGTATAGTACATAGTGATACCTATATAATATTTACTTGATTTTATTTCTTAATTTTGTAAGTTTTATTTGTATTTTATATAAGTCAAATACAATATTTACAATTAATTAAAAATACAATATTTACAAATACATACAAGTAATAAATACATGGATAATTTACAATAGTATAAATAGGTATTATATACAATAGTAACCCAATTAGCCACATTTCAAACCTTAAGTCTGATTTTTATGAAATCACCTCTATTCTAAAGATTATTTAATTTGGAGTACAATGTACGTGAGTTTGATGAAATTTGAGTTTGGGTGGAGAAGAGATTGATCTTATTAGTCGAGCTTTACGCCTTTTTGGGAGTGTTGTAATTTATACAATGTGCAACGATTTTTCTTGCAATTATTTTTATTTTTTACAAAACATTTTTATGCATAATTTAAAATAAGAAATCACATGTGTTTGAGTTAAATTTATGTATGAATAAATTGATGAAAAAAATGTGTATTATATACAGTAGTGTACACGTGATGAACACATAAATTGAAGGCTGATTTTTTGAAATTTTGGTATTTAGGCCTTATCTCTCCCTACTTCATTCCTTGTCGATCAGGACAAGTCTTGACCTTCTCTTGAGGCTTGAGTTAGCCTTTATTTATTATATATATAGTCTTTGTTTTCTTTATTTTCTTTCTTTATTTATTATATATTAAAATAGTGATATATATACAATATTTACACAAGAATATTAGTTAGTAAATGAATTGACTAATTGATATTTACAAGTGTTGTATAAGGGATTTTAAGCTAAAATAAATGAATAACGATGATGAAATGCAGATTCATCATCCTCATTCCTAAAGATCTTTATCTCATTAGTCATAGACATAGTCTTAAGTCTTGTAAGTTATGTGTAGGTAAGAATTTCATATAACTATTTATAAAGTTTTCAGTTCTTAAAGATAAGACATTGAGATTGCTATCTAAAAAGTCTTGTGTCCTTTAATTTGTTTATTATTACTGCAATTAAATGTTTAATCTCCATAGTAGGATTGGTAACAACTTACCACTCCCACTTCATGTCAGACTTCTAGCTTTTGTATATATCTGACATATATCAAGCTTCATATAGTTGGTGCACAAAGGGAATGCAACTTTACCGTTCACATCCTCAACACTTTGAAGTCTTATCCCTTTATGTAGGTCAGTACCATATCTCTAGGGAATGAAGCCTTCTTGGAATTTTCTAATGAAATCTTTCCAAAATGTACTCATAGAGGGGTTTTACATCGGTCTGCTAATCCGAACGGATCAACAATCGTTGTGGTGACAAGGCGTCTCTCTAATTAAAAATAAACCCTTAATATGTAGACAAACAGTCAAAGTGTGTGAGTTAAAATTTAGTCAAACTAATAATATTTTTTTAAGTTTTTTTTTATTTTTTTTCTTATTTTTATGTTTTCATTTTTAATTATTTTATGGGTTTTCAATTATATGCACATTTTTAATGGTTTTAAACCATTCTTTTTTTATATACCTTTAGTTTTGCAAAATTTTTAATATTTATTTTTAAATAAATAAGATAAATAATAATATAGATAATATATATAACATAAAGAAAACATATAATGAAAATATCCTTTTGTATTTATAAATACGTTAAATTAAGGAAATGAAATATTATTGTGTTTTTAGAAATTTTCAAATGTTTTTTAATTTTAAGGATATATATATTATAAACTTTAAAGTGCTAAAAAGTTAAAAACAAGGAATAAGATAATTACTACAACTTCTTTAGGGTTTCAGAAATATATATAAATCCAAATTAAGCCTTGACTATTTTTAATATATATTATGAATAATATGGAAAATTTATAAATAGAAAGAATGTTTTGGGGTTTTTACAGAATTTGTGTTAATTTTTATAAGATTTGTAAGCTTTTAATGTTTTTAAATTTTTAAATTTAAATTTTATAATGATTTTTTGATATGTGATAAAATGCACTGAAACATATCTAATCTATTTTAGGAAATTTTCAATGGTTATTCTAATTTTTATGAATTTTTAATAGCTAAAAGGTGAAAAATATGCATGTTTTTGTATTTTATAAAAAAGATAATAGATTTAAATGTGAAATAAAAAATACATAAGATAAAATATGATCCCAGACACTTAATTTATTTTACCTATAATTTTTGGACAAATAGAAGAAATTAATTAAAAACACAAAATATAATAAATCAACAACATAATGACTTATTTGCAATTAATGGAAAGTTTCCATGCATTTTAAAATGAATAAAACCAATTCAAGACCAAATATGCAATATATCCAATGAAACACGTGCTACACACGCTCCTGATAGGGACTGGAGTGAGAATAGATGAATGTTTTCTTACATTTAATAACCAGTACAGAAACTATAATCATGTGCCCCACAAAAATCCTAAATTGCACCTCACGAGGAGCGACATGTGAGGTGACATGGTGGGGACATAAATTTAAATATCAAGTATGTTGGCGATCCAAGTGCAAATTATACATAAATATAACACAACAGATAAAAGTTTCGGTACTAAATAAATAAAATAAAAAGAAGAGGGGGTGTAACATAAAATACCCCCAACATGTGCACTCATGAACAGTGGATGTGCACCACTTATTATGATAGGACTATTGGCATCACACAACGTTTCTCTTGGAATCAACAACCCAAATTAGATACGGGGTTGTGCCTTCATCCGAGGGTGGCTGCTTCTCTGCAAGAACATTAAAGAACGGAGACCTAGAGCTCCTTCCTCCGACTATATCTCCATTCTCTTGCAATGGCTCTAGGTAGCATGTGCCTCAAAATTTGTTCCAATAGGTCTTCGACAACTGATGGCAATGCTAAATGGGTCCAGGCCACATTGATCAAGGTCTTGATGTCCAGAAGGGTTCGGGCACCAGGAGCTTGGTCTCGTAGAAAAAAATCACCCCAAAAGGGATCCTTGAAGCTCAACATTTGCATTAGAAGACTTATAGCTCTAGGGTTAAGATCCTTGACCTGTTTATTACACAAAGAAGGGGACAATGAAGATGGCAGAGACCTCCAACAAGGGACGGAAGATGAAGGTCCGACATCCCGATCAGTGGAAAGATCAAGGCGGTCTGATAGGTCGAGGTGATGTATAAGATGTAGGGGAATAAGATGAGGTGTAGTGGAGATCGGACATAGGGTTCTTGTGATGAGGAATAGAGACCGGATCCTAGTGCTCCAGTATTTTATTTTTTTGGATTTTTTGTGAAACAAGATGAAAACATTGGGAATAAAAAACAAGGTTGCACTAGAAATGAAAATCTGAAGCTAATGGACTAAAATAACTAAGCTCACCTAGTAGGAACGACCTAGGAGGTAAAACCAACAGAGGAGCTTTGATGATGGGTTGAATCGACCTCCGAGCTCCTTCTCCATGCCTCAAATCCTTGGGCATATCCTCTTGTCACTAAGGTGCACACCCAACTATGATATCAAGGGGTTACGATGCTCAAAAGGGGATTAGGATTCACTAGAGGAGAATGGGAAGGTTATAAAGCAACATCAGTCACCTTTGACTTGGGATTTTTGCTAGAATTGATGAAGATGAACGCGATAGGATGGTAGGCATGAATCGTGGTCCAATAATCAACAAGTTTCAAGAAGAAATCGAGGTGAGACAAGGCGTGGATCCAAGTAAAAAAAGGGAGAAGGAGGCGTTGGACTGGTCTGAAGCGTGGCTTGATTGGAGGAGGAATTTGATCTGGGGTCAAACATTACTAAGCTTTGATTGGTCCACAACACCCGCTCACAGACAAAACAGAACTAAAAATAGAAATAATGCCTAAATAAAATAGAGAATGATTTTATTAAGAAAAATTCAAAACATACAAAATATTTATTATTCATTAAAATATTTTTGGGGGGTTTTATTTATTTTTATCAACTCATTTAATAGGGTATATTATTTATATATTACTTTTTATAGGTATTTATACCTATATACCATGTATTTATATTTTTATTTTAAATTTTTGATATAATACCCTATTTAAGTAATTTATTTATTTACAACATTATTTAATAAATATTTACATATATTTTATGGCATATTAGTGGTTTTATTTATATATACAGATAAATACATATATTTACAACATAGGTATATTATACATGTATATTAGGGCTTATTATTTATTTTGGTATTTTCGGTGCTTTTAACGTTATTTGTATTGTTTGTAGATGCTTCATAATATGCTCAATTATTTAAAAGAATAAAGAGACTTAAAATACAAATAGTAAAATACCAATGCTTTGTATAGAGATGTATAAGTGCCATAATACCCCAAGATTGTGCGATTTGGATCCAATTTCAGTGAAATCCCTTCATTTTAAAGATAATTAAATTTGAAACATTTTAGGTAAATTTGGTTCATTTTGAGTTTATATAGAGAAGATATTGATCAATTAAATTCTATTTACGACTTTTTCAACTGAGTATACTGAGTGACTTGTGCATGATTTACTTTTACCTATTATTTTATTATTCCCTATGCAATATTATGTACAAGTTTTGTGTTGAACACATATTTGTTTGGAGTGTGCATGATAAAGAATAAAATAGTGCTCGTTTAAGATATTTAGATAATATTTTGCACGTTGAAGAATTAAGGTGTTATGTACATTATTTCACCATATATCTCCCTACTTTATTCTTAGTGGACCTAGTCAATGCTTGACTTGGTCTCGGGGATCAAGGTCGGTCAGTATCACATATACCTCATTTTATTTTCTGTATTATTTTATTATGTGTATAAATACAAGTATTTACACTGTATTTATATAGTAATGTTAGGACATTAATTTATACAAGTTAATGGTATTTACATGAATTTTAATAGAGATTTTAAGCCAATATGAAAGAATAAAGGTGAATGCATGGTTATTCATAATGTACCCTTCATATGCCTATCCCAATGCTCTCTTCTCTTTGCTTCTGAACAACTTAAGAACTACGATCTGAGAAGCATCCTTGAAAACTTTTATCTCAAGGGTATGGGTCAACCAGATTATAAAACACTTATTATTATCCTTATATCATTACTAGTGATTAGGATTTTGTCTACATTTAACATGATAAACAAATTGACACTCCCACTAAGCATCATATGTTTCATCAAGATTATGTCTGAAATCATAACCTTTATAATTTCATCAAATCCAATGTTCCAACTATGATAAGCTTATTTGTGTCCATAGATGGAGTACTTTAGTTTACACATCTTGCATTCCTTAACCATGAAGCCTTGGGGCTCTTCAAATGACAGTCCATGTTGACATATTCATTAAGGAATGCAATCTTGACGTCCATCTTCCAGATGCCATAATCACAATGTATAGCTACAGATAGCAATATTATGATGGGTATAAGCATGATCACTGGAGAGCAAGTCTCACCTCAAGTGTGACGCCCCTCCCCAGGGATCCAGATACTCAGCAATACACTTGCACAACATACAATTTTACATTCAAAATACCAAGTTATAACAACCATGCAGGAGAACAGTAGAGAAAGAAAACTGCATTTTATTTTCATTTCATCCATACATCATGTCCATAAAAAGAATATTGTTGTACATTGCCATACAAAAATAGCCACATGGATAGATACATCCTTTTGTCTCTCAAAATGTAAGTATAGGTACACAAACAAAGGGCGGGAGTTCAACTGTACCACAAAATATTGCTGCAACAAGTCAACTATAGCCGCTTACTGTTGCGGCTGCTTCTCCTGTAAACCTGCCGAATTCACGCAATAGGTTTATGAGCAAAGCGCCCAATACGGATATAAAAGAACAACTAAAAAGGTAAACAACAAGTGTACAACAAGACAGTTATGAGAACCCACAACTATAAACAACTTCCTTGTTACCCTTATCTGATATCAAATGTCACCTCGCAAAGAACTACCATCCCACGTAAAGAGACTTGTCACAACTTGAATTATAGTTCCAATCCACATATGTATATGCATTGTACGTAAATTATAACTTCTAAGAGAGTGGGACAATACTAGAAAAATAATATAAGTCCACATTCTATCAATCGGGTTCACAACAGAAGGGCGGGATTTGATTCAACACATTTGATCCTAGCCAATTGTTATAATTAAATAGTTTTACGGCTTTTTATTTAATAAGACTCGGTGTCTTTCCTCACAAAGGTGAATCCGGGTACTTATACGTGGGGCCAACACATATAAGTACCTAGAAGTCACGTGCGTACGGAAAGATGAGCTTGGACTGTAGTTTAATGCTGCTTACTATCACCACTCACACCCCCTGTTAGTAACACACATTCTCAAAAGGAGTCACATAGCATGGTATCAGAGCAATGATACTCCAATACACTTCACGAATACGATTCTTATGTGGTATTCAAAATACAGATAGTGTATGGATCTTAAGCCTACACGAGCTCAGGAGATTAATAGATTAAGTTGCAAGTCCACATGTCTCTCAAATGTACAAAAAAAAACATTAATGTTATGATTCTCGTGCAGGACCATGCCTCCACGAGTCGACCCAGATGTGGCGCAACAGTTGGCCCTGCTGGTTCATGCCGTTCAGGGAATCCAGCAGCGCCAAGAGCAACTAGAGCAGAGGCTCCAAGAGCAATCTGACCCCTCCTACAGACCTTTAGGGGAGGAGTCCAGCGTACGTCCGATGCCATCACTAGATCCAGAACAAGATGAGGATCTGGATGCTTTGCAGAAGCATCATACTACATACACTGCTTACCAGAGATCCCAAGTACCACAATTCCTTGGCACTACTACACCAATTGACGCAGAGTTGTGGATAGAGCATGTGTCCAAGGTGCTACGGATTATCCACGCTCCAGCAGATAGTTGGCTTACTTTTGCGGAATTTTCACTTGCTGGATACGCTGAGAGATGGTGGAATGCCATCAAAGAGCATCTCACAGAGCCTATTACTTGGGATGTATTCGTGGATGAGTTTCGCGAAGAGTTCTATCCAGACCATTGGGTTGAAGAGCAGAGGAGAGAGTTTGCAGAGCTAAGACAGGGCTCCATGACAGCTCAAGAGTACCTGATCCGCTATACTGAGCTTGCACGTCACTCTCCTGCTACTACAGCCTACCCACGAGAGAACTTGCAGAAGTTCATCCGTGGTATGAGAGAGGAAGTGCAGGACCGTTTGTCTACCTTGGATCTCACCTCTATCAAGGAGGTGACAGCGAAGGTGACAAAGTGGGAGGCTACCCAGAGACGACAGCCTAGAGGACAGACACAGTCCCATACCGAACAGTACAACAGAACATCACATCGAGATTCACTTCGTCCTCGCAGAAGTCACCGTTTCCACCCATTTGCAGCAACTCCAGCTGCCACTGGTTCCACTTCATCTCACACCTTGGGACACGCTTTAGCTAGTCGTGATGCAGCATCATCCCAACCTCCAGTACACCAACAGGACCGTCAATCACAACGAGACAGTATGACTTCAGGAGGATTATTCTCACCGCGAGTTTGTTTCCATTGTCGTCAGCCTGGTCATTTCATAGCACATTGTCCCCAACGTGCTAGTGGTTCTGGTACAGCTCAACAGACTGCGAGGCCCAACAATTTATCATATATACACGAGTCAGGTTTGCATCGTAGAGGTGGGGGTTACCAGCATCCTCCGCCCCAACAGACACATAGTGCAGCAGATCCACTTCTTTACCAGCACAACGAGGGCAGTTGAATGTCGTTATCCAGGAGCAGGCCCCTACCTCTGTTTTAGCTGTCCGAGGTATGGTTTCCATATAAAGAATTTTATTTCACAATTTGTGTCACCTTTTGTCATTCTCTTGTTTTGAATTGGGAACCTACGGACAGATATCATGGATAAGTTACCTCGCTTGCTCACTAGTATAGAAGTCCGAAACCCCGAGTTTGGCTCTCTTTGAGATTTTTATGGATTTCGTCCTTTTCTTTGAGATTTTTATAGACAATACAAGAACGAGACTAGTAGGATCACACATCAAGTCTCGAGGACGAGACTTCCTTTGAGATTTTTATGATGTAAAACCTCGTAACCCCGAACAAGGACTAAATTGCAAAAATTTCTGATATCTGGGTCTTAATTGTAAAATCTGTACTTATCCAGAGTTCAAAAAATTCAAACTAGGAGTCCATCGTGTAGTGCTCGTCGAGATCTTTCCAACGAGTCCAAGAACGTCCAAATCCGACATCGTATGAGGAAGTTATGATCATTTTACGACCATAGATCAGTAACCGGATCCGGATCCGAACCGTGATCCGATTAACCAACTCAGGCATAAAAAGGAGGCTAAGCATTGTTTTGGTCGACCTAACCCCATTTTCCCAAGCCAAGGCTGCCGGAGCTCCTCCCTAGAGCTTGCCGGAGCCGCCCGAGGTCGCCGGAGCGCCCGATCGCAAAGCCGAAGGTGTCCACGCGACGATCTCTCCGCGGGGGACTCGTTCCTCGCCTCCACAAGGTATGGGCTCTCCCCTCTTGCTGCCGGATTCATGTCATCTTATCCCCATTTTTGTTCTTCTACATCAAATCCGATTGTGGAGTGGATTTTGAGTGGCATGCACAAGAATGGTTATGCATATGAAGTTGTCGATGAAGTCTCCCCCGATCTCTGCCCTAAACATCCCCACTTGACCAATCTTCTGATTCCCGGTGTGCTTCATTTCTTGTGAAGGTGGTCCAAATCCAGATCCTCTAAGATTTCAATTTTTGATTCTCATTAGTTGGGTAGTTTATCCCTTGATCTCTTTGTGGTTTTGTACTGTTGTTTTGGGTTATAAGGTTCCTCACGATTGTGTGTGTTAGAGAATAAGTATTTTTTTCTTCTTTGCATATACTGTATGCTATAAGTGTTTTTTTTTATTCTTTGCATGTACTGTGTGCTGCATGTAGAAGCATCGATGTCCTTATGAGTATAGATTAAGGAAACGACTATGTCCCTATGATTATAGATTATGTAAATTACTATGTGACTGTGAGTGTAGATTATGTAAATTACTATGGATAAAGGAACTGCTATGAACCTGCACAGGTTTCCATTATCACTAATTGACATGGCATAAATTAGTTCATATTCATTCCTTGTGTCCAGATTCAGTTTGGTTTACAGGAGGTGAATGCCTTTAGAAATTGGTTTAGATTTCTCAAGAAATCAAGGATGTAATTGAAGTTTGAGGTAGAGTAAACCAGATGTTCTCTTTCAAAATTTGTTTATTTTGGATGTTACATATTTACTTAAATTTCTAATGTTTTTAATCTCGTGTGTCATATGTGTAAATAATGCAATAACCTATCAATACCATATTTTCAAATGCTACATTTGCACTGCATATGAGGCCTTTGTCATATTAACATTTTTCTTCAATATTCATATTTCTGCACAGATAATGGGGTGTATTTCTGATGATACCATGTCGTTTGTCTGGTACCTTTGTTCCACACCTTTTATGAAGATGACATGGCTATTAAAATTGCCTCGTTTACAAAGCAATGTGTTTTAATTCATTGAGTGAGAGTATGGAAATTTTGCGTTTTGAGAATAAACTAATGTAAATTGTTAACACTCTTGTTGCATAAAGTAGAAGTATTATCATGGCTACTTGTATGGCCAGTTAAAAATATCCTCACCAAACCTGTTGACATATTACTATGAATCATGTAAATTATTCTCTTTAACATGTTATTACCTTGACTTATATTTAGTTCTGAACCAATTGAGAGTGGGGTATATGGTTCTTCTAGATGCATATCTATTTAGAAGCTTTGGCCCATACTTTTATTATATCCTGAGTACCATTAAAAATCCTGTAAAATTTCTTGTGATTCAAAAGAATAGTTGACTAGTATAGACACTAGACAGATTTCTCTGCATATTTAATAAGTAACATCTTCAAAACTGAATGCCTTTGTTAACGAGCCTTACAATTGTGCCATTTCTCACTCCTCTCAATTACTATGATGGGACTAAGATGGAAATGAACATGTGAAGAATCCTCTACCATGTGAATTGTTTACAGTTGGAATAAATGTTACAAGGATAAAGTTTTGATTAAGTTGCTAGTCAAACTTCCATACATCTTTGCACAATCTCTATCGTCGGAATGGCAAAATAGATAGTATATATTTTCGGAATGTAGATCCCAGATTTGAAAATTTAGACTCTTCCGATAAATATTGACAATGTGACCATTATGAAGTTGTAAAAGTTAGACAATAACTTTGTACTACATAATATGACAAAGAAGAAAACAAAAATAGTGATACTATAATAATAAAGATAAGTAATCCTCTAAGGAGAAGCATGCCTCCTTGGAAACTTGGATAGAGCCTTGGACAACCGTAAATAACCCGGTCGTGAGTTTAGTGCTGCTTTAGCTCACCGTATGTTGTGTGCACTACTTAGTGATCCTTTTGGCGTCTTAGTGATTTTTCCGCCATGGTGTCGAGTGGTGTTGCGCCTTGTGCTTTGTGCTGCGCGTTGTGTGTTAGTGTTCTCCGCCTGGCGATGAGGCCTACGGGCTCTATGTGACTCCTTTTACCAACATTTGCATCAATATCGCCATTATTGCCATATAAGAGATAGAAGACTTAATCAGAGAGTATGAACAACCAACAATGAGAATCACCATCAGCAGAAATATCACATTGGCAAAACCCTCGTGGTATTCACCAAGTCGCCTAAACTTCCATTCCCAATGACATAACCACACATATTGAGATTTGCCTACCACTGGACATGGAAAACCAAATGGTTATTCACCTCGCAATCGGAACATTTGGTGTGCAATCAAATATCTCAAATTCCATTGTAAAGGAAGGTGGAAATTACTGCCACAAAATCAACGGAAAACTGCAGATACCAAGCTCATCATGGCCGTCGCTGATACAAAACATTTCCAGAGGCATACATGCATCTTTCTTCTTCCAGAAACAAAATCAGATCAGATGCCCCGAAATCCACTACTGCAGCACTTCAAAACAAAACAACAACAAAAAAAGTTTCTTTTAAAAGGGGATTGACTAGGCAATGGGGAGTGAGGTTCAGATGCAAGGCAAAAAGGGCCGAGCATGGAGCTCACACACCTTCAAAGGCTGCAAGATGGTATCCAAAAGAGGCATCCAAAATGCCTTGCCTGCTTTCTTTCCTGATTTAGGTTTTTGTTGTTTTAGTCTCCCACTCTGTTCATCCGATGGGATATTATTCTCCAAGAACAAAAAACTCCGAGAAAAGAGATTCAACAAGAGCTCGAAACCCTAAAAAACCGCGAGCGGCCTCTCCTCTGCAACGGCGAGAAGGAGCAGTAGAGGCTCAGATGCGCCTTAATGCCCATAAAAAAAAGGCTGCGAGATGGTACCTCAGAGAGGCTTCCGAAATCGCGAATCCTTCTTTCTTTTCATCCATCTCTCTTATGGACGAACTTATGGCTGCAAAGAGCATGCAAATCGCCTCGCCATTAAGGTAAGAGCAAGGAGATGAAGAAGGGGAGGATGAAATGGCTCGATCGTCACAGCCTCGCAGCAGATGATATATATATGTGGGTAAAATGGGGCTGCCCTGTGGGAAGCTAACTTCGATCGTCACACCCTCGCAGCAGATGATATATACATACATATATACATATACACACACGCACACGCACACGCACATCATCATAATCAACACCAACAGCAGCAGCAAAGATCGCATTTGGCGCAAAAACAGAGCATGCAAGTCGATCGCCCCCCATTTTTTCTCCTCGGAAACTTGGATCGGAGGATTTGTCTGCGAGTGGGGATGTTTAGGGCAGAGATCGGGGGAGACTTCATCGACAACTTCATATGCATAACCATTCTTGTGCATGCCACTCAAAATCCACTCCACAATCGGATTTGATGTAGAAGAACAAAAATGGGGGTAAGATGACATGAATCCGGCAGCAAGAGGGGAGAGCCCATACCTTGTGGAGGCGAGGAACGAGTCCCCCGCGGAGAGATCGTCGCGTGGACACCTTCGGCTTTGCGATCGGGCGCTCCGGCGACCTCGGGCGGCTCCGGCAAGCTCTAGGGAGGAGCTCCGGCAGCCTTGGCTTGGGAAAATGGGGTTAGGTCGACCAAAACAATGCTTAGCCTCCTTTTTATGCCTGAGTTGGTTAATCGGATCACGGTTCGGATCCGGATCCGGTTACTGATCTATGGTCGTAAAATGATCATAACTTCCTCATACGATGTCGGATTTGGACGTTCTTGGACTCGTTGGAAAGATCTCGACGAGCACTACACGATGGACTCCTAGTTTGAATTTTTTGAACTCTGGATAAGTACAGATTTTACAATTAAGACCCAGATATCAGAAATTTTTGCAATTTAGTCCTTGTTCGGGGTTACGAGGTTTTACATCAAGCGATGTCTTCTCTCTATGTACGAACCATAGTTTGAAGGTATCTACCTTCTCATAATGTTTTCTCTTTCTCTTGAAGATCTATTTGCATCTAACGGGTTTGAAACTTATAGGTGGATCCTCGATGTTACATACACAACACTTGTGCATGTAGTCTAAATTTAAACTTACTTCTAACATCCATGTGTCCAAGTCATGATCCTCAGAAGCTTCATCACATGAAGTTCTATCATTGTCAAGCTTCTCTAACACATGGTGTCCATAACCCTCTAGGTGGTCTTACAACCCTCAAACTGATTTGAAGAGGTATGCATGTTATATCTTTAATTATATTTCTAGTTTTCGATTTTAGAAACATTATTATACTCCCAATATTCGATGAATGCCTTTACTCCATTCTTATATTGACTCGTAAGGAAGTTATCCTATAAGAATCATAACCTTAGACATGAAATCTTTAAGAATCTCATGGTCATAATGTAAGTACCGTAAACCATCCTCTATAAACCTAATGAAGTAGCACTCTCTAGTGCTAGATTCCAGCTTACTTACATCGATGTATCTATCATGGACAAAGAAATCCTAAATACTCAAGTGTCTAACACTAGGCCTTGTTCCAAAGTATAGATTATAAGGACTTTTGGGCTCATATTTTCTTGGAATCGTATTAATGATATATATTGCAGTCTCTACTGCATATACCTGAAAACTAAATAATAATTATGCTAATAGTCATCACTGATCAAATCATGTCAAATATGATTTAGTTGCATCTCCCAATAACTCCATTGAGATGAGGTGCATTAGTAGGAGTGTGCGAAGACGTGGCTGTCGAAGGGATGACGATCTGGCTAAGATGTCTATAGGCCTTCTCTATAGGGGGGATGGTAGCTCCAGTAAGAAGATGAGTACGTGCATCATCAAACTCTGTATCAAGTACAACCATGAAAACTCCAACCATCGTGGAGTTTCTATATGTCTTTTGTTGTTTAGTAAACATCGTAATTGGCATGTAGCTATGAAGCTTTTCAAACATGCCATGCAACGAAGAGTAGTAAACATGCAAGGGGCGTCCATTCTGCTTGGTATTGTGGATATCAAACTGTAGTTGAAGAATTTTGGCCTCATTCTTCGCCTGTGCATAGGTGGATGACAAAGTGTCCCGAATTGCCTTGGCAGTGGGCTAATTTAGAATTCTATATGTTGTTGCTCCCCGTCAACGGTGCCATTTGATTAACCAAGAAATATCGGGGTCTAAATATGTCTCACACAAGGCGGAGAAAAAATCGTTGTGGCGACCCTCAATAAACCCTGGTTAAGTCAACAATTAACCCACAACAATTAAATCAAGCAATGAATGTAAATGTGCGGAGTTAAAATTTATTATAACTCTACAACAAAAGTGTGTATAGGTGCAAGTATGTGTAGAGTGTCGAACACAGGAAACAAGCAGGATAGATCAGGAAATCAATGCACAATAATAAATGTGATCAAATGTCTACAAATGTGTTATTTTGTGGGTTTTTAATTTTATATTTTTTTATTTGATTTTTGATTTTGTACTTTTATATTTTGATTTTTACTTTTCTGATTTTGTATTTTCTTTTTATAATTTATATTTTTTATATCTTTTCTTTTTATTTTAATTTATAAAATATAATATATATACAATATAAGAAAAGAAAGAGATAATGTATTATAAAAAGATGTAAAAATAAGCAAAATTAAAGAAATGAAATCTTTTGGGGCTTTTTATATTTTTCTGATGTTTTTGTGATTTTCAATATTTTTCCTAATATTTTTGGTATTTTTAAGGTCAAAAATACTGAAAATAGTGAATAAACTAAAAGGCTGAAACAAAAATGAGGATGAAAATTATCAAACAGAGTCGAAAATTTCTCAAATTAATTTTAAAATAAAGCTCATAAAACATAGAAAATTCAGAGATATAAAAAATATTTTTAGGATCTTTTTGTATTTATAAGATTTTTCTGAAGTTTTAATGGGTTTTGCTATTTTTAGGGGTTTTCCTTTGGATTTTTAGTGATTTTTGGATTGAAGTTAAAATACACAAAAATAAGCAAAATATAATTTTTGGGAATTTTTCGAATGGTTTTTATATTTTTTAGGCATTTTCTAATGCAAACAGTAAAGAAACAGTAAAGAAAATTAAAAAAAATTAAAATGAAATAAAAATGCAAAAGAAAATAATGGCATGAAAGAGAAACAAAACACAACTTATACTAATTTTTTGGGAATTTTTAGGATTTTATAGATGCATGAAATAAATGCAAACAACAAAGAGAAAAATCAATACTAGAAGGGGCATATATGTAAATATCTAGAACATCAGGATCCCAAGTGCAATTTTTCCAGAAATTTATAACTAATTAACAAAATTCCAAGACCAATCAACAATAGCCAAAAACCTAGGGGATATAGTGCAAAATCCCTACCTACGCACGTGCTACGAACGTGGTTGGCAGGGACTGAAACGTAAATAACAAAAAACCTGAGGGGCTACTTTGCAATTTCACCAAAAATATTATATTGAATAAAATAATTCCTGGACTATAACGAAATAATTAAACCCGCAGGGGGTCTCCTGCAAAATGTCCACCACCCTACGTGCACAAGTCATGTGAGGTGACGTGGACAGGGACCTACACGCAAATATGAATAGTTCGGGGGTCTAAGTGTAATTATTACATAACTTTAAAATTGCAAATGAAAGTTTTAATACTAACTAATAAATACAAAAATTGCCGAGGTTAAAAATGCAAAATACATAGTCTTGGGCGATCAAACGGTTGTGCTCCTCCCACTTGACACGTGACGAGCAATGGACGACCGATGACGGTTCACATTCGATGGCCCAAATCAGATCCTCCCTTGATGATCAACGACTGCTGGAGGGCTCGATCTGATGGCTGATTGACGAACTGGGAGGCGCCCCTGATCGGACGACGGAGGAGCGAGGTGCAAGAACAAGGAAGAACCGCCGGTGGGGTGAACTTCCCCGCCCTCGGTCTCGGCACTCCAGCGTTCTTTCGAGCTCAAGGATGGTCGGGCAGCTTCCCGGGGTCTTCCTCTTGATGCTGGGAACTCCAAAAGGCTCCGGCGCCATGAGGGTGCGGCGGAGCTGGAAGGCTCCAAGTACCTCGGCGAGACCCCAAAACGAGCCCCAAGCTCTGCGTTAGGCTTCAAGACCTGCAAAAATAATGACACTGTCGAGGGCAAAATACCTCGATGGTTTGCGGAGTGAATGGGGGCCGACAACGGCGAAGTCGAAGATGGCCGGTGCCACTCCGGCGAAGGATACGATTGGGTAATCTGATGGATGAGATGCTAAACTAACTAGTTGAATCGATTCCTACGACTATGGGGAAGAGAATACACAGAGAAAAACGAAAAGAACAAAGCCTCGAAGGTGATAAAAATGAGGGAGAAGACCTTGACAACGACGACTTGCCGGAGGTGGTGGAGCCGCCACAGGCCGTTGTCGATCCTCCTGAAGGTGGGAGAGGGGAGCTGTCACCTCCCTCTTGCTCTGGACGCAGCAGGTGGAGAGAAAGGTGGCCAAAAGGGGTTCAAGTTTAAATGAGAAAGTCGGGGCATATTTGAGGACATTGACGAGCAGCTCCTAAGATCAAGGTAGATCGACGAAATCGATGGTGATCGGCCCAAGAAGAAGCATGGGCGTGTAAGAGGGATAAACGAGGCATAAAAGTCGTTAAGGATGTTACGCGAATAGATGAAAGATGGAGCCAAAAAAATCGAGAAAAGGAGTTAAAATGAGGTTCTGGCCAAGGGAGAGGTCATAAGACAGACAGTTGACTGCGGTCAATGTTTACCATCACTTGGTTGGTCTACGTGGACCAACCAGGGAAAAGCCCCAAAAATGATTAAAAATTCATTTAAAAATAGTAAATGATTTTATTATTTTTTGGACTGTAAAATAAGAAATATTTGTTATTTTGTAAAGTATTTTATTATGATTTTTATTTATTTATTTTTTTGAGATTTAAAATTACAAGTTGCCTTTTAAGGGTTATATATATAAACATATCTATATATTTTAATATTTTATTTTTATTTTGTATATTTAATTTTATTAATTTTTTTTATTGTTTTATAAATTTATAAAATATTTTTATACACTTAAATTTATTTTTATTTTATTTTTTTGAAGTGTTTTGTATAATTGAATAAATAGAAGAAGTAATTATATAGTTATAGATATAGGTCTTATACCTATGTATTTTATACATGTATTTTTATTTTTGTATTTTCTTTAGTGTTTTATTCTGATTTTAATGTACACATATATTATAAATAATATTTACAAAATTATAAAAATATAAAATTATAAAAAATAATGAATAAAGTGAATATTTTAATCTGTACAAGTATACAATAGGGGTCCAAAACTCAACTTTCAAACTGTAGCTCTACAAAATACGAAACCACCTTCATTAAATAGCTTATTAAAAATTATATACAATTAAAGGTGATTTTGATAATCCTGAGTTTTTTATTTGAGAGATACAGGTCTGGGAAGTTTGAATTCTGGATTTTTATTCAGATCATAACTTTTTATCTGTACATTATTATTGTATGAAATAAATTTTGTATTTTTCTATATTCAATTATCTAAAACTTTCATGTAAAAAGTTTATTTATTTGCGATATAAAAAGTGAAACCAAAAATAAGTCCTAAAATGAATAAAGAATGAATTAAACAAAGAGGAATCTTTATTGGTTTCTGGTCCTTATCTCCCTCTACTTTATTCCTTGTCGACCTATTCATCTAGATGCCTAGGACTAGGGGTTTCGGGTCATAAAATATTTACAATATTTTATTCTTTTTCTTTTCTTTTCTTTGTTCTTTTATTTTGGCTTTAAAAACTATATTTTATACACTATTTAGACACACATGTATGAATGTTAAAATGCGGGAATTACGGGTATGTACATGCATTTGCCAGGGTTTTTGAGGCCAAAATGATAGAATAAAGATGATGAAATGTGGATTCATCACCCTTGTCATCCGAGAATTTTAGATTTGGAATCGTCTCATCCATACCTCCTTGTGCCATGTGCACTTTATCCCTCCCCATGGCCCATGCACTCCATCACCCCCCTTCTTGTGCACTCCATACCTCTCGGACCTCGGCTCAGCTCCGCACATTCTCTCAAGGTTGATGCTCTTCCCCGAGTCCCCTTCCACATGGTGATACTACATCCCAGCATTTCACCTTCTCCATTGAGACCCGACTACGATAAAAACTAAGAGCGCGTCTCAGCACCAAGCATCCCCGGCTCTCTCACAATCCACTTATCTATCCAGTTGCGGACGTACCACGATAAGGAGTAGGAATACGTCCCGGTACTCCCAGCTCCCTTGCAACCTTTAACTCCTAGTCTCCAACTCCAGTGCATGTAACAATAATACAATATCTTCACACTTCATAAGTATATGTGTATGTTTGTGCAAAACAAATGTCATTTTACCGATTGGGTAATGTAATCAGAAACAACAATTTTTTACCAATCCATACTTTACTGTTGTATCTGCTACTTGGATGCTTTAGAATTGTTTAATTGATCATGGTTTGTGTAGCCATTTTATGGCATATTTGGATATTTTCTATGAAATGAAAGCATGATTTTCAAATCATGATTTTAAAATAGAAAAAGTCAAGTATCTAACATCTTATTCCCATCATTACAATAAATATTTATATGCAAAACATCTCTTTTATCTCCATGCATAAGTTTATTTCTATTGACCTATTTTTCTTGAAATTGTATTTATTTATTATTTATCGGAGTGCCTGAACTAATCTATAATCCTAGGTCCCCGCCTCATTCCACTGAAGGGCACGCCTTCAACCACACCTTCCTTACCTTCAATCCCATCTAAAGTTTCGAAATATTCCAAACCATCACTCAACTGCGACTTTTCCCACCCTGCTTTCTGGCCCTACCGCGTACATCTCCCTGTGCAACTCGATCCTGACTGAAGTGCGGTCCTTTCCAAGGACGGTGTCTCCTACAAGCTCGACAATGCTTCGTTTGAATTCTGATACAGCCACACGTAGACCCCGAAGGCTTGGTCGATCGCTTGAGGGAACCACCCTACGTGCTATTCGGGCCCAAAACGATGCCCCGCCCATGGACCAAAGGGGTGCAGTTGCCCAAGAGCAGGAGGAAGTGCCCGGAGTTTGACTCGTTCAGGCCACTGCCCCCTTGGAAGAAGGGGGTAAAGCCTGTGCAGGCACCTTGGCCGTTCCCGGCTAGCTCTGAGCCGAGGCACGCAATGACGAGGGAGGAGGTGATGGGGGATCTGCTGACAGAGGTGGAGTTTGCGGAGATGGTCAAGGGTTGTATGAAGACCACCAGGCAGCTCAATATGGGTTCGTGAATTGATCTTTGATGCCATTTGTTCGCATCGACTTTCGCTTATAATAGTGTTTAAATCGTCATATATATTTCGGCTGAAGATAGATACTGTTAGAACTTACAAGTTAATCACAAATATGCTTT
Source organism: Ottelia alismoides (assembly GCA_037367405.1). Classification (NCBI taxonomy): domain Eukaryota; kingdom Viridiplantae; phylum Streptophyta; class Magnoliopsida; order Alismatales; family Hydrocharitaceae; genus Ottelia; species Ottelia alismoides. The sequence continues at coordinate 1,244,510 of JAZKJV010004389.1, forward strand.
TGAAATGGGAAAATAAAAACATGTGAAGGGTGCCTACGTTCCTTCAATGAATTTGTTTTCGTATTGTTTTTTGTATCTATGAAGAAAGAAACCTTACAAGTCTTCTTGATGATGTAGATGACATATAATGGATACTTCTCTGTCCGGAATGCAGTTTCTTTGCATTAAGATTTATATATGAATATGGAATTGTTTTTTGGGGCAAAAGATGGTGTATGCCTAAAAAATGCACCCACGAAGCGTCCATTATATAAAAAGATAAATTATAGAGTCTGCGACTCAATGAACAAACTACACAATGCGTTATATTTTCCACATAGAGACGGACATCCCAAAACTCCACACCATTTCTGGCTAGACACATAGATCAAATCTAAGCTAATGACTATAGTAGATCATTTGGATTACCAACTCAGGCAAGACATTTTGATGCAAACTAGGGTTTTGGCGGAGAATTAAATATGGCAGAGAAAGAACACTCTGTTGCGTGAAGTTTTGATGGAAAAATGTAGGGATTGCGTGGAACAAGGTGGATGAAAGGGGAGAGGAGATAAATGGAGGAACTCCAATTTTTATTATAACTTGAACCATCTAATACGTTGTCTACCATCTCCTTTATATAGGAGGGGCAGAATGACAAAAATAGAAAGTACTAAAATTAAAATCAAATCAAGATCCTAATTGACTCCTAAAATATCTCAATAACCCAATTAATTAGACATGACATGTGATCTCTTTAAAGTTCCCTAACCGTAACTAATTATCAATTATAATTATATGAATGGAAAATCTAATCCAAAATCCTACTCGACAAAATTAAACTGATGAAAAACCCTAATCTTGCCCTAATTTCAATTCCATACAACATCAACTCTTTATTGCTTCGAAAAACACACATTGTGGTGAGTTGCATGATCTTTTGTTGCAACATGCTATGGATTGGTCTGGAGTTGATCCGATAATTTGTTAACTTTTTCCCATGTTCCATGTTCGTTTGTATTTTTTTGGAAAGGGGCTTGGTTGCAATTTTATTACTCCTTCTCTGGAATAAAATCTCCTTGTTATTTCCTCACATGGTTTAATCTTTTGGTACAAACCTTTTTGGTGGGATGCCTTTCTGCAAAAATCCCAATTCAACCCCCTTTTGTTGTGGGATACAAATCCCCTTGAAATGGAAGGAAGAATCCTTAATAGGGTTTCTCCCATATACTATTAACGACAGTTGTGTTGCCCGTGGGTAGGGCTCCACTAGCGGGTTGAGCTCAGAAGTGGTGGCTTCCATGGCGAGAATGCTGATCTAGGGTAGGGGGCTTTAGGATCTCGTCCATGGGATGACTGTGAGTCTATGAAGACAATGCCATCCACGCGTGCAATGCACATGGTGTTAGTGGTGGCCGGGCTTGGATCTGGTGATTATAGGGTAGGGATTAGAGAGGGTCAGACGCCTAGGCAGTGGGCGCTTGATGGTGGGGGTGGGGGTGTGCTGGAGATGGGGGTGGGGTGTAGGATGGGGATTGGCACTGGCGATGGTGATGACATTGATAGTGGTTGGGGGGATAGTGCGTGAGTGGGGGTTGAGGCTGGTGTTATAAGTTGTGGTGGTGGGGGGGAGTTGTTGGTGGCCGCGTGATCGTGTCATGGCTGGCGGCTAGGGTAGTGGTGCGGCTATTGCGAGCGTTGAAAAATGGGTTGGGTTGGCTCATAGACCTCCTGAACACCCAAAGTGTTCTCCTTCTCCATTTTCTTCAATTTTGTAATCGATGGCACCCTGTTTGTATGTCTGTCGCATTCTCTAATCCAGTGGGATGGAATTGTCCTCTTCGTACAATGAATCCAACCATATTTGTACTCCCAAACACGGTTTGAAATGGATCTTTATCTTATGCGGATTCGAGTCGTCATGTGACCGATCTTCGTAGTACTTTACCCTTTAATATTGAACATGATCGTTGAATCATAGAAAGGATTCAATTGCCATGCTTTGTTATCAATTGATGCAAACTCTTATTTTGGTGGAGAATAAAATTTGGGGTTGGAGGAAGAATGCACTTATTACGTAAGGTTGTGTGGGAATAAACAAGATATTGCATGGGGGAGAACGGGGAATTGGGAGAGGAGCTAAATGGAGGAACTCCAATTTTAATTATAACTTGTTGTCTACTATAATGAGTACTATCCCCCTCAAATAGTAGGGTGGGATTACAAAAGTAGAAAGTAATAAATTCACAATCAAATCAAGATCGTAATTGGCTCATAAAATATATCAACCAACTATTTAATTAGAAATCGCATGCTATGCCTTTATTTAAATAAAAGTGACTCAAATTGGAAAACAAATGCTGACCCTTATTAATTAGCGACTGCATCAGATTCCTTTATCAATTCAAAGATGAGGTATCCACCCAAGGGTAAGAGGCCTTACGCTAAAACACCGTGCATACTCATAAGAGAGGAAAAGATTCTCCAGCTTCGCCAAATGATAGGTACAGAAATGATAATGCACATTTGCCCCCTGCTGTGAAGGAAGCCCTTTGAACATGCATTACTAGACGACCCTAATGTAGGAACCACAAGAAAAGCTTGATCCTCCTCAGAGGGGCCAATGCCTTAAATTTTGAAATTGGAGTTCATTACACCCAATCTAGGAAGAGAAATTCTAGAGAATTTCGCTAAAATTTTGCTGAAATCACCAAAAATCATGGAAATGACTCTTACTTTTTTTTCAAAAATTAAGGTTTTAAATATCACTAAATAATTAAATCGAATAGAAATATACACTTGTCTATAAAATAGAGCTATAAATATAAGTTTTGAAATATTATCATTATATTCACCATACATGTTAATATGCATTAGTAGCATGGTGCCTAGAGTTAGAAATAGATACTAAATTGGAAGAAAAAGCCTTGATAAACACATTTTCAACAAAAGTGAGGTGATAAATGCAATAATTGTTGTACAAAACACGTACACACATATATAAATAAAGAACAAAAATATAACGCTTTCTGGTTAAAACATGAATATAACTCTAGAAGCCTGTTTCTGTTGGAGTATTTGTTATGTGCGCCTATTGAGTTGTAGATGGCTAAATGGGTACCTCCAGGATCCATTTACCCCATCCATATGTTTAGTCCCACATCTACCAGTTGTGGGACTTGGAGACTCTGTAGAGGCTATATAAGGAGCCCTGAACCTCATGTATCCATTGAGAAAAATGCAATAGACACACCAGCCCTCTGAGGCATTCTCCCGTTGTTTCATCTCGCTCCTTAGGGAGTAGGGTTCCATGAAAATCCTGATGTTTATTCTTGTTTTATCTTTTCTCTGGTATTCACTTCTGCATGTCTATTTTCTAAAATGGTATCAGAGCGGATTCGATTCTCGAGGATTTGTTCTTGAAAGTTTTATTTGTTCGAGGTTCGATTTTGTTTGTTCGCAAAGATTTTCGTTTGGAGATAATGTTCAAATTCAAAGATTTGCAAAACCCTAGAAATTTGCTGAGGGCGCACAATTCCAGTCAGTTCTATCCATATCTGAAGGCGCACGATTTTTTTGACAAATCCAACATGCGAGCATCATCTCTCCAGATGCGCAAAAGGTCTTCCTTCGACATCTGATCTTGCATGTAGAGAAGGCTTCAACGAATATCTTCTGGTATCAGATCTTCATCTCCGTACATCCAGGCTCTCTCCTAGGTGAAATCTCTCCAAATCGCCTTGCGAAGCAACAACGAAAAAAATTTTTGCTCCATCGCGCGATCAGGTCTTCACGTGCACATCAAGCAGGTAGTGAACCCTATCCGCCTTCAACCTTCTTCTGACAGGCTCACACAGGTGGCGCGAACCCTTTCTGGCAGAGCCCAACCACCAGCCTCGCTCGAATCCAAGCGCGTAACCCTAGCAGGCCCATGTGGCACCACCCAGTCATGCGTGCCCACAGGAGGTTGTTGCCTCCTTCCGCTGCAGCGAGCAGCGTCATATCTAAGCCGCCTTCGAGTCTCCAGGCGGAGGCGCATCCCTGAGCGACACATCCGAAGCATGGAAACGCGAGTTGAAGAAGCCCAGGTGGTACGAGTGATCCCCAGCATTCATGCGTGTACGCGCGAGCCTCTACCTTCCAGACCCATCTCAGCGGCATACATCCTCTCTAGGACAAGGCGGTGATGCTCCGTTTCCGCTCCTCCTTTGCGTGGCTCTAAAGCCGCGCAACGTCGATCGTCTCTAAAGGCAAAGTCGTTGGTGTCCCCAAATGCAACCCTCCCTCACGTGCAGTTTGCGATGTGTGACCCCCCCTCTCATCTTCAAGCGGTGTCACCCCTTCAACTCCCCCACCTCCAGGGAACCCTAGTTGTGGGCAGCAGCGTTCGTGAGCAAGGGTTCCCACGATTGGGAACCCTAACATAAATTTTTTTGGGCTAAATTATGTGTCCAGAGTGGCCGTATTTTATAAACAAAAAAAAAGAGGGGAAGTGAAGTTGGGCTAAAAAATCAAGGGCCCAGTACAAAAAAAATGATGAGAAGAGGGAAAGAAAGGGAGATCAATTTGGGCGAGTTTTTTTTCAAAAAAAAATCTTGAAAAGAGGCACGCACTGACGAGTCCGAAATTGCGCTTGTTGAAGATGATGTTTATTTATCGTTCGTGCGTAAAAATAAATGATTTGATTTTGTCATTTTGTTGTATGCGACAATTAGAATCGGTCAAGAAAATAATCACACAAAATATTTGTCGATTTTAATGAATAGTTTTATGTTTATTTTACTTAGGCAAGTCCTAAGGTCGAACACAAGGAGGCAAAGCAACAACCTAGAGTTATGTCTTTCAAAATTCGTGCATGGTTTTCGAGGTGGTTTTTTTGGAATTTTTAATGCAATAAAGAATGCAAAATGCAATTTTGGCCTATTTTAGGGACTAAAATGTAAATTACGCTCAAACGATGTCTGAAAAATATGAAACTTAGCCACTATGCAAAATATGATGAAATGGATGTGCTGTAATTTTTTTTGGAATTTTTATATGCAATATGTTTTTTATGAATTTTTAAATGCAAACAAAATAAATTTCAAAATTTAATTATAATAAATAATAACCTATTTATTTTCAAGGGATAAAATTATCTAAGATCTATTACTAGGTGATGGATCTCAGAAAATACTTAAACCTCGAAAATGTGAGATTTAATACCTATAAAAAAGAAAACATTGAAATATGTAAAATCATTTTTACGGGGCAATCTATGCATGCAAATGTAAAACTTTTTTGGATACAATGTCAAGTACAATTAATTCTACAATATGTGATTTTTCAGGATTTTTTTAGAGAAATTGTTAATCAATGGAAAATTTAAGAGCTCAAAATGGGAAAAATATGTAATTTTCCACAAAATATATAATTATTAATTAACCATCGATCACAAAAATATCCACAGTATGTCAAAATGTAGAAAATTAAAAGACGAACATCATGTTTTTTTTAACAATAAAATAATATCATGTAGATGTCCAAAATCACTAGGGAACACAGGAGTAGAACTGCAATAATAAAATAAATAAAATGCAAGGGGGATTTATTTGTAATTACCAATTCTATGGGGGGTACTTCCGCAAAATTGCCAGAGGAGGGGGCTGATCCGCAATTCAGAGGAACTCCGGGGGGTGAATGCAATTTACCCCACGGTCACGTACGGAGCACGTGACCCGGGGGCTGACGTAAGATGACATCCCCCCATGCACATGTGTGTCACGTGTGGGGGGTCTCGGGCCTCACACCCGACCGACGGTGGAGGAGGCAGAGCCCAGTCTTGGCGGTGGCGTTGAGGGGCGGAAGAGGGAATCTCTGGCGCTGCTGCAGCTTGCTTCGATGATGACTCGCCGGCTGGAGAAACTGAGAGGCGCTGGCAGAGCTCCCTAGCGATGTGGTGGAGTTGGCGTTGGAGGCTCCGGTGGTTGTCGAAGGCTCAACGGAGCCGCGACGTTGATGGAGTAGCAGCTGAAGAGGCGGAGATGTTGGGTAGCTACCGGCGACAACGCGATGGAGCTCCTGGAGGTGTTGATGAAGATGGAGGCGGACGTCGTGAAGATGAACTCGACATTGCGGAGAAGGTCGTAGGTATTGGAGTCGGTGGAGTTGAGCGTCGGAGGCGAGTCGTAAGCTTGACGGAGAAGTTCCGGAGTGAAGGCAGTATGTCGGGGGCGATGGAGCTGCAACAAAGCCTTGAAGCTTTGGATCTGGCCGGAGATCGATGGTCTTTGTGTTATCACCACCGGAGATCACATTGAACGATTAAGGGCATCGACGGATGGGGTACAACGACAGGGTGGCGAGGCTTTTATATAGGGTCGAAGGTGGGCGCCAACGATGGAAGTTAGATCGGCGATAAGATCTGATTGGGTTTGATTGGTGGTGATCGCGGGATGGAGATGATAAAGATCGGAGATCCGGCGAGGAAGGTCGGCCAACGAGATTAAGGGGATTGATTGGAGATGCGGCGACGACGACGTGAGGTGATTTCGGCAGACAAATCGTGGGGTGTGGCGGTATTCCTGATTGGGAAAGGGAAGGAGGAGGATGAAGAGCATTGGTCGTGCGATCGGCTGAGATCGGACGGGAATGATGGGACCACGTGGCGCAAAGGGAGGGAAAGGGGGCTGCACGTACGCGGCGCGTGCCTGGAAGGCACATGCCCCGCACGTGCGTGATTTTAATTTTTATTTTTTTTTTAATTTTAGTTTTTTCTAAAAAATGAGTAAATAAAAAGGCCAAAAATGGATAACACGTGGCGGCTCCAGGGGTTGCCACATGTCAGCACCAAATAAATCGAAAATACAATTCTTTGTAAAATCAAAAAGAAATAGCAAATGGCCTCGGATCAAAAAAGTTTCTTCACAAAAAATGCTCGTCTCGATGAGATCTATAACTTTCATGACAACATCAAAACCAAAATCGATCAAATGTACCCAGTGATATTTTTGGGCTATCCCATGTACATAGAATACCTTGATTTTTGGGTTTTATAATTTTTTTGTCTTTTTTTAACCAGATAAAAATCCAAAAAAATATGGAAAAATCAGAAATAATTATTTACACATTAATAATTTTTTTGGATTTTTATTAATTAAAAAGAAGAAATAAAATAAAATACCAAAAAGATCGATTTTGTATAGTTGGTTAGTGAAGACACGGACCCAATTTATTTCTTTGATTTCAAGCTTAATTTGGATTTGGATTTTTGTGCACTTTAATAAAACTTTTATCAAAGAAGACAAATGAAAAAGAAATGAACTAAAATAGGTTAAATATATACATAAAATAATAGGTCAAAAATCGCTAAAATACAAAATATACCAAAGAGGCCCAAAACCCAACTTTCACATATGAGCTCCAATTCAATTGAACTTGGTCTTGTTTTGAAGGTAATTGATACATTAGTTCAAAAGTGCGTAAGATTAAAACAGACACTCGATGAGGAAGATATGAGGTTTTTAGTCCGGAAATCCTGAAACTAAGGTTTGGGTTTTTGGTCCACTTATTTGGGTTAGTGAATTTTTTGTATTTTTCATTTATTCTTGTTAGTGATATGTACACAGTGGAGGTGGTTTCGGGTCATTAGGAATTATCGTGAATCAGTTAAAAATTCGGGAAGTTAGGCTATTTACAGGTCAATTTTGGCTGGATTTTTGGCTTCTTATTTTGTGAATAAATAATAGATAAAATGCCATTCTTATGAAAACATGCCTAAATGCTAATTATGCAGAATAGATGCATAAATGATGTTGTTTTTGAGGGCTTTGAGCTTAATTAATGAGATTTAGAATGATGAATCCGATATTCATCATCCCCCTATACTTAAACCATGCTCGTCCCTGAGCATCAAAAAGAAATACCATGAGTTGAAATGAGATTCGGTTCCATCCCAAGACCATGAGCTGAAGGTGAAAATGAAACCAGACTCGACCTTTGGATTATTAGTGTGGTGGAACTTCTGTGAGACTTAGAATTTCAAAATCCACAGCCTTCAAGTTCTATACATCATTGTCACAGTTTTGGCTCAGAAGCCATCTTAGATCAATCCTATTCCCAAAGTATACCCTATGAACATTGACAACCGACACATGTGTGTGAAAGGTTTTAGCTCTTCCCAGCCAGAATGCCGGACTACCATGCTCATCTCCTCTCCAGTAACTCGTCCTCGGGGAGTCAGGTATTTCCTTCTAAGGTCTGTCGCGCTGTGTTCACAATCGAATTGGGGGGAGAAGTTAAAAGAAGGGGAAAAGAACTGGAGGGTGGCCAGTATAGTCACCTCTTCTTGTGAAGATGGCCAGTGTAGCCGAGTCTCCACCAAGATCTGCAGGTTTTCATGAAGATTGGACCTTTTTGGTCAGATATTTATTTGGTAGAATGCTTCTTTGTATTTGGAATTTTTGGTGGTTCTGCTTGGATCTTGTTGTGCCCCTACGGATATAGAATCTTTTTGTTTCCTTACATTTTTTGCGGTCTTAGAAAAAATTGTGCCCAGTCGTCCATCCCTTTTCTGAAGATTTATTTCAACCCGTCCTCCAGTCTTTAGATTTCCACGCTACCAGAAAAGAGACCCACACAGTCTTCCAACGTCTCGTTTGAGTTGAGCTGAGTGTATAGTGCGAGAGTACAAATTAATTCCCTATTCCAGAGTTGTACCCAGAATGAAGAGACCAGGTTAGACACCAAGAGTCAAACACTGCACATTGTCATGTGAAACTCAAAGAATTAAGTCAAAGACCTGAAGCTTCTAAAATCCTATTTCTTGGTGAAGTTCCTCTTAAAATTAGGTGGGTTAAGGTCAAGTCCAGACCACTTTCGGTTTCGGCTCATAACTCGGTTCAGAACCCAAAGACTTTTTACAGATGCAAAAGAATGTGATGCTGGATGAAGTGCAGGTGTGTGAAATGCAGACACATTTTTTCTTTTTTGTGATTTTTTTAATTTTTTTCATGCAAGGGATTTTTGGTTTTGTTTTAATGCAAAAAAGAATAAGAAGCCTTTTTTTCAAAAATTTTGGGTTGGTCACAGTTAGTGGCAAAACTCCTTTTCTTTTTCTTTTGTTTTGTAGTTTTTTTTCAAATTATTTACTCACCCTGTAAATACATATAGACTTACACGAAAGTACGAGATATGGGTACAATATATACAAAGTATATATGCAGACCCCCCTATACTTAGCGAGTGTTGTGTCTTCAGAGCACAAGAAGCATAAAGATGACATAGCTCGGGCTAAGCGTAAGAGAGTCAAAAAGGAAAAGAAAAAGAAAAGATATACAGATCCGCCCCCCCTATACTTAGGCTGTAAACAGTCTAAGTACAGAACAAGAGTGGAAAAATGAAGCGGTCGAGATATGGAAATGAAGATAGTATATACAAATATGTCGGTTCCCCCTATACTTAGGCTCTGGTCAGCCTACGTATAAGAGAAGGGTGGAAATGAAGTGATCGGGAGATAGGAGAAGGATGCGGGGAAATGGTATATACATATGGCATCGATCCCCCCCTATACTTAGGCCTTGGCCTAAGCAGAGGAAGAAGCTGTACAAGGAGACCGATGTGGTCGGGAGGAGGGTGGGTAGCCGATGATTAAGGCAGTTTTCTGCTGATCTTTTTGTGAGCCTGTGATGGGATATCAGTATAATGAGACGAAGATGAAGCATATGATTCCCAACTATTATCAATGTCATCCTCAGAAAAATCATGATGGATAGTAGATGAAACATTTGAGTCAGATGAAAGGTAGCCATCATCAGAGTTATCCTCAGAGGAATAGTATTTGAATGTGGACACACTCCAGATATTCATGTCTTTTTATTTCTTCAATTATTTCCTCAAAATTTGTTCCTTTATAGTATCAAGCGGTTTATCCTCAGATGAATACTCAGAAGCACCGGTCTCAGTCAGCTCATAAGAAATAATTCCAGTGTACTTGAAGAGGGAAGGTGCATCAGCTTTGGATGTATAGTAGTTAGGAACGAGAGTTGTCCAACGAGGATTGAATTTTGGATCCTTGCGATGATATGGCTTTAGAGCTACCGAACACACTTTACTCATGTAGATTACCTTTTCTGGACCTAATGAGGGATCATCAGTTGATTCCTCTTCTGAAAGGTCAAAGGTGACTTTCTTTTTTTTATTTCGTGAATGTGTCGGTTCACTTGAGTATCCAAATGAATAACCATTAGAGTTCTTCTCCTTGATCGATTTTCATCCCGCATGTTTGTTTTTATTCTTCTGAATGTTGGTACACTCTCGATTGGGGATGATTTGGTGAAGATATTCAAAGAAGGTTGCCCCTGGGTGCGTCCATGCATATGTCTCAGGATCGTAGTAGAAGTATTTGTCTATTTTGAGATCCGCAGGAACTGAAATACCGGGGAGAGTTTCTGCATGTCGTTCTTAATTGATTCGATGTTGGAGCATTCCTGTGTTGAGTTGATGTAATCCATGTAGTCAGAGTAGGTTTACCCAGGGTGTGCCCATGCATAAGTCTTCGGATCATATGATTCATACAATTGATTCTCCATGGTGAGAGCAGCTGGGAATGGAGCAGGGGAAAGATTATCTAAACCAATAGTCTCATCAACAACCGCTATCTTAGGTGTGCCAGTGGGGTAGGGCTCTTCTACCGCTTCAAGGTTACGATCGTCGGGGACTTCGTCGGTTGCCTCAAGAAATCGTGGTTCCTCAAAGACTGGGTCAGATCGAAGTGTTTCCAATGCCATGAAATTGATTTCCTGAGTCTCACAATCAATAATTGCCTTAGCCAATGCTAAGAATGGCTTTCCAAGAATAATGGAGACCGGGTGAATTCTCCTTGATGCTCAATACCAATGATTGTGAATTCTACCTTGAGCGGAGCACCTTGTAATGTCATGATGACAGAAATGATTCCTCTCGACCGCTTTATCGGTCGGTCAGCCAATTGAACCATCTCTCGTATTTTCCTGATCGGTGCAAGTTTGAGTTCGTGAAATACAGAGGGCCGGGAGGATATTGATCGGTGAATCGTCATCAATTCGAGCATGGATAAAAATCGTATCTTTGATTTCACAGTCAAATCTGGGCAACTTCTTCACTATGTGGCTCTTGGTTTTTCTCCTCAACACCAAGGAGGAAGCCATTGACAAGATATGTCTCTCGGTCTTTGTTCTAATCCTGTCCGACTTTTTCATAGTTAATTTGTCCATTACAAATCCTTTAAGGTCGGGGAAGTGTTCAATGGCTTGTAGAAAGGGAAGTTCAAAAATAAGTTTCTTTTCCAGTGCTTCCCATATAGCAGGATCCAAATTCATCGAATCTTCTTCAGTTTCAGTTTTTATGAATTTTTCGAGATTTTCGATTATTTTTGTGATTTTCGAATATTCCAATTTTTTGGTATTTTCTGTGTGGTGTGGTGATGTGGTGTACTCCTCAGATGAGTAGGGGTTCTGATGTTCAGAGTGGGAGTTAGAGGCATAGTCATTTCTAGGGAATAATATGCAGAAGTGACACTATCATAATCATCCCCAGATTCCTGAATATCCTCAAAATTTTCAATCTTAGATCCAATCATTTCCTCATTCATTTTTATATCTAATCTACCAGAGATTGAAATTAATTGATCGACAAATTCTCGAAATCTATCCTCCATTAAATCAAATTTCTTATTCATCCTCAAAATATCCTCCAAAATCTTTTCATGACAAATCATGGGAGCAGTTGGAGTGTATTTTTGTAATTGAATTTCCTCTTCCATTTCCCTATATATTCTAGGAGAGGAGTCTCTTGAAATATCCGATATATGATCATCATTTTCTGAAAATATCTCCTTAATAATTATTGAAGGCGGCTGCTCATATGGTCTAAGTATACGGAGTTGGTCCGAGTAGAGTTCAATCCTTTGATTATAAGTGGTCGGATCTTGATATTGTTGAGTCAGCATACATGGTTGATGTGTTTCTATGTGGTTTGTCCAATCCTTTGTATGAGTATCACGTCTGAAGAGGGGGTTGTCATGGTCAATCCAAGATGATGATTGTTCATTAATGTTCCAGGGTAGGGTCGATGGAAGAGGTGAGGAAGTGTTCAATTCGATCATGTGGTTATCATCTCCCATGAATGATGGATTGACATTTACCGAATATGAAGGATGAATTGTATTATCGGAGTAGAGTGGATTGATGTATGAAGAAGTGGAGACCTCAGTCGGTTGTTGGTTTGTCTGGTCTGAATACAAAGGATTGTCTGTCATGAAGCAGATCGGATTTGTAAATGGTGTTGGATCTATTGATGGTAGAGGAGGAGGTGTTTTGGGTCTAACCGATACGAATTCATTTTCATAGTATAACACGGATGGATTCTCAGATAATTGTTCGGCCATTTTTGAAAGAGCTGAAAGGAATGAGGGGATGGTTCTGCAAGAGTTTTTGGACAAGAGTTACATGATGCGGTTTAAATCAAGAAAAAGAGATGATTGCACTGCATAGTCAAGAGAAATTTTATCAAATGTGCAACTATTAATATTTGAAATCGGTTCACGTACACCAATGCAAACACAAATCAAATCTCAGGTTCACCTACTCACACGATGGAGCCGTAAGAGTTCGACTATTATCTTTTCAATTTTAGTTGGTGACAAGACAATCTTGGAAAAAAATTAGCAAGCTGTTAGGTGCCGAAGGTTTTGTAATGACTGGCTCGAATTCTTACGACTAGTTGCACCTACTTTTAGCCAGTATGGGAGTAAGTACGGATCGTAAAATGGCTACCCGTGTTACTTGAGGATGGAGCCTTATATAATGTCCTCTAAACCACCCACTCTGCTAAGGAAATCCGGACCGTTTACCGGCTACCCGTAGATCCTCACTGAGAAGTAGCTAATCATTTTTGGTAGAATCAGTAGTCAATATGAAAATCTGGGTTTGGGCTCTAGCCTTAAGTGTCGTCTCTCGCTCACTCAGAAAAAATAAAAACATCCAAGGTCGGGGTTGCGCTCCCGCAAAAATTCTTGATTTTATGGGTTAATTTAAAAGTCAGCTATAATTAGCAGTCCCAATTTTAATTAGGTGATCACTGAAGAATTAAATGAGAACAAATGCACGTCTACTGTCCAGTCCCAAATTCCTTTAAAATTATGTTATAAAACAAGAGGGAGGATTTCGGGAAAAAACCGATGTACATGAAAACAATGATGTATTCTTAGTTAGAAGACTTACTGTGAATCCTCGCAATCTCCATGTGGGATGCAATACAGAAATTGAAAATTTTATTCTATATGGATGCAAGTTGATGAAAAACCGCACCTAGCAGAAAGTTCTATTAGCAGGGAAGAATTGAGTTGAATTTTGGCTAAAATGAATGATCTAACGTGCGTCTCAATTAATAGTGAAGTGTGGCCTAATTCCTACAAGTACAAAAATTAAAATGATCTGAGAATCGTATGTGCAGGTCTATCCTAATCGCCAGTCAAGTCGGGCCCCACCCCTACCGGAGAGTGAAACAGGCCACGACTCACCACAGAAGAAAGTTCAGAGTCTTTTACATACGCGATAGTCCAAACGGACACCGTTATAAATGAGTAATTAATTATAAAAAGTATTATTACAGAAATTAAAAACCTAGACTCTACGCTCTCTCAGACTCGACTCGATCTTAATTTATTTGTGGCTTTTTCGGAAGTCGGTGAAGATGCTTCGGTTCCAGAAAAATCGCTCCACGTATGCCGGGTACCTCGCAAGAAAAAATAAGAGAGAGAATGTAAGAGAGTGACTAAAAAATAATCAAAAATAAAATAAGAGAAATAAATGCTAAAAAATAAAATAAAATAAATGCGGAAAAAAATAGAATTTACAATGAACAATTTGGGGGTCAGACTACCCGAATGCGGAAAACCGAACGAAAAATTTCAAAACACAAAACTAAGTCGTTTGCCTCCCCAGCAACGGCGCCATCTGACAAGTCCGAAATTGTGCTTGTTAAAGATGATGTTTATTTATCGTTCTTGCATAAAAATAAATGATTTGTTTTTGTCGTTTCGTTATAGGCGGCAATAGTAATCGGTCAAGAAAATAACCACACAAAATATTTGTCGATTTTAGTTAATGCGGTTTTATTGTTTATTTTACTTGGGCAAATCCCAAGGTTGAACACAAGGAGGTGAAGGAACAACCTAGAGTTATGTCTATCAAAATTCGTGCGAGATTTTCGAGGCAGGTGTTTTTGGAATTTTTAATGCAATAGAGAATGCAAAATGCAATTTTTGCATATTTTAGGGACTAAATGTAAATTACGCTTAAAACGATGTCCGAAAAATATGAAACTTGGCCACTATGCAAAATATGATGAAATGAATGCACTGTAATTTTTTTGGAATTTTTTATGCAATATGAATTTTTAATGAATTTTTAAATGCAAACAAAATGAATTTCAATATTTAATTATAATAAATACCAAATCTACTTATTTTCAAGGGATAAAATTATCTAAGATCTTGATGGATCTCAGAAAAATCTTAAATCTCGAAAATGTGAGATTTAATACCTATTAAAAATAAAACATTGAAATATGCAAAATGATTTTTACCGGGTAATTTATGTATGCAAATGCAAATCTTTTTGAATATAATATCAAGCACAATTAATTCTACAAAATGTGATTTTTCGGTAATTTTTAGAGCAACAGTTCATCAATGGCAAATTTAGGAGCTCAAAATGGGCAAAATATGTAATTTTCCACAAAAAATATAATTATTAATTAACCATCGATCACAAAGATATCCACAGACTGTCAAAATGTAGAGAATTAAAAGATGAACATCATGCTTTTTTTAATAATAAAATAATCTCATGTAGAGGTCCAAAATCACTAGGGAACACATGGGTAGAACTGCAATAAATAAAATAAATAAAATGTAAGGGGGAACTGATTTGTAATTACCAATTCTATGGGGGTACTTCTGGAAAATTGCTAGAGGGTCACGTGTGAAGCACATGACCTCTGGCTGGCGGGGGCTGATCCACAATTCAGAGGAACTCCGGGGGGGTGACTGCAATTTACCCCATGATTACATGCGGAGAACGTGACCCGAGGGCTGACGTAAGTTGACGTCCCCCCATGTACGTGCGGGTCACGTGCGGGGGGTCTCGGGCCTCACGCCCGGTCGGCGGTGGCGGAGGCGGCCCTGCCCAGGCGGTGGCGTTGAGGGGCGGAAGAGGGAATCTCCGGCGCTGCTGCAGCTCGCTTCGATGGTTGCTCGCCGGCTGGAGAAACTGAGAGGCGCTGGCGGAGCTCCCTGGCGAGGCTGTGGAGCTACCATTAGAGGCTCTGGTGGTTGTCGAAGGCTCGACGGAGCCGTGACGTTGATGGAGAAGCGGCTGAAGAGGCGGAGACGTTGGGTAGCTTCTAGCGACAACGTGATGGAGCTCCTGGAGGTGTTGATGAATATGGAGGCGGAAGTCATGATGATGAACTCAGCGTTGCAGTGAAGGTCGTAGGTATTGGAGTCGGTGGAGTTGAGCGTCGGAGGTGAGTCGTAGGCTCGACGGAGAAGCTCCAGAGCAAAGGTAGTACGCCGGGGGCGGTGGCACTGCAACAAAGCCTTGAAGCTTTGGATCTCGCCGGAGATCGATGGTCTCCGGGCTGTCACCGTCGGAGATCACGTTGAACGATTAAGGGCATCAGCGGATGGGTACAACGACAGAGTGGCGAGGCTTTTATATAAGGTCGAAGGTAGGAACCGACGATGGAAGTTGGACCGGCGATAAGATCTGATTGGGTTTGATTGGTGGTGATCGCGGGATGGAGATGACGAAGATCGGAGATTCGACGAGGAAGGTTGGCCAGCGAGATTAAGGGGATTGATTGGAGATGTGGCGATGGCGACACGAGGTGATTTCGACGGAGAAATTGCGGGGTGTGGCGGCGTTCCCGATTGGGAAAAGGAAGGAGGAGGACGAAGAGCAGTGGCCGTCTGATCGGCCGAGATCAGACGGGCACGATAGGACCACATGGCGCAAAGGGAGGGAAAGGGGGCTGCAGGTGCGCGGCACGGCCTGTGAGGCACGTGCCCCGCATGTGCGTGATTTTAATTTTTAATTTTTTTAAGTTCTTTTTATAAAAATGAGTAAATAAAAAGGCCAAAAATGACTGACACGTGGCGGCTCCAGGAGCGGCCACATGTCAGCACCACAAAATTGAAAATAAAATTCTTTATAAAATAAAAAAATGTTAAATGGCCTTGGATCGAAAAAGTTTCTTCACAAAAAATGCTCGTCTCGATGAGATCTACAACTTTCATGAAGACATCAAAACCAAATTCGATCAAATGTACAAAGTGATATTTTTGGGGTATCCCATGTACATAGAATACCTTGATTTTTGGGTTTTATAATTTTTTTGTAATTTTTAAACCAGATAAAAATCTGAAGAAAATATGAAAAAAATCAGAAATAAATATTTACACATTAATCTAATTTTTTTGTATTTTTATTAGTTAAAAAAAGAAGAAATAAAATACAAAAAAGATCGATTTTGTATAGTTGGTTAGTGAAGATTCTGACCCAATTTGTTTCTTTGATTTCAAGCTTAATTTGGATTTGGATTTTTGCGCATTTTAATAAAATTTTTATCAAAGAAGACAAATGAAAAAGAAATGAACTAAAATAGGTTAAATATGTACATAAAATAATAGGTCAAAACTGCTAAAATACAAAATGTACAAAAGAGGCCCAAAACCCAACTTTCACATATGAGCTCCGATTCACTTGAACTTGGTCTTGTTTTGAAGGTAATTGAATGTACATTAGTTCAAAAGTGAGTAGGATTAAAACATACACTAGATGAGGAAGATATAAGGTTTTTAGTCTGAAAATCCTGAAACTAGGGTTTGTGTTTTTGGTCCACTTATTTGGGTTAGTGAAATTTTTGTATTTTTCATTTATTCTTGTTAGTGATATGTACACAGTGGATGTGGTTTCGGGTCATTCATAGTTAGCATGAATCAGTTAAAAATTCGGGAATTTAGGCTATTTACAGGTCAATTTTGGCTGGATTTTTGGCTTCTTATTTTGTGCATAAATAATGGATAAAATGCAATTCTTATGAAAACATGACTAAATGCTAAAGAATACATGCAGAAATGTTGTTGATTTTGAGAGCTTTGATCTTAATTAATGAGATTTAGAGTGATGAATCCAAGATTCATCACACACATAAAAAAAGACCGTACACATTTTAAAAAATGCAAAATAAGAGAGAATATATGATGGCTATTAGAAAATGAGATGGGAATAACCTGAAAAGTTACAAGAAAAGCTGTAAAAAAATGAGTAAAACAACTTAAAAAATGTGACAGCTTAAAAAAATTGAAAGTCGCAACAAATTTTTGTGAATGTTCATGTTATTTTCCCCATGTCATTGTCTTCTCCCAACTTTGTCGATGTCTCTGTTTTCCGACAAGTATGGAAGAAAGAGGGAGTATTATGTAGAGTCACAGGTCTTGCTGTAGATTCAAATGTCAGATGCAGAGCAGCAAGTCATTTTTCAGACTCTACAGATTCCAGTTTCAGACTCGACAATTGATTCCGATTCCTCAGTTTTAGACACGTACATGCATGCGGTCTTCATTCATATGTGCACATGTATGCCATCTTTTGTCATGGTCCCCATCCTTTTTTCTTGTTGTTTCAGTCAGAGTTTTCATGTGAGCCATATGGACTCCATAGTAGAGGACCATTCCCTATGCCATGTTGGTAAGGGTTTTCATGTGGTATCATAGGTACACCAGAGTAGTGCACCATTCTCTATGCCAGATGGGAGAGACCCAGTTCTCTGACGAGGAGACTTCTTTCAGACTCCATTCTCCAGCAATTGTGGACTCCGACAAGCATTGAACTTCCACAACCTTTTTCAGTTCGGCCCTTTTTCAGAGATGGAGCAGTTGTCCACATGTTGTGGTGGGCTAGAGTACTCTGAAGAGGAGACTCATTTCTAGTTGTAGTGACTCTGACAGGCGCAGTTCAGAGCACATGGTCTCCGACGAGGATATTCAACAGACTCACACTCTAGACCGTTCGTCCTCCTCACGTGCACGACATGAGAAGAAATATCCTCGACTGCAACAATGTGCGCGTTGAGTTGATATTGTTCGTAGTGTCCTGTAACGTGAGTTGAGTTTCTTTATGTTTATCCAAGCTGAGCATTGCATGCTCCATTTTGAGGGAGAGTGTTGGAGTATTTGTTATGTGTGCCAATTGATTTGTAGATGGGTAAATGGATACCTCCAGGATCCATTTACCACATTCATATGTTTAGTCTGACATCTACCAATGGTGGGACTTGGAGGCTTTGTAGAGGCTATATAAGGAGCCCCAGACCTCCTGTATCCATTGAGAAAAGTGCAATAGACACACCAGCCCTCTGAGGCATTCTCCAGTGGTTTCATCCCGCTCCTTAGGTAGTAGTGTTCCACGTAAATCCCGATGTTTATTCTTGTTTTATCTTTTCTTTGATATTCGCATTCGCGTGTCTATTTTCTAACAGTTTCTAATTGATTTGGTTTGAATGTACACCTAAAATCTTGGAACTAAAGAGATTTCTTCAGGAAATATGAAGCTCTCTAAGAACTCAACAAATTTGCGAAGAAATGGGAAGTAGTTCATTGATATAGGCAAATTTCAATGAAAAAAAAAGGTTGCTTCCCTTATTTCTTTTCATTTCACCAAAACGAGACATGTAATTTCCATGAATTTTTTGTCGACATTTCGTAGAATTCCTATAAAGGAAATAATGTAGCTTTTTGATTTCATTGACATAAAGAAATGGAAGTTAGGGAGAAATTCAGCCAAATTTAGCTAAAATTTGAGGCCATGAGCAGACTTTAGAGGACTAAACTATAACACAATAATGCTTGAAGTCTACTAAAATTGGAGGAAAGTGAACCGTTAGATCCGAGTAAGCTTTCTTGATCAAGAACGAACAATCCTTCCACTCCCAATGGTCCTTGAGAATGAAGGGACACTTGGCTTTACTTCGGACCTCCAAGAGTTGCAAAAACGTTGATAGACACTGATCTAAGACCAATGCTAAAGTGGGGAATTGGGTCTCGTCTGATCAGGCCTCAACCACTATTAATACCTGGTCGGGCTAAAGCAACAAGGCACAGGGATGTAGCAGAGAAGGCATCATCTCCCATTCACTCATCTTTTTAGAAGCAGAAGGAAGGATCATCCCTCAAAATAGATGAGATGCTAGGCACCACCTTCAGGAGGGCAGAATAAAGGTGGATGTCGGGTGCATGTGGTTAGAGGTCGGCATGTGAGTCCCCACCCTATAGATATTACGAATTATTTGAGTATATGTGTTATGTGTCACTTATGGTTACCACGTCCAATTTTTTAGTCCCACGTCGACTGTCTGTGGGATGCGGAGACTCAATGAGGGCTATATAAGAAGCCTCATACCCTCTGTATTCAATGAGAAAGTACAATGAATAAATCAACCCTTTGAGGCGTTCTCCCGTGGTTTCATCCCGCTCCGTAGGGGTAGGGTTCCACGTTAAAATCTCTATGTTCCAAGTTTATCTTTCTCTAGTTTATGTTCTTTTTATCAATTCGCTTCTGCATTCTTATTTTCTAACATGGTATCAGAGGGGATTCGATTCTCGAGGATTTTATGTTCATCTGTTCGAGATTCGTATTTAGTCTTTTATTCTTGGAGATTTTGTTTGTGATTAGTTCATGTTCTAAAAGTTCTAGGGTTTTGAATAAACCCAAATTTTTGCACGACAATAAGCATCTCTAGCAACAATCAGGCCGTAATAATAATCAGGCAGTTATAATGAGCATCTTTCAAAAGGAGGGTTTCTAGAACTCTATAGTCCCCTTGTCGTGATCTTGGCGTCGCTATCTACAACAACATCCAGGCCGCAACCCATCTTCCTAGGCGGCTCCAGGTCGCTCCAGGTAGTGGCACAACTGCTCCAGCGGAGCTGCTCCAGCCGCATATCGCAACATCAATGAGAGATGAAGGTGAGCTCCAGCTGCGATGCCCTACCAGACGACCTCCATATTAGTGTCGCCCTCCAGTCAACTACAAATCCCTATCTCCAGGCGGAGCATCATCTCCACCTCCAACGCACGAAGTCCTCTAGCGGCAATCCCTATCACCTGTTGCACCTCCAGGCGGTAGCGCTAGCCTCGAATCATCTTCAGGTGGCGTCACCTTCGACCCCAGGTAGAACTCCAACGACCCCCTCCTCGGCGGCGGTGAGCTCTTCAGGAGCCCTCTTGCAGGCGGGGGCTGCAGGAGGTGGATCCATCTCTCTCTCAGAATGCCCCTCTTCCATGCACGCAAGATTGGTGCCACCCTTCTCTCCAACCTGCCTTAACACCTCCTCTCCTATGTCTCGGCACTCCAAGTGACTTCCTCAGGTGGTGCCCTTCCAAAAGGCGATGCTACAAGAAGGGGGGCACTAGATGCAGACCACTCTAGGTGCAGGCGGTGCCCACGAAGGTTTCCCCTAATTGGGAACCAAAGGAAAACCTAAATAGGGTTCTCCTCTTTCGATTGGGCCCAAATGAAGGGCCATTGCAGAATATTCGAACATAAAAAAGAGGAGGGGAAGAGTTTACTTCAGGCCCAAGCATGACACATTTGTATTCCAAAAAAAACAGAAGAAAAGGAGAGATCAAGCCCAAGTGGGCTGAGTTTCAAGGACCAAGTTGGGTTGTATGCTTTCAAAAAAATCCGTACACTAAAAAAGGGAGATATCATACAAAAAATATTTCGTACGAAAAAATGTGAGAAAAGCTGAAAAAAGGAGGAAACAACATATTTTACAAAAAAATTGAACAATCGAGAAATAGAAAGGAGGAATGTACAACTATTAAAAAAAGGGGAAACCATTTTTTTAGAAGGAGAATTATCTGCGAAAAAAATATAATTCTTTGAGAATGTTTTTTCCCAACTTAATTTGTCTTATCCCAACTTTATCGAGAAACTTATGTTCTCTTGTGTAAAGAAGAGCAAAGGGGTTGCCTCTCCTTTTATAATATTTTGGGATCCATGGATCTCAATCCATGGACAACACAAATCCAATGGCTCACACTGATTTGTGTTTCTTTTAATAGCTAAGATTTGTGTTGGTAAAAAAACAACAACAATTAATTGAATTTAGATTAAATCTATATTGATAAATCAATATAAATCAATCCCAAATTAAATCAAGCAATCATGGAGATTATTGGAATGAAGATTGCCTCCTTCCATAATATGGGATTTGGTTGCAATCTCATGTAATCTCATGATATCTCATGAGATTACATTATTTTATGGAAATCTACAAGATTTACAACAATACTTGTTGTAAATTATTCAACAAAAATAATTCATAATTATTTTGTGAATATTGCAATCTTGCCATAGGAAAATTGTGCATCACATTCACAACCCAAAATAAAATATAAATTACATTTTCAATTTAATGTTCAATGTGAATCCAATTCACATCAATATTTAATTAACAAATGTAAATTACAAATAGCTCTCTCTTATATATTACAAATCAAATTTATAATATATATGTTTAATATGGATATTTCTATCCACATTACTCATATCCATGATAATTAAATCACATTTAATCATCTTGGATTTCTTTTCTCTTGTGCCCAGATAATAAGAATCACATTCACATTATTTACATCTTTGATAATCAAATCACATTTAATTATCTAAGATAACTCTCTTTATAATATGAATTGAATTCATATTAACCATGATAATTAAATCACATTTAATTATCCATTTTCTCAATGCTTGGATACTTATATCAACAATGAAATTATCCTGAACTCTTTCAAGAATAATGCACGTTGTCCGCGAATACTTGGAGATAAGGACATGGCGATTGTATTATTCCACGTATAGTGACTTGGATATTGAGATCACATCTCATATCCAGATCTTGGGCCTCCCATAGATGCTTGATTAAATCAAGACCGCAAATCTAATCTTCTCATTGCAGCTGAATTACATTCAGATCAATGTCCAACATTTGGACTAAGATCAGATTACTTCTCTACTGAGAGGAGTCACTATAATCCAGACCCGTTTCATCACTCCCTAGGAATGGAAGCGTCATGCTTATACAATCGTTTATGATCACATCACCCTCAGGTTCTCCCAAAACCTATACATCCTGCATACTGGAAGACCCAGAATAATCCCGAAGTATAAGATCAATTTTACACTGTCTACTTCAGGGATTTATCATTAAGTTTCCCATTCGATCATTGGGAGTTGGTATCGATCATGTACTTTCCAAAAGCATATATCATACCTAGTTGTTGATCATATATTTTCCATAAGTATATATCAAACCTACAAATTCAGTCAAGCTTCCAAAGCAAGATGACCATGCATGGAATTTGATCTTCCCAACATCTCATGAGTGAGATCATGTCTTCCGGTTCAGTAATGAACCTGTATGATCCCTTTCAGAGATCGTATTACTCATATGCCCTTATATGCACACCAGCGCGCTGGTGTATAGACCTTGATTAGATCATCAACCTATTGGTCTGCCAAATGTACATACTCAGACATATAGCAACACATCTGTCTCTGATCAGAGGATGTGTGCCTATATCATGACAGCATACGACATAGGACTTTGGTTATCTCGATCTCGTTAAATCAACTCTTTGACCTAACTTATCTAACACCTCTAAATCTCTATTCCTATGCAGAGGATCTGTATCAGAAGGTCGGTTAGATATCAACCTAAATGAGAAAGGATTGCCATCTCCTACTCAGGCTGGAGATCATCTCTTAACAATCATTTGACGGTGCTTGATGAGTCTTCGATATAACTCTTTAGATATTCATCCAAGCACTAGCCTCTATGATTCAATAATTGAATCAACAACTGTATGATCATCAAGATGGCCATGGTACATAACCCTAATTGTACTAAGGGACCTATTATGCAAATTATTTATTCTTCATTACAGATCAGGGAATGATATTCGCAATAACATTTATTGCATAATGGCTCGCTGTGGGCTCGCATGTCCAACACCTCCTCTTGTATCTCAGGTAGTACGTATGCACTCACTAGTAGTAGTGGATCTGATGTTATAGAATGGATTATGGACTCTGATGCCACACATCACTTGTGTGGAGACAAGGGTCAACTTACAGCCTACAGACAGGTTCCTCCTGGACGAACTGTGGTTATTGCAGATGGGACTCATTCCCTAATCATTGGACGGGGGGAGATTAGCTTGAAGCCCTCTATGCATCTACAGAATGTGTTGCATGCACCTAATTTCTCTATGAAATTGTTGTCCATTAGCCATATTACGAAGGATTTACATTGTCAAACCAATTTTGACCCATTCTCTCTTGTTTTTCAGGACATCCTTACGGGTAAGAAGATTGGGTGTGCTCGTGAGCAGGGCAGTCTCTATCGACTAGTTCGAACTCCCTATGCTGGAATCTCCTTTCTTTCTACTGGACCAGTTTCACCATTTATGTGGCACCTACGCTTTGGTCATCTCCCGCTCCAAAAATTGTGTCATGTTTTGCCTCAGATCTCATCTCACACGTCCTTTCATTGTGAGGCATGTCAGTTGGGAAAGCACCACCGTTCTACCTTCCCCAGTCGTCAGAGTCGAAGCGGTAGCTCTATTTTTGAGCTATTTCATATAGATATTTGGGGTCCCAGTCATGTTCTTGATCACCAGGGACACATGTTTTATTTGGTTGCATTGATGATTTCTCTCGTCTGTCCTGGGTATTTTTATTAAAGAATAAATCTGAAGTTGGCGATGTTATAAAAAATTTCCTGACAAAAGTACAAAATGTGTTTTCTGCTTCTGTGAAAATTGTGAGAATTGATAATGCCTTGGAATTTTGTACTAATACTCTCTCCCATTATTTTTCAACCCAAGGTATTATTCATCAAACATCATGTGCCTATACTTCCCAACAAAATGGTATTGCAGAAAGGAAGCATCATTACTTGCTTGATGTTACTGGGACACTTCTCATTCAGAGTCGTGCTTCTGATTCTTTTTGGGGCGATGTTGTTCTAACGACATGTTATCTTATTAATCGCATGCCCTCATCAGTCTTGGGTGAGAAAATTCCTTTATCTCTTGCCTTTCCTGAAAAGGAATTGTTCTCACTTACTCCATGTGTGTTTGTCTTAGTCGCCGTAAGTTGTACCCAGGTATTGACAAGCTCTCTCCTAGAGCTGTCAAGTGTGTCTTTGTCAGGTACTCCAGGACACAGAAAGGGTACATGTGTTATGATCCAATGTGCAGGGAGTATTATGTCAGCGTCGATGTCAGCTTTTTCGAGTCTGTGATATATTTTTCTCCTAAAGGTGATCGGTTGACATCTTCAGACACTGATGATGACATATACATGCCACCACCACCACCATCACCTCCTCCACCTCCATCGCCACCACCTCCTTCACTACCACCACGTTCACCACCACCACTTACTATTACATCCCCAGTTCCACCATTACCACATCACTATACCTGCCGGCCTTCTTCTGCTCATGGTTACCGCTCATCATCTAGCATGTAAGAGATATGTTTGAAAATACAGTTTGTGATAATGGGTCTAATGGTCTACCTGAGCAGTATTCTATACTAGGGACAGATGTAGAGGCTACTGATTTGGACTTACCTATTGCGCTTCAAAAGAAACATAGTTGTGTGTCATATCCTATAGCATCCATGGTCTCCTTTGATCGCTTGACTGGCAATTTCAGGAACTTTGCTGTTGCATTATTTACCATGGCCATTCCATGGAATTATCAAGAGGTTCTGAAGGACGGTCAATGGCGCTTAGATATGGAGGAAGAGATGGCTGCTCTTCAGTAGAGAAGTACTTGGAGCCTCGTTCCAGCTCCTGTTGGAGTGTCTACAGTCAGTTGTAAATGGGTTTTTATAGTGAAGCAAAATACAGATGGTAGCATCGACAGATACAAGGCGCGCCTGGTTGCACGAGGGTTTACTCAGACATACGAGATGATTATCTTGACACATTCTCACTAGTTTCTTGTCATTCATTCCACCTTCCGAATTCTTCTCTCTGTTGTCGTAATTCAAGATTGGCCGTTGTTTCAGTTAGATGTCAAGAATGCATTTCTATATGGTGATCTTCAGGAGGAAGTCTACATGCAACATCCATTGGGATTTGTTGTTGAGGGGGAGTGTTCACAGGTGTGTAGACTTCATAAGGTGATCTATGGCCTTAAGCAGAGCCCTAGAGCTTGGTTCCAGAAGCTCTCAGACTTGTTTGAGAAATAGTGGTATCACTCACTTTTTATACAGAAAACATGCAGAGGTATGGCTGCTATTATGGTGTGTGTGGATGACATTCTTATTACAAGAGATGCCATGCAAGAAATAATGAGGGAGAAAGTATTTCTAGGTCGCGAATTTGTTACCAAGTATCTAGGCGCCCTTAGATATTTTTTGGGATTGGAGTTTTCCGAAAATAAACAGGGGCTTGTAATGACTCAGAGAAAATATGTTACTGACCTACTAAGTGGCACATGTATGCTTGGATGTAGACCTGCAACTACACCCATGGATCCAAGCATGAACCTCTTTGATGATGATACCGATGAGGTTGACAGGAGAAGATACCGGGAGCTGGCTGGAAAGCTTCTTTATGTTACCATTACAAGACTCGATATTTCGTTTGCAATCAGTCGGGTGAGCCAATTCATGGAACAACCTCGTCAGGCTCATATGGATGCAATACAGATGATACTAAGGTATCTTGAATCATCTCCAGGTGCTTAGCTGCTATTTAAAAAGAGTAGCTCTATTACTATTTCTGTATGCGTAGATGTAGACTATGCAGGGTGTCCCCAAAGACAGGAAGTCCACGTCTGGATTTTCTATATTTGTTGGAGACTCACTAGTCTCATGGAAAAGTAAGAAGAAAACTATTGTTGCTAGATTAAGTGTTGAATCTGAGTATAGAGCTATGGCACAAGCTTGTACAAAGATGATGTGGGTTCGAGCATTCCTAACTGATTTATGTATAGATGTATCTCTTCCCATCTCATTGGAATGCGACAATCATGCTGCCTTATTTATTGCTAATATACATGCATTCCACGAGAGGACAAAGCACATTGAGGTTGATTGTCATTATATACGTGACATGATCCAAAAGGGCTTCATTGCTACATCTCATGTCAGTTCAGGAGACCAAACGACATGCATTTTCACTAAAGCCCTACTTAGAGGGCCCTTCCAAAAGTGTTCGTCCAAGCTGAGCATGATAGATATCTATGCCCTATCTTGAGGGGGAGTATAGAGATATATTTCATATTTATGTATCGCTTTCATATTTTTCAGTTCATCCGTTCCCTTTATGTAATTTTCCCACAGGTCTCTCCCTATATAAGAGAGCCTAAATAAACTGAACATGAACTTCAATTTTTAGTTCGATAGCTTAACGAGATGAACATGAACATAACATATGTTCGTTCGATTAAAGTTCGAGTTTGATATATGTATATGTGTATGTATTTGTATGTGTAACTTTGTATTTATATGCATGATAAATTTTGGTGTTAAAGGAATTATAGTATTTATTGGGCTTTGTACCACTTTAATTTGAATAATTTATTATTTTTCCTGCTTATCGAACCTTATTATCGAACTTTAGTTTTGAACTTGTTCATATAAATAAGTTTGAGTTAAGTTAAATTGCTAATGAACTTTTATCGAATCGAATTTGAACGTTTATTTTCTAAATGAACTTAAACTCAAACACATCCTATCGACCATTTATGAAATCGAACTCGAACTCGAACTTTCTTACCAAACCGAACTCAAATATAGGTTTGTTCGTTAAGTTCGATTTGATTATCATCCCTAATCATGGTATATCAAAGTACATTTATCATAAATGTCTCATTGTCTCTTACAAGTAAACAAAAGTAAAGCGAAAGTATAGCTGTACATAGAAAACTACCAAAATATAACACAACCTATCTGGTGTAGAAAATTCTGAAAGCTCCTCTATGTGAACGTCGCTACTGTTGCAGTGGCGGGTCCTGAACACCTATTGGACCACACAGAAAAGAAGTACGTCATGAGCAATTGCTCAGTATGTATTCTACAATAATTATATATAAAAGAAAAGTATCTAGGTAAACACGTAACCATTCCCAATGACTTTGATACAACCATTTATATTTAATTATCCATCTAGCCAAATATTTATCCTGCGGTCTTGACCCGTGAAGGGTCTCACCCTATGACTCTTATGTACTGATGAATCCATGATTCATCAACACTTCTGTTGCATTTTATCTCAAAACCCTCATCAAATACATGTAAATATGCATTAAATCTCATCTTTTTTAAAAATGCCATTCATGAATAAAAATGCATTTTATGCATTAAAAACAAGTAAATAAATAAAAGAAAAGAAAAGAAGGTGGACTGTAAATATGTATATTTATACAGCATCGCTCATTAAATATAAATATAGCTATAAGATATATTTATATAACCTAACCCTCGAGTCCATGTCAGCATGGATTGGTTGACTAACAATAAAGTAGGGGGGATAAGGAAGAAAAAATAAAAAATAACTAACCTTGTACATGAAATATTTAATCTTATGTATTAATTATTTACCAAAACTTCAACTATTTTTACTTAATTCATTTGTACATATTTTTCACCAAAATCTTCTCCTATGTGTTTATAAAAACGTACATAAAAATATAAAAAAACATAAAAAATTCCAACATATATATATATAGAAATCTGGTTTACAAATTGTTAATTTCACTACTTCTCAGCCTCATTACTTCTTCATACAAACTTCAATTTCACTCTACTCACCTTTAAATCGTAAAATAATATACTTTAATTAATGAAGGTAATTTAACTAAAATTGGAGTTCGTTTGCAAAAAGTCAGTTTTGAGATGTAATGTCAACTAGATTTTTGGGCTAGGTTTTTTATTATGTACATACTATTTATAGAACATCTGATTCCATAATTTTTAATTATTTTCTTGATCTTGTAGTTTATGTATAAAAATATAAAAATTTTAATCATTATTTAGTACTTTAAATAAATCAATACCCTAAAAATAGATGAAATTGAATTGTTGTAGATATAATTGTATTTATTAATATATATAAAGTACTTTATTAAAATCCATAAAAAATCACACCACCCTCATTTATTTTTATATTAATTAATAAAATATAAGAATGATAACTTATTTATTAAAGTATTGAATAAAAATTAGATATGCTATTGATTAAATATACTATACAGGTATTTATTGATATTATATTTGTATCTCATATAACCTATATTATTTATAAGTATAAATTATACCATAATTTAGGTAATTTAATTATTTACAATTTTCATTTTATACCTATTTAAAATATTGTTATTTATTATTTATTACATAATTTATAAGGTATTTTATTTATGGATTTACGTGTCCCTCTTAATCACTTGAACATAACCACTTCAAACCAACTCCTACTCTAGAACAAAAATGACTGATGCCGCAACTTCCTCGCCATGCTTCGCCCATCTCCGACGGTGACAACACTCAAAGGCAGACTTGTGTGGAGGAGGGATGTCCGGAGGGTAGTTAGCTCACCTTGAATCATCACCTTGCGCGACGTACAACTTGGTCAACACCGACCCTCGAGCTTCGACCAAATATGCACTTATTCCCCAAGTGAACCTTCTTAGCCCCCTTTTATTTCCTCAAAATTCTTGCCCAATTAGCTTAGTTAATTTCCCAATTAGGTTTCCTGATCAATCATTTTCATCTATGATTAAAAGCTCTTTTTAATTTGACTCAATTCCATTCAACTTTGAATATGCAAAATACCATTTCTGGAAACCATTATAGTTTTGCAGGAAGTCCAAAATCTTCATCGATTCATCTTGAATCGAGCAACTACATCTTCTTTGCAGGTCACCTCCATCTTCTGGAGCATCTTTCCTCTTGTTGTGCTTCGATTGATCATCGAGCAAGACGTGGGAGCATCGATCTCTAGAGAGATATTTGAAACCCTAGCGGTCCTTCATTATCGATGCAACCGTCTTCCTCGACCATTTTCTTGCTACAAGCGAGCTCGAAGGGGGAGGAGAGCCCCCTTCTGGCCCTGCAGGAGCATCACCATCACCTTCAAAATCACCGCTTTCCTCGACCATTTTCTTGCTACAAGCGAGCTCGAAGGGGGAGGAGAGCCCCCTTCTGGCCCTGCAGGAGCATCACCATCACCTTCAAAATCACCGCTGCATCGTTGCTACTGCCGGAAAGTCAAGATCGTCGTAGGACATCCCCAATTTGGGGAAACACTTTGAAGAACGTGAAGTGCAGAATCACACCACGTGTCCCGCATTCATTTGTGAACTGGTGTGAAAATTACAGAGAAGCCCATAAGACTTTCCAAATTCCATCGTGCCTAAAAGATTTTTCATAATTACATTTAGGTCCCTACTTAGGGACTTTAGTGTAAATATACTCATTTTTTCTTACAAATAGGTCCCTGACCAGGACCTATTTGATAGACCTCTTCTTTTCATTTGTATTTCTTTTACATTTGTACCCTTGTGTTCTTTGTGGACCTTGGACATTCTGTAGACATTATTTTTGCTTGATTTTCTTGGGGTAGTTACACAACTATCCTAGACTTGTTTTGAGTTGAGTTTTAAAGAATTTTATCGTGTTTTCGTTAAGATTTTCTTCACCGATTTTTGACACCATTTTGATTTGTTTTGAGTGTTCTTAGAGCTCGTTGCGCGAGTTTTTCTTCGAGTATCTATTGTTAGAGTGTGAAACCCCAAAACCCGAGCAGAGACTTAACTGATAAATTCAGGTGGATCTAGGATTAATTGCAAATATGCTTCTATCCTAGTGTCCAAAAAAATCATTTGAATAGTCCGTTGCATAGAGCTCGTCGATAGCTTTCCAACGACTCCAAGAACGCAAAATTATGACTTTGGAAGCCCGAGTTATGGCCATTTTAACGAGGAGTGGTACAAGTCACATTTGGATCCGCACTCGTATCCGAATCCGGATTGGATCCATATACCCAGTCCTCCCCCTTCATGAAACCTCGCCCATAATGTCCCCAAATCTTCCCCCTTCAATTTCCAGCCCCCTTCCTCCTCCCTCTCCTTCACCAGGGCTCGCCGGAGTGCTTTGCATCGGCGATCCAAAGCCGCAATCGCGTAGAGAAGGTCCAAGACATCTCCGTGTGCGATTCTCGTCGTCGAGCGTGTCATTCTCTGTGGGAGGAGAAATCGAGGTTTTGATTTATTTGAGGTATGATATTTTCCCTTCCTCTTACTGCAGGATTTAGTCACGATTTTGACCATATATGTTGGAATATTCATAGAACCAGTGGGTTCTTTGTTGTATCAAGTATGTAGGTGTGATTCTGTTTGTTGAAGATATCAAACTTCTGGAATAAATATTCCAGTGAAATAGCATCTAATTATGGGATGGTAGACATGCTTAAATCTCAGGGGCTATTACATTTGAATATATAAAACATGAATTAAGATTGGTAAGGAATGGGATGGGGGAATTCACACAAATGAGCAGATGGAATAGTCTGTATCTACTTACATTCGGTCCTATGCAGATTGGATCAGATTATTTACATCATCGGGGTCATGCAGATCAGATCATCAACCGATCAGAACGTAATTGACTACTTGATATGTGAAAATCATAATAAACATCTTACAATCTATCAGAAACTGGGAACTGATCGACAAACTGCTTGTAATTCTGGTTCTTCAAGTAATCTATTTTATTGTGGCCCTATAGACCTTACGAGAGTAATATTATGGGTGCTCTTTGAAGTTACCTTTATAGACTACGATTTATTATAGATCCTAATCATTTCTAAATAAGTGGAAAGAAGAATGTAGATGTTGGAGTGTATGTTTGAAAATTTTGAATTTTCACTAGAAAGGTTTATTATTTAACTCTCTACCATGATGTGTTTCAATACCTGTAAGTACCTATGTGTACAACTTCAAGTAGGCACATAACTTCCTGCAATTTCCATCGTCTAGTTGTGAAAGATGTGTGAGAACACTCGACATCACTTGGCTGGACACCCTCACAGTTTGACCGTGACTAATAACCATGGATGATAGATTAATAACCATTGATGATAGATTGAACATGCCTCACCACATCAGAGCGGGTGAATAGGTCGTGTTAATGTCAGGTAACTTGAACTAGAGATGTATGCCAAAAATTGATGCAGACAGAAACACTGCAGTAAATGTCTTCTCATCTGAATCTTTTGCAACTGCATGAGAACCATATACTAATAGAAGTTACATAGCCTGTCTATTTTGATTTTTGGGGAATAATCCTCCTTAGCTGATGCATAATAAGACTCCAGATATGTTTTTATTAGGCAAATTCGTGATGAAAGTAGAACCTTTCTTCCATGTAATTTATGATGTTCTTAGTGGGTTCTTATCTAGCTCTATGAAGAGTTCTGTTCACATATAGTAAGAACATTTTCTGCTCACTCATAAATTATTACTAAGATATCATAATATGCTACCATTCTTACTGCCATTAATTTTTATAATCTCTACAGACATTTGCCTTCAACCAGAACCAACAATAAATGACCAATATAACCAAAGCAAATCATTATTTAGTGATTTAAAATTTTAATCTGCTCGAGTCCGATAGAATTTTAATAAGGATATAATGTTTGCTTTGTGTGGTATGAGTTATGTATAAGATCAGATCAATGAATTACTCAAGTATTGTAAAAGACCATAATAAGATCTCTTCGTCCAATCAGTAATTACGTTGATTTAGAAATTCAAGAAGTTGTACAAGGAGTTATAACACCCCTACACCTACTCCAATTATATGACACAGGCTGGATGCAATTTTCAACATTTGATATTGCGGACCTAAAAGCAACCTTGCCTGCATTAATCGTATTGGGGTGATATCATTTTAGTAAAGAAATGATCCATGGTGATCGGGTAGTGGAGTAGTTGCCGCTAAGGTAGGGGCATGCGCCCTTGGTGCCCCAGGTAGAAACCTAGATGGCCGCGACCCCAACTGCTATTGTAGCTGCAATGGTTGGAGGACATGTTGCTTGGCACACCGAGGTGCTAATCTGACGGTGTTGGCCTCGGAAATTGTGTGCTTTAGCCCAGTGCTCGAGCACGGGTCAAGTATTCATTGTTGGTGGTCTAGTGTTTCGCTTGTCACTTAGAGTTAACACTCGTGTACAGGCCAATGTTGGCCACATTGGTTGGTATTCCGAGTGGGAGCGCTAAGAGGGGAGTTCCGGAAAATGTGGTTAATGAAGTTGGGAATGGAAGATAGTTCTCTTTGGTATAAGGAGGATCGGGTTGTCACGATGATTCGCGGGTTGGGAACTAAATTGTGAACCGGATGTACAATTGTAAAGTGGAGCTAAGTGCTCATGTTGAGATCTTTGATAGGATGCATTGTACCTCACCGCATTCCTACGGAGGCACCCCAACCCTAAGGTATTATCTTTTACCTTGGAGTCATAGTGTGAGGTCTCATCCAGACCAAGACCATAGACTATCCACAAAACCTGATTACTCATATCCATATCCAGATCTAATAGTAATAATGTAATTCATTGTGAGATCAGTTACACAGTTGCTGTTTTGCACATATTTAAATTACCTTGCTTGTTTTTGTAAAGTTGTTTATATCGTATTAAGCAACTTTGCTCATGACATACCTATGTGTGAATCCACAGGTCCTCAACAGTGAGTAGCTTGGAGTCACCTTTTTGTGCAGTTTCATGACACTTTCTATGGTACAGTTGTTGGTAGTTTTACTATTCTTCTTTACTTATAGCATTTTTGTTGAGAGACATGGTATGTGATATGTATGTTGTGATACATCTTTAAATATGCATACCTGTATATTTTTTGAACATGGATGGATAATGGAAGTGCAATGAATGGAATGTGAATGTAAGCATGTTGAATGAGAAGCAAAATTTTTAAATTCCAATGTGTTGTGCAATTTCTCCTGCTTATGTGTATGTTAGATATTCAAATGTGGAATGTGTGTGCGTGCATTTGGTTTGTCGAGTACCCGAATCATAGGGGCGTCACAGCTTGGTATCAGAGCAGTGGTACTCCATTCCACACATATCATTCCTCATTGGTGTTCGAATATTGGATAGTGTGAATTCTTCTGACCCAACACGAGTCCACAGGAGAACAACATGATTGCATCCATGTCCACATTTCTCTCTTAATGTCTCTTTTAAGAAAAATAAGTATTAATGCATTGGTTCTTTTTGCCGAACCATGCCGCCTCACGTGGATCCAGATGTGGCGCATCAGTTGACTCTCCTCGTACAGGTGGTACAAGGGATCCAGCAACGCCAAGAAGCGATGGAGCAACGGTTGTAGCGACAGGATGACCCCTCCTACCGTCCCTCTCATGACTGGGAAGAGAGTGTAAACTTGTCATTTTCCTTGGAGCCTGAGCAGTCAGAGAATGCGGATGCTTTGCAGAAGCATCAGAGTAAGATTGCAAAAGTTAGCCGACTAGGCGGACCGACTAGTCGAGTCGGGGGGGGGGGGAGGGGGTTAGCCGACTCGACTAGGCCTAATCAGCCTTTAGTCGGTCCACCCGACTAGTCAGACCGACTAGTCAGCCTAGTCGGTCGACTACTCGGCCGACTTTTACAACAACCTTTTTTATTTTTTTAGTTTTTCACTTTTTTAAAAAGCAAACATATTCTATCATGCTTAATTTTATATTTAAAGTCAATTGCTTCTTTTGTTTCGTTATGATGGCATATAAAATGTACAAATATATGTATATATATAAGAATATATGTATAAAAAATGATTTATATATTTAAAATAATTAAAAAATTCAAAACCGACTAATGACCGACTAAATCCGGTTAGTCGTCCGACTGTCGACTAATCCTTAGTAGGTGACCCCGCTGACCGAGTACCGACTACCGCTTTCTGCAACCTTGCATCAGAGCACTTACGTCGCATACCAGCGGGTGGCGGTACCACAGTTCCTTGGTAGCACCACCACTGATGATGCCGAGCTATGGATGTTACAAGTTGCCAAAGTTTTGAAAATGATATGTGCACCCGAGTGGGTGTCATTTGCAGAGTACTCACCGGCTGGATATGCAGAGTAGTTGTGGAATTCCACCAAGGAGCACTTAACAGGATCCATCACGTGGGTTGAGTTCCATGCAGAGTTCTACCTAGACCATTGGGTGAAAGATCAAAGGAGGCAGTTTGCTGAGTTGAGACATGCCCAGGAGTACCTAATCCGATACACAGAGCTCTCTCGCCATTCCCATGCTATGACAGCCTACCCCTAGGAGAACTTACAGAAGTTCATCCATTGAATGCACGAGGAGGTGCAGGAGCGGCTATCTACCTTAGACTTCACCTCCATTAAGGAGGTCACCGAGAAAGCAACAAAGTGGGAGGCGACACAATGCCGCTTACAGAGGAGTCAGTCATGGTTGCCTCTACCTCAGCCTAGTAGGGTTGTGTGGCGGGACATCTCTTAATCTCGTAGAGAACGTCGCCACCACCCGACAGCGACAGTAGCACATTTCAGTCGGTTCACGCCAACCTTGGGACAGGTCTTGGCAGGACGTAGTTCAGTTTCTTCTCGCCCCTTACGCAGACATAGAGTCGTGGACTTGGGAACGACAATTCCACTTCTGGTGGGAGCTTGTCACAGGCAGACATTCGCACTTGTTACCTTTGTAGACAACCGGACCACTTCAAGGCCCAATGCCCTTTGTGTGCCAGTAGCTCAGGCGCAACAACAGAAGAGTGGAAGATCGGCTGGGTCTTCCAGCCAGTTTCAGAGATCAGGATTCCATCAAGATGGTCGTGACTTCCAGCGAGTCCCACAGTAGACGATCAGTGTTGCGGGATCTAGTGCCAAGGGCAGCTGAATGCAGTGACACAGGAGTAGGCTCATACTTATGGATCGGTCGTGAGAGGTATGATTTCAGCCCATGGGATTTCTTTACATGCATTGTTCGATTCAGGGGCCGCACATTCCTTCCTTACAAATCGTATGGTGCCCACATTCGGCAAGTCAGTGATAGAGGTTACCTTCCCCTACTACATCAAGGGTCCAGGGGGCCAATTGTTCATTATCCGTCAGGCAACGGAGGATGTGGATGTATAGATAGGTGGGCATGAGATGCCTGATTCTTTCTATCGGTACAGTTAGAGGATTTTGACATCATCCTGGGCACAGACTAGTTAGAGAGGCACCACGCGTGCTTGGACTGTTTTGTGAAGATATTGGTCTTCCACTTACCTGGAGTGTCGTCGTTTCAGTTCGATGGACGTACATCTTATGGAGAGATTGAGTGTATCTCCACCTTGAGGGCACAACATTTCCTTACCCAGGGTTGTCTAGGCTACCTTGCCTATGTAGTAGACTCAGTGGCACAGGACCATATGATAGAGGATGTCAGAGTTGTGCGTGAGTTCCCTGATGTATTTCCAGATGAACATCCTGGATTATCGCCAATACGAGATATAGACTTTGAGATCATACTATTACTAGATACACATCCGATCTCTATCCCTCCATACTGGTTGGCACCAGCTGAGCTCAAGGAGCTTAAGGTACAGTTGTAGGAGCTGTTGGAGAAGGGATTCATTCGCCCCAACACATCACCATGGGGAGAACCAGTCCTCTTCGTGAAGAAGAAGGATGGATCCCTAAGACTATGCATAGACTATAGGCAGTTGAACAAGAGAACGGTTAAGAACCGTTACCCACTTCCCATGATAGATGATCTATTTGACCAGTTGCATGGAGCAACAGTGTTTTCTAAGATTGACCTGCGTTTGGGATATCATTAGTTGAGATCAAGGAAGCTGATGTAATGAAGTCTGCATTCCACACTAGATACGGACACTATGTGTTCTTGGTGATGCCATTTGGACTTACGAATGCACCTGCCGCTTTCATGGCTTTAATGAACTGGGTTTTCCGTCTGCATTTGGACAGATTTGTGGTTGTGTTTATTGATGATGTTCTAGTCTACTCTCATGATGAATATGAGCATGAGTCTCATATTCGCACTGTACTAGAGACGCTCCGAGAGAACCAGTTGTATGCTAAATACAACAAGTGTGAGTTTTGGTTTTCTGAGGTGGCTTTTCTTGGCCACGTGGTTTATGGGGCAGGGGTGTCAGTTGACCCCATTAAGATAGAGGCAGTGGTGTCTTGGGAGCGTCCCAAGACGATTACATAGATTCCCAGCTTCCTTGGCCTTGCTAGGTACTATAGGAGGTTTGTCAGAGGGTTCTCCCAGTTGGACCTACCCCTCACCCGGTTGACGTAGAAGGATGCCCCATTTGTTTGGAGCGATAAATGTGAGTTGAGCTTCCGAACGCTTAAGGAGAGGTTGACTTCTGCGCCCATACTCACCCTTTCTTCTGGTACCTTGGACTTCACTATGTACAAAGATGCTTCCAAGGAGGGCTTGGGGGCAGTGTTAATGCAACGTGGATAGGTTGTGGCGTACGCATCACGACAGCTGAAGAACCACGAATACAACTACCCCGCTCATGACTTGGAGTTGGCGGTCGTAGTCTTTGCATTAAAGATATGGCGTCACTATTTGTATGGGGTGACATTTGAGATCTTCACAGACCACAAGAGCCTCAAATACATTTTTGATCAGAAGGAGCTGAATATGAGGCAAATGCGGTGCATGGAACTGCTAAAAGATTATGATTGTATCATCTCCTACCATCCTGGTAAGGGGAATGTGGTAGCAGACGCTTTGAGTAGACGACCATACACTGAGGGTTCGACAACCTGGTTGCAGACTTGGGATGTGCTCAATACACTTAATGAGTGGCATCCATTTGAGGGCACATATGATGTCGTGACAGTGCCAGCCAAGTATAGCAATTTGTGGGACAGGATCGTACAAGGGCAACAGACAGATCAGAGGATCCAAGAGTTGTACCACATATGCTTGAAGGATGAATTCGATGGATTTCAAGTCCGTGAATCCATCGTATGGAAGGCGTGTGTGTGTCCTAGATGACAAGGAGCTCAGGAGAAAGATCCTGGATGAGGTGCATAGCTCGAGACTTTTCATACATCCAAGTGGCACCAAGATGTACAGGGACCTCCACCAACACTTTTGGTGGGAAGGCATGAAGAAAGACATAGCCGAACTTGTTAGAAGATGTCTTACTTGCCAGATGGTGAAGGCAGAACACCAGAGGCCTTCTGGTTTACTGCAGTCTCTTCCCATCCTGATGTGGAAATGGGAGAGCATCTCCATGTATTTTGTCACATCATTGCTGCGCACCCTGGGAGGGATTGATGCGATATGGGTCAACGTTGATCGGTTGACCTAGTCAACCCATTTCATCCCGGTCAACGTAACATATACACCAGTACAGCTAGCCAAGTTATACGTTTAGCACATCTTTCGATTGCATGGGATACCTAAGGAAGTAATGTCAGATAGAGATTCTCGTTTCAAATCACACTACTTGGGAGAGTTCATATGAGCCTTGAGGATAAAGATACATATGAGTTCATCCTACCATCCAAAGACAAATGGACAGTCTGAGAGGCCATTCAGACCTTAGAGGATCTACTATGAGCCTGCGCAGTTGAGTGGAAGGGATCTTGGAAGGATCACCTCCCACTAGTTGATTTTACATACAATAATAGCTACCATGCCAGTATAGGCATGGCACCATTTGAGGCATGGTACGGGAAGCAATGCACCACTCCTTTATGTTGGCACCAGGTGGGTGACAACACCAGTTCACCCCGCAGATCATTGAGGAGACCTACAAGGTGGTGGGACTGCTAGGAGGAAGTTGTTGATCGGGCAGAGCCGTCAGAAGAGTTATGCCGACCGGCGGCGCATAAACCTTGAGTTTCAGGTATGTTATCCTACATTCATGCCCTAAGGGGTATAGTTCTTAGCCAATCTTATGTGACTAAGCGTTTCTCATGATCACAGGTCGGGGACTTCGAGTTCTTACGTGTGTCCCCAATGAGGGGTGTACAACGTCTCGGTGCAAATGGTAAGCTAGCACCACGTTTTGTGGGGCCATTCGAGATTTTGGCCAGTGTTGGGAAAGTGGCCTACAGGTTGGCCCTTTCCCCATTACCTCGAGGGCATCCATGACGTGTTCCATGTGTCGAATCTTAGGAAGTACATCCGAGATCCTCGACACGTGATCACCTACGAGGACTTGATGGTGGATCCAAACCTCTTCTTCCCAGAAGAATCGGTGCAAATATTAGATCACGCGGTTAAGAAGCTGAGGTAGAAGGAGATCTCGTTAGTCAAAGTCTTATGGAGAAGTCAAGATGTCGAGGAGGCGACGTGGGAACCTGAGGTGGACATGAGGGAGAAATACCCTCAATTGTTCACATGTATCGAATTGAAACTGTAGTCAAGTTCCCTCTAAGATTTTTATGGGTTTCGTTGTCTTTGAGATTTTTATGGGGTTCGGGTGTCAAAACCAACCAGGATCATCATAAGTCTCGGAGACGAGACTTCCTTTGAGATTTTTATGATGTGAAACCCCAAAACCCGAGCAAGGACATAACTACAAAATCCAGTTGGATCTGGGCTTAATTGCAAATATACTTTTATTCTAGTGTTCAAAAAATTTATTTGAGTAGTCCATTGCGTAGAGATCGTCGATAGCTTTCCAATGAGTCCAAGAACACAAAAAATCCGACTTCGGAAGCCCGAGTTATGGCCAATTTAGCAAGGAGGGGTACAAGTTACATTTGGATCCGAACCCGTATCCGAATCCGTATTGGACCCATATACTTAGCCCTCCCCCTTTGTGAAACCTCGCCAAGAACGACCTCAAATCTTCCCCCTTCGACCTCTAGTCCCTTCCTCCTCCCTCTCCTTCACCAAGGCTTGCTGAAGTGCTTTGAATCAGCGATCCAAAGCCGCAATCGCGTAGAGAAGGTCCAAAACATCCCCGTGTGCGGTTCTCGTCGTCGAGCATGCCATTCTCCACGAGAGGAGAAATCGAGGTTTTGATTTTTTTGAGGTATGATATTTTCCCTTTTGTTGCAGGATTCAATCGCGATTTTGACCATGTATGTTGGAATATTCATAGAACCAGTGGGTTCTTTATCGTATCATGTATGTAGGTGTGATTGTGTTTGTTGAGGATATCAAACTTCTGGAAGAAAGAATCTAGTGAAATAGCATCTAATTATGGTATGGTAGACATGCTTAAATCTCAGGGGCTATTACATCTGAATATATAAAACATGAATAAGATTGGTAAGGAATGTGATAAGGGAATTAACACAAATGAGCAGATGGAATAGTCTGTATCTACATACATTCGGTCTTATGCAGATTGGATCAGATTCCATACTTCATCAGGGTCATGCAAATCATATCATCAACTGATCAGAATGTAATTGATTCTTTGATATGTGAAAATTATAATGAACATCTTACAATCTATAAGAAACTGGGAACTGATAGGCAAACTGCTTGTAGTTCTGGTTCTTCAAGTAATCTATTTTATTATGGTCCTATATACCTTACGAGAGTGGTATTATGGGTGATCTTTGAAGTTACCTTTATAGACTACGATTCATTATAGATCCCTAATCATTTCTAAATAAGTGGAAAGAAGAATGTAGACGTTGGAGTGTATGTTTGAAAAATTTGAGTTTTCACTAGAAAGGTTTATTATTTAACTCTCTTCCATGATGTGTTTCAATACCTGTAAGTACCTATGTGTACAACTTCAAGTAGGCACATAACTTCCTGCAATTTCCATCGTCTAGTTGTGAAAGATGTGTGAGAACTGGACATCACTTTGCTGGATACCCTCACAGTTTGATTGTGACTAATAACCATGGATGATAGATTAATAACTATGGATGATAGATTGAACATGCCTTACCACACCATAGCGGGTGAATAGGTCATGTTAATGTCAGGTAACTTGAACTAGAGATGTATGCCAAAAATTGATGCAGACAGAAACACTGCAGTAAATGTCTTCTCATCTGAATCTTTTGCAACTGCATGAGAACCATATACTAATAGAAGTTACATCGCCTATCTATTTTAATTTTTGGGGAATAATCCTCCATAGCTGATGCATAATAAGTCTCCAGATATGTTTTTATTAGGCAAATTCGTGATGAAAGTAGAACCTTTCTTCCATGTAATTTATGATGTTCTTAGTGGGTTCTTTTCTAGCTCTATGAAACGTTTTGTTCACATATAGTAAGAACAATTTCTGCTAACTCATAAATTATTGCTAAGATTTCATCACAATATGCTACCATTCATACTGCCATTAATTGTTGTAATCTCTACAGACTTCTTCCTTAAACCAGAACCAACAATCAATGACTAATATAACCAAAGCGAATCATTGTTTAGTAATTTAAAATTTTAATCTGATCAGGAGACTATGAGAAACTATAGTTGGATAGAATTTTAATAAGGATATAATATTTGCTATGTATAATATTGGATCAAGGAACTACTCAAGTATTGTAAAAGATCATAGTAAGATCTCTTCGTCCAATCAGTAATTACATTGATTTAGAAATTCAAGAAGCTGTACAAGGAGTTATAACACCCCTACACCTACTCCAGTTATACGACACGGGCTGGATACCATTTTCAACATTTGATCTTGCAGACCTAAAAGCAACCTTGCCTGCATTAGTTGTATTGGGGTGATTATCATTTTAGTGAAGGAATTATCCATGGTGATCGGGTAGTGGAGTAGTTGCCGCCAAGGGAGGGGCATGCACCCTTGGGGCAACGTGTAATACACGTTTTGAGTAGTTGTGAGTTTTGTAGAATATGACTACACTATGTTTTTGAATGTTATCAAGTGTTATTTCATGGAAATATTGAATTGATAGTATTCACACTATACGTTTGACACAGTCAATAGATTCGCCTTGATGCAACGATTTCATTGAAACTTGTTTTGTATAAATAAGAGACCATCTTGAATATTTATGACTTTAAAAGGTTCTCTGGATTTTGTAGCACATCCAACGTAGTACCACATCTAGTAATCTGGAAGTATGGTAGTAGCTTATAAGTAGTAAAAGTCACTACTAGTATATGTCCCACAATGTTATAGATTTATACTCATTAGACCATAATCACATCATTAAAACTAATTAAGCGTGATTAGTACTAATTATCTGTCATTAGTGATAATTAAGTGTCATCATGGAACATGTGTCATTATACATTCAGGACAAGTGTCAATACACAAGAGTACCATGTGTCATCATTCTAAGACTAACATGTGTCCTAGTGTAGCCTCATACTTGTGCAACAAGTTCTCTCATGCATGAGCCATGCGCCATGGTGCATGAATGGCAAGTGTTTCCATGTATCTTCATGCATGTTAGAGAAGTAACATGTGTCTTAAAACCTCCCTTAGATGTTGACACATGTCACACATATAAAAGGGGTTGGAGGCCTATATATACCCATGACCTCCCCATTCTACTCACTTCATCCCACACCCTCTCACCATATTAGAGCCACAAGGCCATCGAGGTTGTTGGAGGAGCACGATAGGAGTCATGACGAAGCTTTGTCGATTACCAAGAGCACAATAGAAGCCGTAACGAAGTTCTGTCAGCCATTAAGCTATAGTACTCAATATAAGACGGATATAGGGGGTATTCACTAAAGAAGGTGATTCCGACTCGAGTTAGATAGCGATCAGGTGACGGATTATCAAGCGCTATTTTAGAGCAATAATCTTTAGCTTTTATGCATGGTTTGATAGCAAGTATGTAATCGTATTTTTTAAAGCTTTTACGCATGAATTGCAAGTACCATATAGTAGATATGAAATCAGGCATTTAGAAAGTATTTCAAATGTCGTTTCAAGTGTTCTATCATGATAGCACGTTTTCAAACAAATGATTCTTTGTGGAACACGAAACATAAGTTTCACAACATAGATTTGAGCTTTATATAAAAGAAACATGTTGGAACGTTCACAATGCAATATATATCGGTTTTCAAGTTCTTAATAGTTTCCAGTTTTAAAAATATGCATGATATGTCAGATTGTTTTATGTTCATGAATTAGCTGTTATGAACTTGAATTAGCAAGAGTATGGATTATTAGTGGCAAGAAAAGAATCAGAATCAGAAAGTAAGCACCACAGTTGCTATTTTATACAATTCATGAACTAGCCATTAGATATGGTGATGTCATTAGATATGATCCTAAAACAACCATTAGATATGGCAAACCATTAGATATGGTATCAAGAGGACTTTGGGTCCGCATTATGTATATATATAGGCTTTGGGCTATATGCAGGGTGCTTTTGGTCTTTGGAACCATCTGCGCGTATGACTTAGCTTTATTTCAACGTTCATGAGCCAATAACTTAGCCACAATGGTGATTAATGCAAACATCTTGATAATGATAATTATGTTTCAGTTTATCTTCTTTTGAAGTTATTTCAGTGTTCAATTGCAAAACTAGCATGTTGTTAAGTGATTACTGTCATAAAGTCTCTTTCAAGCTATTTCAAATTATTTAGCAAAAATTTTTTGGTATGATGCTCATATTTCAACTTTTAGCTATATGTAAAAAGCTTGAGATCCTTTCACTGGGTCTAAGCTCATAAATGGGTTTAGACTCATCCCTTTATATTATAATTATGTACAGATCAACAGAATCATGGCCAGAAGGAGAAAGGACTGCTTATACACTAGAAGGAGATGGTTTTCGTTGTTTTTTTTTGTACTGTCTGTTGTTTTGTAAGGAGTTGTAATAGAACTTGTGTAAGACACTTCTTTGTATTGTGAACTTTTGATATCTCATGGTGTGGACATCGGTCTATGAGCTCTCTAAAGCGATCCCACACTTCATGGAATTGTTCGTTGGGGATCATTGTGAAATTGCTGATCACTGCTCTTGCTGCATTTGTCCGGCTGAGTGGATAGTATTTGTTCAAGTACTCTTTCCGGAGTTGCTCCCAAGTGTCCATGTACCTCTCCAAATGTTTCAGCCAATAAGCGCCTCTATCAACCAAAGAGAATGGGAAGGCTATCATTTTGATGGTATCCTCAGTCACAAACCTGTCATGGATTGTACTGCATATCATTTCAAATTCTTGCAGATGGAGGTGAGGTTCTTCAGTGGCCAGTCGTGAAACTTGGGCAGTAGCTGAATGGTATGTGGGCGAAGCTCGAAGTCACCATAGAATGGAGGGAGTCGGATCCATCGGTGTGTGAGGGATGCACCTGGGTTGTGTAATTGCCTCATGGTCCTCAGAGGCGGCCTCTCCTGGTTGGGTTCTCCTCTTTCGCCTGCTGCGTCTGGTATATCACCGCCCTCATTTCGTTCTTCTCGTCCCTCATGCATCTCCCTCATGATTTCACCCATGAACCATCCCTGGTCTCTGATCTGTCTCTGCATGGTTTCCAGGGAGGCTAATAGTGAATTGTTGATGGCATCTTGATCATATATGTATGGAGGTGGTCTCTGCTCATCTGGTTGTTACACTCTACCTTCCATTTCTAGGGTTTCTGCAAAGTCAAAAGAATCCATCTCTGGTGTCATCAAATGATCTGGACTCTGTTCTGCACTAAATTCTGACACCACTGGACTGATATAAGAAGAAGGGTTGTCGAGGGGGAACAGGGTGGACGTAAACTTGGGCTTGGAGAGTGGGTCTGGAGTCCCTGATGAATCCACATTTCATCATCTTTATTCTATAATTTTGGCCTAAAAAACCCTAGTAAATGCGTGTAAATATCATTAATTCCAGCATCTTAGCATTCATGCATGTGCATGTAAATAGTGTATAAAATACTGTAATTAAAGCTAAAATTATAGAATAAATAAAAGAAAAGAAAAAGAATAAAATATTGTAAATATTTTATGACCCGAAACCCCGAGACCTAGGCATCTTGATGACTAGGTCGACAAGGAATATAGTAGGGGGAGATAAGGGCCGAAATACAATAAAAACACCTTGTATTTCATTCATTCTTTATTCATTTTGGGAATTATTTTTTGTTCTACTTTTTATACCTCAAATATAGAAACTTTGAACATGAAAGTTGTAGATAATTAAAAATAAAAATACAAAATCAAGCTCACTCAAAATTAATACGCAGATAAAAAGTTATGGTCTGAATAAAATTCCAGAATCCCAACTTTCCAGACCCATATCTCACAAATAAAAGCTCCAAATGCATCAAACTCACCTTTACTTGTATATAATTTAAAATAAGTTATTTAATGGCGGTGGTTTCGCATTTGGCGGAGCTACGGTTTAAAATAAGCTATTTTTACCATTTTATATTTTTATAATTTTGTAAATATTACTTACAATATATTTGTATATTAAAATCAGAATAAAAAAACACAAATAAAATACAAAAAAATAAAATACTTGTAATATAATACACATGTATAATACATATATATATACCCATATAATACATACTTATATTTTATTAAATGTACAAAACACATCAGAAAAATAAAATAAAAATATG
This sequence comes from Ottelia alismoides, assembly GCA_037367405.1. Taxonomy (NCBI): domain Eukaryota; kingdom Viridiplantae; phylum Streptophyta; class Magnoliopsida; order Alismatales; family Hydrocharitaceae; genus Ottelia; species Ottelia alismoides. The sequence continues at coordinate 1,289,151 of JAZKJV010004389.1, forward strand.
TTTAAGTGTATAAAAATATTTTACAAATTTATAAAATAATAAACAAAAATAAGTAAATTAAAATCACAAAATAAAAATAAATTAAAAAAATATATAGATATATGTACATATATAGATCTAAAAAGACAACTTGTAAAATTAGAGCTTATAAAAATAATTAAAATTTTCCATAAAATAATTTATAAAATTATAAACAATTTTCATTTTATAATCTAAAATTAATAAAATCATTCTTTATTTTAAAATTAATTTCCAAATATTTTCCAGGGATTTTCCCGGTTGGTCCACGTGGACCAACCAGGAGACAGTCCAAGTTGACCTTGGTCAACTGGTTGTCCTAGCCCTGTCACTTTGTTAAAACATTGTTGTTGCCCCATTTCGCGATTTTTTGAGGTCAGCTCTTGCACCATTTCGCGTAACATGCTTCTTGACTTTTCTTCCTTGGCCATTCGTGATTCACGTCCAGGTGAATCCTTGGGTTCTGGATCGCTGTGCCAGCCGTTATGCCTCGTTTTTCCTCGCCACTCGTCAACCCCATATAAGCGTACCCCGACTTCGATTTGAATTTCAACCCCTCATTCTAGGTTTAGCTCCCAACTTTTGCACCTCGGAGCTCCAGGAAGGTGACAGCTTCCGTTGGAGGCCGTCAGGCTGGTAGAGCGAATCCCGAGGAGGCTCCACCACCTCCGGCGAAGTCCTTGGCCGTTGAGGTATATCCCTCCGGTGTTCAGTCATTGAGACAGTCTCTTTTCCCTTTATTTCTTTTGCATTTTCTTTGCCTTAATCGTAGGATCATTTCCCTTCTCGAAATTCTGCGTTTCCTCGATTGAATCACCCTCACGCTCACATCGCCGGAGCGCACCTCCAGTTACCACCGTGCACTGTCGCGTATCACACCATCTCCACATCCGCGGAGTCCAGGCACTTTGCCCTGGACCCTCTCATGCCTTTTTACAGGTCAAAGCTCGTTGACTCGAGCCTGGGAGCAATTTTGCACTTTACCGGAGTCCTCTGGAGTTCCCCAGCGCCGCCAACCTCCCTCGTGAACCTCGGCCATCGCCGAGCCCTTTTGAAGTTCCCAGGAGATAGCACCGACCATCAGGAGTCTCTAGCCCCCTTTTGAAGCCTAGAAGTTCGCCAGAGGATGAGCTAGAGCTCGGAGAAAGTCGCCTCGTCGGCGCTCCTCCGCTGTTCTTGCTCCCACCGCCGGAGCCGTTGGATCGAGGCCCAAGCCCCATGTTGATCGTGACCGTTGGATCAGCATCCGCTCCGCGCCGTCAGATCTGCGGGGATCTTCTAATCTAGGCCGTCCGAGCGAAGAGTCATTGCACAGTGAGGGCTCGCCACGTGGCAAGTGAGAAGCCTTCAACCGTCGGATCGCGCACGAGGCCTTTGGCCTGAGTATTTTGCACTGTTAACCCTGGCCATTTTTGTATTTAATATTTAGTATTAAAACTTTCATCTGCCGTTGTAATAGTTTGTACTATTTACAGTCAAGCCCCCGTACTTTCCATCGTTTACAAACAGGTCCTCGGCCACGTCATCTCACGTGACTAGTACACGTGAGGCGTGGGGTATTTTGCAGAGGACCCCTCGTGGGTTTGGGTATTTCGTTTCAGTCCAGGAATTTTGACATTAAGTGTAATATTTTTGGGTAAATTGCATATCATCCCCTGGAGTTTTGTGTTTTGCACTTAAGTCCCTCCTAGGCACGTACCAGTCACGCGTAGGGTTGGGAAATTTGCACTCGTGCCCTAGCGGTTTTGTTTATTTGTATTAACTCTTGGAAATCAATTTATTTTATATTTTGCGTGAAAATTGCACTTTGGCCCCTGTATTTCTTGCTATTTGCACTTATGCCCCTACTAGTTGTGTGATTTTTATTAGTTGTTTGCATTTATTTCACGCATCATATTAACTCGAAAAATTACCAAATATATCATAGGCTCATGTTTGCTTGTTCCTTCACGCCATATTTTTGCATTGAATTTTTATTGCATTTTCATAGTTATTAAAATTCAAAAACATGCATTTTTGCTACTGTTTACATTAGAAAATACCAAAAAATTATCAAAACTTTTTGAAAAAATCAAAAAAATTCTATATTGTGTGTTTTAGTGTCTTTTAGTGTCAGTCCAAAAATCATTAAAAATTTCAAAATAAAATCCTTAAAAAATAGAAAACCCCTAAAACTTCATAAAAATCTAAATAATCCTAGAAAAAACCTAAAAATGCAAACTCAGGTTCTGTAGTTTCCTTATTTTATTTCCTTTATTATAAAACTAATTTAAGGAATTTTGGGTACTTTTTAGTATTTTTCATCCTCATTTTGATTTCGGCCAGTAGTCTAGGTCACTGTTTTCTTGTATTTTGGGCCTTTAAAAATACCAAAAATATTCAGAAAAGTTTCCAAAAATCACAAAAATATTATACAAACATAAAAAGACTAAAAACATTTGATTTCCTGATTTTTCCTTATTTTTTCCCTTATTTTTATAAATACCTTATCCCCTCTTTCTTATATTGTATATATATTCTATTGATGAAAAAAGAAAATATAAAAAATATAAAATATAAGAAGAAAACATGAAATCAGAAAAATTAAAAATCAAAATATAAAACTAAAAAATAAAAAATTAAATTATAAAATTAAAAACCTACAAACATTGGCATATTTGTAGACACTTGATCACATATCACACTTTGCACTTTGCTAGATCTATCCTGCTTGCTCCCTGAGTTCGACACTCTACACACTTGCACACTATAACATTTTTGTAGAATTAAAATAAATTTGACTCCACAGTTGTTTCTCACTGTTTGATTTATTGTTGTGGGTTCATTGTTGACTTTAGTTCGGATTTCTGAGTGGTCGATGCATCAACTGAGTTTCCTCCTAGTGTGGAACTTAAGACCACCGATTTTCAGCTAAATCAAATGGCGTCGTTGCCGGGGAGCAACATCGTATAGATCTTGTTTTTGAGTGATTGTGTTTGATTGTTTACATTATTGCTCTATTTGATCTCCCTATTTTTGATATATCTTATTGAGCTATCTGACCATTTTCTTTCTTGTCTTCTTGCTAGGGACCGCGTATCGAGGAGGATCGCCTAGGGGATCTTGTGCATCCTTGGGAGGCGGAGTCGGCTATTCTAGCCTAGCCGGCGAGAGAGAGCAGGAGGAGTGAGAGAGAGAGAATAGCTAGTGGTTTTCATTTTTTGAGAGAGAGACATTTATAATTTGTAATAATACAGGTACATTGGACTTCAGACACTCGGGCCTAATTTCCAAGTGTTTGTACACTTGGGGGCTCACCACGGTTTTCATCGGTTTTCTCGCTTGTCATTTTCCGGATTTGTTTTATTTTTCTTTTCTTTTATGGAATTAGCCCTTAGTCTTTAGGCTTGCTTGATCGAGTAAATTATGTCCAAACACCCTAATAACTATTGCATGTACCTATAGTGTATTTTGGACTTAGTTAAAACTCTAAATAGTCGCTTGATCATCTTCAAGCCTTCGTGTCGCAAGCCCACCCTGCCAAGCGCTGATCCTGGACTCGATGTGTCGAGAGGAGGAGGGGTGAGCCTAGACCGGACTCTTGGATTGAGGATTGGTGACCGACTTGTGGTTCTTCACGCTAGCAATTGCCTGCTTAGGGAGATTTCCGTATGCATATCAGCATATAGCATAGGTTTACAAATTCCTGTTTTGCATCCTGCATGGAGAGAGCTGGAGGCGTTGTAAGTCTTCTATCTTAGCATTCATCATTTAGGCACAAAGGTGAGATTTCCATCTTGGTGCCACCTTGCATTGCAATTCCGACTCTTTTCCCTCTATTTTTGTATCAAATAGGAATCAAAGAAAATGCTACATTAGGCGCTTGTTTGAATTGACTCAAAGCAAGTGATAACACCAAAAAATTAAAAAAGAGACTGCTAAGAAAACTTGACCTATAATTGGATAATTGGACTCATTGCTTGGGGTGAGTAATACCCTCACTTGTATTCACGTTGCATGGGAAGGTCTCCTTCCAAGTGAGAAGAGCGGCTTCATAAGGATTAGATCCCAAAACCCAGTCTGTGGCTGACTTGTGTATCGCCTAGATTTCCAAAGTATTGGCGCTACTATCGTACGTAGACGAGTAGGGCTTGGTCGCCATTGATGACTCTCTATTGTGTAGAGCATCGACCTTGTCCGAAGTATTGAGCATAGGTCGCACCTTCATGGGGGTGTCTGTCTCATCGTCTTGCATCCGAGTAGGATCTTGCACGCTCACGGCTGATTCCGTTGCGAGCGAGATCCGAAGTATCAGTTTTGCCTATCGGCTTCCTCCCTCTTTTCTTTGGCTGAGTAGGGATCCAGGAAGGGTTACAAGGACTTTAAAAAGCACATACTACAGGTTACACAGGAGGAGGACAAGTACGGGATTCTTTTCCGGCAGTACTCTCTCCTATAGGCATAGCGCTCTAAGGACTCGTTGAAAGATAACTGCCTGAATTCAATCTAAAAACTACAAAGATAAAAGTCAAACCTTCACGGCTTCATGTGTTGAGTTTGTGAACCCCTTGTTTTGTATTTGATTTGCTAGTTGCAGTAAGGTTAAGATCAAAAACACCGCACAATTGTGCGCAATTTTGCCCACCTTCCCCCACTTCTTGTTTATTCCTCAACCTTGCTCTTCTCAAATAATCACGATAATAGGAAGGAGATCTCTTAGGCCATCTCTGGTGGCACCGCTATCCAGCACTCCTCCCTATTCATCTAGGACCACCTCAGAGAGTCCAGAACCACTCTCTGAGCCTGAGTTCACTTCCACCATGTTCCCCCTCGACCACCCTTCTTCTTCCATAAGTCCAAGAGTGTCAGAGTTTAGTGCATCACAGAGCTCGAAATATTTGACGACACCTGAGATGGGTTCTTTTGCCATTTCAGAGAATCCAGCTATGGCAGATAGAGAACAACACCTAGATGAGCATGAGCACCCTCCATTCTTGTACGATCAAGCTGCCATCAACAATTCATTATCAGCATCCCTGGAGACTATGCAGAGACAGATTAGAGACTAGGGAGAATTCATGGGTGACCTCATGAGGGAGATCGCGCGGATACGAGAAGGACGTAAAGACAGACCTGGGGGCGGAGGCGGTGATATACCAGTAGTGATATGCGAGGGAGGAGAACCTAATCAGGAGTGGCCGCCACAGACAATCATGAGAGAATTGCATAATCCAACAACATCCCTCACTCATCGATGGATCAGACTCCCTCCCATCCATGGAGACTTCGAGCTTCGCCCACACACTATTCAGCTACTGCCTAAATTTTATGAGCCACACCTCCATCTACAAGAATTTGAAATGATCTGCAGTACAATTCATGATAGGCTGGTGACTGAGTACACCATCAAGATGATAGCCTTCCCATTTTCTTTGGTTGATAGAGTCGCTTACTGGCTGAAACATTTGGGGAGGTTCGTCGACACTTGGGCAGAACTCCGGACCGCATACTTGAACAAGTATTATCCGCTCGGTCGGACTAACGTAGCACGAGCTATGATCAGTAACTTCATAATGATCCCGAATGAACAATTCCATGAGGCTTGGGATCGCTTCAGAGAGCTCATCGACCGGTGTTCACATCATGACATATCCAAGCCCAACTTAGTTCAGAGTTTTTTCTGTGGGCTGACACCGTAGCTGCAGGGGCTAGTAAATGCCTCTTGTGGTGGGTCCTATTTCTCCAAGGGTGAAGACGATGTTTGGGCCATCAATGAAGAGATGGAAGAGAAATCGACAGTCATGGCCTAAGCCCGAGTCTACACACTCCAAAAGCCCCCCCAAGGAGCAGGATCATTTCAGAGGATCGCCCGCATCGATGCCAGTCCTTATACTCCATCGGTAACCACAGCTCAAGTTGAATCAGCCGCAGCCGACATGGGCATCATTAGTGAGAAGTTGGACCATCTCGAGATTCTCGAGAAAAAGCATATGCAAGTACTGACCCAAATGGACCAGATGACCAAGACCATGAGTGACCTGAAGATGCAGATTCTTTGCGTCCAGGAGGCATAAATGTCTACTCAGCAGCCTCCCAGGTCACGCGCTGATCCCAGCAGTAGCAGCTCAACCCAGCCCTCCGCTTTGCACCGTCAGGTCAACCACATTCAGGCAGAGCTGGTTCCGTTGCTACAGTACTACCCATCGCAGCCACCATCTCAGGACACTCAGATGGTGGTCTATCAGCCGGATCAGCCACTGGCAGTTCTACCTCCACCATCCTTCGAGCAGGAGCCATTGATGGAAGTCAATGGGATATGGTATGACCAGTATCCACAGCCAGTCGGGATTCGACGTGATCACCCAGGATTCCGATGGACCACCGGAGGGACCTCTTCCCAGCAGCAGCCTTTGGCTCAGGGATATCAGAACAGCCAGCAGCAGCTGCAGCCCCAGTATGCCCACCAGCAGAACCAGCATGGTCCTCGTCCCGCCTATCAGGGACAGTAGTGGAGGCAGCGTCAGTAGCCTCACTAGACATACTCCCATCCTCCCCAATACCAGCAGCAGCAACAACCTCATTTCCAGCAGGGAAACACTTCCGATTCTTAGGCTCCCACCTTTGAGAATCCAGCTCTAGATGACCTTGCTCGCTTGCTTTCTGAACAACGAGCATCCTTTCGGCAGGAAATGGATAAGTTCCGGCAGGAGATGAGGGATATTATCACGGGCAAAGCCTCCATACCAGCTCAGATTGAGCCAAATCCGAACAATCTAAAAGGGAAGTCTGAGCAGGTATAGTTCACAGAGGATACCTCTCCGAGTGATTATTTGAGTGACACGTCTTCTTTGTATGATGCTGATTTTGTGACTACTAGGAGCGGTAGGATGCCAGCCGGTGGCACCTCATCTGAGAGACAACCACACGAGGAACCACGAGCGCCAGATGAGCAGAGTAGCAGTGCTGATGCTGCTGAGGATGTTGATGACGGTGGTGCTGATGCCACCAAAGATGGAGATCCAGACGACGGTACTGAGGCTGTCGTAATACCCGATGTAGACGGTGGTGCTGAAGCCAACATTTTTGATGCAGAACCAGAGCGTGGTGCTGATTCCACGAAGACAGATGTCGTTGGTGGTACTGAGGCCACTACTTCCACTTTTGTTGAGCTCCCACATGTAGTGTTGCCACCTTTTGTATCTAAGGACTGTGGTAACAAAAAGACCCAAAAAATGAATAAAGGAAAGGTTTCTGTTTACACTTCAAATCCATATGTGTTGAATGATGATCATGGTATGGATTCTATTCCTTCACAGGCACAGGAACCTATCCCTAGTCCTCCATCTGCAGAGGCCCCTACCATCCCCTTCCTTGAAGCACTCCGCTTGGCAAAGGGGAATAAAAGAGAAAATCCCAAAAAGACCCAACATGTAGAGTTCAACAACCAGATGATTGACAGATTCCAGATTCAGCTGACTCTACAGGAAGCACTTGAGCACATCCCCCTCTTCAAAAAGAACTTGAAGGAGAAAACTATAGTCCACGAGAAGAGGAGGAACCACAGAGATCAGATCCATGTGCTCACTCATTATACTTGCTGCACCATTCAGAACCGATTGCCAGCCAAGAGACCTGATGCAGGAGCTCCCTATGTCAGATGCGAGATTCAGGAGCAGCAATTTGATCATACTCTATTAGACAATGGCTCTTCTATTAACCTTCTTCCGACAGCCTTACTCGACCGATTCGAGTTTGGTCCTCTTCTTAGGAGCAGGACAATCCTTCAGTTTGATGATAGGTCGACTAAGAGGCCGAAGGGGTTGTTGAGAGATGTGGTCGTTACCATTCAGGGCCTGAAATTCTCCGTGGACTTTGTTGTATTGTACATGGAGATCCCTGAGTTGGTAACCGATGCCCCCATCATACTTGGACGCCCATTCTTGGCCACAACCAAGGAGGTGACCGATCATGATAGTGGGAAGGTATGTTTTTGCGTAGAGGGCGAAATCATACAAATAGAGACAATCGAGGAGACCAGAGCAAGAGAATATGCATGCTCAGAGCAGTCCAGCGAAGCCGCGCAGATGACAGAGGACATGCTAGACATCCACCAAGAGTGCGATTTTGTGATGACAGATGATGAATCCAATTGGACAGATCCCGTAGCACAGAACCTCGCCTTCCCTACAGATTCACCATACTTACAACTTATGGCAGTTGAGAGCCTGAAGAGCACACCCCTAGACGAGGATACATTTGAGGCTGACAGTTGTGGGACGAGTGGTGATGCTGATTTTCATTCTTGTTCATCAAGTTCAGATCCCTCGGATTCAGACATTGATTGGGATGATTTTGATGATTATTTGTCATGTCTGATTCCTTCTGAGCCGACAGCTGGGACGAAGTGCGAGCCAGTACAGTTCATAGATGATTCAGCAGGGCTCCCTTCGTCAGATGTTCATTCGCAGCGAGAGTTCTCCCATGCAGACCTGGTAGCGTTTTCACTAACATATCAAAAGCCAGATCTGCCACCTCCCAGTTGTCCAAGACTGAAACCCTTGCCGCAGTCGTTGAAGTACATATTCCTTACAGGCGAGCCAGATATGCACCCAGTCATTATCTCAGCAGGTTTGACTGGAGAACAAGAATCTCGTCTGATGGAGGTTCTTGAACAAAACCGCAAGGCAATAGGATGGAGTATAGCTGATCTCCAGGGGATTAGTCCGGCTCTGTGCTCACACCACATCTATCTTAAGGAGGATGCTAGGCCGTCGCGTGAGTTCCAGCGACGGCTGAACCCGAATCTTTGAGACGTGGTCATGAAAGAAATATCGAAGTGGTGGAGGGTCGATTTTATCTACCCCATCTCCGACTCAAAGTGGGTTAGTCCATTACATGTGGTACCCGAGAAGACGGGTATCACTACAGTTGTGAGTGAGTCCGGAGAGGAGATCGCTACCCGAGTACCCACTTCTTGGAGGGTCTGTGCGGACTACAGACGACTGAATCAAGCCACCAAGAAGGATCATTTCCTGATACCATTCATTGATCAGATTATCGAGAGGCTAGCTGGGAAGAGTCATTACTGTTTTCTTGTCGAGTACTCCGATTACAATCAAGTGGCCATTGCACCCGAAGACCAGGAGAAAACGACATTCACTTGTCCGTTTGGGACTTATGTTTTCAGACGGATGCCCATTGTTTGTGTAACGCCCCGGCGACATTCCAAAGGTGCATGTTGTCCATTTTCTCGGACATGGTGGGTGACTGTTTAGAGGTCTTCATGGATGACTTCTCGGTCTATGGCGATGGGTTTGATGCTTATCTTGACTGCCTAGACCGTGTACTTCAGCGCTGCATTGAGGTTAATATTGTCTTGTCTTGGGAGAAGAGTCACTTTATGGTGACTCAAGGGACGGTCCTTGGTCATATCATCTTCAACAGGGGCATGGAGATCAATCCAGCCAAGGTGGATATCATTAGAAAACTCAATCCACCGTCCAATCTGCGTCAAATGCGGTCTTTTCTGGAGCATGTCGGTTTCTACCGACGGTTCATTCAGGACTTCAGTCGTATTGCCCGACCGCTTACTGATTTGCTGACAAAGGACACCGAGTTCATTATCGATGATAAGTGTCTTGCGTCCTTTGAGACTCTCAAGAGTATGGTTGTCACGGATCCTGTCCTTCAGCCACCCGATTGGTCTCTCCCATTCGAGATCATGACGAATGCTTCCGATTTTGCCGTGGAGCTGTGCTTGGACAGAGGAGGGATGGTTTGTCGTTTGCCATTCATTATGCCAGCCAGACTTTGGTTGCCGCTCAACGGAATTATACTGTGACAGAGAAGGAGATGCTGGCCGTAGTTTTTGCATTGGATATATATAGATCGTATATTCTCGGATCTAGAGTGACTATCTTTACCGATCACACCGCCATCCGAAACTTAATGGCCAAGAAGGATGCCAAAACTCGCCTTATCAGATGGATCCTTCTGCTCCAGGAATTTGATATTGAAATTAAGGATAAGCCTGGAGTTAAGAATGTGGTGGCGGATCACCTCTCCCGCTTGGAGAACCTTGATGAATCTGAGCCCAGTGCACCTGTTTCTGAGACATTCCCAAATGAGGTGATCTTGGATATCGCCTCGCTCCCATGGTACGTCGACATTGTGAACTATCTTGTTGCCAAGATGGTTCTACAAGGTTGGCCCAGGCAGAAACTCGAGACCTTCCTGGAGAAGGCCAAGTTTTACCATTTGGAGGATCCCGTCCTTTATCATGAAGGAGGGGATAACATCTGTAGGAGGTGCACTCCTCAAGATGAGCAGCATAGCGTCCTCACATACTGCCACAAGCATGAGGTAGGAGGACATCATTCTGGGAGACGGACAGCACAAAATGTGCTTCAATCCGGCCTTTGGTGGCCTACTCTCTTCAAGGATTCAGATGAGTTCGTGAAGAGATGTATTGACTGTCAGAAGATGGGTACTTGCGGACAGAGAGACATGATGCCCATGCAACTCATTCACTTTTGTGAGGTTTTTGACGCATGGGGTATTGATTTCATGGGACCATTTCCTAAGAGTCGGGGGTTTGAGCACATTTTGCTCGCTGTGGATTATGTCAGCTGATGGGTTGAGGCCATCCTCGTCCGAGCCGCAGATGCTAAGATTGTGTGTCGATATTTGAGGAAAAATATCATTTCACGGTTCGGGGGTACCTAGAGTCTTGATTTCAGACGGGGGGTCTCACTTTATCAATGACAAGGTTAGGGCCCTCGTAGACGAGTTCGGCATTGACCATCGTGTTGCCACGCGATATCACCCTCAGACTAATGGTCTTGCCGAAGTATCGAATAGGGAGATCAAGACTATCTTACAGAAGGTTGTCCGCCCAGACCGAAAGGATTGGTCACAGCTTTTGGACTCGGTCTTGTGGGCCTATCGGACTTCCTTCATGAATCCATTAGGGACATCTCCCTTTCGTCTCGTCTATGGCAAGCCGTGCCATCTACCAGTGGAGATCAAACACAAGTCACTTTGGGCAGTCACTGAGTTATTATTGGATCCCGAGAGTATAGGAGAATAGAGGAAAGCAGAGTTGGCAGCCCTAGAGGAGTTGAGAGATACATCCTTTTCTAGCAGCCTACAGTACAAGGAAAAAGTGAAGACATGGCACGATTCTCACATCAGCCATAAACAGTTTGTGCCCGATCAGCATATATGGTTGTTTGATTCCAGGCTGAAATTATTTCCAGGAAAATTACAGAGCAAGTGGAAAGGTCCATATGTGGTCAGGAAGGTACATGACAATGGTAGCATTGATATATCCGAGCCGTCATCTTCATCTACCTTCCGTGTTAACGGTCAGTGCCTGAAGCTATATCTAGACCATGATCCGCCGACCGTTGACATTGCCCCCATTCTCCTGGTATGAGATGTGTTCTTTGTCTCATATCATTTACATCTCATACATGGTGATCACTCCTATCTTCTGCTGTACGGATCCATATGTCCATATCATTCTTTCATCTATTGATATCTTTTCTTCTTTTCTTCTTTTCTTCTTTTCATTTTCTATTTTCTTTATCTATTAAAAAGGTGTCACCCCTTGTTGACAGTCTTCTATACTTAAGACGTACTTTGTCCTAAGTATAGGGGGTGTGCACCCCAAGTTTCTCCATTCTTTGATCATCTCCATTGTCTCCTCTTTGTCTATACTTAGGGATATCTTACCCTAAGTATAGGGGGAGACAGTCTGAGTGCGATCTGTTCATTCCCACCCTTGACCCTCCCTGCGTTGTGTACAGACTGATATACTTAGGATTATTTGATCCTAAGTATAGGGGGACGGTCAACTTCTCCTTTGTTCATTCATTCCTTTTTTATTTATTCTTTAGACGTGCCTATACTTAGTACGAGTTATGTCTTCTCTTTTATCTCTGATCTATGAGGACATAGCTCAAGCTAAGCATAGGGGGGTCGTATATACTATGTACATACGTTAGCCATAACTCGTACTTTCGTATTTTCTTAATAAATATGGCTAATAATTCTTTAAAATTCATTAAAAACCGCAATAAAAAGTTATGATTATTCCTCAAATTCTTTTTGTATTTACTTATTAATAAATCAGGTGGAAATGTTTTTTTTGTAAAATGTTTGAAAAATAGTTTGAGAATCTTTGTGAAAATATTTTGAAAACTATTTTGAAAATGTTATGTTACATGTTTTCAACCTTTGTAAAAATATTTTGTTTGAAAAATTTATTTTCTTTGTGTGAAATAAAATGTTCGAAAAATGATTTGCAAATGATTTGAAAAGTGGTTGTAAAAATATTTTGAAAAATCTATATATACTGTTTGAAAAACCTTTGCAAAATGATTTTCAAATGTCTGTACAAGTTTGTAAAATTGTTTGTAAAAAGTATTTTGGATTATAGTTTTCAAAATTGTTTGAAAAACATGTGTCAAATAAATTTGAGGAATATATATATACATCTCACCAAAATCTGCTATATATACCTATAAAATTGACCACTTACCCTTGTAAATTCTTAAAATCCACTTCTTGTAGATATAAGAAGCACTCCTGTGTAAATATTTTAACCTAGTTTTTATCCAAAATCTTGTTGCTTTCAAAAATTCCAAAAACATTTGCAAAATAAAAAAAAATCCAAAAACATTTGAAAAATCTTTTTGAAAAATACAAAAAAATGCATATGCATCATCATCATCTTTTTAAAATTCCATAAAAAGTTCAAAACTTTGAAAATTGCATCACAAAAATAATTTCCGCATTCTGTATATCATTTGCATAGCATTCGCATTTTTTGGATTGAGTTTGATAGTTGAACAAGTCTAAACAAAATCCGGAGATTGGAGCTTGATTGGACCTTAAAATCTACCTACTTAATAAGAACCTTATATGAACTGGATTTGAGGTACTTCAGGTCTAGTTGACTTAATTCTTTGAGGATTATGAGACTTGGTTCAATGGATTCTTGACTGCCTAAGAAGAGTATTTCGGAACACACGCATGACTCTTGTTGATAATGACCTAACTTGGACACCTGCACCTTTCACATGGCTCAACTCAGTTGGAGTGGTGAGGGGATTGGATTTGCAGGTATGATACGCACACAAGTGGAAACACTTGTCCTCCTCTAGGGAGGGAAGTGCACCCCAACCCATCCAGTGATGAGGAATTCTAAAGACAAGAGAGTGTGGGTTGCAATAAAGCTTCAAAAGAGGGATAGTCTACTGGCTCAAGAGGAAAAACTCCCTATGTAAATGCTGTTGTATATAGTACTTCAAAAAAATGGTCAGGCATGTACAAAAATAAATGCCTGCAAAGTATGTGAATATGTTGTAAAGTCAATAAGCAAGCTTGAGTTCCAAAGTCAAAGCATGTGAGCCTGCAACTGGATGACTCAACTACACTGGTCCTGCATCCTAGGATAGGTAGCTACACTGGCTACCGTCCATTCTTCTCTTCACCTCCTCTTCTTGAGCTGGTTGCCACTTGAACTTAGAAGGGAATACCCCGCTCCTCGAGGATGGAGTTAATGGATTGGGGAATCATTGGATTGTCATGCTGGAGAAGTTAGTTTCTTTGTCATTCTAGTTGGGGAGAGCCACTATCACTTACACTGTACGAGTCAGATTCATAGTCGTAAGGGTTTGGTATGAGTTGAGATATTTCTGACCTGGCTATTGAGGAGACATGGACAGAGTTTGGGATTCTCAGGGATTGTTGGATTTCAAATTCGGTTCTCATTAAGGTTCCGCCCGCACTAAAACTCCAAAGGTCTGACTTAAGCTCCAAACTTTGATTTTGTAAAGACAAGTTTGACAATCAAGTTTAGTCCATCTTTCTTCTTTTTCTTTTCTTAGTTTTTCTTTTCTGTACTTATTGCATAAGTGTTTGCTAGGGACTAGCAAAGATAAAGTATAGGGGGGGTGATGAATCCACATTTCATCATCTTTATTCTATCATTTTGTCCTAAAAAACCCTAGTAAATGCGTGTAAATATCATTAATTCTAGCATCTTAGCATTCATGCATGTGCATGTAAATAGTGTATACAATACTGCAATTAAAGTCAAAATTATAGAATAAATAAAAGAAAAGAAAAAGAATAAAATATTGTAAATATTTTATGACCCTAAACCCTGAGACCTAAGCATCTCGATGACTAGGTCGACAAGGAACAAAATATGGGGAGATAAGGGACGAAATACAATAAAAACACCTTGTATTTCATTCATTCTTTATTCATTTTGGGACCTATTTTTGGTTCCACTTTTTGTACCTCAAATAAAGAAACTTTGAACATGAAAGTTGTAGATAAATAAAAAAATATAAAATTGAGTTCACTCAAAATAATACACAGATAAAAAGTTATGGTCTGAATAAAATTCCAGAATCCCAACTTTCCAGACCCTTATCTCACAAATAAAAACTCCAAATGCATCAAACTCACATTTAATTGTATATAATTTAAAATAAGTTATTTAATGGCGGTGGTTTCGCATTTGGCGGAGCTACGGTTTAAAATAAGTTATTTTTACTATTTTATGTTTTTATAATTTTGTAAATATTACTTATAGTATATATGTATATAAAATAAGAATAAAAAACACAAATAAAATACAAAAAAATAAAATACTTGTAATATAATACACATGTATAATATTATAAATATACCTATATAATACATACTTATATTTTATTAAATGTACAAAACACTTCAGAAAAATAAAATAAAAATATGTTTAAGTGTATAAAAATATTTTACAAATTTATAAAATAATAAACAAAAATAAATAAATTAAAATCACAAAATAAAAACAAATTAATAAAATATATAAATATATGTACCTATATAGGTCTAAAAAGACAACTTGTAAAATTAGAACTCATAAAAATAATTAAAAATTTCCATAAAATAATTTATAAAATTATAAACATTTTTCATTTTATAATATAAAATTAATAAAATTATTCTTTATTTTAAAATTAATTTCCAAATATTTTCCAGGGATTTTTCCAGTTTGGTCCACGTGGACCAACCAGGAGACAGTCCAAGTTGACCTTGGTCAACTGGCTGTCCTAGCCCTGTCACTTTGTCAAAACATTGTTGTTGGCCCCATTTCACGATTTTTTCGAGGTCCTCTCTTGCACCATTTCGCGTAACATGCTTCTTGACATTTCTTCCTTGGCCATTGGTGATTCACGCCCAGGTGAATGCTTGGGTTCTGGATCATTGTGCCAGCCGCTGTGCCTCATTTTTCCTCGCTACTCGTCAACCCCATATAAGCATACCCTCGACTTCGATTTGAATTTGAACCCCTCATTCTAGGTTTAGCTCCCAACTTTTGCGCCCCAGAGCTCCAGGAAGGTGACAACATATGTTGGAGGCCGTCAGGATGGTAGAGCGAAGCTCGAGGAGGCTCCACCACCTCTGGCGAAGTCCTTTGCCGTTGAGGTATATCCCTCCGGTGTTCAACCGTTGAGGCAGTCTCTTTTCCCTTTATTTCTTTTTCATTTTCATCGCCTTAATCGTAGGATCATTTCCCCTCTCGAAATTCCGCGTTTCCTAGATTGAATCACCCTCACGCTCACATCGTCGGAGCGCACCTCGGGTACCACCGTGCACCGTCACGTATCGCACCATCTCCACATCCGCGGGGTCCAGGCACTTTGCCCTGGACCCTCTCACGCCTTTTTGCAGGTCAAAGCTCGTTGACTCGAGCTTGGGAGCAGTTTTGCACTTCGCCGGAGTCATCTGGAGCTCCCCAGCGCCGTCGACCTCCCTCGCGAACCTCGGCCGTCACCGAGCCCTTTTGAAGCTCCCAGGAGATAGAGCCGACCATCAGGAGTCTCTAGCCCCCTTTTGAAGCCCAGAAGTTTGCCGGAGGAGGAGCTAGAGCTCGGAGAAAGTCGCCTCGCCAGCGCTCCTTCGTTGTTCTTGCTCCCACCGTCGGAGCCGTTGGATCGAGGCCCGAGCCCCAAGTGGATCGTGACCATTGGATCAACACCTGCTCCACACCGTCAAATCTGCGGGGATCTTCTAATCTAGGTCGTCCGAGCGAAGAGTCATCGTGCAGCGAGGGCTCACCACGTGGCAAGTGAGAAGCCCTCAACCGTCGGATCGCGCACGAGGCCTTTGGCCTGGGTATTTTGCACTGTTAACCCTGGCCATTTTTGTATTTAATATTTAGTATTAAAACTTTCATCTGTCGTTGTAATAATTTGTACTATTTTTAGTCAAGCCCCTGTACTTTCCATTGTTTACAAACATGTCCTCGGCCACGTCACCTCACGTGACTGGTTCATGTGAGGCGCGGGGTATTTTGCAAGGGACCCCTCGTGGGTTTGGGTATTTCATTTCAATCCAGGAATTTTGACATTAAGTGTAATATTTTTGGGTAAATTGCATAACAGCCATTGGGGGTTTTGTGTTTTGCACATAGGTCCCTCCCAAGCACGTACCAGTCACGCGTAAGGTTGGGAAATTTGCACTTGTGCCCTAGTAGTTTTGTTTATTTGTATTAACTCCTGGAAATCGATTTATTAATTATATATTTTGTGTGAAAATTGCACTTTGGCCCCTGTATTTCCTGCTATTTGCACTTATGCCCCAGCTAGCTATGTGATTTTTATTGGGTATTTGCATTTATTTCACACATCATATTAACTTGAAAAATTACCAAAAAAATATCATAGGCTCTTGTTTGTTTGTTCATTCACGCCATATTTTTGCATTGAATTTTTATTGCATTTTCATAGTTGTTAAAAATAAAAAACATGCATTTTTGCTACTGTTTGCATTAGAAACTACCAAAAAAATATCAAAACTTTTTGAAAAAATTCCAAAAAAAATCTATTTTGTGTGTTTTATGTCTTTTAGTGTCAGTCCCAAAATCATTAAAAATTTCAAAACAAAAACCTTAAAAATTAGAAAACCCCTAAAAACTTCATAAAAATCTAAAAAATCCTAGAAAAATCTTTAAAATGCAAACTCAGGTTCTGTAGTTTCCTTATTTTATTTCCTTTATTTTAAAAATAATTTGAGGAATTTTAGGTATTATTTAGTATTTTTCATCCTCATTTTAATTTCGGCCAGTAGTTTAGTTCACTATTTTCTTGTATTTTGGCCTTTAAAATACCAAAATATTCAGAAAAGTTTCCAAAAATCACAAAAACATTATGAAAACATAAAAAGAATAAAACATTTGATTTCTTGATTTTTCCTTATTTTTTCCCTTATTTTTATAAATACCTTATCCCCTCTTTCTTATATTGTATATATATTCTATTATTGAAAAATAAAGAAAATATAAAAAAATATAAAATATAAAAAGAAAATATAAAATCAGTAAATTAAAAAATCAAAATATAAAACTATAAAATAAAAAAACTAAAATATAAAATTAAAAATCCACAAACATTGGCATACTTGTAGACACTTGATCACATATCACACTTTGCACTTTGCTAGATCTATCCTGCTTGCTCTCTGAGTTCGACACTCTACACACTTGCACACTATACACATTTTTGTAGAGTTAAAATAAATTTGACTCCACAGTTGTTTCTCATTGTTTGATTTATTGTTGTGGGTTCATTGTTGACTTTAGTTCGGATTTTTGAATGGTCGACGCATCGAGTGAGTTTCCGCCTTGTGTGGAACTTAAGACCACCAATTTTTGGCTAAATCAGTCCCCGAAGCCAACCTAGATGAATAGGGAGGAGTACTTGATAGCGGTGCCACCAGACGTAGCCTAAGGGATCTCCTTCCCATTATTTTGATCTTGGAAAAGGGCGGATGAGATCTGGAATGCAAACAAGATGTGAAAAACAAACCCCCTATTTACCTACGCAACTCTTGAGCTGATAACCGTGAAGGTTCGGTCTGTTATTTTGTCAAATTTTATTTGGTGATCAGTCAATCTATCAGAGCGTTAGAGTGAGCTGTTAGGAATGTATGAGTGAGATCTTTCCCGGCCAGTATGAACTGCGGACCGTAACTTGGTTGTTCCTGTTATTTCACTCTGCTAATAACATCGCGGTCCGCTTTACCGGTTACCAGAGAGATCCTCACTGGAGAACGACTAACCACGATCAGTAGTCAACCAGAATTTTAGGCGTGGCTATATCTTAGTGTCGGGTCACTCTCTCGCAGTAGATAAATCAAATAAGGAGGGGGTTACTCTCCCCAAGACAAAATTTTTGGTGGGATAAGTTTTAAGGTCAAGTTTGCATTAACAGTCCCAATTTTATGATTTTCACTTTTTAGTACTTTTCTGAAATGAAGAAAATGCCTAATGAATTTTTCGATCTCCTTGTTATTTTAAGTGCAATAAAATAGTGGAGGAAGTCGAAAAAGCCGATGTGCGGTCAAACACAATGATGCATGCAGAGATGTACCTTGCTCCAATACTCTCCATGCAGTGTAATCCGCGCATAAATTAAATAGAAAAAGCCGATGTGCGTACCTTGCTCCAACACTCTACATGCAGGGTGATCCACACATAAATTAAATAGAAAAATTAAACTACCTTTATGATGCAAGAAGAAATCATCCTTAGACAAGAATTTCTACACGAGAAGAACAGTAGCTAAATGGTCAACAAGAGGAGTCGAAGTCCGGTCTCTGATGCTGATCGGTGTCCGCCACAACGGATCCTGCTAGCGGTGTATATGGCCTCTAGTGGCACGTGACTCCTTAGGTGACCAAGATAGCCTTTTCTTTTGTGAGTTATTATTTAGGTCCACTTACAATCTATATGCACAAGCAAAATATTAGGTGTGTAGTCCTAATCAATTACGTCACAATCACAATAAAATCCCAGGTCTAGGGGCCAAAATCTACGTGAATAAAAATAAAAGAAAAGCGAAGAAAACAAAACCAGCGACAAAACTGCGAAAATAGAAGAGGTCCCCAAGGGAACAAACCCTCAAAAATTAGGCCCAAGTGTCCTGGAGAGTCCAAGTTATTACAAATTAAAGTGTCTCTCTCACTTCAAATTACACAAATAAGCAAATAAACAAAAATGCTCAAGATGGTGACTGTCTCCTCAAATCCTCCAAATCTCCTTTGATGCTAGGTCAGAAGTCACATTCTGCCTTCACGTGGGTGCACATGTGCCTTCAATATAGTGCCTCCCTCGATCAGCGGTACCTCGCACAAAGTACAAAGAGAGGGTGATTAGACAAGTCAAGCAATAATATCAAATGAGTAGAGCTCAAAAATAGGCAAATAATCACAATCAATAATGAATCTCAATCTAAACGTTGTTGCTCCCCGGCAACATCACCATTTGATGAAGCGAGAAATGTGAGGGTCTAAGATGCCTCTCACAAGGCGGAGGCAAAGTCGCTGTGGTGACCCTCGGTAAATCCCGACTACAATCAACAATTAACCCACAATATAATCAAACAATGAGAAACAAATGTGGAGTTAAAATTTATTATAACTCTAGAATAAGTATGTATAGTGTGCAAGTATGTGTAGAGTGACGAACTCAGGGAGCAAGCGGGATAGACAAGGCAATAGTGCTCAAAGAAAAATATGAAAGTGATCAAATTCCTTCAAGTGTTATTTTTGTGGGTTTTTAATTTTTTATATATTTTACTTTTTTTAATTGAAATTTTATATTTTGATTTTTAATTTCTGATTTTCTATTTTCTTTTTCTATTTTATATATTTTTATATTTCTTTTTCAATAATGGAGTGTATATACAATAAAGGAGAAAGGGATACACTATATAGAGAAAATAGGTAAAAATAAACAAAATTCAGGAAATAAAATCTTTTAGGGCTTTTTATTTTTTTCTAATGTTTTTATGATTTTTCTATATTTTTCCTATTTTTTTGATATTTTTAAAGTCAAAAATACTAGTAACCAGTTAATACAATATATATTCCAGACAAAAATATAGAAATAAAATAGCAAACAATAGTGAAAATTTTCAAAAATAATTTTTATAGAAAGATAATAATATAAGGAAATTTCAGAGACAAAAAACACTTTTTTTGGAGTTTTTATGACTTTTTTAGATTTTTGAAGATTTTCAGAATTTTACTATTTTTAAGAGTTTTCTTTTCTAAGTTTTAAGGATTTTTTGTCAGAAAATAAAGCACATTAAAATACATAGAATATATTTTTTGGGAATTTTTCAAGGGGTTTTAATATTTTTTTTGGTATTTTCTAATGCAAACAGTAACAAAAATGCTTGTTTTTTTATTTTTTATAAATATTAAAATGCAATAAAAATGCAAACTAAAAATATGGCGTCAAACTACAATGCAATAGGAGCTTAAGGTATTTTTTGATAATTTTTCAAGTTAAAATGATGCATGAAATAAATGCAAGCATCCGCGCAAAATTACAATACTAGCAAGGGCATAAACGTAAATACATAGAAGTCCAAGGGCCTACTTGCAATTTTTCCAAAAATATATAACAATAAACACAATTTTCTGGACTAAATATAAATACCCAAACACGGAGGAGGTTTTCTGCAAAATTTCCAAACTCACGCGCTAGGGACACGCGACCTGATAATGTATTTTTTGCAATTGGACAAAGTTCCAGGGGCTCACATGCAATTTTACCAAAATATTAACACTTAAATAAAAAGTTTATGGACTGAACTGAAATAAACAAACCCTAGGGGGTCCTATGCAAAATACCCACCAACCCACATGCACAGGTCACATGAGGTGATATGGACATGACCTAAATGCAAATATAAAAGTACAGGGGTCTAAATATAAATATCACAACAATATTTAAACTATGTCTGAAAGTTTAAGGACTAAAAATAAAATGCAAAATGGCCGGGGTCAAAGGTGTAAAATACCCACGGCCTGGCGATCCAACGGCTGACGTCCTTCACTTATCCACGTGGCGCTTCGGGGATGGCAGATGACGGTTCAGCGATGATCGACTGCAAATAGATCATCCAGGCTTGATCGAACGGTGGTAACGCGCGAGGATCCAACGGATGTCGAGCAATATGGTGCAGTGACTGGATCGGACGACGGAGTGGCGAGGGGGAAGAACAGGGAAGAACGCCGGCGGGGCGAACTTCCCCGAGCTGGATCTCGGATCTCCAGCGATGCTTCGGGCTCAAAATCGGTCGAAGAGCTCCTGGGAGGTCGCTCTATGTGCTGGAGGACTCCACTTCGTCGGAGGAGCTCAGAGGTGCTGGCGCGAAGGCGGCGGAGCTTCGAGCTCCAGGTACCTCCAGCGAAGTACACAAAATGGTCCTCAGGTGCTTTGAATGCGCTTTGACCTGCAAAAAGGGGTGAGAGGGTCTAGGGAAAACTGCCTGGACCCCGCGGAGGTGCGAAGGTGGTCGGATGAAGGCGAATCGGCGTCTTGGGTTTTCGGCCGGAGGTGCGCTCTGGCGTGGGGGTGAGACTGGGCGAGAGCGAACGGAAATCGAAGATCTAAAGGGAGAAATGATCCTACAGCTATGCGGAATAAAAAGCGAAAAGAAAAATAGGAGAAAAGGGAAGACCTCGATGGCCATAAGCCAAAGGAAGGTTACCTCGACGCCGGTGGTCAGCGGAGATGGTGGAGCCGCTTCAAGGCCTCCTCGACTCACCTGAAGGTATGGTTGCGGAGCTGTCAGCTCCAGCAACACGAGGCATGCCAAAGGGAGGAGGGTTGCTAGCCAAAAAGGGTTCAAACTGGAGCTCAAAGGTGGCCGGTCAGTTATGTACAAGGAGGTGGCGTCTCCTTCAAGCGAGGTCCACGCGGGAATGATGAAGATTTTGGAGGATTTTGGTGCTCGACGTGGATTAGTGATGATCAAGGAAGGAGTCCCAAGAAGGAATCGAGGCCCGAGGGAGAATGGATCGAGCTTCAAAAAGGGGAGAAATCGGGCAAAATATCGGTTGTCAGAAGGCTGGTAGGCCTCGGTCAGGGAGTTGACCGAGGTCAACCAACGACCGGCTATGGTTGGTCCACTTGGACCAACCAGGAAAATGCTGGTCAAAATTATTTGGAAATTCTAAATAAACTAGTAAATGAATTTATTAATTTTAGATTATAAAATAAAATATTCCTTATTTTATAAAGAATTTTCTGGTGTTTTTTATTTATTTTTATGAGGTATATAATTACAAGTTACCTTTTATGTCCTATATAGGTATATTCTTCTATATATTATAATAATTTATTTTTATTTTGTTTATTTAATTTTTTTATTTTGTTTAATATTTTATGAATTTATAAATATTTTTATACACTTAAATATATTTTTATTTGATTTTTCTGATGTATTTTGTACACTTAATAAAATATAAATAGTAATTCTATAGGTATATGTATAGGTATTTTACCTAGGTATGTGATATATACAAGTAATTTATTTTATGTTTTCTCTGAGTTTTTATTCTGATTTTAATATACACATTTATTATAAATTATATTTACAAAATTATAAAATTATAAAATTATGAATATAATGAATATAATAAAATGAATATTTTAATCTGTACAAGTATACAGTAGGGTTCCAAAACTCAACTTTCAAACCGTAGCTCCGCCAAATACGAAACCACCTTCATTAAATAGCTTATTTAAAATTATATACAATTAAAGTGATTTTGCTAGGTTTCGAGTTTTTATTTGAGAGATACTAGTCTGGGAAGATAGTGTTGGAAATGCGAGCCCACGGCGAGCCATTATGCAATAAATGTTATTGCAATTCACTCCTTAATCTGAAATAAAGAATACATAATTTGCATAATAGGTCCCTTAGTACAATTAGGGTTATGTACCATGGCCATCTTAATGATCATACAGCTGTTGATTCAATTATTGAACCATAGAGGCTGGTGCTTAGATGAATATCTAATGAGTTAGATTGAGGACTCATCAAGCACCGTCAAATGATTATTAAGAGATGATCTCCAGCCTGAGTAGGAGATGGCAATCCTATCTCATTTAGGTTGATATCTGACCGACCTCTTGATGCAGGTCCTCTGCATAGGAATAGAGATTCGGAGGTGTCGGATGAGTTAGGTCAAAGAGTTGACTTAACGAGATCGAGATAACCAAAGTCCTATATCGTATGCTCTCACGATACAGGCACACATCCTCTGACCGGAGACAGATGTGTTACTATATGTCTGAGTATGTACATTTGGCAGACCAATAGGTTGATGGCCTAATCAAGGTCTATACACCGGCGCGCTGGTGTGCATATAAGGGCATATGAGTAATACGATCTCTCAAAGGGATCATACAGGTTCACTACTGAACCGGAAGACATGAGCTCACTCATGAGATATTGGGAAGAATCAAATTCCGTGCGCACGGTCGTCTCGCTTTGGAAGCTTGACTGAATTTGTTGGTTTGATATATACTTTTGGAAAGTATATGATCAAGACCTAGGTATGATATATGCTTTTGGAAAGTATATGATCAATACCGACTCCCAATGATCGAATGAGAAACTTACTGATAAAACCCTGAAGTAGACAGTATAAAGTTGATCTAATACTTCGGGTTTAAATCTGAGTCTTCCAGTATGCAGGATGTACAGGTATTAGGAATACCTAAGGGTGATGTGATCATAAACGATTGTATAACCATGACGCTTCCATTCCTAGGGAGTGATGAAACGGGTCTGGATTTTAGTGACTCCTCTCAGTAGAGAAGAAATCTCATCTTAGTCCAAATGTTGGACATTGATCTGAATGTGATTCAGATTCAATGAGAAGATTAGATTTATGATCTTGATTTAATCAAGCATCTATGGGAGGCCCGAGATCTGGTTTTGAGATATGATCTCAATATCCATGTCACTATACGTGGAACAATACAATCGCCCTGTCCTTATCTCCAAGTATTCGCGGAGAAAGCGCATTATCCTTGAAAGAGTTCATGGATAATTCTATTGTTGATATATGTATCCGAGCATTGAGAAAATGGATAATTAAATGTGATTTAATTATCATGAATAATATGAATTTGATTCATATTATAAGGAGAGTTATCTTAGATAATTAAATGTGATTTGATTATCAAAGATGTAAATAATATGAATGTGATTCATATTATTTGAGCACATGAGAATAAGTTATCTAATATAATTAAATGTGATTTAATTATTATGGATAAGAATAATGTGGATAGTACTATCCAGTTATTCATAATATATTATAAATGTGATTTATAATGTATTAGAGAGAGTTAAATATAATTTATATTAGTAGATTAATTATTAATGTGTATTGGATACACATTGTCTAATTAATTGAAAATGTAAATTACATTTTGTTTTGGGTTGTGAATATGATTCACAATATTCCAATGTCAAGATTGCAATATTCCCAAATTTAATTGAGAATTATTTTGGTGAATAAAAATCCCAACAAATAGTTGTTGGAAAATAAGTAGAGAGAAAATCAAGGAGATATGCAATCTCATGGGAATCCATGAGATTGCCCTCCAAAGAGGAAGGTGTATCTCCCTTATTTTCTCTCTCTCTCTATTTGTGTGGTTTAATTTGGTATTATATTTATTTGATTTATCAAATATATTTAATCAAAATTAAATCACAAGTTGTTGGCTTTTACCAGCAACAATCTTGACCATTGGATTGTCATAAATCAATCTCATCCATTGATTTTATATGACACATGGATTGAGATCCATGGATCCCAAAACCCTATAAATAGAGAGGCATTCTTGACTCTTTTTTTACACATAATGCTTGAGAAGCATCTCTCTCTCCCTCTCTTTTTCTCTTTAGAGGTCAGCCCTCTCTCTCCCTCTCATGGCCGTCCACCATGGATGCCATGGAGAGGTTCTCCATCGCCGCGGCATCGTCGTTATGCTGCCCGTTCTTCTGTTCGTGGATCTCCGTCTCCTTCGGTGCGCCTCGCTCGTGAAGAAGATGTTGGATCTCGTGTGTCGAGATCAGGAGATCCGCCGCTTGGATCATCAACATGGATTGCGAGAAGCACGCGGTTCATCCCCGCGCTCGCAAGCGTCTCCTCCGTCGGATCGGACTTGAGACAGGAGGTCTCTTCGTTTAGAGACTCGATCGCAACCACGCTTCAAGAGGTAATCCTATTACTTGTTTGTGGTTTAGATGAAACGATCCGAGAAGTGTTCTTGGATCATGTGGTTTCGTCGTATAAATTTTTTTAAATTCTGCTGCATCGAGCAACTAGTCTGACTAGTCGCTCCTTGTCGTATTCGATACGACGCTCACGCTTCCGTGATGCGCTTGAGGATCTAACCATATCCTTCAAGTGGTATCAGAGCCTTAGGTCGACGGTTTCGAATAGTGATTCGTTAACCAAGGACGACTTGGGTTCGCTAAGGTCGCGAAAGTTTTTATCGCATTTGATTTCGCAGATCTGTTTAGTGTAATTTTTCGGCCATGTTTAAATTGTTTAAACACGAAAATAGCACTTGAATTTTGTTCCCCATTAAATAAGGAAACCATAGGATCTGAGTTTGCGTAAATCGGATTTCGTATGCTCTAGATATGGTAGTTTTAATGAACATGTATGCACTGTTGCGGGAACTGTGAATCTGAACGTGATTAAAATGTTAATTACTGTTTAGACTTGCCTCGAAATACGTGAAACATCACTTAGGTTCTGTCCTAAATCAAATTAGCAAACTTTAGAAATTGACTTTGCTTAATTTGGATTTAATATGATTGAGATATGCCAATTTTAGTAAGTAGGGGTCACTGCTGAAATTGCTTTCCTAATCTAGAACCAAGTGATTGTCAATTAGTGAAATTAATTGTTAATTTCGTGAAATAATCTTGAAAAATATTTGTGAAATATTGAAACATGATTATTTGCCTAATTGACTTGGCCCCAACCAATTAGTTGATTAGATTTGATCTAAACCATAATTGGAATTAAAATCATCAAACTTCTTGCTTGAATAGGACTTGGGAATTTGCCTAGCAAATTTCCTTAAAATCAAAATTGTTTTGATTACTATATGGTATAATTTCGGTTGAAGAACCGATGATCATCTCAAGTACAAAATAATCAATTTGGCATTATCCTTTCCCGAGGCGGATATGGTGTCTAGTCGGGGATCGCTGGGTCAGCGGGTTGCAACGTATGTGGTCCGCCCCACTCCCGCCGGTACTGGCCATGACAGCGGGTAGGGCCGGGATAATGTCCGAGGGATTATGATGTATTTTTCTAATTATTAAAATACGAATTAATACGTACTTTGAGAATAATATCATATATGTATATTCAAGCATAAAAAAATTAAGTTTGATTGATTAAATTGGATTGATAATTAATTTAATATGATTAAGTTAATTATATCCAATTGAGAATACTCTAATATGATTAGAGATAATAATTTCCTTGGAAGAATTAATTATATGAATGTGATTCATAGTAATTAATTAAATTTGAATAAGAGGTGGAGGATCACATAAGTGACATCCATGGTCTCTCGTCAAGGCGAAGGGTTTCCGTCGCCAGGGATTGTATATAGGAGACGCCTGTACGAAGTGACAACTCCTATATACAAGCGCATCTGGATCGGACTCTTTGCTTCTCGAAAGAGTAAGGCCGTATGCGTAGTGACCCCAATATCGGATCCTCATATTATTGGGGCGATATTGGATTGCGCATAGCGAGTTCTATTCCTGTTGACGGTTGGTTCAATTAACAACGGGTCAACATCACCTTAGGGGTGGTGGGCTCGGGTGTTAAAGACCGAATTGGGAAATGCAAGTTGGACTTGCAAGGCGGAATGTGTTCCCGCTTCTCTTCATTGGAGTTGCAGTTTCTCATATTATTGGGATGTAACAAAGATAAAGAGGAGATCCCAGATCTTGCTGAGATATAATGGTAAGTATATCTCTTACATTGAAAGTGATTAAGGGAATGAACTTTCAGTGTCTTTGACAAGGCAAGACAACTTTGATATAAAAACTCCTAAATCAAAGTATAATATGTGTATATATATAAATATATACCCTTATGCAAATTACTTATTTCAGATAATCCTTCATTAAACCACTCAATGTTATACTCATTAATAACCAGTAGAATATCATGGATTGGACCCTTGATCCAGATATTGTACTTGCGATTGGACACATAATGTATGTGGTTGCAATGTGCAAGATTCCTCATAATAATGAGAAGTGATAATTAAATAAGACAATAGGACTAAAACCCTAGGGTTTGTATGTCTCTATAAGTCTTGATCTTATCGAATGTACTTTTGAAGTGACATGTCGATGATGATCGTAATTATCAAATTAATCCTTATAAAATCAATAAAGATATTCTGGCATATATATGTGCTCTTGACATTTAATCATGAATGACATGGTTCTCTACATCATGTAGAATGGTAGCTCTATTAGAGATAATGTATTCAAATTGTTTGAATACCTACCTGAACCGATGCTTCAAAGAGTTTGGATGGATGTAGATAATGAGTGTCATCATTCTACTGTCTATACTCTACTCATTCATGAAGCTTCATAATATTCATATTATATGAACTTAAATGAAGCTTGTATAAATGTTGAAATACTCTTATATTGAATTTTTGATTTTAACATAAGAGATCCTTGGTTTTGAGCAAAGGTTGTTTTTAGACAAAGGGAGCGCAGTGGAAGCATGGGTTGGACCCAAGTAAGAGGTATAGTCAAAGAGTTGACTGTACTTCTGTGACTTCCATATGACATCCAAAGAGTTGGATGAATGCCAATACTGCAATAAGTTGATGTGTTGATAGTATGACTATCAAATCTGTCTAGAACCCTCAGAAAAGGACTCGGATGGAGCATCAGTATAATCTACATATAATCATTGATATTGACTTACTTATTTGATAAGATAAAGTCTAATAATTGTATCTCAAATTTTCTAATGACACTTGCAATTGGTTGCATATGTATTAGAATATTATAAATTTGATCTTAAGGTTTATTGATCATTCCATGTTGAAAGTGATGCAAGTATTGCAACAGTTTCCATGAGATCAATAGACTTCATATTTTCAGTGGGAGCCCCTTAGTCTTAGAGAATGTCTCTATGACCTAGATATTAGAATACACTCATTGTTTATTTCTAATTGTTGGATATAAACATGAATTCTGTAATAAATCTATCATAAAGAGTTATGATGGAAATATTTCAGATAGTAATCTAAATCTAGTGGACTCTATTAAATTAGAAAATTATTGAATGGTTCATTAAGATTTCTAATACTGAAAATTAAACCTTTAAAAGATCAATAGGAGGATAAAGATCATTTGACAATGATCTGGCATCAAATTTTGGACATATGTCTGTTGATGAAATCAATGGACTGGTAAGACTTGAAAACTTTAGATTGTCTAAAGATTCAAATCTCACATACTTGTGAATATTGTATTCAAAGTAAAATGTCTAATACATCCTTCCTTGGGAAAGGTGTAAGATGCCTAGGTATTAAGGATCTCATACATGTTGATGTATACAGATCATCTATATCATAGTAAACATTATGGATATGTGATATCTGTTAATGATTATGTATGATATGATATTTCTTCTCTTCACCTAAGAAACCTTTGAAATGTTCAAAGATTTCGCAATTTTTGGTTTAGAACCAAAGTTTGAAGGAAGATGAAATTGATCTAACCAAGGTAGCCTGTACCTATTAGATGAATTCAAGAAATACCTTATGGAGATATGAATATCATTCCTATCTCAATCCTCCTAATGAACCTTAACTCAAAGGAGTTGTAGGGAGATACATTGATCATGTGTGACATGAGTTTAATCAATGATTAATCCTAGCATAATTATGTCTTAAGTTTCCAAGATATATATGTAGTAGAGACTGCATTATATACTTAATAAGGTTCCATGTGATTAAGTTGGAATCTAGCACTAGAGAGTGCTACTTCATTAGGAAAATAAAGGATGATATTAGATACCTACTTTATGACCTTGAGATTCTTAAAAGATCTAATCTTTGAGAATATGATTCTTATAGGATGACTCTCTTGAGAATCAAGATGAAAATGAAGTAAAGGAACTCATTTAATCTTGAAAAGATAATGAGGCTCCTGAAATCGGAAACAAAAGAATAATTGAAGATGAAACACTAATACTTCTTCAAATAAGTTTGAGGGTGTATTCCATGTGAAAATGATTGGACTTCATGTGATGAAGCTCCTAAGGATCATGACATGGATAGATGGATGTTAGCAATAAAAGTCTAATGTAGACTTCATATACAAGTGTTGTATATGGACCCTCGAGGATCCACCTATATGGGTAAGACCCATTAAGGTCTAAATGGATCTTCAATAGAAAGAGGGAACCTGATGAGAAGGTAGAGACCTTCAAAGCACGGTTCGTAGCCATGAGCTACACACCGAAGAGAAGACATCGCTTCCGATGAGACTTGCTCTCCAGTGGCCTTGCTTTAACCCATCAGAATATTGCTAACTATAGCTACACAACTTGACTATGACATCTTCATGATGTAAGTCAAGATTGCATTCCTCTATGAATACCTCTCTGAGGATATTCATATGAAGAAGCCCCAGGGCTTCATGGTTGAGGAAAGCAAGGTGTGCTAGCTAAAGAACTCCATCTTTGGACTCCAATAAGTTTCTTGTAGTTGGAACATAAGATTTGATGAAATTATAAATGTTGTGATTTCAGATAAAATCTTGATGAACCATGCGAAGCTTAGTGGGAGTGCCATTGTGTTCATCGTGCTAAATGTAGATATTATTCTAATCATTTGGAATGATATAAGAATAAATAATAAGTGTTTTATAATTTGGTTGTTCCATACCTTGAGATACGATCTCAAGGATACCTCTTAGATCTTAATTCTGAAGTCGTTCAGAAGCAAAGAGAAGAGGGTATTGGGACCGTCACATTAGTAATACACCTTGGACTTATTCCAATTTTGAAAAATTCCAAGAAAGGCTTCCTTCCCTTAAGATGTGGTAGTGACCTGTCTAAAGGGATAACACCTAAAGAGTTGAGAAAGTGAATGCTAGAACTGCTTGCACTTGTGCATCAGTTATGAGAAGCTCGATATATGCTAGATGTGTACAAGAACCAGATGTCTGCCATGCAGTGGGATTAGTAAACTGTTACTAATCCTACTATGGAGATAAAACACTTGATTGCAGTAATAACAATATCTTCAAAGATGATGAAACTTAGAGATAGTGATCTCAAAGTCTTATCTTCAAAGGTTTAAGACCTTGTAGATAGTGATCTATAAGGGTCTTGACTGTAGATACCTTAGGAGATAGAGATCTCCAGGAATGAAGGTATTCTAATAAGGATTATGGGAATACTGGTTATGATAATTAATAAGATGTAGTGTCAAGGACACTATAACCAACAAAATTGAGTATCGGTTGCATGAGATGCAACATTAGCATTGGACGCGAGCACTGTTACTAGGAGATATGCAAGTGCCGTAAAAGGACTTGGCGTAGTCTCTTGGGAACAGAGTGACTGATCAGCTTACCTAGCTATTTTCTAAATAGCCAATGATTGTCACATGAGTGTGGGTTTAAATGATTAGCCCATTAATGGCTCTTTGGGCTAGTGGGAGATTGTTGGAAATGCGAGCCCACGACGAGCCATTATGCAATAAATGTTATTGCAATTCACTCCTTAATCTGAAATAAAGAATACATAATTTGCATAATAGGTCCCTTAGTACAATTAGGGTTATGTACCATGGCCATCTTAATGATCATACAGCTGTTGATTCAATTATTGAACCATAGAGGCTGGTGCTTAGATGAATATCTAATGAGTTAGATTGAGGACTCATCAAGCACCATCAAATGATTATTAAGAGATGATCTCCAGCCTGAGTAGGAGATGGCAATCCTATCTCATTTAGGTTGATATCTGACCGACCTCTTGATGCAGGTCCTCTGCATAGGAATAGAGATTCGGAGGTGTCGGATGAGTTAGGTCAAAGAGTTGACTTAACGAGATCGAGATAACCAAAGTCCTATATCGTATGCTGTCACGATACAGGCACACATCCTCTGACTGGAGACAGATGTGTTACTATATGTCTGAGTATGTACATTTGGCAGACCAATAGGTTGATGGCCTAATCAAGGTCTATACACCGATGCGCTGGTGTGCATATAAGGGCATATGAGTAATACGATCTCTCAAAGGGATCATACAGGTTCACTACTGAACCGGAAGACATGAGCTCACTCATGAGATATTGGGAAGAATCAAATTCCGTGCGCACGGTCGTCTCGCTTTGGAAGCTTGACTGAATTTGTTGGTTTGATATATACTTTTGGAAAGTATATGATCAAGACCTAGGTATGATATATGCTTTTGGAAAGTATATGATCAATACCGACTCCCAATGATCGAATGAGAAACTTACTGATAAAACCCTGAAGTAGACAGTATAAAGTTGATCTAATACTTCGGGTTTAAATCTGAGTCTTCCAGTATGCAGGATGTACAGGTATTAGGAATACCTAAGGGTGATGTGATCATAAACGATTATATAACCATGACGCTTCCATTCCTAGGGAGTGATGAAACGGGTCTGGATTTTAGTGACTCCTCTCAGTAGAGAAGAAATCTCATCTTAGTCCAAATGTTGGACATTGATCTGAATGTGATTCAGATTCAATGAGAAGATTAGATTTATGATCTTGATTTAATCAAGCATCTATGGGAGGCCCGAGATCTGGTTTTGAGATATGATCTCAATATCCATGTCACTATACGTGGAACAATACAATCGCCCTGTCCTTATCTCCAAGTATTCGCGGAGAAAGCGCATTATCCTTGAAAGAGTTCATGGATAATTCTATTGTTGATATATGTATCCGAGCATTGAGAAAATGGATAATTAAATGTGATTTAATTATCATGAATAATATGAATTTGATTCATATTATAAGGAGAGTTATCTTAGATAATTAAATGTGATTTGATTATCAAAAATGTAAATAATATGAATGTGATTCATATTATTTGAGCACATGAGAATAAGTTATCCAATATAATTAAATGTGATTTAATTATTATGGATAAGAATAATGTGGATAGTAATATCCAGTTATTCATAATATATTATAAATGTGATTTATAATGTATTAGAGAGAGTTAAATATAATTTATATTAGTAGATTAATTATTAATGTGTATTGGATACACATTGTCTAATTAATTGAAAATGTAAATTACATTTTGTTTTGGGTTGTGAATATGATTCACAATATTCCAATGTCAAGATTGCAATATTCCCAAATTTAATTGAGAATTATTTTGGTGAATAAAAATCCCAACAAATAGTTGTTGGAAAATAAGTAGAGAGAAAATCAAGGAGATATGCAATCTCATGGGAATCCATGAGATTGCCCTCCAAAGAGGAAGGTGTATCTCCCTTATTTTCTCTCTCTCTATTTGTGTGGTTTAATTTGGTATTATATTTATTTGATTTATCAAATATATTTAATCAAAATTAAATCACAAGTTGTTGGCTTTTACCAACAACAATCTTGACCATTGGATTGTCATAAATCAATCTCATCCATTGATTTTATATGACACATGGATTGAGATCCATGGATCCCAAAACCCTATAAATAGAGAGGCATTCTTGACTCTTTTTTTACACATAATGCTTGAGAAGCAACTCTCTCTCCCTCTCTTTTTCTCTTTAGAGGTCAGCCCTCTCTCTCCCTCTCATGGCCGTCCACCATGGATGCCATGGAGAGGTTCTCCATCGCCGCGGCATCGTCGTTATGCTGCCCGTTCTTCTGTTCGTGGATCTCGGTCTCCTTCGGTGCGCCTCGCTCGTGAAGAAGATGTTGGATCTCGTGTGTCGAGATCAGGAGATCCGCCGCTTGGATCATCAACATGGATTGCGAGAAGCACGCGGTTCATCCCCGCGCTCGCAAGCGTCTCCTCCGTCGGATCGGACTTGAGACAGGAGGTCTCTTCGTTTAGAGACTCGATCGCAACCACGCTTCAAGAGGTAATCCTATTACTTGTTTGTGGTTTAGATGAAACGATCCGAGAAGTGTTCTTGGATCATGTGGTTTCGTCGTATAAATTTTTTTAAATTCTGCTGCATCGAGCAACTAGTCTGACTAGTCGCTCCTCGTCGTATTCGATACGACGCTCACGCTTCCGTGATGCGCTTGAGGATCTAACCATATCCTTCAGATGGTATTTTGGATTTTTATGCAGATCATATCTTTTTATCTGTACAATATTTTTGAGTGAAATTAATTTTGTATTTTTCTTTATTTAAATATCTACAACTTTCATGTACAAAGTTTCTTGATTTGATGTATAAAAAGTGGAACCAAAAATAGGTCCAAAATGAATAAAGAATGAATAAATAAAAGGAATTTTCATTGTATTTTGGCCCTTATCTCCCCATAACAAAGTTTCTTGATTTGACGTATAAAAAGTGGAACCAAAAATAGGTCCCAAAATGAATAAAGAATGAATAAATAAAAAGGAACTTTCATTGTATTTTGGCCCTTATCTCCCCCTACTTTATTCCTTGTCGACCTATTTATCTTGATACCTAGGTCTCGGGGTTTCGGGTCATAAAATATTTACATATTTTATTCTTTTTCTTTTCTTTTTCTTTATTCTATAATTTTGGCTTTAAAAACAATATTTTTATACTATTTACAAGCACATGCATGAATGCTAAGATGCAGGAATTAATAGTATTTACATGCATCTGACAAGGATTTTGAGGCCAAAATGATAGTATAAAGATGATGAAATGTGGATTCAGCAGGTACCTTAAGTCATCTCCAGGTGCAGGTCTGTTGTTCAAGAAGACAAGGAGATTACTATCTCAGCATGTGGAGATGCATATTACGCAGGATGCCCAAAGGATAGGAAGTCTACCACTGGATTCGTTGTGTACGTCGAAAACTCTCTGGTCTCATGGAGAAGCAAGAAGCAAACAGGTGTTGCAAGATCTAGTGCTGAGTCTGAATATAGGGCTTTGGCCCAAGTCAGTACAGAAATGATGTGGGTGAAAGCTATGCTTACAGATCTATATATAGAAGTCCCTCTTCCTATGGCTTTGGAGTGTGACAATCAAGTTGCTCTATTCATTGCAAATAATCCAACATTTCATGAACAGAACCAAGCACATTGAAGTTTGATTGTCATTATATATGAGATATTATTCAGAAGGGGTTTATTTCTACATCCCATGTTAGAGACCAAACTGAGACATCTTTACCAAGGCGTTACTTCGAGGGTCATTCCAGAAGTGTTCGTCCAAGCTGAGCATGATTAACGTCTATGCTCCACATTGAGGGGGAGTGTAGAGATATATGTTATTCTCTTTTGTACCGTTTCATATTTTCTTTTTCCTTTTGGACTCTTGATGTATTTTACCCATAGGCTACTCTCCTATATAAGAGAGCCTAGGGCTTATGGAATAAACAAGTCTCTTATTTTTCCCATCATATCCTATTGAGCAACTTTGCTCATAACATACCTTTGTGTGGATCAATGAGTTCGCCAAAGCAGCCACAACAGTGAGTAGCTTGGTGCTATTTCTTTTGTGCATCTACACGACCTTCTTGTGGTACAGTACTTGTTGTAGCTTTTTCTACTTTACTTGTAGATTTTTGAGAGACATGCCATGTATAATGAATGTTGAGACATATTCTTTTCATACATACATGTATATTTTGTGTACATGGATGAACATTGCAAATGTAATGGATGGAAATGGAAAATGGAATGTGAATGTGAACAGGCCATGAATGGAAAGCAAGTTTTAAATTCCACTGTTTTGTTTTCTCCTGCTTATGTGTATGTCACATGATTCGAATGTGGAATGTATGCGTGTAGAATTGGTTTGCTGAGTACCAAGATTCTACGGAGACAAGGTCGTTACAGTTTGGGGTTATATTTTTAAGGAGAGGGGATTTGCCTCTTGTTGCCAAATGGAGGAAGATTTGGGCCAAGTGGAAAGAAAAAAAAGTGGCCAAGTGGGTTGACAGTAGTTCTGAAATTTATTTTTATTTATTTTTTCATTTCTCTTTCTTATTTAGAATATCAAAGTCCTATGTATTTGTGCCTCGAGTCTCTGATTTTGATGTACAGTAGCTCATTCTGACCGTCTCCGAATGACGATCAAAATGAGCATTATATTTATATACTTCGCATCGAAGATGAATTCTGAAATTTCTGAGATACGGTATTGATTTGCGACTAAATTTTGGATTTTAAATTATCATACGATCTCCAATCGACAAACGGTTGATTTTGTTGTTCTTATTTTGTCGGATCAGATATTATGGTTATCTTTGATTTATTTTGTAGTTCGTATTTCACGTTGTGGCTTTTTTTTATGGCACGCATTATGATGCGATCGATTTTTAGTCGATTTTGCCCGAATGAATTTTTATCTATGATCTATGGATCTATCTGAGTTTATTCAATATTAATTGAATATTAAATGAACTTTTTAGTATGTGAACCCTAATCGGGTTGAGTTTGGGTTATTCGGATACTGATGTCACAATCACTAAGCTTGGCAATGAACTTGCGGTCCTCTTGTGGGAATGTGTGCACATCTTGGAAGTACACACAAAAAGTTATGTTTTAGTGCTTTTGCCTTGCTTTTGTTGGTTATTCTTGTGGGTCATGTTGATTGGTACTTTTTGATTTTGTGTTTTTTGAAAGGTTTATGAATGATTGGCTTCGCTTGCTATTTGAGCTTATGATATTGTTTGGCTTCTCCCTTGGCGACTCGTTGGGAGGTGTGTGTACGAACATGGTACACACACAGAAGATAATAATCTTTCTCATCATGCATTTCTCTTAATTCTGGGAGATCTTTTGTCTAATGGTCTATTGGCATTTTTTGTTTAGGGTTTTAATGAAAGGCAATCCTCTTTCAGAAGGATCCTTGTATTACTTGGGGATTCGTCCTTTCTCCGAAAAATTCAATGTTTGGCGACTGCCTTGGAAAATGCATTCGAAAGTGTGTATACCTTCTTGGTATACACACACAAGATAAGTCCAACTACTAGAGAAATCTTTCAATTTATAATATTCATTTATTGATTATAGTCATTGGGCTCTCATGAGACCGTTACCCTCCTATATTTAAGTGTTATACTAGAGTTGTGGTACACCTTGGACTTTGGCTTCCCCTGGTGATGAACAGTGGATCTACCCTTTTAGTGTTGTCTAATTGACTGTTTCGTTGCAGTTGGATAAATCCGGATCGATAAAAAATAACTGCACAAATCTATTAGTCGTCTAATGAAATTAAGCACGGTTTTATGTTTATTTAGCCTGGGCAAGCCACAGGGTCGACTCAAGGAGGCAAAGGAACAACTCGGGATCAAGTTAGATGGATTAGATCGTGGTTTTCCTAGTGGTATTTTTTTAAACAATAAAAAGCCAAAAGCAATGATGCAAATGAACTAGGTTATTAAGAAAATCAACAACTTAGTCAAATTTAATTTTAATGTGAAATTAATCCAAATTGATCAAATTGTAGTTTTTCTATAAACCTAATTCAATGATTAATGAAAAATGTTTTTTTTGGAATTTTTGGATTTAAAATGCACAAATGAAAAATGCAAACTTTTTTTACGATTTTTATGTAATTTTTCGTGCAAATGATATGCAAAAAATATGAAAAAATTTATTGGAAGACAAAAATTATGAAATGAAGCTACACTCATTTTTTTGGAATTTTTTGACACTTTGTAATTTTTTATGAATTTTTTTACTGAAAACAGAGCGATTATGAGTATTTAATTCCTAAAAAAATTATGTAATCAAATCATCCAAAGAATGAATTATCTCAAAAAGATATTTTAATGAGGAAACCAGGAGAGTTGAATTTTCTCAAAATAATTTTCGTGGATTTAAATAAAAATCAAATACAGAAATCACCGTAAAATGTATTTTATATGCAAGATAACTCCTAATTGGACGAACCTTGGATAGTAGATAAAGAACAATTAGATACATCATCTACCACTTTTTTCACAATTTTTAGAGCCAGAAATATGGTCGTGCGAATTTCATAGCTTAATCGGGCAAAATATATGTAATTTTCAATCTTTGATTTTTAATAAATAAATAGATGTTCACAAGAATACAACTAAATAGTAAAAATGTTAAAATTAATTTATCAACAACACACTATTTTTGTATTAAAAATTGTTGCAAAATAACTGTCCAAATAATCATGCGAAAGTGGGGTTATCAATGCAATACAGAGTTGAAACTAATAAACAAACAAATGTGCATAAGGGCACTTCTACAAATAAGGAAACATGCAGGGATGCAAATGCAATTTTCACAAAAAACAAAACGACCTTTCTTATCCCCCAAGCAGGCGCACAGAGGCAGGGGAGAGGCGTGGCTAGGGTTCGCGAGAATGGCGGTCGAGTGACGGCGTAGCGGGTGGAGCACGCGGCGGTGCTGGGGCGACTGCGAGCGGAGGATGGCACTCCTGCGGCAGCGACGTGCTCGTGGCGGCGCTGGGTGCTGCGGAAAGGGGCGGAAGATGGACGCACGTCGTGCGCGGGCTGTAGGCGGGGGGACGGTGATCCGCGCATACGGCACGATGGGCGGAGCGCGCACGAAGGCTGGGGTGCCACACGCGAAGGATGGCAACGCTCTGTTGCTGGCATGGAGGCCTGCGGCCACCGCGGCGCGGGGCGTGTGGTGGCAGGTCGGGGCTGTGCGGCGGAGGGCAGCGTCGAGGGCGGAGTTACAGGCCATGGTGTGGGGTCACGTGGCGGACTCAGGAAGCGTGCGGCTGCGCAGCTGCTTCTGGACAAGGTGGGGCGCGGCCGCGCGGCGGCCGAAGGTGAAAGAGGATGGCAGCCTGGCTGGAGCGTGGCCGATCGACGGTTGATGATTAGAGGACGGAGCTGTGTGGCGGAGGGCAGCGTCGGCCGACCGTGAGGGAAAGGGGGGCGGCAGCGCTACTGCTTGCTTCCTCCTTTTCCTTTTTTTGTATTTTTTTGTAATTTTTTGTGATTTTCTTTGTTAATAGAAAATGCAATGGATGAGTGGTGTTGGTTTGTGATTTTTGTGATTTGGATGTGGTAAAAACGAAGAAGATGGTGATTGTGATTTTGATGGTGTGTTTGGTGATTAACAAGGAAGAAAATTTGTAAGATAAAAATGAAATGACAAGATGAAGATATAGTACTTACATGCGGTTCACTGGATTGTGGATCCACGGTATGCAGCTTCCGTCGTCGTCGCCTCGATTCATTTCGACGAAAAATCGAAGAAGCTCAGTTGTGACGTGAAGTGATGCACAACGACACGAGGAGGAGTCCACATGAATCTCGCCTTGAAAATCGTCGTTGCTCGACCGAAAAATATTGACGTTGTCACCGACAACACTCGAGGGCTGGTGGTCTCTCCCTCTCAATTGAAGAAATGGCGGATGAATAGAAATGATAAAGGAGAAGTAAATATAAAGAGGGGGAGGAAGTTGGAGAAGAGATGGAGAGAGTGGAGAGAATGGTGGAGGAAATGGGGAAAATGGTGGCGTGGAGTAGGGAATAAGAATAGAAGAAGTAAAAAGGAGATAAAAAATAATAAAAATATAATATAATATAAGTAAAATAAGTAGGATACTAAAAATAACAATAATTAAAATAGTAATAATAATAATAATAAATCCAAAAACAATAAAATAAATCTGAAAATAATAAAATAAATCTGAAAATAATAAAATAAATGGGTGATATGTGGCGGCTCCAGGAGCTGCCACATGTCGCTCCTAGAAAGTTTAAAAATTAAATGTAAACAAAAATAAAAAAGAAATAACAAAAGGGATTAAATCAAAAAGTGGTCAACACAAAAGTTGCTCATCTCGACGAGATCTACAATTTTTGTGAAGGTCCGAAAATCAAAAGAAGTCATATGTAAAAAATGTGTTTTTGGGTGGTACCTTATATATATAAAATACCGTATTTTATCTTTTGTAATTTTTTGTCATTTTTAATTAAGAGAAAAAATAAAAATAAAAATAGAAAATAGAAAAAATATAAAAAGAATATTTACAACTTAATCTAAATTTTTTGGATTTTTAATAATTAAGAAAATATAAGTACAAAATACAGGGGAAAAAAGGTCAATATATATAATATACAAAAGGGGCCCAAAACCAAAATTTTGCATACGAGCTCCGATTTTGATGAAATTGGTTTCGTTTTGAAGGTCTCTGAATGTATATTACTTTAAAAGTGAGTAGACCTAATTCAGAGGTTTTATGAGAGAGATATGTGCATTCTAAGGTCTAAGGTCTCCAACTGGGTTTGGGGGTTTATTGGGTAATTTTACAAAATTAGTATTTTTTTGATATTTTTCTTTAATTAGTGTTAGTAGTATATATACTATAGAGTTGGTTTTATTAGATTTGGAGTTGGTTTTATTATATATACAAAAAGAGTAAAATAGAATATTTACAAGTGAATTTGGCTTCTTATTTTATGCAAATATGAATGCTAAAATGCAGATATTATGCTTGCATG
The DNA here is from genome assembly GCA_037367405.1 of Ottelia alismoides. NCBI lineage: Eukaryota > Viridiplantae > Streptophyta > Magnoliopsida > Alismatales > Hydrocharitaceae > Ottelia > Ottelia alismoides. The sequence continues at coordinate 1,328,714 of JAZKJV010004389.1, forward strand.
GATGAATGCTAATTATGCAATATAAGTGGAAATATGCATCTAGTTACTCAGGAACAAAGCTCTATTTTCGACTTTTAGAGTGATGAATCGCGGATTCATCACCCGGTCCTTCCTTCTCAGATGAAAAAAACTTTCATTTGCAAAGGAATTTCTCCTCTTGAGGGTGGTGTTCCGTGCAAGCCCGCCCATCAACATCTGGGAGTTCAAGAAATATCTTATCTCGCAAGCCAATCTGACTAGTAGTTTCACTGTCCAACCCCTGGATGCAAAATCTATTCTCTTACGCTTTTCCTCGGAGGATAATCTCTTAAAGGCAATCTCCTTACTAGCCTCCCTCTTCGAAGGATGGTGGACCAATATTTATCGTTGGTCGCAAGAACTGCTTAGGCATTACTATTTGAGGAAGATCTAGGTTTGTCTCCCATGACTTCCTTTTATTCTTCGTAACCCTGAGTCTCTTCATCGCATTGTAGAATATCTTGTCACTTATCTTGGAATGGATGAAACAACGACCTTACTTGAAGATCAAAGAGTTGCAAAAATCCTCCTCAAATTGGACATTTCAAAGGTGCTTCCTAAACGCCTGATTATTAGGCTTCGAAATATGGACATCTCTCAGGAGATTATCCTTGAAGATATCAGCAGCTATTGTGCAGCCTACAAATATTGTGATTACTCTGAGGATTTCCCAATCATCAACAATCATCGGCCACAACAAAATAAGGGAGGATACTAGTGTGTTTCTGAACACATTAGTGTCTAAACTTATTGTCTGCGTCTCACTTTTTAGGCCATGTTGGCCATTGTTTTTTGTACGACCTCTCAAGGAAGTAATTGATGATTTTCATCATTATCTTTCCTTTCTTTATACTCTCTTTTTATTATTAATAAAGTCTTTCCAAGCCAAAAATCAAGCTCTTATAAAAACATTCCAACTACGCCCCTGAGACGGGTGGGAGAGACTCTTCGGCCCGAGTTACTCCAGTCTTGCTAGACCGGTGTAGGTCCGGGCTAAACGAGCTCAAAGAAAAACCAAGGGTCCTCTAGCCTAGGCACGCTAACAGTTAACAAGGTCAGCGGAATTGGTCAAACTAAAACACTCGGATCCCAGTGAAGTGTAAAAACTACGAGCACGCAAAAAACTGCAAAAGAGACAGGGATCCTAGATCCGTGCACTAGGCAGACACTACCCAATCTAGGCATCCTATCTCCAGCCCAATTGAGGGCCACCATGGCCTTGTACAGTCAGGTGTAAGAGGCACCATGACTGGCACCAATAACAATTATCACTGAATCATAATAACCAATTACCTCAAAAATTTCAAACTAATGTAGATCACTTAAGACCTTGGTTCATTAAAGCACTGAGATTCATGAGTATCAGAGAGTAGATAAATTGGATCATACATAAGAATATGTCAAAATACCGATCATTAAGCAGTATATATATTTGATTCATATTTAGGTTTATTTTGATAAAACCCCGTGTGTGAGCTGGATTATTTCTTGGCATTTTTAATTCAGTTATTGATGTCAGTTTTATGGTCAAAGTTTTAGAAGTCAATTCATGCAAAATCTCTAAATTATTTCATCATTAAGATATGAGATCAATGGTCAAATTGGTCTGGAATTTAGTTCAAAACCATGGCAAATTCCCCCAATATTTCATTTGTAGAAATAGAATTTCAGTGGCCAATAATTGGTCTGAAAGTAGTTAAAATTCAAGCCAAATTCCCCAAATATTTCATTTTTAAACATGTATTCCGGAGCCTAAGATTTGATCTGAAATTGGGATCAATTTGTATGCTAATCATGAAATTTTAAATCTTAAAAATATGAGATTTGGAGCAAATTAATATATCTGAACTTAGGATCAATTATATGTATAAACCCAAATTTTAAATCTCTAAAACATGAGATTGGTAGCAAATTAATTGATCTGAACTTAGGATCAATTACATGCAAAAAAAACCAAATTTTAAATCTTTAGAACATAAATTTCTGGAACAGAATTATTGGTCTGAATTTAGGACTAATTCCATGCAAAACACTCCGAATTTGTCATCTTTCAAACATGAAATCCGGAGCATAATTAGTGGTCTGAATTTAGGACTAATCGCATGCAAAACACACAATTTTAAATCTTTGAGAGCTTGTGATCTGGAATAATTAATAGCGTTGAACTTTGGCTCAAATTCATGAAAAAAAACCTAAATTTTCATCTTTAACAAATGAGATCTGGAGATAATTTCCATCTTTAAAAACTTGAAGTTAGGAGCTGGATACTTGGTCTGAAATTAGACACAATTACAGGCAAAAAAACCAATTTTTCACCCTAAAAATCATGTAATCTGGAGCCTAAACAATGGTCTGAAATTAGGATCAATTGAACCAAAAAAGCCCCCCAATTTTAAGTCTTTTAAACATGAATTCTAGAGCAATTTCATAGATCTGAATTTACGATCAATTGCATGCAAAACCTCAAATTTTGAATCTTTAGAACATGCATTCTGGAGCAATCAAGAGGTCGAAAAATTAGCACAAATGGCAGCGAGGAGAGAGCTTGATTTTACTTCTTGGATCTCCAAAATAATGGATGAAGATGGCTTGGATCAGTAGCAGCATGAGCTGCTACTGCATGCAGCAGAACAACAGTTGCAATGGGAGCAACAAATTCTCCATCTAGCAAGCAGCAACTTCTTCGAGAGCTGCTGGGCAGCAGCTAATTCTCAAGGAGGAGAGCTCCATCGATGGGGAAAATGAGAGAAAAGAAAGAAAAAAATAGAGAAATTTGGAGAAAATGCGAGGAAAAGGATAGGATTTGAGGTGATATAAATAAGAATAAATAGGGGGTGAGGTGTCAAGTGTAGAAGAAAAGAGGGCATTTGTTGTGCTGGAATTTGATACTTATATATATTTTTAATTCTTTATTTCTAACTTATGTGAAATATCAAATTTATCCCATTTTCACTCTGAATCTCTGATTCAGATGAAGCTCCTTTCGACCATCTCGGAAAGACGATGATAATGGGTACAATATTCATACTCTTCTGATCTAAGATGGATTCAGAAATTAACGAAATACAGTTTTGATTTGCGATTAAGTTTTGCGATTTAAATGGTCAAACGACCTCCAATCAGCAAATGGTCGATTTTGTTGGTTTTGATTTGACAAAACGAATTTTGTGCTCTCATATTATTTATGATTCGGATTGCGCCACGGCTATTCCGATGACACGAATTATGATGCAATCGATTATTTATCGATTGATCCCAAATGAAATTTGTTTTACAATCTATGGATAGATTCGGATCATTTAATATACAATCGATAGTTTTATCGGATCATATGGACTTAGTCGGGTCAGATTTGATTTCAAATCTGAGTATTACAGGACAGAAATGTGAAAAGAAACCATCATTAGTTCTGACTCGATGTACTAGAACCAACAGAATCGACCGTTGTCAATCGGAAGTCGCTTGACCGACTTTAATCGTAAAATTTAATGATGAATCAGAACCCTATTTTGTCGAATTCTGGACTCATCATATTTAAAAAAAATACGAACATTGTACTTATTTTGATCGTCACTCTAAGACGGTCAAAACGGGCCGTTATGTGCTTGAATTAGAGATACAGGGTAAATAATGCTGATAAATTGAGCTATTCATCAAGAATAAGAATGGAAATGGAAAAGAGAGAGAGAGAAAGTCAGCACGCGTCCCCCCTTTTCTCCCAAACCTGACACGCTCCACCTTCTTCACCATAGACCTCTTCTTCTTCCTCGTCTCTTCTTCTTCCAAGTAGCAACCACGACTCCCCATCTCCCTCTTCTCCTACTCCTTGTTGTTGTTGCTGATGCGGTTGATGCATCTGCTGCAAGGCAGCGAAGATTCCCACTTCCTCCATTTCTAGGGCTAGAGGTACAAGCAGAAAAACCCCTCTTGTTGCCTTACATGTCCATTTTTACACATTTTGTGTTATGTTGATTACTTTTCTTTTTTCTTAAATTTTGTTTGTTTTTCCATACATTTTTCTGTTCTGACTTCTTTTTCTCTCCTTACAGAAGTTCTCTAAAATAAATATGTTCGATTCGATCTTTAGTTTAGTCTATGAATTCAATGCATGAACTTCCAATTCACTTTGAGTTTACTTCGTCAAATTGTCTACTTTTATCTTTGGTTGCAAACTCGTAGGAATGACTTCTAATCCCAAAATCAGTTTTATTTTAAATCCCTTGGCTTTGATATTTTATATAAATCACGATATGAGGAAGGAAACATGACCAAGATAAACAATAAAAAGAAATATATTTATATGATGCGGGTGACATTGCCCTAAAGATAAGGGGTATTCAATGGTTTACTACTATCAATTCAATTGCTTCTCCATACTATTCCTTTGCTCCTTCCACCCGGGTAGTCATTTTCCCAATTATGAATACTGTCAAACAAGATTACATGTTACACCTCTTTAACAAATTGCCCATGCCTTATTGTTGAATTCCAGTAAATTCTTACCTAAGGTGTCCAGCTTGTCAAGGACATTGAGGTTGCTAAAATCCAAGAAAATAATGCTATGCATCCGAGTTTCTGAGCCTTGAAATGAAAGAAGTTTTAATAAGCTGAGGGTGCATCCTGGAGACTTTCGTAACAATAGAGCCCTAAGACATTCTCCCACCTGCATTTGTCTTTTATTATTATGGACCTGTCATTGAGCAATTTTTGAATACACAACAATATACCATTGGTCTAATGCACCTTTACGTGAATAGTGACTACTGACAAAGAACCGTGAGATGGAAAATGATATATACTGGTGAAGCATTCTTATTTAATAATTTACTAAAGATTTCCTTTAGAGCCAAAGCCCAGAAGTCTAAATGAGTAAAAGAGCAGAGCTATGGAAGTGACCTTTTCTAGAGCCTAATGACTTGTCGTCTTAGGGATCAGACTGATGATTCCGTCCCTAACTTGTATATCCCAAAATTGTCCATAGGCTCTTAAGGCCACTTGAAATAAGAGATGAATCATGATGGATAAGTTAGTGGATCTATTTATGAAAGTACTGATTAATGTGCATATTGTTGATGCAATCAAATATACCTCAGCTTGTGCAAAGTCCCTACAGATTTTTTTTGGAAAAATAGAATGGCTTATCATTATTGAGACCATAGGGCTCTCTTATATAGGAGAAGTTCACTGGGTAAATTACATCATAGACACGTGAAGGAAATAGAAATGAGAGATAAACATAATGACATACAAATATCACATCACTCCCCCTCAAGCTGAAGCATATATGCCTATCATGCTCAGCATGGAACAGCTTTGAAATGGACCTTTAGCAAGGTATTTGGTGAAATATCAGTCGTATGATCTCTAGCAGAAACATGGGAGGTGGATATGAGACCCTTCTAGATCATGTCTTCGGTATAGTAGCAATCCACCTCTATATGCTTGGTATGTTCATGGAATGCATGATTATTGGCAATAGAAAGAGTTGTTTGATTGTCACAGAGAAGCTGCATGAGAAGAGGTACCTCAACTGCAAGATCAGTCAAAATCAATCTAATTACATCATCTATGTGCTCCCCTGAGCCATGGATATGTACTCAGATTATGCACCGGAACTAGCAACCACCGATTGCTTCTTGCTTCTACATTGCAAGAGTGAGCACCCTATAAAAATAACAAAGCCAGAAGAAGACTTCCCATCTCTAGGGCATCCTGCATATAATCTGCATCTGTAGAAGCTATCACCTCAAGAGATATACCTCTACTGAATATAAGACCAGTACCTAGGGAAGACTTCAAATATCTCAGAATCATATAGATAGCATCCATATGAACCTATTCAGGCTGCTCCATGAACTAGCTCGCCTTGCTTACAGCAGAGGATATGTTTGGCCTAATGATAATAGTATAGAGAAGCTTAACAAGCTCCATGTATCTCCTCCTGTCTACCTCCCAGTGTCCATCATATAATCTCATGCTCGGATCCATAAGGGTAGTAGTAGGCGTGCACCCTGTCATACATGTCTCAAGTAGAAGATCAGTCACAAACTTCCTATGGATCATCACATGACCATGTTGGTTCATGGCGAACTCCAATCCAAGGAAGTAACGAAGACTACCAAGATCTTTAGTCAAAAACTGCTGACCTAGGAACTCCTTGACAGCCTGAATGCCCTGCTCATCATAAAATGTGATAATAATATCAACATAAACCAGAATAGCAACAATACCTCTATGTGTCCTCTGGACAAACAATGAATGATCTGTAGTGGACTGTGTAAACCCATGGTTCTCTATCAGCTTTGATATATTCTAGTACCAACCTCTACTTCAGGCCATAAATCTTCTTGTGGAGATAACACACCTTCTGAGACTCCCCCCCTACAGCAAACCCTCGTGGTTGCTGCATATAGATCTCCTCTTATATATCTCAAAATAGAAACATATTCTTTACATCAAGTTGGTAAAGAGGTCAATCCCGAGACACCACAACTGATAAAAGAATGCACAATGTCGAATGTCTGACCACATGTGAGAAGGTATCCTGATAGTCCCCCAATAAGTCTGGGTGAACCCTCATGCTACAAGCCTGGCCTAGTAGCGATTCACACTGCCATCTGCCCGATGCTTTACTATAAAGATCCATTTGCAGATTAGAACATACGCTCCTGGAGGAGCAAAAACAACACTCCAGGTACCACGAGATTGCAAAGCGGCCATGTCCTCCTCCATGGAAACATGCCAGCTACTGTCCTGTACGACCTCCTAGTATGTTCGTGGTATAGTGACAGCCGAGAGCCCCATGACAAACCTCTTGTACTCCTCTAAAAGATGATCCAAGGAAACATGAGTAGCTAGAGGATAGGTGGTACAGTTACAATGTCGCTTCCTTAGGGCAATAGGTACATCAAGATAATCGACCTCTATGTTCTTTGTTATCAACTCCTCTTTTATAGTATATTGTGGTACAAGCATATCACCAGTATCATCAGAAGAAACAATATATTCAGTACATACTTAAGTTGTGCTGGATGACAGGGAAGACGCATGACCAGAGGGGCAAGTAGAGGACTTGCGAATGTAAAAACAAGGCAGGAATTGTGCCAAGGTAGATGGAGGTGGAAATAGTGGAGGGGGTGGTGGTGGAGATGATTGTGACTCAACATGATGTGGTGTTGGTGGAGATACCAGAGGTGGTGGAACAAAAACGTCCTCTCCAGAGTCGGAGTTAGACAACTTGTCACATGTAGGAGAAAAATACATCATAGAATCAAAAAATGTGACATCAACACTCACATAATATTTTCTCCCAATTGGATCAAAACATTTATGCCATTTTGGGTATGAGAATATCCAACTAACAATCGAACACATATTTGACAGCTCTTGGAGAGATCTTATCACGGCCAGGAGTAAAATTGTGGACAAAGGCCACCGATCCAAAAACCCTGGGAATAAGGGAGAAAAAATCCTTCTCGAGAAACACAATCAAGAAAGGAACCTTTTCTCCAAGGATCATAGAGGACATGTGGTTTACTAAGTAACATGCAGTGAGAACCTCATTAACCCAGAAAGAATGAGGAGCTCGACTATCAATAAGAAATGATTTAATGACAGGACCAGCTTCCGACTTATTCCTTAACAGAAAAACCCAAGATAATCTAAAAAATTATCCACAGCAACCATATAAAATCGATGCCCCTGATGATCGAGAACCCGACTAGGAGCCCAGATGCCAAAATGAAACAACTCAAACGATTGACTACTGTGACGACTCTAGCGACTCGGGAAAAAAGACTGATGGTGCTTCCCAAGCTGACATGCCTCACACTCCAAGGTGGTATGAATAGAGATCTGAGGGAGAACATGACACAGCTTCTGCAGAGGAAGGTATCCAAAGCAAAGATGCCATATGAAAGGAGAAATTGATCCAGAAGGAATGGTAGCGGTAGTAGAATACAGAGGTTGGACTAGTCTGTAAAGTCCTATCTAATCACAGCCACATCCAATCACCCAGCCCGTGAGTATGTCCTGAAACACAAGAGAAGAGGGGTCAAATATGGCACAACAATGCAAATCCCTTGTAATATGACTAATAGACAAAAGATTCCTCTGAAATGCTGGAGCATGTAAGAGATTCTGTAGGAGCATCGATGGAGCAAGGACAAACTCCCCTGACTAACAATGGGTAGATGAACCTCATTTGCAATCACCACTGATCTACCAAGAGGGATAGATCTGTATGAACTAAACTGAGCTCGATCTCCACGCATATGATGAGAAGCTCCGGAGTCCATTTTAACACCCCCAGGGTCCAGATACTCAGCAATACACATCCACGACATATGATTCTACATTCGAAATACTAAGCGATATAATGCATGCAGGAGATTAGTAACAAGGAAGAATAATCACTATATTTTTCTCTATTTAATTTCCATTCATAATTGTTCGGAGAAAAGAAATCGATGGATTATACGTACCCGTGGGCTCTCTTATATAGGAGAGTAGCCCTGGGTTAATTACAAGATAAGTATTTTGAGAAGCAGAAATTACATAAGAAAAACATAATAAGATATTTAACTTAACACCCCCCTCAAGCTGGAGCATATATATCTATCATGCTCAGCTTGGACCAACACTTCTGAAATGAACTTCAGGCTGGAGCTTTGGTGAAGATATCTGTTGTCTGATCTCTTGTAGACACATGAGATGTAGATATGAGTCCCTTCTGTATCAGATCTCGAGTGTAATGGCAGTCCACCTCAATATGCCTTGTCCGTTCATGGAATGCAGGATTGTTTGCAATGAATAATGATGCTTGATTATCACATAAAAGTTGCATAGGAAGAGGAACATCTATGGAAAGATCCATCAACACCGATCTAACCCACATCATCTCAGCACTTCCTTGAGCCATGGCTATGTATTCAGATTCTGCACTTGATCTGGCAACTACAGGCTGCTTTTTGCTTTTCCATGAGACAAGTGAGTATCCAACAAAAATTGCAAACCCTGAAGTGGACTTCCTGTCCGTGAGGTATCCTGCATAGTCAGCGTCTGCACAAGCTGTTACCTCTAAGGGTGTATCCCTCCTGAATAGTAGTCCTGAACCAGGTGAGTTCTTCAGGTATCTCAAGATCATATAGATAGCATCCATATGTGCCTTCCTAGGTCGCTCCATGAATTGGCTGATTTTGATTACTGCAGACATAATATCTGTCCTGGTGATAGTAACATATAGAAGCTTCCCAACAAGTTCTCTGTACGTTTTGCTATTAACTTCTTCAGTATCGCCATCATACAATTTCACACTTGGATCCATAGGAGTCGTAGCTGGCTTGCATCCAGTCATGCCCGTCTCAGAAAGGAGATCCATGACAAACTTTCTATGGGTTATCACTAGACCACGATGATTCCTAGCAAATTCTAACCCCAGGAAGTAACGAAGAGTGCCAAGATCCTTGGTCACAAATTCTTTACCAAGGAACTTCTTGGCTATCTGAATTCCTTGAGCATCATCTCCTGTCACAATAATGTCATCTACATAAACAAAAATGGCTACCGTACCTCTCCATGTCTTCTGCACAAATAATGAGTGGTCAGCAGTGGACCTCTTAAATCCATGTTGCTCAATTAAATCAGACAACTTTTGATACCAATCTCTAGGACTCTGCTTTAGGCTATAGATGGCCTTATGTAGTGTGCATAACTTCTGGGACTCCCCCTCAGTAGTAAACCCTGGTGGCTGCTACATGTAAACTTCCTCTTGAAGATCTCTGTAGAGAAATGCATTCTTCACATCAAGCTAAAATAACATCCAATCACGTGAAACAACAACTGCAAGTAAAATCCTAAGCATTGAGTGTCGTGCTACTGGAGAAAATGTGTCCTGATAATCCACTTCATATGTCTGGGTAGAGCCACGTGCCACCAATCTCACCTTGTGCCGATCTACACTCCCATCTGCGTTATGCTTAATTGAAAATATCAACTTGCAGCTGACAATTGAAGCACCACGTGGAGGCAGAACAATAGTCCATGTCCCGCGAGATGATAAGGCCACCATCTCCTCTTCCATGGCCTGACGCCACCTGCTGTCCTGCAAAGCGACGAGCTAGTCGAGAACACAAGTCAAAAACATGGGGTTTCGGGGGTGTCCATTCGGGGTATAGTAACCACAAAAAGACCAACAACAAACTTCTTGTACTCATCTAAAAGTTGATCAAAAGAGACATGTGCCACAAGTGGGTATTTGGCACATTGACGTCGTGGCTTCCTCAGCGCAATAGGAACATCCAAATTGTCCTCCTCAGTGTCCTCTACATCAGAGTTATCCTGTATAACTCCAGTGCCATCAGTAGAGACAATGTATGACATACCTTAGGCGTGCTGGATGATGTGGACGGCTGATGAGCAGAAGAGCTAGTAGAAGACTTGCGAGTATAAACAATGGGTAAGAATTTTTGCTCATGTGGTGGTGATGGCGGAGGTGGTGGTGGTGGTGAAAGTACATGTTGCTCAGGTTCAGCTGGTGTCAGAGATGGAGGTGGAGGAACAACAATATCGTCCGCATTGTTATTGGATAACTTGTCACCTATAGGAGAAAAGTACATGATAGACTCAAAGAAGGTTACATCTGCACTCACATAATATCTTCTACCCACTGGATCATAACATCTATACCCTTTTTGAGTACGAGAGTACCCAACAAACACACATTTGATAGCTCTTGGAGAGAGCTTATCACGACCAGGGGTACAATTATGCACAAATGCTACTGACCCAAAGACACGAGGTGTGAGATAGAAAAGGTCCTTTTCGGGAAGCGGAATTAAGAAAGGAACCTTTTCTCCAAGAAAAGTAGATGGCATACGATTCACCAAGTAGCAAGCAGTGAGTACAGCATCCCCCCAAAAGGATTAAGGGGCACGACTATGGATCAACAACGTCCGAGTGACATCAATAAGGTGGCGATGTTTGCATTCTGCCACACCATTTTGTTGTGAAGTGTAACTGCAGGAAGTTTGATGAACAATGCCCTATGAACTGAGAAAATCGGACAGATGTAATGTTGAAAACTCCAAGACGTTATCCGTGCGAATTATTTTGATATTAGTAGAGAAGATGTTATTAACTTCAATAATAAATTTTCGAATAATAGTTCCAGCTTCAGACTTCTATTTTAATAAGAATACCCAAGATAATATGGAAAAATCATCAACATCAACCATACAATAACGATATCCCTGAAGATCAGGGATACGACTCGGACCCCAAATATCAAAGTGAAACAGTTCAAAAGACCGACTACTATGACGACTCGAACGGACTGGAAACAACGACCGATGGTGTTTCCCAAGCTGACATGCTTCACAATCCAATGCGGTACTGGTATATATATGCGGCAATACATGACACATCTTCTGCAGAGGCAGATGGCCAAAGCGAAGATGCCAAAGGAATGGAGAAACAGATCCATAAGGAATAGTAGCGGCACCAGCACATGATAGTATAGCAAGCTTATACAAGCCTCTCTTCTCACGGCCACTTCCAATCATCCTGCCAGTCAGTATGTCTTGAAACACAAAAGTAGATGGGTCAAAGATGGCACGGCAATGTAAATCTTTCGTAAGCAGGCTAATTGACAACAAGTTCATCTGAAAGTCAGGTGCGTGTAACACATTCTGAAGGCTCAATGAAGGCGTCAGAGTGATCTCCCCCTGACCAACAATAGGCAATCGGACCCCATTGGCAATGACAACAGATCGACCTAGTGCAAGTGCCCTGTACGTAGTAAATTGCACTCTATCGCCGCACATATGATGGGAGGCTCCGAAATCCATAATCTAGTCTATCAAGTCCGAGCAAGTAGTACTGGTAAGTGCATAAGGAGTACCTGAGGAGGTAGAGGACGCTCTGGCCGAAGCTGCAGCATCCGTAGAACCTAGAGACGGAGACGTAGCTGTAGTAATCATCTCATGAAGTTGGAAAACTATATCATCAAAGCGAGCATCAGGAAGAGTCACAACTGTAGCCTCAGTCTTCTCAGCTACACGTGCTGAGGCTGGATATCCATGCTTGTGAAAGCATGTCTCCTCAGAATGGCCTGGACGATGACAGTTAGTACAGGGGCCACGATGTCTGCCTCCCCCTCAACCACGAGGATCGCGACCCCGAAAATGTGATGCTCCTCCTCTGCCACGTGTGGCAGCCATAACAGAAGGGGTAGGCTGGGCGGTAGATGCCGAGGTAGTAGTGATCCTGCTCAATCTCTTAAACACCTCCTCCATCACTGGAATAGTTTCGCCAGTCAGAAGTTGAGTACAAGCTACATCGTACTCAGAATCAAGAGAGGACAGAAATACACCGGTCATGGTGGCATTTTGGCTTGGCTGCTGTTGTTCCGTACTGGTAGTGATCGACATGAAGCTATGCAATCTCTCGAACATGTCCCGTAGATGAGAGAAATGTACATATAGTGGTTTCCCATTCTACTTAGTAGAGAAGATGTCAAATTGCAACTGAAGAATCTTGCTCTCATTTTTGGACTGTCCTTGTGTCGCGACCAGTATATCCCACATAGCCTTTGCTGTGGGTTGATTCACTATATCATTTGCAATTTCCATTGTCATTGTCCCAGAGAGCCATATACGGGCATACGCATCGTCCTGCTTCCACGTCGCATTTGCTCCACTCTTATCTTCCGGTTCGGATTCTGTTAGAATGTGTTCCTTGTTGTGGCACTGCATCAGGGTGCGAAACTGCATAGACCATAATTCATAGTTGGTCCCATCCATCTTGACTATTGGGGCTGGGCCTTTGATAGCATCCGAGGATGTAAACGTCACCCTTGTTCTCTGACATGATTGATGAAGAGCCTAAGACCGACGGAGATGACCAAAATAGGTTGTATGTGTAGACTCATACAACGATCCCTAGTCCTTGTTGTAGCACTGACCCTAGTATGCAAGGTGCAAATACGGCGCCGGCGAAGGTCTGTACCGCACGGATGGGCCAGAGTTGCATTGGAGATCACCTAGGGGCCACGCTGGGGCAACAAGGTATCGGTGGGAGGGGTCGGTGGGACCTGCAGGGACTACACGGTGCCGCTGGAGCGGCAAGAACAGTTGGATGTGGCGCTTGTGGGTAGTGGTATGCCACAGGGAACGTCGCATGGGTCGTTGAGGTGGCAAAAGCCGCTGGAGGCGGCATTGGGGGCCGCGGGGTACCGCAGGGAGCGGCGTGGGAGGCCGCATGGAGCGATGCTAGGAGCGGCTGGAGGCGGCGCTGGGACATGCTGGATGCAAGGGCGGGTGCATCGGGGGGGGGGGGTGGACGACTTAGGGTTAGGGTTTGGGTGGGATACCGGGACCTCGGTCTAGGACCGTTGCTCCGATACCATGTTGGGAGAAAAGAAATCGATGGATTATATGTACCTGTGGGCTCTCTTATGTAGGAGAGTAGCCCTGGGTTAATTAAGAGATAAGTACTCTGAGAAGCAGAAATTACATAAGTAAAACATAATAAGATATTTAACTTACCAATAATCAATGTCCACAAAATAAGTACCTTTCCATACATTACCATGTCTCTCAAAAGAAGTACATGTACAATTATACATGAGAAGACACACTAACCGTACCACAAAAATCGCTGAAAGAGTCAGCCACGAACTGCCTACTGCTGCGTCTATTTCTCTTGCGAACCTGCCAATTTCACGCAACTAGGATTATAAGCAAAGTGCCCAGTATAGATATAAAATATCAACAAAACAGAAACTGGAGTGCAAAAGAAGTTGTGACTGTAAGAAAAGAAATGCCAGCAAGAAAAAAAATGGCTACTAACATGTACTCAAGTGGAAGTGAACAACCTACAAAGTAGCTTTATCTTTCAGTTTACCACATTTAAATTATTTAAAAACTATTATTGTTATTTATATGCCTCCTAGCTAAGTTTCATACATTATTCATGATATAAGATATTTGATTTGAATCGTGATCAATTTAGATCAGCCCTCGTTTGTAAAAGTCCACAATAGGAAGCAACGTGGTAGTATTAGTAATGGAAATAGTCTGTGGTCTTGACCACATGTGTCTCACACTATGACTCCAAGATACATTGTATCTTGGGGTTGGGGATCCTCCGTAAGCATGCGTGAAGTAGATGTACCCTAACTAAGTTCCCAACACTTTCCTTTACTAACCTACCAACTTTCTATCTAGATTATCATTGTCATTTTATAGATAGTTCTCTTGTCCTCAGAGTTAATCACATTTTAACTGAACCAATCTAATGTATATCCTGATGAGATGAGATGCTTGATTTGTAACATGATCAACTAATATCCATTACCTGTCGATAAGAGTCCACAGCGGTATTACCAACTATAGAGCTCAAGATTTTGATAACAGGATCTGATTTTCCACTCATCACTATAGTCGGAAAGTTCTATGACTACCTTCCATTTTTCCCCTATCACGGGGCAAACCAGTAAAATACCTCCTTCAATAACCACATCCAGGAACTCACTTTAAGAACAAATACGAGAAACCAACTCAAGTGATCGGCTCTCCTTGACCTCCCGTATAAATTCTATGACCGAAAGAGAAGAGAAGACTACCAACCACGCGTCCTCGAACGTCGTCGCGCAACCACCAGAACAACATCGGAGCACAGTCAGACTACGTGTCTCCCAGCCAACGCGATTGCTGGGGTCGCGGTCATCTAGTCGTCTACCCAAGGACCCGAGGATGCATGCCCCTCCCTTAAGGTCGCTATCTCCAACTACCCATGGAAACACAAGAACTCCATCCGTGTGCAAAACCACCACACGATAAAGGACATATGTGGATGCACACAAATCACACGGGTACTGCATTCGGTGGCAAAACAGATATCTCAACATTCATAATTAGGTTGATTGATCCAATAATCGAAATAGATTACTATGATAAGCCAAACTACTACTAAGGAAGTCCATCAATATCAACACTTAACTTAAACATGCCATTCAACCTTACTAACCCAGACACAACATTCGATATTGAAATGGGAATTAGAAATATTGTCAAAGTCAATCCTTTAGTGATGATTGTGTAGTGTGCCTCTCCAACTAAAATGACAATTAAGCTATTTTCCCATGAAAAAAAAAAGAAAAGATCCAAAGTCCAGCACACTTTATTTTGCATTCATCCAATTGCAATGTGCTTTTCTCCCATACACCAGATTGGCAATTTAAATAAATTCCTTGTTAGGCATAGGATAGATTCAACACTGGATGCAGTTTACATATTCTCTAATGATTGTTTAATAGTCAAACAATTTATGGATACAAGGTTGTCATCGCATGAACAATGCCTTTCCATTTCATTCTGTTGAAGGGATTCCTGGGATGCTCATCCTATGTACCATATATGGATAAATCGGGTTTATGGCATCAAGGAATATCCAAGCTGATGAAGGTTCGAAAAATTACTAACAGGGCCGCACATAAGATATAAATATAGTAGAAGAACTGAAATATTGGAATATATGGGTGCATGGAGAACATGACTTCTTTTAGACAATTTAGATTGAACTAAATATGTTTTAACCTGATGTTCAACTTAGAGCAAGCGCTCTGATAGTGATGTATGAGATGGATTTTTGGTACTAACTAGAGAAAATCCATCTTGTGTAATGACAAAAAAATGGAATATATAGGCAACTTTAATCAACAGATAATAATCTAGAGTTTGGAAACTATTGTTACCTCCAGATATATAGGAAATTTTATTCAGAGAAGCATGCGGTACAATTAATATGAAAATAGTGATGAAGAATAGAATGAATACTTTGTTCCATTAAACTATTACATGCTAACATCTGCGAGGTTTCTTTGACCCGCCAACATATATACAATTACCTGGTGAAAATGGAGAAATGAATGAGCTGTACTTAATAGTCTACACCTAAATCTTCCATACAATCCAAATCAAGTCTTTTTTTATATTGCTTATATTGCATTTTGGAGGACCAATTAGATATTGTGGAAGTTCATATAGAAACCTTTAATTACATTTCAAGGGATAAATCCAATGAGTTGTGAATGCTGATGACCATCTAAGGATTCAGAACTGAAGGACAAAAGAGCTGATCCCATTTGAGGTCAATGGTTTGCATAATTTGTATTTTACAAACATAAAAATATGGTCAATTTGTACTCCCTAATCCTTCACATGAATTCCAATATCATGCCACAAACGGAAAAACGATTTAAACATGAGACCTATAAGATCTAAACACTACCTCATAAGGCATCCAAATCACAACGAGAGATCTAGGCTGTCTGGATCTTCAGAAAAAAAAACGTCCCATAATCACCTCTCTTCCACATTCTTTGAAGAAGTACCAAAAAGCATTCATCATATCTGAATCAAACAAGATATATTAAGCACGCCACATACCCTCCTCGATAAGCCATAGTTACAGAAAGATGTTCTACGTCATTCTATTTCAAGACTCGTTGTCTGATGTCTGGCACAATATGTAAAACATGATGACCAAGCGTCCCACATTAAAAGCTAGATAGGAATCTTGGCCTTAATAACAAACACAACATTACAGGCATGTCCAGGGTTGCTGAAGAGCAATGCCTCTCAAGAGGCTTGACGTGTTATAAACAACGTATGAGCTGATAAAATAGTGAAGGCCCTCCCCACCTATGCCCAACAATCCCCTAATGGATTCAGATATTCTTCCTCACTTTAGAAAATGGAGAATGGGGTGCAGCGGAGAAACAGAGAGGTAAATTCGTTTGGGCGGTACCCGTGGAAACTTATTCCACGGAACCCCCAAGCGAACTTATAATTTGTTAGGTACCCCAAGGAAGCCGTCACTTCAAGTCACGACTTCCATTGGGGTTTATTTACATGAGAAAAAAATGCATGGAAGCCGCCTCTTGAAGATGCGGCTTCAGTTTTGGCCAAAGCCGCCTCTTCAAGAGGCAGCTTCCATGTAAATAAATCACATGTAAACAAACCCCAATGGAAGCCGTGACTTGAAGTGACGGCTTCCTTGGGGTACTTAACAAATTATAAGTTCGTCTGGTGGTTCTGTGGAATAAGTTTCTACGTGTACTGCCCATGCGAACTTTCCTCGAGAAACGAAAATTGGCGAGAAGAACAAGAACAAGAAGAGGAGGGTGATCTCACCCGCGGATATGACTCCGCATGTGCGATCAAACCCGACACATGTGTGATCCAAAAATGACTTACGCCAAAATCAGAAAACCAACCCATAGGAGATGAAATGCAAAAAGCGGCAACAAGGAGGGGAAACCGTACCTCAAAATCGTGAGAAACGAGCTCCCCGCAGCGAGCTCTTTGCGTGGGTGCCATCGGTAGAAGAGGAGGGTGATCTCACCCGCGGATATGACTCCGCATGTGCGATCAAACCCGACACATGTGTGATCCAAAAATGACTTACGCCAAAATCAGAAAACCAACCCATAGGAGATGAAATGCAAAAAGCGGCAACAAGGAGGGGAAACCGTACCTCAAAATCGTGAGAAACGAGCTCCCCGCAGCGAGCTCTTTGCGTGGGTGCCATCGGTTTTGTGATCGGACCACTCCGGCGATGATGCAGCGGCTCTCCGACGAGCTCTAGGGTGGAGCTCCGGTGAACCGCACTTGGAAAATGGGTCTAGTGCATCAGACCACTTCCAAACCCCTTTTATACTCGGGTTTGGTTAACTGGATCCATATTCGAATATGGTTCGGGTACATATCCGTTTACCAACCTCCAACCGTAAAATGACCATATTTCCCTCGTCTGATATTGGATTTCGATCTCTTGGTACCGTTGGAAAAGTCTCGACGAGTACTACGCGATAGGCTACTCGTTTGCTAAATTTGGATAGCGAATCAACTCTGGAATTTAAAAAGAAAGGAATGAAAATATATGAGAGTACGAACAAAATCCCGTATCTCAGACCATATCGAGACTCGTATTTGTATGGGCATCTAATACCTATACCGTCGATGTAGTCATCATCTCTCTCAATCTAGAGACAATATCATCAAGCCTCGCATCATGAGAAGGAGCTAGAGTAGGCTCTGTCTGCTCAGCTACACGGGCAGGCTTAAGATACCCATGCTTCATATAGCATGTCTCCTCAGAATGACCTTGACGGTGATAGTGTGAGTACGGGCCACGTTGACATCCTCCTCCTCTGTCACAAGATCCTCGCCCATGAAACTATAAAGTACCCCATCTGTCGTGAGAAGATGCAATTACAGAGGGAGTTTCACCCATGCTAGTTGATGAAGTATTGATTCTGCTCAACCTCTTGCAGACCTCCTCCATTGGTGGTATTGTCTCTCTAGTAAGCAGTTAAGTGCGTGATGCATCGTACTCAAAGTCAAGGGATGACAGAAAGGCACCTGTCATTATGGCATTCAAATATGCATGTTGTTTCTCAGTGTTGGTAGTTTTGGGCATAAAGCTCTGGAGTCGCTCAATCATACCTCGAAGATGCGAGAAATGGGCATGAAGAGGTTGACCATTCTGCTTGGTCAAAAAAATGTCATGATGCAACTATAGGATCTTGCTCTCATTCTTGACATGCCCATATGTTCCAGCTAAGATGTCCCACATAGCCTTGGCTATGAGTTGATTGACGATCTCATTGGCAATCTCCGTGGTGAGCGTCTTGGGAGTCAAATCCATGCGTAGGCATCATCTTGCTTCCAAGAAGCATTAGCCCCAATATTGTCAGCCGGCTCGGAATCAATCAAAATGTGCTCCTTGTTATGGCACTACATAAGGGTGTGAAACTTCATGGACCATAACTCGTAGTTGGTCTCATCCATATTTACGATGGGAGCCGGGCCCTTGAAGGCACCAGACGACGAAAAAATGTCACCCTTGTTCTTTGACATGATAGAAAAATACTGAAAATCCAGAACAAATATAGGAAGTAGACTACTCTGAGTGAGTGCACAATCATATGGAGGAGTGGTTGTATGTGTAGACTCATACAACCATCCTCTTCAATCCTTGTTGTAGTCTAGGACAGGAAAAAGTGATTTACGTATCTGAAATCATGATTCCTGATAAAAAACAGATCGATTTGGACTGCAGATCGAACTGCAAAAATGCACAAAGGCACATGAACGTATAGGGGAGGGTTGGTGGTGGCCTGGGAAGGTCGGGGCAACAGTCGTAGGGAGTTGGGAGGCCGCTTCAGGGGCATGTACTTCTTGCGCGATGACCTGGGTGCCCAAGCGGTGGCATTGTTGGCCGAGGGAGGGCCTAAACAGGTCTAGGCAATGGCTTGTAGGGTCAAGGGCACTGCAGAGGTCAGTCGAAGATGGGGTGACAGAGGGGAGTGCTGAAGGAGGAGCCAGAGTGGCGGCTGGTGACCAACAGAGGGAGGGGATAGAGGTAGGGTTTTTTGTTAGATACGAAACCCTGGTCTAGGACCGTTGCTCCGATACCATGTTGGAAAAATAGAATGGCTTATCATTATTGAGACCCTAGGGCTCTCTTATATAAGAGAAAAGCCCGGGGTAAATTACATCATAGACACATGAAAGAAATAGAAATGAGAGATAAAGACAATAAGATACAAATATCTCAACAGTTTTTGCATCAAAAAATGGAAGGCACACTTAAAGGCTTCTCGAAAAGTTGTCATGCTTTCAGTAGCAAAAGCAATGCTTCTTGATCTCCCTCCTTGAAAGATGGACCTAGATCACCTATGATCTTTTGTAGAAGTGGAATTACATTTTTGGGACGAGACAATTAGACCTAGGATAATTCAAGAGTATTAATCTCCTTCATACCCATATGAGAAATTTGAATTTTTGAACGGAAAACCCTTATTCATGTCCCTAAATTTAGTAGATCGATCAATAAGAACACAATTGCATATAAGTGGAGTGTTGGTTAGAAAAGGACACCTGGTATTATTACCAACTAGAGGAGGAGTGGATTAAGGAGCTACATCTTATACATCTAGTAAGTTTATGGGACAACTTAATCCATCAGCTGAAGGGTAATTATTTTTAGGCATATCCAGGTATAGATTTTTGTTCCTCTATTTTATTTCGTTTAGAGGAAGCACTTCACTAAAAATATACATAAGTTTTAATGCTAAATTAAAGTATCTTTAGGCTGCAGAACTTTATTTCTTGCTTTAGCTTTGCTGCTATATTGGAATGTGTTATTGGCATGCAAGTTTAATATCTTGTTGGGATTGCATTAATTCAACCTTCCACCTTTTGAGAAGAGTAATTGACGATCCATTACAATGTTCCTTAGTATACAACAGGGTAGTAATAATTCATCGGTTTCAGACCAGCTATCTCTTTAGTTTTGTTCTATGAATTTTTGATGAATATTACTTTTACACAATCGGCCCTCCACTATAAACAATGTAATACTGTGTTTTAATATTGCATCTTGATTACATGAATCTCATTGATTATATGTTATGGTGATTAATATCCCAGTGAGGTAGTTGGGAATACCTTATTAATTGTTGTTGGGAAAAATCGATGAGTTGTTTATTCCTAGGAACCCTAGGCTCTCTTATATAGAGGAGAGACCTATGTGGGTAAAATACATAAGACGGATATAAAGAAATAAAATAAAGACCTAAAGATGGAGCATATATGTCAATTATGCTCAGCTTTGAAGAACACTTCTGAAATGACCCTCTGAGTAAAGCATTGGTAAAGATATCTGACGTTTGCTCTCTTAAACTGACATGAGAGGTAGAAATTAAGCCCTTCTGAATCATCTCTAGAATAATGGCTGTCTAACTCAATATGCTTCATTCTTTCATGAAATGCGGGATTGTTTGAAATGAATAAGTAAGCTTGATTATCGCATTGTAACTGCATACGTAGAGGTACATTTATATGCAAATCTGCTAGCACTGCTCGAACCCACATCATTTTTGTGCTTCCGTATACCATAGCCCTATACTCAGATTCAATACTTGATCTCGACATAACTATTTATTTCTTGCTTTTACAAGAAACAAGAGAAATGCCAACGAACACCATGAAGCCTGAAGTAGACTTCATGTCCTTAGGACACCGTGCATAGTCATCATCAACACATGCAGAAACAGAAAGAGTTGCTCCTTTTCTTAACAGTAATCCTACACCTGGAGAAGATTTTAGATATTTCAATATCATATATATAGCATCCATGTGTGCCTCTCAGGCCTGCTCCATGAACTGACTCACTTGACTCACAACAAAAGAGATATCAGGTCTAGTGATAGTAACGGAGAGAAACTTTCCCACCAACTCTCTACATCTCCTCCTGTCAACATCATCTGTATCATCATCATATAACTTCATGCTACGATCCATATGAGTAGTAGAGGGTCGACACCCAATCATGTTGTAAACCCCTCGGATTCGGGTACCTGTTTACGACACTTTCGCAGCATTACATTCGCAAGAAATCGTACAAAGTATTTAAAATGTGGGGAAATTGCGCGCGTTTTTGCCAGGACATTCACATTCAAATAAATAGACCACATAAACAAGTAGGACAAGTGCCACCAATATTTCATTTATAAATTTTCATATATTTACAACATGTACAAGAAGTCTTCCATTACATACAATATTCCCAAAATTTTGTACAGAAGAAAAGGGGAAGCATTTATATTATGAATCGAACAAAAGCTGAGACAAAAGTATATGTACCATCTGTTATATACACAGTCACCAGATGTCATCAATAGATATTGAGCAGCAGGCTCTTTGCCTGCCAAAACATGTTAGGAACGAAGAGGCGTCAACGGGCACTGGTACCTCCCAAAAACATAAAAAAATAAGCAGGCATTTAATTATTTTCACAAGCAAGCAAGTAGAAAGGTAGGAATAATTAATATTTGTTTCTACCACCCATTATCCCAACATTTCCTATATATAACATATTTATGTTATAATTGATTGTTCATAAGTCTATGGGCGTGTGTGTGTATATATTCTCATATTATTATAGTCATATTACTTCAAATCAAATGTTATTATAGTCATTTCCAACCAACTCAACTTTAAATGTAATTCCTCCAACTTTCAACTATAACTGTCTCAGAGGTGACCCTAATTGCATCTGTCTCAGATGTAAACCTAGATGACCTAGATGTAGACATAGATGATTTGGATGTAAAATCGCCAAGTCTACTGGCGAAAGAAAAACTCAAGCGGTGAGGTAGCCTACAAATGGCTCTTCCGTCTCACCCTCTAATTGGAAGTGCGGTCAAATAGAGGGATAGGTCTACTCCAAAACTATGCCACTGAGATGGGTGAGAGAGACTCTACGGAAAAGTCACTCTAGAAAACGGCCCGACCGGTAACGGACAAACGAGCTCGTACGAAAAACTGAAAACCGAGGATCCCCCGCATGGGTATCCTAAAACAGAGGGGGTCAGCGGATTGGTCAAAAGTCGAGATCCCAACGAGGTGTAAAAACACTGCGAGTTCGCGTAAAATTGTGAAAAGGACTAGGATCCTAGACCAACGCACTTGGCAGCCGCTGCCCTAACTGGGCTTCCTATCCCGCCCAGTGAGGGTCACCACGCCCTCATACAGTCAGGTGTAAAGGTCACCATGATCGGCATTATAAATTCTAGTAATTACATATCACCAAAACATTCACTTATTGGATCATTCAATCCTTTCTCAATCTTTCCTATAGTCAAATTTTTTATAGACTAGGTATTTCTCCACCTTTCCTATATTATGTAACTAATTTACAGTATAAAGTAAGACTAAATTTTAAAGTAACTAGTAGGATATAAAACAGAGTAATTTTTTAATACATTTAGTAAAGATATCTTATCGTAATTTCTTTTGAAGTAAGTATAGTTTTAAAAGATATCTATTCATAAGTATATGTATGAGCATGATGAGCCTATAAGCTGATTCTACAACTTGTTATATATACGTCGAGATAATAGCCCAGATTTATTGAGAGCGTAAATTATTCCTGACAAATTACAAGGCTAATTCACTTTTGTATATAGTACTTGCATAGATTAATACCTCAGGAGTCATATAAGATCAGATCTTGATCAATCATATGTTTGTAAAGTTGAATGTATCAAATTATATATATATATACACAAAAAAAATGGAATTTAGAATTTAAGATATGACAACCAATATTCATTCATCATTATTTTATTTCGCAATGGATTGAGCTGGGATTTGCATGGACTTAGGATAGATTATAAGCCCAATATTCTAAAACAACTTGGTTATCAAGGCCTTGCAATCAAGCTCAATCAGAGAGCTATAGAATCTCATGGAAAATGTAGAAACAGATCCTAAGATGGTCAAATAATATGAAATATTTTTGAAGTTGACATGTTTTGGTTATAGTGAAATGAATCAGCACATAAGTGGAATACAAGTATACTTTTTGGACCATAGATGATATTTAACTTAGTGCCAGTACTTAGGAGAGCAATATCTAACAATAATTTAGGAAACTGCAGTTCAATGTCATAAATAATATAAATATTTTTTATTAGTTCAAAATAATTAACTTCTCAAATTGGATACTGTAGCAGCTTATATTTGGTTATATTACCTAACCATTCCATAAATACTACTCCATTAATATTGCAATGGTTAAACACAGTTACAGTGATATGGTTTATTATTCAACCAATCAACCTGAAAGTAGGGTAATTATAAAGAGTACACACATAGGCAGTCCTGGAAATTACTGGAGAGATATGTTGAACTGCCAGATTGTGATGAAATTATATAGCAGCAAGGAAAAGGAACAACAAGGATGTTACCATTTAATTTACTCTAGATTTGTAGAAGAATCATGCATGCTATATAGATCATTCATTCTTTCCAATTATATAAATTCAGACTTATTACTTCCCATATTTTTCTTTCTTTTTTTTACCGATATTTCAGTAGCAGATTTTTTTATCACAATATAGAGGAAAGGATTGGTGATATCAATAATGAGTTCTTGTAGAAAAGTCAGTAGCCAAGTAATTTCACATATAGCCTGAGCCATTCCATGGTATTATGCCTCTACACTAGATCGAGAGACTACAGTCTGCTTCTTGCTCCTCTAACTAACTAGGTTTCCTCCTACCATCATAGCATAGCTCTTAGTAGAGTGAAGGTCCTTAAGCGAGCTTGCATAATCAACATCAGCATAAGCAACAACATCAGTGTATCCATTTGCCTCATAGAATAGGCCACATCCGGGTGATTCCTTTATATATTGAAGGATCAGAAGAACGTCCTCCCAATGGCTGTAATAAGGTTTCTCCATGTATTGGCTAGCTCTTCTCTAAGCATAGGATATGTCTGGCCTAGTAACAGTAAGATACAACAGTTTTCCAACTAGGCTTCTGTATCGTGTAGTGTCCTCAAACGGAGGATCAACATAGGTAGAGTGTTTCCTTGGTTCTGCAGGAATACCAGAGGGTTTGCATCTAAGTAATCCTGCCTCAATTAGTATATCTAAGCAGTACTTCTTTTGTGACATATGAAGTCCCTTCTTGGTACATAAGACTTCTATGCCCAGAAAATATCGAAGTTGTCCCAGATCCTTTGTGACAAAAACCTTTTGCAGAAAGGCCTTGGTCTCCAGCACCCCTTTATCATCGTCACCGGTAACAACCATATCATCTACATATACAACAAGTATAACATTACCAAATGATCGTTTTCGGATGAAAACAGAGTAGTCATATGTATTTCTCTGGAAACCCAGAGTGCCAATTTTTGTACTTAGTCTGTCAAACCATGCCTTCGAGATTTGCTTCAGGCCATATATTACTTTGTGAAGTCGGCACACTTACTCCCCTTGACTTCGTACCTTGGAGGTTGCATCATGAAAACCTCCTCCTCTAGATCGCCATATAGAAATGCATTCTCGACATCCAGTTGAAAAATGTTCCAGCCCTTGTTTACTGCCACTGAGAGGATGGTCCGTATGGATCCCTTTCTTGCAACATGTGAAAAAAGTCTCGAAGAAGTCAACATGGCCTCAAATTTCAGCAAACTTCAGTCGAATCGATATCAGTCGAAATCGAAATTCAACCGAAATGGCCGAAATGACCGAAATATAGGGGTGATGGTACAAAAAATGATCGAAATTTCGATCAAAATTTGACTGAAATTCTGTTTTGGTCGATCACCGAAACAGTGACCGAAACCGACATTTAGGGCCTTGGTAGTCAACGTCTTTTTTTGTGTAAAGCCTTTAGCCACAAGTATTGCCTTCAATCTGTCAATGGAACCATCTGGAGAATGCTTTGTAGTGAAAACCCATCGGCATGAAGGATATGGAATAATCCTCAAGTGTGTCACAAAAGCGTGAGCATCGTATCGAATACGACAAAGAACGACTAGTCGTACTAGTTGTTGGGTGCAGCGGAATTTAAAAAATATTTCATGCGATGAAACCACATGATCCAAGAACGATTCTCGGATCGTTTCATCTATAACCACAACAAGTATAAAGGAATACCTCTTGAAGCGTGGTTTATCAAGTCTCTACGAAAAGAGACCTCCTGTCTCAAGTCCGATCATCGGAGAAGAAGCTTGCGAGCGCGGGGATTAGTCACGTTGTCCTCGCAATCCAATGGGTTGATATAAGAACGGTGATCTCCTGATCTCGTCGTACGAGATCGAACGTCTCCTTCGTGAGTGCAGCACTCCAAGAAGACGGAGAACCGAAGAACGTTGAAGCAGCGGTGCGGGGGCGTAGGCGACGACGATGATCTCCTCTAGGGTTTTAGTGGACCGCCACCAAGTAGAGGGAGAGAGGGTTGGCGTGTGAGGAGAAAAAGAGAAAGAGAGAGATGTGCTTCCAAAAACCATGTACAAGAGAGCATGGTATGCCTCTCTATTTATTGGGTTTTAGGATCCATGGATCTCAATTCATGGGACATATAAAATCAATGGATGAGATTGATTTATGTCAATCCAATGGTCAAGATTGTTGTTGGTAAAAACCAACAACTTATGATTTAATATAGATCAAATATATTTGACAAATCCCATATACATCAATCCTAAAATTAAATCGATCAAATAAGGAAGCAATGACATGGAGATTGCATCTCCCATGTCAACATGGTGGACGGCCACCAATTCCAAGTAGGACTTGGTGGCCGTACACATGTTACCATGTGGAGGCAATCTTATGAGATTTCATAAGATTGCATATCTCTATGTATTTCTCCTTTATTTAATCTCAACAACTTTTGTTGTAATTTATTCTCCAAAATAATTCATAATTAATTTTGAGAATATTGCAATCTTGCCATTAGAAAAATGTGAATCACATTCACAACCCAAAACAAAATATAATTTACATTTTCAATTAATTAAACAATGTGTATCCAATACACATTAATAATTAATTAACAAATATAAATTATAATTAGCTCTCTCTAATACATTGTAAATCACATTTATAATATATTATGAATAATTAGATATTGCTATCCACATTATTCTTATCCATTATAATTAAATCACATTTAATTATATTGGATAATTTCTACACACATCAAGATAATTAAATCACATTTAATTATCAATTTCTTAATGCTTAGAACTTAAGCAATAATTCTTGAACCCTTTCAAGAATAATGCTATTTCTCCTCTTATACTTGGAGATAAGGACAGGGCGATTGTATTGTTCCACGCATAGTGACTTGGATATTGAGGTCACATCTCAAATCCAGATCCCATGGACCTCTCATAGATGCTTGATTAAATCAAGGCCGTAAACCTAATCTTCTCATTGCATCTGAATATCATTTAGATCAATGTCCAATACATGGACTAAGATCAGGTCACTTCTCTACTGAGAGGAGTCACTAAAATCCAGACCTGTTTCATCACTCCCTCGGAATGGAAGCGTCATGGTTATACAATCGTTTATGATCAAATCACTCTCAGGTATTCCCAATACATGTACATCCTGCATACTGGAAGACTTATGATCATCCTGAAGATATAGATCAATTTTACACTGTCATCTTCATGGTTTGATCACTAAGTTTCTCAATCTTGGTCCTTGGAATTTGGTACAGATCATATGCTTTCACAAAGCATATATCTTACCTTCAAATTCATGTCATTCTTCCAAAGCATGACGACCATGCATGGAATTTGATCAGTCCCAATACCTCATGAGTGAGCTCATGTCTCTCGGTTCACAAGTGAACCTGTATGATCCCTTTGAGAGATCATATTACTCATATGTCCTTACATACACACCAACTCACCGGTATATAGACCTTGGTTAGGTCATCAACCTATTGGTCTGCCAAATATACACACTCAGACATATAGCAATAGATCTATTTCTGGTCAGAGGATGTTTGCCTATGATGTGACAGTATTCATCATAGGTGTTTGGTTATCTCGATCTCTTTAAGTCAACCCATTGACTCAACTAATCTGAATACCTCTGAATCACTATTCACATGCGGAGGACCTGCATCAAGAGGTCGATCAGATATCAGCCTAATGAGAAAGGATTGTCATCTCCTACTCAGGCTGGAGATCATCACTTGATAATAATTTGATGATACTTGATGAGCCCTTTATCTAACTCCTTAGATATTCATCCAAGCATCAGCCTCTATGATTCAATCAATGAATCAACAATTGTATGATTATCAAGTTGGCCATGGTACATAACCCTTATTGTATAGAGGGACCTTATAGTGCATTCATTCATTCAATCTCACAAAGGGAGTGAAACATAATCAATAACTTTTATAGATAAATCATTTATTACAATAACATTTATAGAAGGAATGGTTCGCCTCGGGCTCACACTGCTAACAATCTCCCACTAGCCCTCAGAACCATTCAGGTACAATCCTTAAACCCATACTCATTACATGCTAGTCGAAAACCTTCTGTGTCAGAGGTTTGGTAAGAGGATCAGCAACGTTGTCGGCAGAGGCCACCTTGGTGATGATGTTGTCACCACGCTTTTGAATCTCCCGAATGATGTGGTATTTCCTTTCCACATGCTTGATCTTCTGATGCCATATGGGTTCCTTCGCCTGGGCAATGGCTCCCGTGTTATCACAGAGTAGCGGGATGGGAGTATCAGAGGGAACTACGCCAAGCTCTAGCACAAACTTATGCAACCACACCGCCTCCTTTGCAGCATCCAATACGATAATGTATTCGACTTCTGTTGTTGAATCTGTTGTAGCGTCCTGTTTCTTGCTTCTCCAGCTTATAGCACCACCATTCAACAAGAACACAAACCCTGATGTTGACTTTTGATCATCAATATCCGATTGGAAGTCAGACTCTGTATATTCCAAGACTTGGAGATGACCATCTCCATAGACCAAGATGTAATCTTGCGTCTGTCTTAGATATTTGAATATGTTCTTTACTGCATTCCAGTGTTGTTCTCCATAGCAGGATTGGTAATGACTTACCACTCCCACTGCATGGCAGATATCTGGCCTAGTACACGTCGTAGCATACATTAAGCTTCCTACAACTGATGCATAAGGGCATCCAGTCATGGCTTTCTTTTCCTCAATAGTTTGAGAAGCCATTCCTTTAGACAGGTAGATACCATGTCTTAAGGGTAGGAATACTTTCTTGAAACTATCCATACAGAATTGTTCAAGAATCTTCTTAATGTATCCATGTTGTGACAATCCCAATATCCTCTTCTCTCGGTTTCTGAACAACTTCAGACCCAAGATGTAAAAGGCTTCTCTAAGATCTTTCATCTTAAACGTATGGGATAGCCAAATCTTCATACGGGTCATCATCCCTGTATCATTCTCAATGATAAGGATGTCATCTACATAAAGCATGATGAACACAATGGCGCTCCCACTAAGCTTCTTGTACACACAAGGTTCATCAGGATTCTGCACAAAATCATAACTCTTTATGGTTTCATCAAATCTGATGTTTTGACTACGAGAAGCTTGCTTGAGCCCATAGATAGATTTCTTCAACTTGCATACTTTGCCATCCTCAGTTATGAAGCCCTGGGGCTGCTCCATATAGATATCCTCCTCGAGGTATCCATTGAGGAAAGTCGTCTTTACGTCCATCTGCCAGATGTCGTAGTCAAGATATGCAGCTATAGCTAGCAGTGTCCTGATGGATTTAAGCATAGCCATAGGAGAGAATGTCTCATCGTAGTCTATGTCTTCTCTTTGTGTGTAGCCCTTGGCTATGAGCCGTGCCTTGAAAGTCTCTACTTTCTCATCAGGTCCCCTCTTTCTCTTGAAGATCCATTTACACCCAATGGGTTTTACCCCTTTAGGTGGATCATGTAGGGTCCATACACCATTCTTATGCATGGAGTCAATTTCCGACTTCATTGCTAGGATCCATCTATCCATGTCATGATCCGCGAGTGCTTCATCAAACGAAGTAGGATCATTGTCAGTTTCACTTGACACATGGAATCCATACCTTTCAGGTGGTGCAACCACCCTCGAACTCCTTCGAAGAGGTATGGGTGTTTCATCTTTATTTACTTCTTCAGTTTCTGGTCTAGGAAGCTCAGAGTCCTCAGGAGATTCTATGAGTTCCTCTACTTCACTTTTGTCTTGACCTTTAAGGAAATCATCCTTCAGAAATTTCACATCTCTAGAGACAAAAACCTTTTGGGTCTCAGGGTCATAGTGTTGGTATCCAATACCATCTCTATCATACCCAATGAAGTATCTCTTACGAGTGCGAGATTCCAGCTTACTTGCGTCCACGTTCTTCGCATGAACCAAGCAACCCCAAACCCTCAAGTGATCAACACTTGGTTTGATTCCATAACAGAGCTCATGAGGAGTCCTAGGTATAGATTTGCTAGGAATCTTATTCAGGATATATATTGTAGTCTCTACTACATATCCCCATAAACTAAGTGGTAAATGTACTTTACTCATCATTGAACAGACCATATCCATGATGGTCCTGTTGCGTCTTTCAGCAACACCATTAAGTTGGCGAGTTCCAGGAGTAGTGAGATTGGAGACAATTCCATTCTCTTTAAGGTATTCCTTGAATTCATCTGAGAGGTACTCGGCACCTCGATCAGATCGAATTCGTTTAATCTTCCTATCGGTTTGGTTCTCAACCAAAGCCTTGAATTCTTTGAACTTTTCAAAGGTTTCAGATTTATGACGTAATAAGAAGACAAACCCATATCGTGAATGGTCATCAATAAATGTCAAATAATATCGATATCAATTTCGAGTTGCGGTACTGAAGGGACCACATACATGGTATGTATTAGGTCATAATACCTTCGCATCTTGTAACCTTGTTACGGAAAGGCATCCTAGTCATTTTACCTTGAATACAATGTTCACAGGTAGGTAAATATTGAACCTGTAGAAAATCCAAAGGTCCATTCTTTATCAATCTATCTATCAACAGATAAATGATCAAGCCTTTGATGCCAAATCATGTTTGAATGATTTTTATTATCCCTGGATCTTTTATGGTTTTACTAGTGGTTGTAACATTCATGACATGTTCATTAATGCACAATTCATAGAGTCCACCAAAAGTCAAAATACCATTTGCAATATATTTATTATAATGATTTATGACTAATTAATTACAGAAAAGGAATGAATATCCACTTCTAATTAGCTTAGATACAGATATCAAATTCCTCCTGACTTCAGGTATATAAAGACACTCTTTAAGTACTAGGACTCTACCACTAGATAATGATAGCTGACAAGTCCGGACGGCGACTGCTGCAACACTTGCATCAGATCCCATCTGGATGACTATCTCCCCTTCTTCAAGTTTTCTAGTTTCCTGAAACAAATACAACAAATTGCATACAAGAACAGAAGCACCAGAATCAACAACCCAACTTCCTTCTCGTCCAATGAGAAAACTGGTTTCAATGATAAAAGTAGATTTCATACCTGCTGGGGCTTTACCTTTGTCAACCGACTTCAGGTAATCCGGGCAATTACGCCTCCAGTGCCTCGGCTTCTTGCAGTGGTGACGGACGTCGGTTTTCTTTGACACCATTAGAGTGGATGCATTGGAAGATGAGCTAACACCTTGTCCCTTCTTCTTTCTCTTCTGGGGCGGGCCCTTCCAAGAACCTTGCTTCCGACTGCGCTTCCCTCTGACCTGTGCAACCATTGCACTTCCAGTGGGATCATCTTTCTTCATTACGTCTTCTGCAGAATTTAATGCAGCAATAATCCCAACGTTTGTCAATTCTAGATTGTTCATGTGGAATGAAACCACAAAGTTATTGAAAGAATTGGGCAACGACAACAGAATGAAATCAGATTGCATATCTGCATCCATGGTTGCCCCAAGAGTCTCCAGTTCTGACAAGTACCCAAACATTTTGAGTACATGTTGTTTTTGAAGAACATTGGAGAGAGAACCCAAGATGTAGCATCTAGCCAAGACATGATCTTCATCATACTTGTCATTGTATGCTTTTTCTTCTTTTGATTTAGGGTTTTCATGCTTGTCTTCTGAGAGCACATAACTTATGCGCTCAGCCGAGAGAACAAGCTCCAAATTACGGATCCAATCTGAGTAATTCGGTACGGTCAACTGGTTGACCTCCAGAAGCCTGCTTAGTGGGTTCATGGACTTCATTTTCTGAAATCAAGAATGCACTATATTAGAATATATAATCATATATTCCATTTATTTTTATTTGATCAAGGCATTTAAATCAAATTAGTCTTGCTTTGTCAACTATGAAAGTCTATTCCCTTAATTACTTTCAAAGTAAGAGATATACTTACCGCTATATCTCAAGCAAGATCTGGGATCTCCTCCTTATCTTTGTCATATCCCAATAATATGAGAACCAATGACTCCAATAAAGAGAAGCGGGAACACATTCCGCCTTGCAAGTCCAACTTGCATTTCCCAATTCAGTCTTTAATACCCGGGCCCACCACCCCTAAGGTGATGTTGACCCGTCATTAATTGAACCAACCGTCAACAGGAATACAACTCGCTATGCGCAATACAATATCGCCCCAATAATATAGGGACCCGATATCGGGGTCACTACGCATACGTCCTTACTCTTTCGAGAAGCGACGAGCCCGATCCAAATGGATCATATGCAGGAGTTATCACTTCGGACAGGCATCTCCTACATATAATATCTGGCGACGAAACCCTTCACCTTGACAGGAGACCACGGATGTCACTTGTATGATCCTTCATCTCGTATTCAAATATTAACTAATTATTATGAATCATATTTATGTAATTAATTCTTCCAAGGGAATTAACAACTCTATTCATAATAGAGTATTTTAATTGGACATAATTAATTCAATCATATTAAACTAATTATCAATCCAATTCAATCAACAAACTTGATTGTTTTACTTGAATATATATGGTATTATTCTCAAAGTACGTATTAATTCGAATTTTAATAATTAGAAAATACATCTCAATTTCTTCGGCATTATCAAGTCCCTACCCGTTGTCATGACCAGTACTAGCGAGAGTAGGACGGACCACATACGTTGCAACCCGCTACCCCAACGATCTCCGACTAGACACCATATCCGCCTCGGGAAAGGATAATGACAAATATATCAATTTGTACTTGAGATGATCATCGGTTCTTGAACTGAAATTATACCATATAGTAATAATCAAAACATTTTTGATTATAAGGAAATTTGCTAGACAAATTCCCAATCTTATTCAAGCAATGAGTTTGGTGATTGTGTTTCCAATTATGATCTAGATCAAATCTAATCAATTTATTGATTGAGGCCAAGTCAATTAAGGAAATAATCATATTTAAATATTTATCAAATATTTTCCATAATTTTTTCTTGAAATTAACAATTAATTTCATTAATTGACAATCACACGGTTCTTGATTAGGACTGTAATTTCAGCAGTGACCCCTACTTACTAAAATTAACATATCTCAATCAATGTAAATCCAAATTAGACAAAATCAATTTTAAAAGATTGCTAATTTGAGTTAGGACAGAACCTAAGTCATATTTCACGCATTTCGAGGCATATCTAAACAGTAATAAACACATTAATCATGTTAAGATTTGCAGTTCCCGCAACAGTGCATACATGTTCATTAAAACAACCATATCTCGAGCAAACGGAATCCAAATTACGCAAACTCAGATCCTGTGGTTTCCTTATTTAACGGGGAACAAAATACAAGTGATTAATTCGTGTTTTAATAATTTAAACAGGATGAATTTATTCACTAAACAGAAGTACGAAAATCAAATACGACAAAAACTTTCGCAACCTCTACGAACCCAAGTCATCTTAGGTTTGCGGATAGTATCCAAAACCTTCAACCTGGCACTGATACCACTTGAAGGATATGGAATAATCCTAAAGTGCATCACGGAAGCGTGAGTGTCATATCGAATACGACAAAGAACGACTAGTCGTACTAGTTGTTCGGTGCAGCGGAATTTAAAAATTTTTTCATGTGATGCACATGATCCAAGAACGATTCTCGGATCGTTTCATCTATAACCACAACAAGTATAAAGGAATACCTCTTGAAGCGTGGTTGATCAAGTCTCTATGAAAAGAGACCTCTTGTCTCAAGTCCGATCGTCGGAGAAGAAGCTTACGAGCGCGGGGATGAGTCGCGTTGTCCTCGCAATCCAACGAGTTGATCCAAGCACGGTGATCTCCTGATCTCATCGTACGAGATCGAACGTCTCCTTTGTGAGTGCAGCACTCCAAGAAGAAGGACAAATGAAGAATGTCGAAGCGGCGGCGCGGGGACGTAGGCGACGACGATGATCTCCTCTAGGGTTATGGTGGACGACCACCAAGTTGAGGGAGAGAGGGTTGGCGTGTGAGGAGAAAAAGAGAGAGACACGTGCTTCCAAAAAGCATGTACAAGAGAGCATGGTATGCCTCTCTATTTATAGGGTTTTAGGATCCATGGATCTCAATCCATGGGACATATAAAATCAATGAATGAGATTGATTTATGTCAATCCAATGGTCAAGATTGTTGTTGGTAAAAACCAACAACTTATGATTTAATATAGATCAAATATATTTGACAAATCTAATATACATCAATCTTAAAATTAAATCAATAAAATAAGGAAGCAATTACATGGAGATTGCATCTCCCATGTCAACATGGTGGACGACCACCAATTCCAAGTTGGACTTGGTAGCCATCCACATGTTACCATGTGGAGGCAATCTTATGAGATTTCATAAGATTGCATATCTCCATGTATTTCTCCTTTATTTAATCTCAACAACTTTTAATGTAATTTATTCTCCAAAATAATTGGTAATTAACTTTGAGAATATTGCAATCTTGCCATTGGAAAAATGTGAATCACATTCACAACCCAAAACAACATATAATTAACATTTTCAATTAATTAAACAATGTGTATCCAATACACATTAATAATTAATCAACAAATATAAATTATAATTAGCTCTCTCTAATACATTATTAATCACATTTATAATATATTATGAATAATTGGATATTGCTATCCACATTATTCTTATCCATAATAATTAAATCACATTTAATTATATTGGATAATTTCCACAAACATCAAGATAATTAAATCACATTTTATTATCAATTTCTTAATGCTTAGATCTTATGGAATTAATCTTGAACCATTTCAAGAATAATGTTATTTCTCCTCAGATACTTAGAGATAAAGACATGGCGATTGTATTGTTCCACGTATAGAGACTTGGATATTGAGATCACATCTCAAATCCAGATCCCATGGACCTCTCATAGATGCTTGATTAAATCAAGACCGCAAACCTAATCTTCTCATTGCATCTGAATCTCATTCAGATCAATGTCTAATACATGTACTAAGATTATGTCACTCCTCTACAGAGAGGAGTCACTAAAATCCAGACCTGTTTCATCACTCCCTCGGAATAGAAGTGTCATGGTTATACAATCATTTATGATCAAATCACCCTCAGGTATTCCCAATACCTGTACATCCTGCATACTGGAAGAATTATGATCATCCTGAAGATATAGATCAATTTTACACTGTCATCTTCATGGTTTGATCACTAAGTTTCTTAATCTTGGTCCTTGGGATTTGGTACAGATCATATGCTTTCACAAAGCATATATCTTACCTTCAAATTCATGTCATGCTTCCAAAGCATGATGACCATGCAAGGAATTTGATCAGTCCCAATACCTCATGAGTGAGCTCATGTCTCCCGGTTCACAAGTGAACCTGTATGATCCCTTTGAGAGATCATATTACTCATATGTCCTTACATGCATACTAGCTTGTTGCTATATAGACCTTGGTTAGGTCATCAACCTACTGGTCTGCCAAATGTACACAATCAGACATTTAGCAAAACATCTATCTCTGGTCAGAGTATGTTTGCCTAT
Source organism: Ottelia alismoides (assembly GCA_037367405.1). Classification (NCBI taxonomy): domain Eukaryota; kingdom Viridiplantae; phylum Streptophyta; class Magnoliopsida; order Alismatales; family Hydrocharitaceae; genus Ottelia; species Ottelia alismoides. The sequence continues at coordinate 1,364,168 of JAZKJV010004389.1, forward strand.
GATTTGACAGTATGCATCATAGGTCTTTGGTTATCTCGATCTCGTTAAGTCAACCCATTGACTCAACTAATCTGATACCTCTGAATCACTATTCCCATGCAGAGGACTTGCATCAAGAGGTCGATCAGATATCAGCCTAATGAGAAATGATTGTAATCTCCTACTCAGGCTGGAGATCATCACTTGACAATCAATTGATGATGCTTGATGAGTCCTCTATCTAACTCCTTAGATATTCATCCAAGCATCAGCCTCTATGATTCAATCAATGAATCAATAGCTGTATGATTATAAAGTTGGCCATGGTACATAACCCTTATTGTACAGAGGGACCTTATAGTGCATTCATTCATTCAATATCAGAAAGGGAGTGAAACATAATCAATAACTTTTATTGATAAATCATTTATTATAATAACATTTATAGTAGGAATGGTTCGCCTCGGGCTCTCATTGCTAACACTGCAGGCAACAGGTTTTGTTCCCTGAGGACATTGCACAAGATCCCCTGTCCTTTGGGAATGTAGAGTGTCCATTTCTTCATCCATTGCTTTTTGCCATCCAGAATCCTTCAGTGCACTATTATGATCTCTGGTAACCGAATTTGTCATAAGAGCATTTGCATATCTTTTGTAAGATTATGATAAGCTAGCAGTGGATGTGTAATGAGATATTGGGTGAAGTGTACATTGCCTCTTGGTTCTGCGCAGAGCGATGGGAAGCCCTTGAGGAGCATCCGGGACAGAATTGGTGGGAGCACTTGAAGTTGGCGTATTTTCTTGTAACAAAGGGACAGGTAAAGGAACAGGAACAAGACCAGAGACATGTTTTCGTTTATACACAATAGGTGGAGCAGGAAGGTCTAACGGTATATCTGACACAATCTGAGTAAAGAAGGAAGTTTGTTTAAAGAATGTGACATCGACAGATATGTAATACCGATAGACAGAAGGATCATAGCATTTGTACCCTTTTTGTTTCTGGGAGTAACCCATAAAAACACATTTAATCGTACGAGGAGATAGTTTATCAGGAGTATGAAAATTGTGAACAAATGTTGTGCATCCAAAAATCCACAGAGGCAGAGGGAAGGGTGAGTCATTTAGTTATAGTAAGCCAAATGGAGTAGAGCCGTTAAGTGATGCCGAGGGGACCCTATTTATAAGGTGGATAATAGTCAGTATAGCATATCCCCAATAATTCTTAGGAACCTTCATTTGGGTAAGAAGGGAGCGAGCAATATCAAGGAGATGTCTTAGTTTTGTTTCTGCTACCCAATTCTGTTGAGAGGTATGTGGGCAAGATTTTTGATGGATGGCGCCCTGGGAGGCAAAAAAGGACGTCGGATATTTGTTTGTAAATTCCAAGGCATTATAAGAACGAAAGATTTTAATACTAGTAGAGAAGATATTTTTGACATAAAGAAAGAAGTTCTTGACAACGTTATTAATTTCTAAACGTTCTTTTAATACGAAGACCCAAGATAATCGGTTGTAGTTATCCACAAAGACAGAAAAATATCTATGACCACTCAGAGTTCGGACCGGACAGGGTCCCCAGATTTCACAATGAACAAGAGAAAAAGGAGAACTATGGCGAGGCTCAGACTGTGCAGGAAAGGTGCCTCTATTATGCTTCCCGAACTGGCATGCCTTACACTTAAAGGGTTTGAGCATCGAGAGTTCAGATAAGAGACTGAGTGGAAAAGCAGGAGCACAATGAACATCTATTAATCACAGCTTGGGAGAGAAGTTAGGAGTACCAACAGCAGTAATCGGGGAATGATCCCCATTAGCAACACGAACATTCTTTACTGATGAGGATGGTTGGGAAGACGTGAGCAAGCTTCCCTCTCCCGTCAGATGGGTAGAGGCTCCAAAGTCTATAATCCATGCATGTTTAGAGCTAGAGACTGAGTTTGCTACTTTACCCGAAGTAGTAGCTAGACTAGTAGAAGAGAGGGAGGTGGTATTATTATTAGCAGAGGAAGCATAATCTTGTAGAAGTTGTCGCAGACGAGTATATTCAGAAGCAGTAAATGGGGTCTATATACCCCTTAAGTTTGCTGAGCAGATGTATCTTCAATTACATCAGAAGTTGCTTCATCATAGGCATTATTGGCATTAGGTTGTATGCCAAAAGTTGCCCAGCACTTGTCAGAAGGATGATTCCAGTGTCCACAGTGCACACAAGCTGGATACCGAGTAGCAGAGGAATCACGACCATGACCAGGGTCACGCCCCCGTCCCAAATCATGACCACGTCCAAATTCATGACCACTTCCACATCCAAAATTTCGACCCATGCCTCCATGACGCCCTCTATATACAAAGGAGATATAATGAGCTGTCATCTCTGTAGCAAGATAGATGGTAGATTGCTGAATTGGAGCCTTAAGCTCTTCTAATCGTCCAAAGATGGTCTCAAGGCATGGTAGAGTGTCTACCATTAGAAATTGATCTTTCACCGGCTTGTATTTAGGATTCAATCTTGAAAGAAATCAATAAGCTTGCCATTCATTGCGTTCGCCTACCTGTTTATCACATCATGCAGGCTGAAAGACAAGGAGCTCCTCAAATAGGCTTGTAAGAAGCATGTAATACTCAATAGGACTCGAATCTCCCTAAGTGGTTGACAAGATCCATGTGTAAATGTCAGAAAGACGAGACTTGGTCGTCTTCTGAGAGTATGTATGCTCAAGATTTTCCCACATTGCCTTAGCAGTGTCTTTGTAAAGAAGATTAGCAGTAATATTTGGATCGACATTGTTTGTCTTCCAGGTGATAGCTTGACAATTGCCAACAAACCATGTGTCGTAGTCTTTATCAGTTTTTGCAGGTAGGTCCTTTGTAAGAACATAGCTTTTGCGCTGGCCACCGATAAATACTTTGAAGGACTAAGACCATAGAACATAATTTTCAGAACCCTTCAGCTTGATAGAAGTTCCATGTACCATCAAAGAAGAAGTAGGGTACACGGGCTTGGTCTCAGTGGTCATCATGATGGCGTCTTAGGCCAAGAAGAAGTGACCTAAAGAAGGTATCTTGTTCTTAATCGAACATCAAGTGGCTACGTGTGCAGCAATAAGCAATACATAACAATACTTCACCGAATAGAGGTTAGCAATACATAACAATACTTCACCGAATAGCGAGACGGGCTGCAGGGACCAATGATGTTGCGCAAGGAGGGCTGGAGGCTCGTTGTAGGGACCTACAATGTCGCTAGGAGGGGCTGAGATGTGGCTCGAGGTGGGCAGTCCACCTAGTCGCAACGTAACCCAATTAGTGGAGAAGGCCCTCAAACGTGCAAGGGGTGCATGATGGCACACAGGAGGGCCTGGAGAGCCTAGTGAGGGTGCCTGGTGGCGCAACAGGGCCTGGTAGGGCTGGTGAAGGCGTTTGGTGATGCTTGAGCGGCATGGCAATATCCAAGCGTGACAAAGGATCAAAGATTCAGAAGTGTCGGGCAACGATCAGCCTGGCCACTGGCGACTGATGGGCCCCAGAACCGACCGGTCTTGTGTTCCACACAAGGCGGGAGCACAGTCGTAGTGTCGACCAACCAAATCCTGGAGTCAATCAACAATTAACCCACAAAGCAAGAATGTATCAATTAAGTCCCAAAAAATAAATGTGAATTAATTTTTATTACTCTACAACAAAATGTATAGTGACAAGCATGTAGAGGTCGAACCACAGAGAGCAATACAAAATGCGTAGCCTAGATGTATCACCAAGTCATCCATGTGTGAAGCTTGTTTTTATGTGGGTTTTTAATTTTATATTTTTGTATTTTATTTTTTTGTTTTTATGATTTTTATTTTGTTTTCATATTTTTATATATTTTTTTTTACATTTTCTTTTTATATATATTATCTATATAGGGACATAGATATACATAGAATATATAATATAGGTATAGGGATATATATATATATATATAGAGATAGGTGTGAGGAGAAAAAGATATATAGAGTACATATATCAGTATATATGTATTTATGCAAAATATAGTATCTACAAGATCTTTTTTTTTTTTTTTTAATTTCAAAAAGGTCCTTAATATAGGACTATATTAATGGCCGAATACAATTAGGGCTTTTAAAAATATCAAATGAATCCAAAAATTGCCCAAATTAATTTTACTAAGTAAATAATATATATACATAATTATTAAACAGAGAAATATTTTTTTTGGTATTTTTCTGGGGTTTTTACATTTTTTTGATGGACTTTGGAGCTTTTTAATTTTTATGTTTTTCTTTTTCTTATTTTTAGGTTTTTTCATTTTCTGGACTCAATATATAGATATTTATACCATATATATTTTTTTGGAATTTTTCAAAAACATTTTATAATTTTTTTTGTATTTTATAAATTAGACAGTGAAGAAAATGCATGTTTTTGATTTTTAATAAATACCAAAATGCAACAAAATTCAAATCTAAAAATATAGCAAGCAAGGGTACCCTAACAGGAGCATATGCCTATTTTTTCAGAATTTTTCAAAGGAATATAGAGCACAAAATAAATAGACAAAGCATCCCAAAATATATGGCCTGGCAGGGGCATTTTTGCAATTATAACATTTGTTCGGGGTGTCCATGCAAATATCACAGTACAAATAAACATTTATTTTTATTTTACAGGCCATTTTACAATTATCAAAACCCGGCAGGGGTTATGTGCAAAAACTCCTGTGCCTCACGTGGGACTACACGTGAGGCGCAGAGGGACCCATCTGCAAATAAAATTAAACTAAGGGATCAAACTGCAAATTATACAAGTTATTTACAACGTGACATTTTATTTTTGGAATCAAATATTAATTACAAAAAGACGGGGGGGGGGTGTATGTGAAGTTTACCCCCTCAGGCGCTTCATCCAACGGCTGATCTTCGCTCACTTGCCACGCGGCGCCTCCACGTGAGCCGATACCGCTTCGCCGATGGAGGGCTGAGATTAGATCACTTGAGGTGATCTGACGGTTGCTGCGGGGCTCCATCCAACGGCTCCCTTCTAATCTGGGACCTTCATCTTCATCCAACGGCGGAGAGGGCGCATGGAAGAACAGGGAAGAACGCTCGCCTGAGCGAGCTTCTCCCGGCTGGATCTCGCACCTCCGCCGTCCATCACTGCTCCACGGTGTCCCAAAAGCTTCCTGGAAGGTTTCTCTGTCGTCCGGAGGTGTTGGATCGACCAGAGGTACACTGGAGCACCCTCGCGAGGTCGGAGAAGAAGTGGGGCTCCAGGTACCTCCGGCGTGACTTGATTTCGCCTCAGGGTGCTTATTTGCGCACCAGACCTGCACAGGAAGATAGCATGGCTCGAGGGGATGCTCCTCGACCAATAAGGTTGAAGCTGTGCAGCAAAATGAGGTGGAATGGAGGAGCTCCGACGAAGGGCGGAGGAGGAGCTCCGATTCGCCAAGACCTGGGGTCCTGGGTTGAACAAGTGTGTGCATTTGATGGAGAACTCGAAGGGGATGGAGATGAGGCGATTTAGGCGGTCGGAGACAGATAGGATCACAGTGGGGAAGTCGCCGGAGCTCAGCTCCGGCGAACTTCGAATTTCTGATTTTGGCCTAAACTAATCATCTAAATGCTAACCTAAGGACTGGAATTAAAAGCTAATACTAAAACCTAACTACTAAGCAAGAAAGAACAGCTCTTATACCTGGGGGCCTCCAGGGAGCAGGGCGGACGCCGGAGCTCCGCCGCGACAAAATTTGCTTCCTCCTCCGGCCGATTCAAGCTGCTGGGAAACTCCTCCTGTCACAAGGGTTCGTCCAGGCACCGAATCAAGGCTTTTAGGGGAAACGAAGTTGGCCAAATTCGAGGAGGAAGGCGGAGCTTTTTATTTATAGACATTGACGAGTGGCCTTATTGACCGGCGATTATTGATTAAACCAGTGAGTATCAGATTGATCTATGATCTTGGCGGGCATCATGGATGATCAGAGGACAAATCTTGTGAAGGAAGCGAGTGCGATGGTTCACTGAGCCAGGCGGAAAAAATGGCGGAAATCGGGGAAAAGACAGGTTGCGTGAAGTCAGACGCCTGGAGGTCCAGTTGACCGGGGTCAACGCGCGGAGGGACTGGGTTGGTCCACCTCAGCCCGCTACAAGACAGAATAGGGAATATTTCGCGAAATTGAATTATTTGGCATAGTAAATGATTTTATTATTTTTTTCCTATAAAATAAAAAATGTGTATTATTTCATGTAGTATTTATTTATGATTTTTATTTATTTTTTTTGGATTATTTTATTATGGTTTTATTAAAATAATGTGTATATGTATGTATTTACATGTGTTTTTGTGTATTTTATTTTTAATTTGTTTATTTTATTTTATTATTTTATTTTCTTATTTTATGAATTTATAACTTATTTTTATGAGTATAAGGGTATTTTTGTTTGATTTTTATGTATTCATTTACATTTTCAAATAAATATGTATATGTATAAGTAAGTATACTTATAGGTATTTTACCTATAGATTATATACATCTTATTTATTTAGTGAATTTTCTTTATTTTTCTTTTAGATTTGTATTTTTAATATGTTTTATGTAATATTTACAACATTATAAAAAATGTGGATGAATAAATAATAAAGGAATAAAATCCCCTTTTACATATAAGTGATATAGGTATTTTGTCTATGTGGTACATAGACTTATTTTATTTTACAAATTATTTTTGGTTTTCTTTTAATATCAATATGTATAAGTATTATATACATTATTTACAAGATTCTAAAAATATGAATTTCTAAGAATAATAACTATTGAATAAAATGAATATTTTAATCGGGTATTATATACAATGAGGGTCAAAAACCTAACTTCCACAGATGGACTCTAAAAATTATGAAACTATTTTTATAAAATAGTTCATGAAATGCTATGTACAATTAAAGGTGAGTTTGGGTGATTTGGAGTTTTTATTTGCAAGATATGGGTCTGTGAAGTTGAGATTCCTGCTTTTTATTCTGGGTATAAAATGTACACTGAGTATTATTTTTGTACAAACTCAATTTTGTATTTTTATTTACATTATTATCTACAACTTTCATGTACAAAGTTTCTTTATTTGATGAATAAATATTTATGTACAAAATAGGTGTCAAAATGCATAAATGAATAAATAAATGAGGTATTTATTGTATATCGGCCCTTATCTCCCCCTACTTTATTCCTTGTCGACCAATTCCATGCTGGCCTTGGTCTCGGGGTTATGGTCTTAAAATATTTGCAATATTTTATTCCTTTTTCTTTTCTTCCCTTTATTCTACAATTTTGGCATTAAAAACCTTATTTTATATACAATTAATACAGATGAGTAATGAACGTTATTATGTACAAATTGATGCCATTTACATGCATTTGCTGGGGTTTTTGAGGCCAAAATGATAGAATAAAGGTGATGAAATGGAGATTCATCACCCCCCTATACTTGCCTTTGCTAGTCCCTAGCAAACACTTATGCAATAAGCGCAAAAAGAATAAAGAAAAGAAAAGGAAAATGCAAGAAAAATAGAGTGAATTGGGGTGCTTTCAGTGCAATGCATGTCCTTACAAAATCTGAATTTGGAGCTCCTGTCAGACCTTGGGTGTGAAGGTGTGTGGAACCTAGTCGGGAACCAGCTCTAAAGTACAACAGCCTTCGGTAATCACAGAACTCGGTTCAACCCTCCTCAATAGCCGGGTCAGAACTAGTCTACATCATACACAAACCCTTATGACTATGGAGCTGACTTGTACAGTGTAAGTGATATGTAGCTCCCCACCTCAGAAGTGACAAAGAAACAACCTCCCCCAACCTGGTAACTCTAATGCCTCGGTCTAGCAACTCTTTCCTCGAGAAGCGGGGTATTCCCTTCTAAGTTCAAGTGCAACCGGCTCAAGAAGAGGGGGAAGAAGTATAGACTTTTGGGAGCTCAACCAGTGTAGCTAAGTCTCCCGCTGCAAGCTTCATGAGATGTAACATGGATACCATAAGCTTTTGCTTTATTGAACTATATACACTCCGGTGGGGTTATTAAATTTTCAATCCGACCCACCACTTTTTTGGAGTTCTCTCTTTTTTTTTTTTTTTTTCAATTGCATCTGTACAACATATCTACATGGTGCAGCATATGTACAAGAAATTTTCCTCTTGAGCCAGTAGACTATCCCTCTTTTGAAGCTTTATTGCAACCCACGGCTTCTGTCTTTAGCCTTCATCACCACTAGACCAAGTTGAGGTGCACTTCCTTCACTATAAGAAGAAGAGAGGTTCCGCCTAGAAGTACTACCCTCATATGCTACCCCAAGCCAAAGGAAACTGCCTCCTCACCACCTCATCCATGGAGAGCTATGTGAAAGGTGCAGGTGTCCAAGTTAGGTCACGGCCGACAAGAGTCATGCGTGTGTTTCGAAAAGTTCTAGTTAGTCCACTGAGGTGCCTTGAACCCAGCCCTGCTTTCTCAAAGAATTAAGTCTGACTGGACCTGAAGTACCTTAAACTTAGTTCCCATAAGGTTCCAGTGCAATTAGGTGCGGTAAGGTCTAACCGAGCTCCAATTTGAGATTTTCTTAGACTGATTCAATCATCAAGCTTCACTCAAAAAGAATATGAATGGTATGCTTATGCTATGTGCAATGAATGATGCAATTTTTCACAAAAATTTGGAAGGATCAAAGAATGTTTTTACGAAAAGAATCTCTGCACAGGAAGTACGAACTGAAAATGTTTAAAGAGTCTGTACATTTATTTACACAGGCGTGCTGCTTTGTTTTCAAAATTTAGAAAAATTTTTAGCGACTTTACAGATATGAATGAAAGAGTTTATTTGGGTATGTATAGGAAGAATTGTATGTATCTTGTTTCTGATTTACTATTATCTGCAATGGTGTTCTTATTAGCTTTTTGAAAATAATTTTGCAAACTATAGTACACGATAATTTTTGCAATCCTGTACACACATTTGAAAACTATTTTTGCAAAGATTTTTCACACTATATGTAGATATATACAATTTTCACAATAATTTTGACAAGCATTTTTCAAAACATTTGCACATAGGTTTTTGAAATCCTTTCTTTCACACAAAGAAAAATTTTGCAATCAACACAGTTTCACGCATTTGAAATCATTTCACATCAAATTTTCCAAAACTGGTCACACTATTTTTCAAATCATACTGTATAGGTATCTGATTTATTAATCAGTAGGTACAAAAGAAGAAAAATTGTCTTTGACGTATAGTATGGTTCTGTTCTTATAAACTTTATTTGGCTTATTCCTTATTTACAAATGAAAGATTTTTGTGTGGATTCCTCAGACTTACTTCGAGAATCATTTTCACAAGGGTTTTTGAAAACTCTAGTCCAAAATAATTTTGCAATATGTACACGCATTTGAAAACCCTTTTACAAATGTTTTACACCACACCGATAGATTTTTCAAAACAGTTTTTTGACAATCAACTTTTCACAATCGTTTGCACACTATTTTTCACATATTTTGCTTTCACTCAAAGGAAATAGGTTTTACACACAAACTAATCTTTTCAATCGTTGAATACTTGTTCACGCTATTTTCAAACAAATTTCACAAGATTTTTCAAAGGAGAAAGTTTCGTAGAACACTTTTCTGACTTACTAGTCAGTATAATTACAATGAGTCTGAGGAACTCACAATCATCTTTCATTATTATAAAGCTACTTTTTACATTTTATTTTGTTGTTGTAGTGATATTTTATTTTTCAGTATGAGTTATGGCTTTTAGTATATACATAGTATATACGACCCCCCTATACTTAGCTTGAGCTATGTCCTCATAGATCGGAAGGAAAAGCAAAGACATAACTCGTACTGCGTATAGGCAGATCTAAAGAATAAATACGAATGAAATGAATGAATTAGAAGTTGACCGTCCCCTATACTTAGGATCAAAGAATCCTTGGTATAGCAGACTGTTTACAAAGTGGGGAGGGTCAAGGGTGAGAATACACTGATCATACTCAGATTGTCTCCCCCTATACTTAGGGTAAGATACTCCTAAGTATAGACAAGAAGAGGAGACGATGGAGAGGATCGAGCAGAAATCAAGAACCCTAGGTGCTCACCCCCCTATACTTAGGACCAAGTACGTCCGAAGTATAGAAAACTGTCTACAAAGGCGGCACCTTTTAGATAGAAGAAGAAAAGAGATAAGGAAAAGAAGAAAAGAAGAAAAGAAGAAAATCAGAGCAATAATGGTTGGAGTACATCGTCTGAATCTTTTGGTGCTGCAGGAGGTGTAGAGATATCCTCGGGGTGCACTAACGGAATAGAGTCAACGACGGCCAAGAATGAATCTGGTTCCAAGTAAGGCTTTAGTAGTTGGCCGTTGACGACGAAGGGCTGTGCGTCAGGGGACAATTCTGATATAGCAATGCTTCCATTGTCACGCACTTCACATACTCGAAATGGCCCTGTCCACTTACTTTTTAATTTACCTGGGAATATCCGCAACTTTGCATCAAACAACCACACTTTCTGCCCAACATCAAAGGTCTTTCGTCTGATGTGCCGGTCATGCCAGCGTTTCACCTTCTCTTTGTACATCAAGGTGTTATCGTATGCGCAGTCTCGGAATTCCAAGAGCCTGTTCAGATCGTCCTTTCTCTTCTGACCACCTTTTCGTGAGTCCAAGTTACAATTACTAATTGCCCAAAGGGATTTGTGAATTAATTCCACGGGCAGATGACATGGTTTTCCATATACAAGACGGTAGGGCGACATGCCCAAGGGAGACTTGTAGGCCGTACGGTAAGCCCAAAGAGCTGAGTCCAAGAGTTGAGACCAGTCTTTTCTGTTTGGCCTAACAAGTTTCTGCAATATGGTCTTGATCTCTCTATTGGATAACTCCGCCATGCCATTGGTCTGCGGATGATAAGGAGATGCGACGCGGTGATTGATGCTGTACTCCGTCGTTAACTTCTTGACCTCTTTGTTGATGAAATGACTACCCCCGTCGGATATGAGAATCTTCGGTATCCCAAACCGCGAAATGATGTTCTTCTTCAGAAACTGGCAAACTGTTTTGCTGTCGGCGGCTCGAGCGGGGATAGCTTCAACCCAACGACTCACGTAATCTACGGCAAGAAGGATGTGCTCAAAACCTTGACTGTTAGGGAAAGGTCCCATGAAGTCAATGCCCCATGCATCGAAAACATCTGCTATCTGAATGATTTTCAGAGGCATTGAGTCTTTGGCAGTGAGTGTTCCTTTCAGTTGCTGACAATCAAGACATCTTTTAACAAATTCTGCTGCATCCTTAAATAAAGTGGGCCACCAGAGGCCACACTGCAATACTTTCGCTGCCGTACGATCTCCAGAATGGTGCCCACCAGATTCGAGCGAATGACAATGCTCGAGGACACTAGATTGCTCCGTCTGAGGAATGCACCTGCGCCAAATACAATCTGCTCCTTCCCTGAATAGAAGGGGATCTTCCCACTGGTAAAAGCGGATGGTCGACATGAATTTGTTCTTCTGATTCTTCGTCCAATCCGACGGTATTACCCCAGAGGCGAGGTAATTTACGATGTCAGCATACCAAGGGAGAGCATCCACGGCTAAGATAGCTTCGTCAGGGAAGGTCTCTGTGATAGGTGCGTTGCTCAAAGGAGAGTCATGCTGCTCTATTCTAGAGAGGTGATCTGCTACCACGTTCTGAACTCCAGGTTTGTCCTTAATTTCCAGATCGAATTCCTGGAGGAGAAGGATCCAACGAATCAGTCTGGGCTTGGCATCCTTCTTCTGCTGTAGGTACCGAATAACAGAGTGGTCGGTGAAAATCGTGACCTTTGACCCCAACAAATAGGATCTGAACTTCTCTAAGGCGAAAACCACAGCCAGCAGTTCTTTCTCTGTTACTGTATAATTTCTTTGAGCTTCATCTAATGTTCTGCTGGCATAGTGAATGGCATAGGGCACCTTATCTTTCCTCTGCCCTAGAACAGCTCCGACGGCAAAATCGGACGCATCGGTCATTATTTCAAATGGAAGAGTCCAGTCTGGAGGTTGTAAGATTGGAGCCTGAGTGATAAGCTCCTTCAATTGATTGAAGGCAAGGAGGACTGGCTGATCAACAATAAATTCTTTCTCCTTGCACAAAAGTTCTGTCAGAGGTCGGGCAATGTGGCTGAAGTCCTTGATAAATCGTCTGTAAAATCCCACATGCCCCAGGAATGACCTCACATTCTTCACTGACTGAGGTGGCTGCAGGTTTGAAATGACATCCACCTTGGCTGGGTCGACTTCCATGCCACGTTTGGAAACGACATGGCCCAACACAATACCCTCTGTGACCATAAAGTGGCTCTTTTCCCATGAGAGCACTAAGTTGACTTCCCGGCATTTCTGAAGCACTCTGTCTAGGTGCTCGAGGCAAGAATCGAAACTATCACCATAGACGGAGAAATCATCCATGAACACCTCGAGAAAACTGCCTACCATTTCGGCGAAGACTGCTAGCATGCATCTTTGGAAGGTTGCGGGTGCATTGCATAATCCAAAGGGCATCCTCTTGAAGGCGTAGGTGCCGAACGGGCAAGTGAAGGTAGTCTTCTCTTGATCCTCAGGGGCGATCGCCACTTGGTTGTACCCGGAGTACCCGTCCAGGAAGCAGAAGAACTCCTTGCCTGCTAATCTCTCCAAGACTTGATCAATAAATGGCAAGGGGAAGTGGTCCTTCTTGGTTGCTGCATTTAGGCGGCGGTAGTCAACACACACCCGCCAGGATGTCGGTACCCGAGTTGAAATCTCCTCTCCTTTTTCATTTGTGATCACAGTAAGCCCGGATTTCTTGGGAACTACATGCAGGGGGCTTACCCACCTTGAATCGGAGATGGGATAAATGAAGCCTGCATCACACCACTTTGTGATTTCCTTCATGACCACGTCCCGAAGGTTAGGGTTTAGCCTTCTCTGGAATTCGCGGGACGGCTTGGCATCGTCTTCTAAATAGATATGGTGTGAGCACAGAGCTGGATTTATCCCTCGGAGGTCTGATACGTTCCAACCAAGTGCCTTGCGGTTCTTTTCTAGAATCTCGAGGAGTCGAGATTCTTGATCCAGATTCAGCCCGCTGCTGATGATGACTGGATACATGTGTTCTTCACCCGTAAGGAAAGCATACTTCAGGCCTGCAGGAAGTGGCTTGAGTTCTGGTTTCAGTCTGTCCCCTTTACCGGTCACTTCTGATACCATGCTGGTGGTGGGATGTACTTTGAGACGAGTACCACCCTCAACATTCTGTTGAGATCCAAGTGATGTACCGAACGGTTCTGCGGTGAGCTGATTATGTTCGGTTTGGAGTGAATGCTCAAGAAGATGCGCCTGTATCTGAGAATCTGTCTCCCACAAATCATCGGAGCATATGCTGACCGTGCTTTCCAAGTCCTCCTCAAGAGTGAGGATTTCTCGGGTCCATGGATCGTCCAATGATAACTCTGAATCTCTGATCTCTGCAATAAACTCACAGTCTGCATCTGATGCTGCTTGACTCTCATCAATTGTGGCGTTCTGCTCCTTGTTCATGTTGATGGTGATTCGCTGGGTCTTCGAGCTGAAGGTGATCTTTCCAGACCCGTAGTCAACCACGGCGCCTGAAGTACGGAGAAATGGTCTGCCGAGGATGATAGGAGTCTGGAGCAGTGGTGCAGGAGAGTCCATATCAAGGACTACAAAGTCAGCTGGGAATTTCATATCCTGCACGGTAACTATCACATCTTCCAACAAACCGCGGGGCCGCTTAACGGATCGGTCAGCGAACTGAAGGATCATTCGTGTCTGCTTGAGCGGTCCCAGCCCGAATTCTTGCATTATAGACGAGGGCAGAAGGTTGATGGAAGAACCACTGTCAAGAAGAGTACGCTCGAAGACCTGATCGAAGATCACACAACTGATCAGAGGTGCACCTGAGTCTTGCTTTTTCTGGGGGAGGTTGGTGATAGCTGCAACTGTGGCCATGGACAGAACGTGTTTTTCTACCTCTCGGCGTCTGTTGTCTTGCGCTGGGCGACGCCTGTTAGTACATGCCTCTTTCAATCCTTTCTTCACAGCTGGCATGTATTCCACGGCCTTTAACAAGGGAATCTTAACAGTCAATTTATCCAAAATATCTACAACACCTGGGTCAGACAATGCAGTTTTTCTTTTTGTCATTTTTTTGGATTTTTGTATTGCATGAGGAAAAGGAATATTCACATTACTGGCAGGGAAATTAGAGTTCTTATTTACATCAAGATTATCGCCCACAGAATGTTGTACATCCGGACTACAAAAAGGCGTACAAGCTGGATTTAACTCTGTTGGTGCTGCTGGGCGAGCAAAAAGGGTAACATTGGCTCCATCGGCTGGCACAGGATCGGCTGCTGCTGGCGGCTCCTCCAAGGCTGGCGCGGCTTCACTTCTGCTACAGGCTTCTTTTTGGTGTTTTTGTTTTTGCGGATTTTTTTGTATTTTTGGCTGGAATTGCTTCTGGCAATGCACGACGGCTGGACTGGCTTCTCCTTCCTCTTCCTCCTCACCCGCCCCTGGAGCTGGCACGGCTGATGCGGAAGATGACGATCCACCTGTTTCTTTATTCACCCCATATCTGGTAGCAGGCGGAGGCAAGGCCCTACCGCTCCTGAGAGTAACAGCATTAGAAAAAGCAGTAATATCATTATCACACGCGGACTGGACATCACATTCTACCTGCTCCTTCTTCTTGAAATTGTTGGGGTTGGCTTCGACCTGCGCCGGAATGGTAGTGCGAGTGGCGGTCAGGTCATCAAGCCGCTTGGTCATCTCCGCTAGCCCTTGGACAAGCTGAGCTAGACATTCCATGGTGGGATTAGCTGGGGGCACATCAGAAGATGCAGCGTGCATACCACGCTGCTGTTGGTTAGATGGGTGGGGAGGCTGCTGATGGTGTTGCTGTGGTGGAGCAGGAAGTTGAAGTTGTTGGTAGGACGGAGAGGGATACTGCTGGTATGATTGAGGCTGAGCAGCCGCGTATTGGTGATACGGCTGTGGATGGCGATACTGTGGCTGCTGCTGATACGGAAAGTTCTGCCTCCATTGGTGCGCGAACTGAGGAGGCTGCTGGTGTTGCTGAGAGGGGTGCCCAAAACGACCACCCTGAGGTTGGTGGTACTGCCGGTTGGCAAATGGCTGACCCTGGAGTTGTCCCTGAGGACGGGTCGGCTGTGTATCATTAGTCCAAACCCCATTAACTTCCTGGACCAGGGGTGGTGGCGGGAACACTGAATCGGTGTCTGAGATAAACTCTGGTTGGTACACAACCATCTGCTGTTGCGGCTGGCTCTGATCAGGTGCCTGCACGTAGTACACGTGCTGAACTGTCGGTGGTTGCTGGCTTGGCTGAGGCTGGTGTAGCGGTGGTTGCTCGTCTTTTCTCTCAGCTGGAGCTTCGAGCGGTGCTGCCGACTGAACAGAATTGATGGTACCTACCAGCAGTTCTAGCTGCTTGGTGATGTGATCCAGTTTGTCCAAACTCTGGGTCCTCTTTTCTATTAAGGCGAGTTTTTCGAGATCTTTTGATCGCTTCTCGATAATGTCAACTTTAGAGAGATGTCCCCCGATGATGCTGAGGTTGGAGCTTTCATCTCTCTCTGATTCCTTAGATGCTGCCATGTGCACTTGCTTTTGAAGGATCTGGGGTTGCTTCTGATAAGCCTTGGATGAAGAGAGGGCGGCCTCTCCTTCGGCCATTTCTTCAAAGATCTGCCATACGACATCTTCATCCTTATTGAAGTGTGAGCCCCCACATGCTGCGTCTACGAGCCTTTGACTTTCAATGTTCAGTCCCCCAAAGAAATGCTGAACCAAGCTGGTCTTCGGAATATCATGATGGGGACACTTCTCCTGCAGATCAGTGAATCTCTCCCATGCTTCATGTATCGACTCATGGGGTCCTTGGGAGAAATTACTGATACGGGCCCGCATCTGGTTGAGTCGACCCAGAGGGTAATACTTGTGCAAGAAGGCGGACTTTAGCTCCTCCCAGGTCGTCACAACCTTTCCCATATGATTGACCCAATAGAGGGCCTTGTCCTGAAGGCTGAAGGGGAAAGCCGTCATCTTTACAATGTCCAGGGGGACATTCGGATAGTGGGTGGTACGGCAAATGCGGGAGAATTGCTGCAGGTGAATGTATGGCTCTTCATTGGTGTTGCCATGGAATGCAGGGAGAAGGGCTATGAATTGGGGTTTCAGCTCGAAGTGAGCGTGTACCGGTGGGATGAGAATCCACTCGGTCATCTGGCTGTCTCCCGGATTGTATGTTTGTTTGAGGGTAGGTTTCGGTGGTGGTAATTCAAGATCATCATTGTGGTCATCACCACCTCCTCCACCTTCACCTCCTCCTCCCCTGCCTCCTCTGCCTCTGCCTCTGCCTCCATCATCATCGTTCATCATATCATTCAACATATCCTGAAAAGCTGTCTGAGTGAGGGCCTGTTCGGTCAGCTGCTGTTGGATGGCCTGGATAGATGCCAGTAATTGTGCATTGACCTGATTCTGATCTGGCACCTGTCCCTCTGGTATGGGTGGCTGCTGACCCTTGCCCTTTCCTCCTGGCGCCATGTCAGGGTCTGAATCGGACGAAATGAACTCCGGAGTAGTCTCCAGGGCTCGCACTGGCTTCTATCTGCATAATGAGACGGTCCGAATCAGATCACTTGCCATAAATACTCAGCTGTCGTGATGAGGCTGGAGTTCAAGTCAACCCCAGCGTGTTGTGAATGGAAAAATGATGTAGACTGTAATCGACTCCCATTCACAACGGCGGTAGTGGGACAAAAGTGTTCCCAGTTTATTGGGTGGCCAAGAGAAAGGTAGAAAACGAGGAGTCTGGAGTCCGATCCGCAAAGTCCGGATCAGTTCTCGGGAATCGCCTCGAAATTATTGGCGAAGGTGAGTCCATGGAATCGATGTAGGTGTCGGCATGGTCCCGACGAAACCATCCATGGATCAACTTCGCGGAGCACAAAAGAATATCGGATTTTGGAAGAACGATACGATGGTCAACGAGGAACAAAAAGGAGTGTAAAACAGTAGAAAGGCTCGGTTGAGCGGGGTGGTCAAAGGAAGACATAACAGAATTGGCGCAAAGGCGCGGGACTTTGATCTTTGAACCTTAATCTAGATCCATACAAACACAAGACAAAATCGGGTTCACCAACTCACGCCATGTGAAGCCGTGAGAGCTCGGCTATTTATTATCTTTTCATTTTTAGAGTTGTGATTTTTCAGGCATTTCTTATAACAAGTCCTTAGTACGCTACCCTAAAGGAGAGAGAGTACTGCCGGAAGAGTATCCCGTACTTGTCCTCCTCCTGTGTAACCTGTAGTCTGTACTTTTTGGAGTCCTTGTAACCCTTCCTGGATCCCTACTCAGCCAAAGAAAAGAGAGAGGAAGCCGATAGGCGAAACCAATACTTCGGTTCTCGCTCGCAACGGAATCACCCGTGAGCGTACAAGAACCTACTCGGACGCAGGACGATGAGACAGACACCCCCGTGAAGGCGTGGCCTATGCTCAATACTTCGGACAGGGTCGATGCTCTCACAACAGAGAGTCACCATTGGTGACCAAGTCCTACTCGCCTACGTACGATAGAAGCGCCATTACTTCGGAAATCCAGGCGATACACAAGGCAGTTGCAGACTGGGTTTTGGGCTCTAATCCTTAGGGGTCGCACTCGCTCAAGGGAGTAGGGTTTTGGTCCCCCTCCAAAGTACCTGAAAACAATGAGGGCTTTATGAACCCGGTACAAGGATAGTCCATTACAGATTTTAATTAAGGTCAAAGTTTATTTAGCAGTCCCCTTGTTTTAATTTTTTGGTTTTCACTTTTTTTGGATCTGTTTTCATACCAGCGCCTAACGTTTTTGTAGATTTTCATTTGAGTCCTAGGTGCTCAAAATCAGAGGGAGATAGCGGAAAAGCCGTGCAAGTGGTTCCATGATGGAAATCTCACCATTGAACCGAATGATGCATGCTGAGTTAGAAGACTTACAGTGCATCCCAGCTCTCTCCATGTGGTATGCAAAACAGAATTTTTAAACCTATCTACATGGCGGTGTGCATTCGTCAAAATCGCCCTAAACGTTAGCTGCTATTAACGTGAAGAACCACAAGCTGGTCATTTATCTTTAACCCTAGGGTCCGGTCTTGGCTCACCCCTCCTCTTCTCGACACACTCGAGTTCAGGAGTAGCGCTTGATGGGGCTCGCTCACGGCATGTGGGTTAAGAGATAAATGACTTAGCTGTTTAAGTTTGACTAGATCCATACGAAGTAGACTATAGGAACATGCATTCTTATTAATGTTTGGACCTAGCTACCGAGTCAAGCAACCTATATCTAGGGGCTCCAAGCACACAAAACAAAGTAAAATAAAGGTGAAAAGCACAAAACAGCGGCAAACAAAGAAAAGAAGGCGGTAGAAATCGCGGAAAACAGCGATGAGGCCCCCAGGTGAACAGACACCCAGGCACTGGACCTCATTGTGAAGAGTAGAGTCCTGTTAATTATTACATGCCAAAATAGTCTCTCTCTCACCATGAATTACAAAAATAATTTCCTAAGTGTCTAGCCTATCTAATGCCCCTCTCTTTGCTTCCTTGGTGCACTCTCCAGATGGTCAGGAGAAGAGAAGACCATCCTCCTCCAAGCTCGGCTGCCTTGGCCTCCTAGGAAGCCATCCTTGCGTGGGGGTCCCTTGCATCAAAGTCACAAAAAGATTGCATTAGCATACTTAGTTAATTAAATAGAGCAGAGAAAAATAATCACCATAAATAAAGAAATAAAGCATGGTGATTAGGGACAATAAAACAATAGCTGCTCACACAAAGAATGAATCATGAATCTACATTTTTATACAAGAATGACAAAAATCAATTGGGCTATGCTCATTGCTCCCCGGCAACGGCGCCATTTGATGGGCCCCAGAACCGACCGGTCTTGTGTTCCACACAAGGCGGGAGCACAGTCGTAGTGTCGACCAACCAAATCCTGGAGTCAATCAACAATTAACCCACAAAGCAAGAATGTATCAATTAAGTCCCAAAAAATAAATGTGAATTAATTTTTATTACTCTACAACAAAATGTATAGTGACAAGCATGTAGAGGTCGAACCACAGAGAGCAATACAAAATGCGTAGCCTAGATGTATCACCAAGTCATCCATGTGTGAAGCTTGTTTTTATGTGGGTTTTTAATTTTATATTTTTGTATTTTATTTTTTTGTTTTTATGATTTTTATTTTGTTTTCATATTTTTATATATTTTTTTTTACATTTTCTTTTTATATATATTATCTATATAGGGACATAGATATACATAGAATATATAATATAGGTATAGGGATATATATATATAGAGATAGGTGTGAGGAGAAAAAGATATATAGAGTACATATATCAGTATATATGTATTTATGCAAAATATAGTATCTACAAGATCTTTTTTTTTTTTTAATTTCAAAAAGGTCCTTAATATAGGACTATATTAATGGCCGAATACAATTAGGGCTTTTAAAAATATCAAATGAATCCAAAAATTGCCCAAATTAATTTTACTAAGTAAATAATATATACATAATTATTAAACAGAGAAATATTTTTTTTGGTATTTTTCTGGGGTTTTTACATTTTTTTGATGGACTTTGGAGCTTTTTAATTTTTATGTTTTTCTTTTTCTTATTTTTAGGTTTTTTCATTTTCTGGACTCAATATATAGATATTTATACCATATATATTTTTTTGGAATTTTTCAAAAACATTTTATAATTTTTTTTGTATTTTATAAATTAGACAGTGAAGAAAATGCATGTTTTTGATTTTTAATAAATACCAAAATGCAACAAAATTCAAATCTAAAAATATAGCAAGCAAGGGTACCCTAACAGGAGCATATGCCTATTTTTTCAGAATTTTTCAAAGGAATATAGAGCACAAAATAAATAGACAAAGCATCCCAAAATATATGGCCTGGCAGGGGCATTTTTGCAATTATAACATTTGTTCGGGGTGTCCATGCAAATATCACAGTACAAATAAACATTTATTTTTATTTTACAGGCCATTTTACAATTATCAAAACCCGGCAGGGGTTATGTGCAAAAACTCCTGTGCCTCACGTGGGACTACACGTGAGGCGCAGAGGGACCCATCTGCAAATAAAATTAAACTAAGGGATCAAACTGCAAATTATACAAGTTATTTACAACGTAACATTTTATTTTTGGAATCAAATATTAATTACAAAAAGACGGGGGGGGTGTATGTGAAGTTTACCCCCTCAGGCGCTTCATCCAACGGCTGATCTTCGCTCACTTGCCACGCGGCGCCTCCACGTGAGCCGATACCGCTTCGCCGATGGAGGGCTGAGATTAGATCACTTGAGGTGATCTGACGGTTGCTGCGGGGCTCCATCCAACGGCTCCCTTCTAATCTGGGACCTTCATCTTCATCCAACGGCGGAGAGGGCGCATGGAAGAACAGGGAAGAACGCTCGCCTGAGCGAGCTTCTCCCGGCTGGATCTCGCACCTCCGCCGTCCATCACTGCTCCACGGTGTCCCAAAAGCTTCCTGGAAGGTTCCTCTATCGTCCGGAGGTGTTGGATCGACCAGAGGTACACTGGAGCACCCTCGCGAGGTCGGAGAAGAAGTGGGGCTCCAGGTACCTCCGGCGTGACTTGATTTTGCCTCAGGGTGCTTATTTGCGCACCAGACCTGCACAGGAAGATAGCATGGCTCGAGGGGATGCTCCTCGACCAATAAGGTTGAAGCTGTGCAGCAAAATGAGGTGGAACGGAGGAGCTCCGACGAAGGGCGGAGGAGGAGCTCCGATTCGCCAAGACCTGGGGTCCTGGGTTGAACAAGTGTGTGCATTTGATGGAGAACTCGAAGGGGATGGAGATGAGGCGATTTAGGCGGTCGGAGACAGATAGGATCACAGTGGGGAAGTCGCCGGAGCTCAGCTCCGGCGAACTTCGAATTTCTGATTTTGGCCTAAACTAATCATCTAAATGCTAACCTAAGGACTGGAATTAAAAGCTAATACTAAAACCTAACTACTAAGCAAGAAAGAACAGCTCTTATACCTGGGGGCCTCCAGGGAGCAGGGCGGACGCCGGAGCTCCGCCGCGACAAAATTTGCTTCCTCCTCCGGCCGATTCAAGCTGCTGGGAAACTCCTCCTGTCACAAGGGTTCGTCCAGGCACCGAATCAAGGCTTTTAGGGGAAACGAAGTTGGCCAAATTCGAGGAGGAAGGCGGAGCTTTTTATTTATAGACATTGACGAGTGGCCTTATTGACCGGCGATTATTGATTAAACCAGTGAGTATCAGATTGATCTATGATCTTGGCGGGCATCATGGATGATCAGAGGACAAATCTTGTGAAGGAAGCGAGTGCGATGGTTCACTGAGCCAGGCGGAAAAAATGGCGGAAATCGGGGAAAAGACAGGTTGCGTGAAGTCAGACGCCTGGAGGTCCAGTTGACCGGGGTCAACGCGCGGAGGGACTGGGTTGGTCCACCTCAGCCCGCTACAAGACAGAATAGGGAATATTTCGCGAAATTGAATTATTTGGCATAGTAAATGATTTTATTATTTTTTTCCTATAAAATAAAAAATGTGTATTATTTCATGTAGTATTTATTTATGATTTTTATTTATTTTTTTGGATTATTTTATTATGGTTTTATTAAAATAATGTGTATATGTATGTATTTACATGTGTTTTTGTGTATTTTATTTTTAATTTGTTTATTTTATTTTATTATTTTATTTTCTTATTTTATGAATTTATAACTTATTTTTATGAGTATAAGGGTATTTTTGTTTGATTTTTATGTATTCATTTACATTTTCAAATAAATATGTATATGTATAAGTAAGTATACTTATAGGTATTTTACCTATAGATTATATACATCTTATTTATTTAGTGAATTTTCTTTATTTTTCTTTTAGATTTGTATTTTTAATATGTTTTATGTAATATTTACAACATTATAAAAAATGTGGATGAATAAATAATAAAGGAATAAAATCCCCTTTTACATATAAGTGGTATAGGTATTTTGTCTATGTGGTACATAGACTTATTTTATTTTACAAATTATTTTTGGTTTTCTTTTAATATCAATATGTATAAGTATTATATACATTATTTACAAGATTCTAAAAATATGAATTTGTAAGAATAATAACTATTGAATAAAATGAATATTTTAATCGGGTATTATATACAATGAGGGTCAAAAACCTAACTTCCACAGATGGACTCTAAAAATTATGAAACTATTTTTATAAAATAGTTCATGAAATGCTATGTACAATTAAAGGTGAGTTTGGGTGATTTGGAGTTTTTATTTGCAAGATATGGGTCTGTGAAGTTGAGATTCCTGCTTTTTATTCTGGGTATAAAATGTACACTGAGTATTATTTTTGTACAAACTCAATTTTGTATTTTTATTTACATTATTATCTACAACTTTCATGTACAAAGTTTCTTTATTTGATGAATAAATATTTATGTACAAAATAGGTGTCAAAATGCATAAATGAATAAATAAATGAGGTATTTATTGTATATCGGCCCTTATCTCCTCCTACTTTATTCCTTGTCGACCAATTCCATGCTGGCCTTGGTCTCGGGGTTATGGTCTTAAAATATTTGCAATATTTTATTCCTTTTTCTTTTCTTCCCTTTATTCTACAATTTTGGCATTAAAAACCTTATTTTATATACAATTAATACAGATGAGTAATGAACGTTATTATGTACAAATTGATGCCATTTACATGCATTTGCTGGGGTTTTTGAGGCCAAAATGATAGAATAAAGGTGATGAAATGGAGATTCATCAGCGACGCATGGGGTACCTTGCGATGCACCCCTGGCCTAGCGAAGGGAGATCGCACGGCCTGACGGCTTGGGGCTTACGGCCTGGCGATGCTCAACATGTGAGGTTGTTGTCGTGAAGCTGCAAACAAGGAAGGGGAGGGCATCGCGTCGTTACGACGTGCAGCGAAAGAGGAGGAAGCCCGAGGCAACGCTCTAGGGATGGAGGCGAAACGTGGAGGGGATCGCAGGGAGCCCAAGGCTGCACCCCCTAAGTTGGAGGCAGAATGCAGGGAGCCTGAGGATGTGCCCCTAGGGCTGGAGGCGACACGCGATGGGGCAAGGGTAGGAGGGGGAGGGGGGATTAGGTCAGAACACCGGTCTAGGACAGTTACTCTGATACCATGTGAAGGGAACTTATTGAGATAATTATTCAGGAGGTCTAGGGATCTTATATAGGATTAAGCCTTAGAGAGGTAAAAAATAGAAGTACATAAATACCCTCGGTGGGGTTACAGTGGAAAATTAAATACAATCTATTGTAATCTTTAAAAGGAGATAAACTCAACCACATTTGTAGAGTCGATGAATGACCCTTGGAATCATTCAAAAACACCATGAAGTGAATGGCGTACCAGAGACATGGAAAATCATGTTGGCACGACGCGGCAACGCCCCATCCCTGAACCGAGGCCGCCTCTATAAAACTCAGAAGATCGCAGCATCAGCTGCCAGTAGAACCCTAACCTACGAGGTTGAGACACCATGGACACATGTAGTCATATGCTCCAGGGTGGCAGCACCCCCCAAGAATTGGTCCATGAAGGACCCAAGGCAGCTTCCAACAAAAACCAAGCCACCACCAGAAGCCAGAGAAGCAATCAAAATCAAGGGACGTTGATCCACAGACATGTGGGCACTCTCCTGCTAACGCGGATAAAACTTCTCCTTAAAATGAGGGGTCTCCAAAGGACTATCTGAAAGAAGATGAAAACATCATCATGGTCCCATATGTCTTAAGGTCGCCATACGCGGTGAAACCTACATTCGCAATGTCGGTGTCCATATTCACCACTTTTGAAGCAGCAATAGTTGGTGAGCGAGGGTGTCGTACCTAGGGGAGTTCCTCGATGAGACCAGCGTCCCATAAAAACCTTCCAACATTCATCTTCATCAGCAATACCAGCATCTTCCTCTCATCATCTACTACAGTCGTGAAATCAATCCTCGCACCAGCATCCCCAACTTCATTTGACAAAGGAAGAGGTTCGCGAGCACCTCCATACGAACCTCCATATCGGCCAAGGGAACCCGACCCCTAGGTTGGACCCTAACAGCATTAAGCGGTACCAATGTCTTAAACTGAAATTGCCCAGCAACATGAGAAGAAGAAAGTGAAGCATCAATCCCAAAGAGCAGAATCCCAGCACCTTAGAGTGGAACCTTATCTCACCACCTAATAGAGCAACTACAATTAGGAAGTCGACATGAGAAGCTCTAGCGACAACTGAAGGCATGGGCAGCACTCCAAAAGCTCCATGTGTAGCCATGTTCTCACTGTGTAGAACCCTAGGCCAAACCATAAAAGCCCAATGCCAAGGGAGAGAGGCCCCACAACCCTGAGCATCTCCCCTCTACTTCTATATGACTCCCTCCTCTCTCTCTTTCTCTCTCTCCCCTCTAGCAATGACCATCAACAAACCTATAATACCACCCCTCTCGCCCTTTATTGGTAGCCACCATCGTCCCATACACCCAATTTAAAAGATTTTTTAAAGAAAGGTTTGAACATACAAGGGAAATTTTTCTTGGAGGACTTGATGCGAAGCACATTCTAATCAGAAATCAGAAGGGAAAGTTTAGACAATATTTACGCTAGAGTGATTTCAAATATTCACTGTGTGAAGATATTTGTATTTTCATATTTCATATGTGTCTCTTTCTTATTATCTTTTTCTGTTTTCTACTTTATGTAATTTACCCATAGGCCTCTCTACTATATAAGAGAGCCTAGGGTTCTCAGAAATAAGAAGCGCTCTTGTTTTCTCAAACATGGTATCAGAGCGGCAGTCCCAGACTAGAGCTCTCGATTCCCAAGAAATCCTAACCCCACCTCCAGCCTTCTCCTTACACGCCACCACTGCCTCCTCGACTCACGCGTGTGCCCTCACCTCCTCTTCGGCACCGCAGCATTGCATGTCTCCCCAACAAGGCCATCGCGCACGTCACGCATGCACAGCGCACTCGCACAACGTGCATAGCGTGCTCACACCATGCGCTTGCTTCACGCTCACCGCATGCTCGTCCCGCGTGCACCACGCGTTCATCTCGCGTGCACCGCACGCCTCGCGTGCTGTCTCGCGCTCGCGCACTGCCTCAGCTTTGTCAGTTGGTTGATGGATTGGTGTACTTGAGTCTACACGTGCACCAAAACCCATATATGTTTGTTTAGACACACAAACTTTGATTTCTCGCACCCGTAGTAGTCTTCTTTCGACAATATGTCTGAGAAAAAGGTTGATGTACCCGCCACTGGCGCATTCAGAGGTCCGGCGCCTATTGTGAAAATGGACGGGACAAATTATGAGCTCTGGGCTATGTTGTTCATGAGCATGATGAAGTCGAATGGTAAGAAACATATTCTTACCGAAGAGGAGCCGGTGGAGAAGACTGGGGTGCATGCCTCGTGGGAGGCAGATGATGCGTATGCCAAAGTTTGGCTATCTGGGACGTTGACGATAGAAATCGCCAACAATATACTACATCATCCCACGGCTAATGTGGGATATTCTAGCTGCCACATATTCGCAGGCGCGAAATGAGACCATGATACTTCAGTTGCAACATGATATTTTTACAGTCAAGCAGAATGGGTGCCCTCTTCACTCACTGTACACATCCCTAAGAGGGATGTTTGAGAAGCTCCATAGCTTCATGTCGTTGACGGCTACTCCAGACCAGCATAAGATGTACAAGAATGCTAACATGGTAGGTGTATTCCTGGCTACCCTTGATCCAGAGTACGATGTTTCCCGGTCTCAGATTCTAGCTAACGCTACTATTCCACCAATGGAGGAAGATTTTCGTCGACTAAGTCGAATTACTATCCCAAGCTCGACTGCCAGCCAGACACCTTCAGCGGTGGCAGCCTCCAGGGGTAGACGTGGCTCCTCTACCTTTCGTGGTCGTGGCCCTCGGGGTCATGGGGGTCAGATTCGTCAACCATGCAGTTATTGTCGTCGACCTGGTCACTCCGAGGACACATGCTACTCAAAGCATGGCTTTCCTGCATCATCTCGGGTAGCAGAACAAGTTGAGTCTCCTGCACCTTCCTCATTGGATAAGCGATTTGATGATCTTGTTGCCAGACTGAGGAATATCATGCCTCCTGATACAAGTCCTGAAGGTTAGTCAGATGTGGTCGTCTCTGCCTCTGCTAGTTCACATGCCACGGCTAGTACTTCAGGTAGTTCTCATGCTCTAACCTCTTGTGATGGACCTATAATTACAAATTGGATTATGGATTCTGGAGCGACACATCATCTCTGTGGGGACAAAGAACATCTCACTTCATATAGACCGGTCTCTTCATGATGAACTGTGGTGATAGCCAATGGGACACATTCCCCGATCACAGGATAGGGGGGATTAACATGACACCTTCCTTAAGATTGCAGAATGTGTTATATGCTCCTGATTTCTCTATGAATTTACTGTCCATTAGCAAGATTACAAAGGATTTAAACTGTCGAGCTATTTTTGACTCATCATCTCTTGTTTTTTAGGACATACCCTCGGGCAACGTGATAGGCTATGGCTGTGAGTAGAATGATCCCTATCGTCTGATCCATACTCCTTATGTCGGTTCATCTCTCCATTCTACAGGATCAGACTCTCCATATATCTGGCATCTCTGTTTTGGTCACCTCCCTCTTCAGAAGATGTGACGTGTTTTGGCCCAGATTTCTTCGAAGTCGTCCTTCCAATGTGAAGCACGTCAGTTGGGAAAGCATCATTGGTCTACTTTATTGAGTCGTCAGAGTCAGAGCAGTGGCTTCTTGTTCGAGTTTGTCCATATTGATATTTGGGGTCCAAGTTGTGTTCCTGACCATCAGGGACACAGATTCTATCTGGTTGCTGTAGATGATTTTTCTCGCTTGTCTTAGGTGTTTTTATTGAAGAATAAATATGAAGCAGGAGATGTGATTCAAATGTTTATCAATGAAGTTAAAAATGTTTTCTCTTCTTCTGTGAAAATTGTACGTTCTGACAATGCATTGGAGTTTTGTACTAGAGCTCTGTCCTTGTTCTTTTCATCTCGTGGTATAATTCATCAAACTTCATGTTCTTACGTGTCACAACAAAATGTAGTTGCAGAGCAGAAACATCGACACCTATTGGATATCATTAGAACCCTACTTATTCAGAGTCATGCTCCACGCTCGTTCTGGGGTGATGTGGTTCTCACAGCTTGCTACTTAGTAAATCGCATGCCCTTGTCTGTCATGGGTGAGAAATCTCCTCTCTCTATAGCCTTTCCTGAGAAGGAGTTTTCTCACTTCCACCCCGTATCTTTGGTTGTATTGGTTTTGTCCATCAGTTGGGGCCAGGTCTTGATAAGCTCTCTCCTAGGGCTATCAAATGTGTGTTTGTAGGATACTCCAGGACACAGAAGGGGTATCGTTGCTTCGATCCGCTTCATCGAAAATATTTTTTAGCGCATATGTCATATTCTTTGAATCTGTGATGTTTTTCTCTCCTACAGGTGACAGAATGACTACTTCCCATTATAATACGGAGGTATTCGTGCCACCACCTCCTATGAGTCAGTTACCTTCTATGCCATCTCCACCAATACCTCCTGTCATACCTTCACATCCACCTTTACCACCTCCAGTGACCATTATCCCCCCGTTACCAAAGCATTATACTTGTTGGTCCTCCTCTGCTCAAGGTCATGGCCCGTCATCTAGCAGCCCTCAGGTTGGTTCGGATAACTTGATTCCTAACGATGAGTCTGAGGATCTATTGATACAGGGAACACAGAAGGATGAAGATCATGGAGATTTGGATGTGCCTATCACTATTAGAAAGCAGAGGCGTACTTGTGCTTCCTACCCACTTGCTTCCCAGGTCTCTTTTCATCGTCTTACATGCGATTTCCAGAGATTTGCATCAGCTCTATCTGTAGTAGAAATTCCACGCAATTATCAGGAGGCACTACAAGATAGCAAATGGTGTCTTTATATGGAAGAAGAAATGGTCGTGTTGCAGTCCTGTGGAACTTGGACACTTGTTCCCTCTCCTTCTGGAGCATCTATTATTAGCTGCAAGTGGGTCTTTACTGTTAAATACCATGCAGATGGATGCCTTGATCTGTACAAGGCAAGTCTTGTGGCAAGTGTTTTTATTCAGACCTATGGGTTTGATTACTTGGTCACGTTTCCTCCAGTTGCTCGACATTCTACTTTACGTGTCCTTCTTTCAGTTGTTGTAGCACGTGATTGGCCTTTATTCCAGCTTGACGTGAAAAATGCATTTTTATATGGACATCTACAAGAGGAGGTCTATATGTAGCAGCCTCCAGGGTTTGCTGCTGAGGGGGAGTGTCAGCAAGTTTGTAAACTCCATAAGGCAATATATGGCCTTAAACAGAGTCCAAGAGCATGGTTTCAAAAGCTTTCAGACCTGATTGAACGACAGGGATTCAAGAGGTCAAATGCAGACCATTCCTTATTTGTACAGAAGACGTCTAGAGGTACTGTTGCTATCATGGTGTATGTTGATGATATTGTCGTTACAGGAGATGATGAGCAGGGAATCAAGATGGCGAAAGACTTTCTGGGCAGTAAATTTGTGACTAAGGATCTGGGGACCCTAAGGTATTTCTTGGGGTTGGAATTTGCTAGGAATGCATAGGGTCTTGTGATGACCCAAATAAAGTATGTTACATATATGCTTGCAGAGACATGCATGATTGGATGTCGACCTTCCACGACTCCTATGGATCCTAGCATGAAGATATACGATGATGATACAGATGAAGTCGATAAGAGGAGATACATAGAGATGTTTGGAAAACTCATTTTTGTGATAATTTCCAGACCGGATATTGCATTTGCAGTGAGTCGAGTGAGTCAATTCATGGAGCAACCTCGACATGTACATATGGATGCAATACACATGATATTGAGATATCTAAAATCATCTCCAGGCTCAGGATTACTATTCAAGAAAGTAGACACACTCTCTGTATCCGCATATGCTGACGCAGATTATGCAGGTTGTCCTAAGAATAGGAAATCGACTTCGAGATTTGCAATATTTGTTGGCACTTCTCTCGTTTCTTGGAAAAGCAAGAAAAGAACTGTTGTAGCAAGATCAAGTGTCGAGTCCAAATGCAGGGCTATGGCCCAAGCAAGTACATAAATGATGTGGGTCCGAGCAATGCTATGCGATCTACATGTAGAGGTTCCTCTACCCATGGAGTTACACTGTGATAACTAGGCTGCCCTATTCATTGCAAATAATCCTGTGTTCCATGAGAGAACAAAACATATTGAAGTAGATTGCCATTACACTAGAGACATGAATCAGAAGGGCTTGATCTCTACTTCCCATGTCAGCTCTGGAGAGCAAACCACGGACATCTAAACCAAGCCACTACCCAGAGGATCATTTTAGAAGTGTTCATCCAAGCCGAGCATGACCGATATCTACGATCCAGCTTGAGGGGGTTGTGAAGATATTTGTATTTTCATATTTCATATGTGTCTCTTTCTTATTATCTTTTTCTGTTTTCTACTTTATATAATTTACCCATAGGCCTCTCTTGTATATAAGAGAGCCTAGGGTTCTCAGAAATAAGAAGCGCTCTTATTTTCTCCAACACACTGGAATGGATTGTTGTTATACGTTGTTCTCCATATTTTAGATTGTTAGAGTTGGCTTTATTTGTACTATTTAGTTGTAGTTCTTCAAGGTCCTTTTATGTAATTTTTTGTTTGTGGGTGCTCTAGGGATTAGGTCTATATAAGAACTCCTGGACCTCTGGAATAAAATCATCTCATTCCATTTTCTCATCTCCCTCTCCACATGGTATCAGAGCAGCGATCTTAGACCAGTGTTCTGACCTAGATCCCACCGCCGCCACCAACCCCTCATTCCTCTTGCCCTTGTGTGGGCCCGTTCTAGGAACTAGGGCCCCATGCAAGGTCTTTTCAAGTGCCTCCAGTCACTGCAACCTCCATGCAAGGACTCTATTGTTGTTGCATCCATTGCAGTCGTTGCCACCACAACTCCATGCATCCTTAAGACGTTGCAAACCTTCACCTCCATGCGAGGCATCCTGCATCTCCGCGTGAGGGCTGCAAGGGCTCTCTAGTCGTTGCACCCAAGATTTTAAAAAAGCACGAGGCGTATCAAGGTGAAGCCTTGATGAATCCACGATTCATCATCTTAATATCTTAATCTTAGCAAAATCCATGAGTAAAATCCCTTATAAATGTCAATAAAATCAATAAACTAACAAAATGACTCTTGTAAATAAAACACACTAATTATTGTATATTAGATTGTACAAAATAAATTACACATAAAAAGCCGCAAAATCAAAGGAGTTTTATACTTGTAAATAGCCCAAAACTTCATGGATGTTTAATAATTTCATTTTAACTCCTTTTTGGCTAATTCTTTCTCTAACTTGTTTGTAAAAATGTATATAAAAATACAAAAATACAAAACAAATTTCATCTCAAATAAATGCTCCTAGATCCCAATGGGAAAAAGCCGTAAAGACCAACTTCCAAGCTAAATTCCCGCTCCGTATGAACTCCAAATTCACCAAACTCACTTTTAAAGTTCAAGTTAGAAAATTATCTATCCAACGGAAGTGGTTTCATTAAAATCGGAGCTCATTTGCAAAAGTTGGGTTTTGGGACCTAGATGTACATTGTACATTATGTATATATTCATTCTTTGTTCATTTTTTATTTTATCTTTCTTAATTACTAAAAATACAAAAAAACCATACTTGTGTTGTATTTTAATTGTAGTATTTTATTGTTTTTTTCCGTTGTAAATATCTCTTATTAAAAAGACAAAAAAAAATTACATATTAGAAAAGTAAAAAAATGTGTACATGGTGTTTTGTATTCACTTGTAAATTCACCATTATTTTTCCTTCTTTATTTTGTTGTAATTAAAGTAGCCTACTTTATTTCATTTTATTTATTTAATTATTTTACATTCTCTACAATAACCACCATTCAACTCTCTTCCACCACCAACTTCCCATTCAACTCCACCATTTCTTAAACCTCCCATTCAACTCCATTAATAATCCACCTTTACGTGGGGCTCAGCCCAGCCCTCCGCCACCTCCCGGTGACAGAGGGAGGTGGCGGATTGAGCGATGACGACTGTGCCTCCGGTGAGATCCATCGCCGGACATGGCGATGTCGCGGCGCCTCCATGCGACCGCCTGAGCTGCGTCGAGTAGCTGCCGACGTCCAGCGACGACCAGAGCTCAGCCTCGAGCTCGCTCTCAAGCTCCGCTCCGCCTCCGATCTGGTAAGTTCTTCTTCCTCTTCTCTCGTATTTTTCTTCGATTTTTCTCGGTCACTCCGGCCGTGTTTACCCTCCACTCATATCCTCCAAAGCTCAGCCACACTCCCCCCGTCCTCGCGACCATCTCCGATCATGCTCTCCTTCTTCCACAACCCCCATCGCCTCCGACCCACCTCCTCTGCCACTCACGGCGGAGGAGCTCAGAGCTGCCACCTTCTCCACTCGATTAGCTCCCATCTCGCTCACCTATTCACGCACGCACTTCGAATTGCTTCGGCTATGCATTACTAACGCTGCAGGAGCCCTAAAACTTCAATGGCCGGAGAGCTCGCCGAGCTAACTTCGTCGAGTTCGCCGTCGACATGCGAGCTCCGACGGCCCACACCAGGAGGTCCATCACCTCGCCCGTGCTCCAATCTTCATCGACAACCTCTCAGGAGCATCGGGCGAGCTCTACCATCGCCAAGGAAGAGCGGCGGAGCTGGAGCTCCTTTGCCGGAGCTCCAGAAGCGCCGCCAGCAGTAGAGGAAGGCGAGCGTACAGGCACTGTTGGATGATCCCTCCTGGCATTCATCCAACGGCTGAGGAGCAGCCACGTCGCCGACTTCCAGAGCCATTCGATCACCACGATCGAATGGTCCATGCCTAGACACGTGGCGACACCAGAGAGCCCCCGAGCCTCAGCCACCGAGCCAGAGGCTTGGATTGGCCGAGCCTTGTCCGAGCCTTCACCGAGCCTGCAGCGTGCCCGAGCCTACATCCAAGCCTAGCCGAGGCAGCCGAGCCTCCCCCGAGCCTAGGATCAATCCGAGCCTAGAAGAAGCACGTGCATACCACGTGCCTTCTGGGCAAATTGCAGGGAGCCCCCGCCGTCTTCTCCAATTTGCAGATAGGTCCTTGTATCACGTGCAGCAAGCGTGAGCCGAGGATATTTTACAGGGAAGTCCAGTACTTTTACGTATTTACATTTTAGTCCCTGCCAGGACCTATTTGTAGTTATCTTTTTTATGTTTTCTTTTACTTATGCCCCTGGTTTCTCTTTTGAATATCTTGAGCTATGTTTATCCGATTGAGATGATTTCAATTTCGTTTTAAAGCTCGTCTCATCCTCTTCATTATGGCATGCTTAAATTTTAGATTTGACACTATGGAATGTGATGTATTATTTTCTTATCTAAGTGTCTTGATTTTTTTTTGATTTATCATGCCTACGTGCTTCATATTAGTAGAGGCTTCTTTATTTCAACTTGGATTGACTCGTGATTTTCTTATGGCTCAAGTTACTGTTATTTTGGGGCATATCATTCACTTTGCATGGCATCTATTTGCATGATAGAAAATGTTTAAAAAAATGCATGTTCATTTTAATGCATTGTCTTGTTTTGTGTCTCTGCATGATTTGACCTATATGATCTATTTCAACACTTGATTAAATACGCTTAAGTCCGATAAATACGAGAGAGGCTCGTGTCCCTGAGTTCGACCTTGGTATCTTACCAAGTAAAATTAAATAACGATCACCTCGTTTCGACTTATCATCGCATATATTTAAACGAGGTGATCTCTTTGATGACCCGAATCGGCAACGGCGCCATCTGACGTGTCGCTAAATACGTTGTTTAATTCGGCTTCGTTGTAGCACGTGTACTTAGCGATTCAGTCAGAACCGAGAGAAGATCTCCGTGAAGAGTGTCTCGGCTTTAATTTATATCCCGGGCAAGTCCGGGGTCGAACACAGGGAGGCAAAGGAACAACCTAGGTATTAATTCGAAAATGAAGATTTTAGATTTCCAAGTGGTATTTTTTAGATTTTTTTTATGCAAAAATCAAAGCAAATGCAAATGCGACTGAATAAGAACACTAAGAAAGCACACAACTTAGCCAAATTAATTTTAATGTTAAATTAATCCAATTCAGCAAAATTATATTTTTCCTAGCATCCTAGTCCAGTGATGACCAGAGCTCAGCCTCGAGCTCGCTCCCAAGCTCCGCTCCGCCTCCGATCTGGTAAGTTCTTCTTCCTCTTCTCTCATATTTTTCTTCGATTTTTCTCGGTCACTCCGGCCGTGTTTACCCTCCACTCACATCCTCCAAAGCTCAGCCACACTCCCCCCGTCCTCGCGACCATCTCCGATCATGCTCTCCTTCTTCCACAACCCCCATCGCCTCCGACCCACCTCCTCCGCCACTCACGGCGGAGGAGCTCAGAGCTGCCACCTTCTCCACTCGATTAGCTCCCATCTCGCTCACCTATTCACGCACGCACTTCGAATTGCTTCGGCTATGCATTACTAACGCTGCAGGAGCCCTAAAACTTCAATGGCCGGAGAGCTCGCCGGGCTAACTTCGTCGAGTTCGCCGTCGACATGCGAGCTCCGACGGCCCACACCAGGAGGTCCATCACCTCGCCCGTGCTCCAATATTCATCGACAACCTCTCAGGAGCATCGGACGAGCTCTATCATCGCCAAGGAAGAGCGGCGGAGCTGGAGCTCCTTCGCCGGAGCTCCAGAAGCGCCGCCAGCTGTAGAGGAAGGCGAGCGTACAGGCGCCGTTGGATGATCCCTCCTGGCGTTCATCCAACGGCTGAGGAGCAGCCACGTCGCCGACTTCCAGAGCCATTCGATCACCACGATCGAATGGTCCATGCCTAGACACGTGGCGACACCAGAGAGCCTCCGAGCCTCAGCCACCGAGCCAGAGGCTTGGATTGGCCGAGCCTTGTCCGAGCCTTCACCGAGCCTGCAGCGTGCCCGAGCCTACATCCAAGCCTAGCCGAGGCAGCCGAGCCTCCCCCGAGCCTAGGATCAATCCGAGCCTGGAAGAAGCACGTGCATACCACGTGCCTTCTGGGCAAATCTAGAGCTTTACTCCAATTTGCAGATCGTTCAATGAAGAGACCTAAGGGAGAAGTGAAGAACGTCGTTATCTCGATTGAGGGGCAGAACTATCAGGTGGACTTCACAGTCTTGGACATGGAGACCCCCAATCATTGGAGAGAATCTCAGACCATTCTCGGGCGACCCTTCCTTAGGACCGCAGGCGCAGCTTTCGATTATGGTATGGGAATGATGAAGTTCCGTTCTCCAGGTGGAGAAGTGAACCTTGAGATGAAGCAAACCAAGTGTCAGGGACCCGATTCAGAGAGTAGCACAGAGTACTCATCTTCAGAGGCAGATTGCAGTATGATTAGCACAGTTGGGATTTGGGGACAGATTCCTTCAGGACAGAGCGAGATCCTTTCATCTGGAGAGGATATAGTGCATGATGCAGTTTGCCAGGTGTTGTCTGATCTTGCTAGAGATGCATCAACCTATTCTCATGATGACTTAGAGATCCATCCGGATCTGTCAGTTCCATCCTCTTCGGAACAATCATGGGACATAGATGACGAGTCGGACGTGGCTTTTGCCGATTGTTTGGATACTTTTGACGATCCGACTCCCGATACTTCTAATTTGGTGGCGAGTACTACTCAGCTTAGCCCACCTTCATGCAGCACGGAACCAGATTCATATTCAGTTCAACCAGATCTGCTTGATGATACCACATTGCCAGAACTGAAATCACTACCTCCTACACTTAAGTATGCCTTTCTTGCGGGACCCAAAGAGAGATATCCTGTCATCATTAGCTCAGACTTGACTTTAGAGCAGGAGTCTAGGTTGTTAGAAGTCTTAGAGAGGAACCGCAAAGCAATAGGCTGGACAGTATCGGATCTCGTGGGCATCAACCCCGCTCTCTGCTCGCACCACATTTTTACTGAGGATAACGTGAGACCTTCCCGTGAGTTTCAGAGGAGACTTAACCCCAATCTACGGGAAGTGGTGAAGAATGAAATTGAGAAATGGTGCAAAGCAGGGTTTATATACCCTATTTCTGACTCCAAGTGGGTGGCCCCACTTCATGTTGTCCCGAAGAAGTCGGGAATTCAGATGGTCACCAACGAGGAGGGGGTAGAGATCGCGACACGAGTACCCACGTCGTGGCACGTCTGTGTCGATTACAGGCGCCTGAATGCTGCGACCAAGAAAGATCACTTTCCCTTGCCTTTTATTGATCAGATCTTGGAGAGACTTGCAGGGAAAGAGTTCTTCTGTTTTCTTGACGGGTACTCAGGCTACAACCAGGTGGCCATAGCCCCTGAGGACCAGGAAAAGACCACATTCACATGTCCATTCGGCACTTATGCTTTCAGGCGCATGCCATTCGGGCTCTGCAATGCCCCGGGCACATTTCAGCGGTGCATGATAGCCATATTTGCCGAGATGGTGGGCGATTTCCTGGAAGTATTCATGGATGACTTCTCGGTACATGGTGATTCTTTTGATACATGTTTAGCGCACTTGGACCGAGTCCTCACGAGGTGTAGAGAGGTGAATCTGGTACTCTCCTGGGAGAAGAGTCACTTTATGGTGACGGAGGGTATCGTGTTGGGGCATGTCATCTCCAAAAGGGGAATGGAGGTTGACCCTGCCAAGGTGGAGGTGATCAAGAAACTCGATCCACCTACCAACGTGAAGTCAGTGCGGTCATTCTTAGGGCATGTTGGATTCTATAGGAGATTCATTCAAGATTTTTCAAAGATCGCCCGCCCACTGACTGAGCTCTTAGGGAAAGACATAGAGTTCGTTGTAGATCACAG